>CAWUFW010011184.1:0-633418 GCA_963921515.1 Calotriton arnoldi
CCGGAAAGACCGACACGAAAAGGCAGTGAAATACTGCCATCGTACTCCCTCAGTCGTGAAGAGGCGGCCGGGGAGTACTGAAGGATTTCCGGATGGCAGACGGGCTCTCCTAGCCCGTCGTAAGCCATCCGGGAAACGCGAGTCGGATTCCTTTCCGACCGAGCCCATCGGAATGGCTCGGTCGGAAAGAATCCAGCCGGCACGTTCCGATTCGGTCGGAAGGGCTCCGACCATCGTTCGGTGCCCTTCCGGCCGGCAAAGAATCGGCCCCATAGTGTAGCAAATAAATCACAGTGTATAAGGTTGACAATTTTGTCGACGGCGTTTCGATCCTTAACATAAATATCGGATCATCATCAGGACTTGCAAAATAGTGCCTGAAAACATTTTGCCTGTAATTAACTAAATTGAGAACAACACGAAAATAGAGATATGGAAAGGAAAGGGGGAAACAAGATAGAAGACAAAAGTTAGTGAGGGCTATATTAGAAGAAGACGCGTGAATGCGACAGCTGACAACGGGCCACTTATGAGTTACGCCGGTAACCAGGTACCAAAGTAAGAGCAAGCTGTGATCAGCGCAGATAACAAGCGATTAGCGGCGATGTGCTACTAAACGATGTGTAGCATTGGTGCACATTCAAGTAAGTGCGACATGATTTCTATCAAAATAAGTGCCGATGAAGTGAATTACGCCGGGTTCCAGGTTCCATAAGCAAGGAGCAAGCTGTGATCAGCGCAGATACCGAGCAATTAGCGGCGATGTGCTACTAACCGATGTGTAGCATTGGTGCACATTCAAGTGAGAGCAACATGATTTCTATCAAGATAAGTGCCGATGAAGTGTGCTGACCAAGTAACAAGGAGTTGCTTAAGGGCTGTGAAAGTGCCTTAAGTGGATGCTTAGTGAAAGGCGGGACAGAGAATGAACGAGGGTTACCTTGTGGCAAGAGCAGGGAGCAGAGCAGTGCGAGATGAGCGATAAGCTTCCCAATGGTGACCATGAGCGATATCCAAACCCTAGCAAGAGAGGGGAGGAGGATGAGAACCTGGGATAGGGGAGAACCGGTCAGGAGGTAAGCGAGTACAGAGGCTTACCTGCGTATTAGGTGGGGTTAATGACCGCGTTAATTAAACCAGTAATTGGAGGTCCGTAGGGAAGGCGCCGCAGGCATCTGGATGAGCGGCAATTGAAAATCCTGGAATCAGGAAAAGGGGGAGAGGAAAGTTATGAAGAGGTGTAGCGCCAGTGCTAATGAGGAAAGGAAGTGTGGGGCCGGTCCCGTGGAGCTTACCGATCACTTGGGGAAAGGCAGCATAATGGCATCTGCTGTCCAGGAGGTGGGGAGGGATGACTTGGGAGGTGCTTATGGGCTGAGCAGCGCGGTCATGTGACCGCAGTTGCATGGTGGCCATCTTGGAATGGGAAGTCTCCAGGGATAGTGAAGGAGGGCTAAAAGCCTTGGTCATGTGAAACAGGTGACGCGGTGGCCGTGAGAGAGAGGGAGGATGGGGGAAGAGGTAGCTAGACACGGGGAATTAACCCATAAGGTTAAACATTTGACCGTAAGTAAAATTAATGCAACCAGAATAAATAAATTAATTTACGGAACCTGAAAGCAGATGTTAAGGTTAAACATTTGACCATAAGTAAAAATAAAGCATACAGAATACACGAATTACAGAGATACATTAGAATTATAGCGGGACAATTCAGAAGGAGGTGCAGTCTAAAGTAAGTCAATAGGGCTTGGTGTGTCTTAGAACATGAAAGCAGAAGTTAGTGATATTTCATGGTAGTACAGTAAAGTTGTCCAGTCCTCCAGGCGGTTCAAGCCAGTGTAGATACTGCCAGTGCGCAGGATCCATTTCAGTTCTTCTTTGTTCATTAGTTGTGCGAGATTAGCTCCCAGTGGAGGCAATTTGACACTGCTTATTACTGTCAGCATCATGTCGTCCTCGGTGTGACCCATGATTTGAAAATGTTCAACTAAGGGTGCACTAGGCGTGTTGCACCGTAGCCTGCTTCTGTGTTGGCAAATCCTTATCCGCACCTTTTGTGTCGTCTGCCCGATATAGATCAGATTGCAGGGGCATAGGATGGCATAAATCACGTTGCAAGTATTGCAGTTGGAAAAATCTTTCAGTACACATTTGATGGTGCCAAACACAAATTCTTTACATTCAATCGTAAACTTGCAAACTGTACAATTTCACATTTAGCATGCCCTGTTAGTGGAGGGAGACCCCAATGGTCGTGTAGTGTCCCTGTACTTGTGGTGCAGGGTAAGGCGGCCTGACTAGATGGTCTTTGATGTTCTTGCTTTTCTGAAAGCAAAGTGGGCGATCCAGATTTAGAATGCCGGCATTAATGACATTCCAATGTTTGAGTATGCTTTTGCGTAATTTGTTAGAGGCTGGTGAAAAAGTAGTTACGCATGCAATGCGGTTTTGAGGCTCAAATATGACAAAAGCCAAACAGCCTCAAAACCGCATTGCATGCGTAACTACTTTTCACCAGCCTCTAACAAATTACGCAAAAGCATACTCAAACATTGGAATGTCATTAATGCCGGCATCCTAAATCTGGATCGCCCACTTTTTGCTTTCAGAAAAAGCAAAAACATCAAAGACCATCTAGTCAGGGCCGCCTTACCCTGCACCACAAGTACAGGGACACTACACGACCATTGGGGTCTCCTCCACTAACAGGGCATGCTAAATGTGGAAATTGTACAGTTTGCAAGTTTACGATTGAATGTAAAGAATTTGTGTTTGGCACCATCAAATGTGTACTGAAAGATTTTTCCAACTGCAATACTTGCAACGTGATTTATGCCATCCTATGCCCCTGCAATCTGATCTATATCGGGCAGATGACACAAAAGGTGCGGATAAGGATTTGCCAACACAGAAGCAGGCTACGGTGCAACACGCCTAGTGCACCCTTAGTTGAACATTTTCAAATCATAGGTCACACCGAGACGACATACGCTGGACAGTAATAAGCAGTGTCAAATTGCCTCCACGAGGAGCTAATCTCGCGCAACTAATGAACAAAGAAGAACTGAAATGGATCCTGCGCACTGGCAGTATCCACACTGGCTTGAACCGCCTGGAGGACTGGACAACTTTACTCTAATACCATGAAATATCACTAACTTCTGCTTTCATGTTCTAAGTAAGCCTGGGCGTAGTTCGCGAAGTAGCGCTACGCGAAGCAACGCAAAGTGCAGTTCGCACTACGCGAGCTACGCGTAGCACTACACGAACTGCGTAGTGCACTGTTCGCAATGATTGCACAGTGCCGGATGCTTGTCCGCACTGTGCAATCATTGAAAACGGCATCTTGCACAGTGCGAGCTGTCTTTTACTGCTGCTCAAGTAGATTTTTACTCGAGCAGCAGCTTTCTCAACGCGGACTGGTAGTTTCTCATCGCGGCGGTCGCGAGCATACGCGACTCACTCGCAATGAGAAACCTGACCTCCCAGCGTTGAGAATCTCGCCGGGAGGTTTATTTTCCACGCTCGCGATCGGCAACTTGATGTTGCTGATCGCGAGCAGGAAAAAGTCTCGCCCGGGATGTCATTTTGCTTGCTCGCGGTCGCCAACTTGACGTTGAGGACCGCGAGCAAGCAAAATGACCGCTGCACTACGCTACGCTACGGCGTGTTTGCACTGTGCTACGTGCAATTCGCGTTGTGCGAAGTAGCGCAAACTCGCAAACTACGTGAGCGTAGCGTAGTGCTTTGCCCAGGGTTAGTTCTAAGACACACCAAGCCCTATTGACTTACCTTAGACTGCACCTCCTTCTGAATTGTCCCGCTATAATTCTAATGTATCTCTGTAATTCGTGTATTCTGTATGCTTTATTTTTACTTATGGTCAAATGTTTAACCTTAACATCTGCTTTCAGGTTCCGTAAATTAATTAATTTATTCTGGTTGCATTAATTTTACTTACGGTCAAATGTTTAACCTTATGGGTTAATTCCCGTGTCTAGCTACCTTCTTCCCCCATCCTCCCTCTCTCTCACGGCCACCGCGTCACCTGTTTCACATGACCAAGGCTTTAGCCCTCCTTCACTATCCCTGGGAGACTTCCCATTCCAAGATGGCCACCATGCAACTGCGGTCACATGATCGCGCTGCTCAGCCCAAAAGCACCTCCCAAGTCGTCCCTCCCCCACCTCCTGGACAGCAGATGCTTTTATGCTGCCTTCCTCCAAGTGATCGGCAAGCTCCACCGGACCGCTCCCACACTTCCTTTCCTCATTAGCACTAGCGCTACACCTCTTCACAACTTTTCCTCTCCCCCTTTTTCCTGGATTCCAGGATTTTCAATTGCCGCTCATCCAGATGCCTGCGGCGCCTATCCTACGGACCTCCAGTACTGGTTTAATTAACGCGGTCATTAACCCCACCTAATACGAGGTAAGCCTCTGTACTCGCTTACCTCCTGACCGGTTCTCCCCTATCCCAGGTTCTCATCCTCCTCCCCCTCTCTTGCTAGGTTTGGACATCGCTCATGTTCACCCTTGGGAAGCTTATCGCTCATCTCGCACTGCTCTGCTCCCTGCTCTTGCCACAAGGTAACCCTCGTTCATTCTCTGTCCCGCCTTTCACTAAGCATCCACTTAAGGCACTTTCACAGCCCTTAAGCAACTCCTTGTTACTTGGTTAGCACACTTCATCGGCACTTATCTTGATAGAAATCATGTTGCTCTCACTTGAATGTGCACCAATGCTACACATCGGTTAGTAGCACATCGCCGTTAATTGCTCATTATCTGCGCTGATCACAGCTTGCTCCTTGCTTATGGAACCTGGAAACCGGCGTAATTCACTTCATCGGCACTTATTTTGATAGAAATCATGTCGCACTTACTTGAATGTGCACCAATGCTACATCGTTTAGTAGCACATCGCCGCTAATCGCTTGTTATCTGCGCTGATCACAGCTTGCTCTTTGCTTTTGGTACCTGGTTACCGGCGTAACTCATAAGTGGCCCATTGTCAACTGATCGCATTCACGCGTCTTCTTCTAATATAGCCCTCACTAACTTTTGTCTTCTATCTTGTTTCCCCCTTTCCTTTCCATATCTCTATTTTCGTGTTGTTCTCAATTTAGTTAATTACAGGCAAAATGTTTTCAGGCACTATTTTGCAAGTCCTGATGATGATCCGATATTTATGTTAAGGATCGAAACGCCGTCGACAAAATTGTCAACCTTATACACTGTGATTTATTTGCTACACTATGGGGCCGATTCCGATCTCGGTCGGAGGCGCACCCAATAGCATTCGGTCGGGAAAAAAGCCATGCGAAAGCCAGTTTCCCGACCGATCCATACAGCACACCGAACGAGCAAGTACGATGCGCACAACAGCAAAAATCCCGGCCGAGCCGTACTCACCCAAACCAGGTCCTGTTCTCCGACCGAGGCGAATCCGGAAACGCCGAATCGAGTCGCACGGAAGGGAAAATGCAGCCCCGTCCGGCCGGACAAGTACGATGCGCTTCCGTACGCGCCGAACCCGTCGCTACGCACGGCACGTCAAAGCATCCGGGAGAGGCGCACATAAGCTCCGAATCGCGCCACAACACGATCCACGGCTACGAGACGAACACAGCACCGACGAGGACGACGCGAAGCGACGAGGACGAAGCCAAGCGACGAGGACGACGCGAAGCAACGAGAAGGACGAACGACACGAACCAACCATGAATCCCTTCGTCCCGATCATACCAATATTCTACATCTACTACCGGAACAGGCACGGACGCGTACGGCGCAGAAGGTAAGTCAGACACCAACCACAAAACACATACAACACGTACACGACACATCACACACATACACTGGGAATCTGAATATACTTACACCAGCAACAGCAGCACCATAGGGGCGGGATGCCCATCACCAATGCCACATATGCACACAGGGGCCTGAATGCGCGCCACCACCCCAACCCAGGGGGGCTGGATGCCAACCACCACAACCACCCTTAGCCAGGGGGTGCCAGATGCCCACCACCACTACCACCCTTAGCCAGGGGGGCTGGATGCCTACCACTACTACCACCCTCACCCAGGGCGGGCTGGATGCCTACCACCACCCTTAGCCAGGGGGGCTGGATGCCTACCACTACTACCACCCCACCCAGGGGGCAGGATGCCTACCACTACTACCACCCTCACCCAGGGGGGCAGGATGCCCACCACTACTACCACCCTTAGCCAGGGGGCAGGATGCCCACCACTACTACCACCCTTAGCCAGGGGGCAGGATGCCCACCACTACTACCACCCTCACCCAGGGGGGCAGGATGCCCACCACTACTACCACCCTTAGCCAGGGGGGCAGGATGCCCACCACTACTACCACCCTCACCCAGGGGGCAGGATGCCCACCACTACTACCACCCTTAGCCAGGGGGCTGGATGCCTACCACTACTACCACCCTTAGCCAGGGGGGCTGGATGCCTACCACTACTACCACCCTCAACCAGGGGGGCTGGATGCCTACCACTACTACCACCCTCACCCAGGGCGGGCTGGATGCCTACCACCACCCTTAGCCAGGGGGGCTGGATGCCTACCACTACTACCACCCCCACCCAGGGGGCAGGATGCCTACCACTACTACCACCCTCACCCAGGGGGCAGGATGCCCACCACTACTACCACCCTTAGCCAGGGGGCAGGATGCCCACCACTACTACCACCCTTAGCCAGGGGGGCTGGATGCCTACCACTACTACCACCCTTAGCCAGGGGGCTGGATGCCTACCACTACTACCACCCTCAACCAGGGGGGCAGGATGCCTACCACTACTACCACCCTCACCCAGGGGGGCAGGATGCCCACCACTACTACCACCCTTAGCTAGGGGGCAGGATGCCCACCACTACTACCACCCCACCCAGGGGGCAGGATGCCTACCACTACTACCACCCTCACCCAGGGGGGCAGGATGCCCACCACTACTACCACCCTTAGCCAGGGGGGCAGGATGCCCACCACTACTACCACCCTCACCCAGGGGGCAGGATGCCCACCACTACTACCACCCTTAGCCAGGGGGGCTGGATGCCTACCACTACTACCACCCTTAGCCAGGGGGGCTGGATGCCTACCACTACTACCACCTCAACCAGGGGGGCAGGATGCCTACCACTACTACCACCCTCACCCAGGGGGGCAGGATGCCCACCACTACTACCACCCTTAGCCAGGGGGCAGGATGCCCACCACTACTACCACCCCACCCAGGGGGCAGGATGCCTACCACTACTACCACCCTTAGCCAGGGGGGCAGGATGCCTACCACTACTACCACCCTCACCCAGGGGGGCAGGATGCCCACCACTACTACCACCCTTAGCCAGGGGGGCTGGATGCCTACCACTACTACCACCCTTAGCCAGGGGGCTGGATGCCTACCACTACTACCACCCTCAACCAGGGGGCTGGATGCCCACCACTACTACCACCCTCACCCAGGGGGCAGGATGCCCACCACTACTACCACCCTCAGCCAGGGGGGCAGGATGCCCACCACTACTACCACCCTCACCCAGGGGGCAGGATGCCCACCACTACTACCACCCTCAGCCAGGGGGGCTGGATGCCTACCACTACTACCACCCTTAGCCAGGGGGGCTGGATGCCTACCACTACTACCACCCTCAACCAGGGGGGCAGGATGCCTACCACTACTACCACCCTCACCCAGGGGGGCAGGATGCCCACCACTACTACCACCCTCAGCCAGGGGGGCTGGATGCCTACCACCACCCTTAGCCAGGGGGCTGGATGCCTACCACTACTACCACCCCCACCCAGGGGGCAGGATGCCCACCACTACTACCACCCTTAGCCAGGGGGGCAGGATGCCCACCACTACTACCACCCTCACCCAGGGGGCAGGATGCCCACCACTACTACCACCCTTAGCCAGGGGGCAGGATGCCTACCACTACTACCACCCTCAGCCAGGGGGCAGGATGCCCACCACTACTACCACCCTCAGCCAGGGGGGCTGGATGCCTACCACTACTACCACTTAGCCAGGGGGGCTGGATGCCTACCACTACTACCACCCTCACCCAGGGGGCAGGATGCCCACCACTACTACCACCCTCACCCAGGTGGGGCAGGATGCCCACCACTACTACCACCCTTAGCCAGGGGGGCTGGATGCCTACCACTACTACCACCTTAGCCAGGGGGGCTGGATGCCTACCACTACTACCACCCTCACCCAGGGGGCAGGATGCCCACCACTACTACCACCCTCACCCAGGGGGCAGGATGCCCACCACTACTACCACCCTCACCCAGGGGGGCAGGATGCCCACCACTACTACCACCCTTAGCCAGGGGGCAGGATGCCTACCACTACTACCACCCCCACTCATAGGATGGACAATGCATGACACAACAAGCACACCACAACCTAGGGAATGCAAGATTAAGACATCCCCCACCACCATGACAAGCGTGTGAGCAGGCTGTGTCAAATGCCTACAACACCGAACATGACATTGAACATACAATGTGACCCCTAGCACATGTGCCACACATATATGTGTGTGGCACCCACAATGCAAGCAGCCCATGACCATTGTGGCAATGGGGCCTAAACCCCCATCATCACAGTGACCAAAAGGCAAGTGTGGGGTCCATAGCTGAAGCACATTTTGACCATTGTGGCAATGGGGTCTAAACCCCCATCATCACAGTGACCAAAAGGCAAGTGTGGGGTCCATAGCTGAAGCACATTTTGACCATTGTGGCAATGGGGTCTAAACCCCCATCATCACAGTGACCAAAAGGCAAGTGTGGGGTCCATAGCTGAAGCACATTTTGACCATTGTGGCAATGGGGCCTAAACCCCATCATCACAGTGACCAAAAGGCAAGTGTGGGGTCCATAGCTGAAGCACATTTTGACCATTGTGGTAATGGGGTCTAAACCCCCATCATCACAGTGACCAAAAGGCAAGTGTGGGGTCCATAGCTGAAGCACATTTTGACCATTGTGGCAATGGGGTCTAAACCCCCATCATCACAGTGACCAAAAGGCAAGTGTGGGGTCCATAGCTGAAGCACATTTTGACCATTGTGGCAATGGGGTCTAAACCCCCATCATCACAGTGACCAAAAGGCAAGTGTGGGGTCCATAGCTGAAGCACATTTTGACCATTGTGGCAATGGGGTCTAAACCCCCATCATCACAGTGACCAAAAGGTAAGTGTGGGGTCCATAGCTGAAGCACATTTTGACCATTGTGGCAATGGGGTCTACACCCTCATCATCACAGTGACCAAAAGGTAATTGTTGACAAAGAAAGAGCTGCAACTGCCAAACTGCATGGATCATTCCTGGTCACAGAACCAAAAACTCATCTGTGGCAAAGTAGTGTATGTGTCCCATTGCAACATAAATTGGGGGAGCCAAATACTGCAGTGCAAATGAAACATTCCTTTGGCCATGTGCAGACAAACAACACCCATGGGGGCTGAGACCGTCAACAGTCATCAATGACACAATGACAGAAGTGACCATCAGAATGCAGAACCACATATTTGCACCAATGGGCACACAAATGCAGATACCCTGTGGAGACAGCAGATGTGAGGTGAACAGATACCATACCATGGCAGCAATGGGACACACAAACCATGATCACTGTGCTGACCGATGACCTAGGAGTCCCAGGGACAGCAGGGGAAACACACCAAACAACATACAGCCAATGGCACACCCAAGATATGCCAATGCAGTGGTGCAGATGCACAAACACAAACAGGCAGACCAACACTGTCATCATACACAGCAGGTGAGGGGTGGGGGTGCCATTGTCCCCAGGCAACAACACAACACATGAGGAGAGCTGAATACCAATCATACAGATGTGCATACACTGCCACACTAAGGTAACTCATGGATCCAAATCCCCTATGTGGGCAAGCAGGCATTGACAGGTGAGAGGGAGCACAAAACACACATGTCACACAGGCACGTAGGAACAACAACTGACACAGCAAGTCACAGACACACCACAGCACCACCCCCAGGGCCCCCACAATGTGGTGACCCTGGGCTGAAGAAAAATACCACTGTGATGACAAAGCTAAATGTCGTTCACACTGTGAACCACAGTCAGGTGTCCTGAGCAACTAACTACCATCACACCTACACAAGCACAAATCAATCAGCATGGCCAGTAAGCCAAGGCCAACATGGAGGCAGGGGACTAGCCGGGCAACAACTCTCATCTGCACACACTCAAGACCACACCCCTCGACCTCCAACAATGTGCAGCAGTGAAGTACACATGCACTGGTGACATTGCACATGCACCCATTACTATTCCAGGGTGGTGGGTGGGAACCAAGGTGTAGAAACACATCACACATGGACACTCAACAAGACTCCTGAATGTCTGACACACTGCACACTACGCTGTACATGGACATGACGGCAATACCACACCGACCAATGGGATCCCAGCCACAGTCACACACCAATGAAGAAGCCAAGGTCACCCACAAAGAACACACATAGACAACAACCAACATTGCAGCCCGGACCCTAAGGAGTGCCAGCAGTCACACACACAACGTGTCACAATCACTGAAAGATAACACAAACTGGAAATCACATGACAGGGGCAAACAACAAGTGCCAAAGGGAAACCTGACTGTGACCCATCTGCGTCAGCACACAAACTCTGCCCTGACAGCAAACACACCTATGGGTGACACCCTGATGACCAGTAATGTGCCATGCACCCACATCACAGAGAACACAGGGAGAAGACTTTGGGGGAACATAGCTCAAGTCAGCAAGCATCACAAACAGGTACAACACTAGGGATCACAGCATGCGCAGATGAATGGAAGTGAACACACAGACATGCACATACAACACACACCTTGGGCGCAGGCAATGTCACACGTGTACACACTGCCATGAGGGGACTCCACTCCTGTGTGAGGAAAGCTGTGCCATATGTTGCCTCAGTAGGGCCCCATCATGTCAGCTGAGCACTTGGTCACACAATCAACAATTAGCACCAAATGAGGGCTCCCATCACATCAGCCTGGTCATGGATGTGCCAACGGAATCATCAGCACAGATCCAACACACTTGTATAGCAATGTTGCACTGACTACACGGATGAGTCCCTCCCCATTGATGCCCAAACCTGCATGTCCACTGGAGATGGCAACACGGTCAGGGAAGTAGACAAATGCAACGATGGCAGGCACAACAGATGTGCAGGGGTGGAAGCCACAGATATGAAATTGCCAATGTAAGTAGGAAACCCATTGCCAAATACTGAACACATGACACCCTCAGATGCTGCTATTGATGACATGGATACACCACATGATAGGACACATTCCCCCTGGACCACATGGGTTCCTGCACAGTAACACTTCATAATCATGAGACCAGATATCACCATCACTGCAGCAAGGGCATGGTTAGCTGCACCAACAACATGTACATCTGAAGCATGAGCACTAGAGAAAAGAAAGTTGCTTTATTCAGCATATGTGTTGAGGCCAAACGAAGTCCTGAAAAAGAGCAAAGGCCAATGGCCAGTCCATTGTCAAAGTTCAAACAGGGTGACACTGGCAGATGTCACCCTACGCATGCCTGCACAATACCAGGGACAATCCACTAGGAGGGGCAACCGGGGGGCAGGCCAGGCACCGCAGGGACAGGATCAGGGCTCACCAGGGGGAGTCAGGGAAGGGGTGGTGGGTGCTGGAGAGCCACTGACAACTGCAGTGGAGGTGTCTGACATGGTGTGTGCCGGCACAACTGGGGGGCATGACACAGATGTCGTGGGTGCCGGCACAACTGCAGTGGACCCTGCAGATGGGGTGGACAGGTCCGCCACTGCAGTGCCCAAGTCAGACAGGGCGGTAGTGGACTCCACTGCAGTGCCTACCTCCAGGGGAGGAGAATGGGGAACAGGCAAGGTGGGTTGGACAGAGGGGGGACACCCTCACCACATCAGTGGCACAGACAAGCGCAGCGGGGGTGTGGTGCTGGGAGAGCAAGTGGCAGGGGAGAAGGCCGGAGCATCTTGGGGATGGTATATCTGTGGGTGGGGGAACCTGGGGCAGGGTGTGGTGGGGGCACCTGTGCAGTGGGGGCCTGAGGGATGGAGGACGGAGACCTTGTGCCTGAGCTGCAGGGCGGTGGCGGGGTCTTGCTCTTAGCACTCCGGGGGACTTGCGGGTGGGGGCCTCAGTCCGTCTGCGCCTGGGGGAGGGTGTCCGGGGGCGAGGGCACTCTGCTCCGTGTGGGTGGGCTTCCTCTTCCCCCGGGATGCTGGAGCAGCTTCATCGGTGGGGAAGAGGCCGAGGTCACAGAGGAAGAGCTGCTGTGACTTTGGGGTTGCAGGTGAGGCAAGGGAGGGTGCTTTGGAGGGAGAGGGAACTGAGGACTGCGCAGTGCATGTGGATGCGTGTGTGTGTTCCAGGGCCCCATCCCCTGTGAGTCTGGCTTCAGTCCCCTGAATGTGCTTGCGTGTGCGTTTTGTCATTGGCGTGTGTGTCAGTGTGCTGGATGTGTGTGTGCTGGTGTGTGCCAGTGTGTGTGTGCCTGGGATGGGTAAGGTGCTGGGGAGTGTGGATGGAGCAGAGGCAGGAGGGGTGAGGGACCGTTTGAGGAGGGACACTGCTGCCGTCAGGGAGGAGTCCATGGACCTATTGCCCCTCTGTAGGTCAGACATGCCCGATGAGATGCCCTCCATGAACGACACCAGCTGAGTCAACAGCGCGGTGTGCGCATGGAGGACACTCAGCATGGCTGTCTGCCCTACATGGAGCTGGCGAAGGAGGTACACAGACTCCTCACTCAGGGCAGCAGGGGACACAGGGGCAGGGGGTGCGGTGCCTGGCCCAAAGGAGACACGCTCCCGGACATGGGAGCCTCCACGGACCTGGGGAATGGGAGCCGATGGGAGGGCGGTGGTGGTGCTGGTGGTGGCGGGGACAGCAACACTAGCTGGGGTGTGGTGGCTGCTGACACCCGCCTCCACAAGGGAGTCATCCTCCGAGTTGCTCTGGTCCTCAGCTGAGGTGGATGCTGCTGAGGACTCCTCGGTGTGGCTCCCCTCGCCCTCCGTGCCACTGGGTCCCTCCGACCACTCCTCGGCTGCTGACCCAGTCTGGCTCTCCGGCTCCTCCTGGTCCGTGGAGCTGTCCCCTTCCGTGGCCGTGGATGTATCTGCAAACAATGGGGAAACAGACAGACATCAGTCACCTGCACATAACGCACACACCACTGTGAGCACAGCACATCACAGAGCAAGCCCTGGCATCATTAGTTGTACATTGCTAAAAGTGCACTAATTGAACAGGAGAAGTCAATTGTCAGTCTGATGCCAAGCATGGCACTCACATCCCACATGGCCTTGCACCCATCTGTCTGGTGTCTGTTGGATTGCAACACCCCAGTGTTGACACATGCACCAAGTACACAGTAGTTGGACAGTGCAGAGAACACGGTGTGGACACATCACAGCTCTTGCCACTGAGTCAGTACAGGTTTACGGATGTAAGGGATGCCCAGAGTCAAATAGGAAATGCATGTGATGCATACCAGCGACAGACACCATGATGCACCCATGTCCTGATAGCCAGCGCCACTATGGTGTGCATGTAGCACATGTCACTCCCCTGCAGGATCACCAATCAGTAGACACATGCCATGGCGGAGGCATGACTGCAAAGTCATACATCACTGTCTCAGTGATGTATGACTTTGCAGCCAGACAACAACACTCTGCACTGTGTCACAATAGTAGGTCATGGGGAATGCAAGTCCTGGAGCTGCACAAGTGCACATGTACATCCCCCCACAACACATCCTCTTAACCCTCATCTGTCCAGGTCATACCTATTGGACATATGGGAGACCTGTGACACTACCCTCTGAACCTGAGCCCCTCACACTCTGCTGTGCATGGGGAACAGCTGCCTGAACTTCACATTTACATGCCCCAGTCTGCATGGGCAGCTGATCAGACACCTATGTGTCACACAAGTATCGTCTCCTATGGTCACATCTCCAGTGGCATGCTGAGCCCCTACCAAGAAACTCCACAGCAGTCCTGGCGACTAATCCACAGCACACTGACACAGAGGCAGACACCTGAGGGGCAAATCACTGTGCACAATGTGTCCTCTGATACACGGGAGTGGGAGTACAGAGTGTATTGTATGGCCTGGAGTAGGCATGACTGTCCAGCCCCACATGAATGAGGGATGAGCCCTGGACTGTAGGCAGCTGGCTAAGTATGTGTGACACACGTCATATACATACTCCTGGGGCCCAAACATTGTTCCCACCCGCAGCATGGGTGTGTGCCAGGTACCCCAGCCACATGTGGTGGATCAGCTCAGCAATTGGACCACAGATCAAAGTAACACGCTGAATACATGTCAGAATACAGGCATTGTGTAAGCAATGGACCCACCCATGATGCCCACCACAGAGTCAGGGAAACAGATGCTGTCTCCCACCTTGAGTCAAGCAAACTGCAAGGACACAGTCCTAAGTGACAGAATTCCCTGCATGTAAGGGCCACACCTGGGTATCAGATGAGGAGTGGGCAGTGCACAATAGAGGGACATGGCTCCTGGACAACATGACTGCTGTACTGTGGCAGTTCAACCTGGCCCGAGGAGGGCACATAACATGTTAGACAGAGTACACAGTGCAGTCTTTGACTCACCCCCTCCTTGCTGCTCTCTGGCCTTCAGCTGCCCATCCAGGTCTGGAAAGACCACCGCCAGGATCCTGAGCATGTGGGGGGTCAGGGTCCGTGTTCCGCCCCTCCTGCGAGGAGGCGACAGCTTCAGCTGGACCCGTGCAATCCTCCGGGTCCAGCCCCGAAGGTCCTGCCACCTCTTTTGGCAGTTGCGGATCCGGCGCTTGTAGACCCCCACGGACCGGACAGCCCGGACGATGTCCTTCCAGATCTCATGCTTCCGATGGGCAGAAGCCTGTCAGGATGACAAAGTGATAAGGACATTACTACACATGCAACATATCCGTGCATGACACAGTTGCATATACATGTCGCAATCACAGGGGCACATGGTGTACCCAGGCAGTGCACGGCTGCCCATGGACAGTTTTCCAGAAGTCACTACATGGTATCATAGCATGGGGAGTAAAACCCTGTTCAGAAGCACTGTCACTGCACCATACCTGTCCAGTGCAAGTCACTACACACTATGGGGGGTGACAACTACTCAGTGAGCCTGCTAGCCAGTGGTGTGCTGACTCTCAGCCTTGCTAGTCAGACAAAATGCACATTCAGAAAGGCAGTGCACAGAACACTCACCTGCTCCCCTGGTGTCCCATACAGCTTGCTGTACTGTGGAAGTAGGCTGTCCAGCAGGGCCTGGTTCTCTTCAAGGCTGAAGGCTGGGGCTCTCTCCACAGTACGTGCCATTGCAGGGTCCAGAGGGGCAGAGACAGCAGCAGTGCAGTGGCAGATGTCGTCCTGGAGCATGTAGTGCAGGCAAGTGGGCTCTCAGGGGAACATGCAGCAATATATATGTGCTGGAGAGGCAGATACTGTCCCTTGTGTCCAAAGTGATAGGTCCAAGTCGTTTGCATCTTCTGAATATGGCCAATCCATGGAATAGCAGCACCAAAACACGCCCACAGCATCCTTCAAAATTTCAACTTCATGACATACATGATTTTGCAACATTGTTGTGGGTGACCAACTGATTTTCCAGCAACCGACTCGTTCGAATATTCGAAAACGCGTCCGTTGCCAGGCAAGCCCATTGTCAATGGGTGCGCACCGATCGGTCCATTGAGGTACAACGCGCACAGGGGTACAACGCGTACCCGCACACATTGAATGCAATGGGCCGGCCGGAGGCACCGATCGGTCCATTGCTGTTCAACGCGCACAGGGGTACAACGCGTACCCGCACACATTGAATGCAATGGGCCGGCCGGAGGCACCGATCGGTCCATTGCTGTTCAACGCGCACAGGGGTACAACGCGTACCCGCACACATTGAATGCAATGGGCCGGCCGGAGGCACCGATCGGTCCATTGCTGTTCAACGCGCACAGGGGTACAACGCGTACCCGCACACATTGAATGCAATGGGCCGGCCGGAGGCACCGATCGGTCCATTGCAGTACAACGCGCACAGGGGTACAACGCGTACCCGCACACATTGAAAGCAATGGGCCGGCCGGAGGCACCGATCGGTCCATTGCTGTTCAACGCGCACAGGGGTACAACGCGTACCCGCACACATTGAATGCAATGGGCCGGCCGGAGGCACCGATCGGTCCATTGCTGTTCAACGCGCACAGGGGTACAACGCGTACCCGCACACATTGAATGCAATGGGCCGGCCGGAGGCACCGATCGGTCCATTGCAGTTCAACGCGCACAGGGGTACAACGCGTACCCGCACACATTGAATGCAATGGGCCGGCCGGAGGCACCGATCGGTCCATTGCAGTACAACGCATCACTGTACATGTGACTGGCATATGTCAGCATGCCTGTCTCAGATGGACATATGCCAGCCACAGATAGCTCCCAGGGAGTGAGGGGCACACCTACATCACGACAGCCTGTCCAAACCTTATCATAAGGCATGTAAGGCTGCATTTCCTATTGTGTGTATGTTGGTGTACATGTTGTCCTGTGGGTGTCACCTGTGGGCAGCCACCCCCAGGCTGTGCACGTGTTCATGGGGACAGGATCATGGGTGTTACGTGTACGTGACCACTGTGATGTGCAACTGTTCATATCTGTGCATGTGCCATGGTCACATTTCACAGTGGTGTTTGTGTATGTCATGTCACATACCCCGTGAGTCCCATGTGGGACGGTATGTTTGAGCCAGGGTGTCCCAGTGGCACAATAGTGATGGCCCTCCACAGTCTTTGTGCATGTAGTGTTTACAATGTCTCTGATTTCATGTGCACAATGGGAGACAGTCTCCACATCCACGTTGTGTGTGCATGGACTCTGATGTTGTGCGTGTGTGTCACAGACGTCCATGGCTCTCCTGCCATGGCAAGTGTGGCCACTACCTGTGGGGGTCATGTTTGTTTTGTTGTGGTGTACACATGATACTCCAGGTGATGCCAGTGTCCATGTGGCATTACAGGGTCCCTGGGAATGTGCCTGTCGTTGAGCTGTGGTGCCTGGGGCACATCTGTCCTCACATGTCACTGGGGGTGACTGTGACACAGCATCATGATATCCAATGGGCCAAACAGGGACAAATTGATGCCACCTGTAGGACCGTGTTGACAGATGTTGGCCATGTATGTACCATAAATGTCGTTCCGGTACTGCACACTTCATGTAGTTGTGCCTCATGATGATGTATGTTGGGATCTTGAGTGTGTTCAATGCCGCATATGTGGGGTGACTGACGATCTTGCTTACTTCTCCTCTGCACTGCAGGGCTCCTGCTGTCCATCGGCCATTCCCAGACCTGGCAACGATGGTGGAACGGGACAGCATCCGACGGTACCGCTTCACCAGGCAGCTGATTGAGGATTTTGCAGTGCAGTTGTCCCCACATTTGCAGCCTGGCCGGCCGTATCCTACAGCGCTGACCCCCAAGGTGAAGGTGATGGCAGCCCTACACTTCTTTGCCACCGGTACCTTCCAACATACTGTGGCGTCTGCTGGTGGGATGTCACAGACCATGTTCAGCCGTGTGCTCCGCGATGTTTTGGCGGCAATGTTGCTCTTCCTGAACCGGTACATCTATTTCCCTAGACTGCGACGACTCACTGACGTGAAGAGTGACTTTTATGCCCTGGGGAGGATGCCGCATGTCATTGGCTCCATTGATGGGACACATGTGGCTTTGGTACCACCACAGGCCCAGGAGCAGGCCTACAGGAACCGCAAGCACTACCACTCGGTCAATGCACTGGTGGTGTGTCTTGCAGACATGACCATCACACACGTGTGTGCCCGTTTCCCTGGTTCAGCACACGATGCCTTTGTGATGAGGAGTAGTCGCATCCCCAGGTTGATGGCACAGATGCAGAACCAGCGTGCCTGGCTTGTCGGTGTGTACTGACTTTGTGCCATTGTGTGTGATCTGATCTGTAGTATTCCGCCCACTTTTCCAAGTCAGCTGATGTGCACTTGTCTGTCCGTAGGTGACTCGGGATACCCCAACATGCCGTGGTTGCTGACACCCCTCAGGAACCCTGTGACACCTGCCCAGATGCGCTACAATGAGGCACATGGTCGGACCAGGAGAGTGATTGAGCGGACCTTTGGTCTCCTGAAGAGCCGCTTCCGCTGCCTGGACAAGACCGGAGGGTCCCTCCCATATGCCCCTGCGAAAGTGTGCAAGATTATCATCGTCTGCTGCATGCTCCACAACCTGGCAGTGCGGAAGGAGTTGCCTCTCATCCAGGATGACGATGACCAACATCCGCCACCTGTGGAGGATCCTGGCCTGGACCACGATGCCAGTGACGATGATGATGATGATGGTGATGGTGATGTCCGCACACAGCTCATCACCAACTTCTTTAGCTGAATGTGAGTATCCTGAGGTGTCATGTGAATGATGTGAGTTGGCATGATGTGTGGGTGGTGCTCTGGTGCTGTTGGAGTGTGTCCATGGGCTACTTGACAGGATGTGTGTTGCGATGTGTGGTGACAGGTGGGCTGTACTCCCCAACAGTGTTGACATGCTAACTTGGTTCTGGGTGGGTATCTTGTAACATGTATTGTGCATGAGTTTTGCTGTTCTGTCCTGTACTGCATTGCTTTTGACTGTGTGTCATTTCTGTCCTTCACAGGGTACTTTCAGATTCGTTTGGTCAACTGTGTCCACCGACGACGTGATTGCACATCCAGGCTGGTAGCTGTTGTGTCCCTACAGGTGATGTGCGCCACACCCATGGACTTCCTTCTGTCTACAGTTGTTGACTGTGTGCCCGCTACCAGGTGGGGTTACCTTGCATCTGTAGTGGTTACGGCATGTTGCTACTGTGTAATAAACCTGTGCTTCACTTAGTGATGTGCGTTGTCTGTGGTCACACATTTGACTGCCATTTGCTTACTGCACCTGTGGGCTACTTGACTACAACTGGGAATGGGTGTGGTGTCTGTGCATTGCACCGTCTTCCCTGGCAACATCAGTGTAGGCAATGAGTCAGATGGCCTAGGTGTGTATGTGTTGTGTAGCCCTGGTGGTGTGTCTCCCTCATATGTGTCACGTTGCCTGTACTCACATGCCTGTGTTGTCCTTGCTGTTGCAGTTCGCATACACTGTGTAATTTTGCAGTTCATCATCCCCATAACAGCACCCACGTTGGAATCACGACAGAGGCAAGTATGGTGTATTAGTGTGTTTATTGTGATAATAGTGCATAGGATGGATTGTGCTGTACATGAATCTTGCAATCCCAAGTTCCTAGATGAATAGAAAGTCCAGGTAGACAGGATCCCCAGTATCGGGGCCACTGTTGTCTGACACATTGTTCCAACTTATACTCCCCATGCAATGTGTGGGAGTAGTGTTGCCATCAACAGGGTGAACAGTCTGTGCACAAAGGCGAAAATCCAGAACAGGTTCAGGCTTCCTGGGAGTTGCGCTTGGCCATCAGCCTCTCACTTTCCCCTCCTCGGACGACCCCTCTTCTTGGGGGGGCCCTCAAGTGCAGGCTGCTGCGGTGCAGGGGACTCTCCGCCAGAGTCCTCCTCCCTCCCTGTGGCAGTTGCAGTTTGTTCGGTACCAGATGTTGTTGGCACACAGGGAGGTGTGGACTGGTTGCTGTTCATCTGGCGGAGGCATTGTAAAATGTCCCTGTGCACCGCCGTCATCTCATGTAGTACATCCCACTTGGACTCCACGCGGGTCATGTGGGAGTCCACACGTGACATGTGGGAGTCCACACGTGACATGTGTGACTCCACTTGGGACATGTGGGAGTCCAAGCGGGCATGATGGGCAGCCTGCTGCTGTTTGATGTCTCTGAGGAGCCCCACTACCTGGCTGAGCTCTCCGGTGCTGGACTGGTACGCATCAGCTATGCGTACCAGTTGTGGGTCTTCATGCACACCAGCAACGTCTGCAAGCAGCGACCTCTGTCTCCCACCCTCCCACCACCCCTGCTGACATGTGCAGTGTGTGCAGTTGCACGCACAGATAACCCTGGTCCACCTTGGGGGTTGGTGGTGGTGGTGGTGTCCATGGCCCCAGGTTGGTCCAGGGTCACTGCGCTGGTGTTGTTCCTTATTCTGTCCATGTCGGCAGGGATGGTATTCGTGGTGACAGTCGTTGGAGGGGTGGGTGCAGGGGGTGCAGCTGGTGGACCTGCTGGTGCTGCAGCTGGTGGTCCTGCTGGTGCAGCATGTTGACTTGCACCGGATGTGCCAGGTTGTTCATCGTCCGAGGAGGACAGAGGCTGTACGACGCCAGTGAGCTCGGCATCCTCTTGAGCCTGGGACTGGGACTCCTCAGCGTCTGCTGCTGTGTCCCTATCATCACCTGTTTTTGGGAGACACAAACAATGTATGTCATGTTTCTGCAGGCATCAGTGGTTGACACACCTGACAGTTGTGACTGTGCCTCGGGGTGCGGGCCTGTACATTGTATTGTCCTAAGTCGTCACAGTCAGGGGTTGATATTGGTGTGGCACATTGTCCTGCATTATTTGGGCATTTCTATGTATTCTCTGGGGTGTGAACATGGTCTGCATTGATTGTGTTTGGTTGACAGCCAGACCTCCTTCCCACCCACCCACCCACCCAGTCAGTTATCCCACCATGGAACGTGCTTGCATTGCAGGGAGTGTAAGTTGTCTCTCAGGATGTCAGTCAGTGGTGTCCTGCTGTTTGTTGGTGCACAGTTGGCAGCAGGGCCTTGTGCTCCCCACAGCAGTAGCCAGTGTCAGCCATCTTGTGAGTCCTTCTCCACTCCCTGTGATGTGAGCATGGTTCAGGGTGGTGTTGATGGGCCAGTTGTGAGGCTGAGCAATGTCTGTGACTACGACTCCCATCATGCTATTGCCTCCACCCCCTTCCCAGCATGCCCATGCTTCCTTCCTTTTGACTCTGCTTCCCTGTGGGGTGGGCTGGCTGTGCTGACAGGATGGCTGGGAGTGTTGTCCTGGCAGTTGTTTGGCTAAGAGTCCCAAGAGTGTCCCTGTGCTTCACACAACATAAGCCAGGGTGGTGGTGCTTTGTGGGATCTTGTGTTAGGATGGAGGGCATTGCATTCTACCAGGTGGGTACTGTGGAGTTTGTGTTGGGGGGGGTGTGAGGGGAGGTGCTGGTGACTATGGTCAGTGCTGCAAGTCCCCCTTCCCACCCAGCCAGCCAGATATCCCACCATGGAACGTGCTTGCATTGCAGGGAGTGTAAGTTGTCTCTCAGGATGTCAGTCAGTGGTGTCCTGCTGTTTGTTGGTGCACAGTTGGCAGCAGGGCCTTGTGCTCCCCACAGCAGTAGCCAGTGTCAGCCATCTTGTGAGTCCTTCTCCACTCCCTGTGATGTGAGCATGGTTCAGGGTGGTGTTGATGGGCCAGTTGTGAGGCTGAGCAATGTCTGTGACTACGACTCCCATCATGCTATTGCCTCCACCCCCCTTCCCAGCATGCCCATGCTTCCTTCCTTTTGACTCTGCTTCCCTGTGGGGTGGGCTGGCTGTGCTGACAGGATGGCTGGGAGTGTTGTCCTGGCAGTTGTTTGGCTAAGAGTCCCAAGAGTGTCCCTGTGCTTCACACAACATAAGCCAGGGTGGTGGTGCTTTGTGGGATCTTGTGTTAGGATGGAGGGCATTGCATTCTACCAGGTGGGTACTGTGGAGTTTGTGTTGGGGGGGTGTGAGGGGAGGTGCTGGTGACTATGGTCAGTGCTGCAAGTCCCCCTTCCCACCCAGCCAGCCAGATATCCCACCATGGAACGTGCTTGCATTGCAGGGAGTGTAAGTTGTCTCTCAGGATGTCAGTCAGTGGTGTCCTGCTGTTTGTTGGTGCACAGTTGGCAGCAGGGCCTTGTGCTCCCCACAGCAGTAGCCAGTGTCAGCCATCTTGTGAGTCCTTCTCCACTCCCTGTGATGTGAGCATGGTTCAGGGTGGTGTTGATGGGCCAGTTGTGAGGCTGAGCAATGTCTGTGACTACGACTCCCATCATGCTATTGCCTCCACCCCCTTCCCAGCATGCCCATGCTTCCTTCCTTTTGACTCTGCTTCCCTGTGGGGTGGGCTGGCTGTGCTGACAGGATGGCTGGGAGTGTTGTCCTGGCAGTTGTTTGGCTAAGAGTCCCAAGAGTGTCCCTGTGCTTCACACAACATAAGCCAGGGTGGTGGTGCTTTGTGGGATCTTGTGTTAGGATGGAGGGCATTGCATTCTACCAGGTGGGTACTGTGGAGTTTGTGTTGGGGGGGTGTGAGGGGAGGTGCTGGTGACTATAGTCAGTGCTGCAAGTCCCCCTTCCCACCCAGCCAGCCAGATATCCCACCATGGAACGTGCTTGCATTGCAGGGAGTGTAAGTTGTCTCTCAGGATGTCAGTCAGTGGTGTCCTGCTGTTTGTTGGTGCACAGTTGGCAGCAGGGCCTTGTGCTCCCCACAGCAGTAGCCAGTGTCAGCCATCTTGTGAGTCCTTCTCCACTCCCTGTGATGTGAGCATGGTTCAGGGTGGTGTTGATGGGCCAGTTGTGAGGCTGAGCAATGTCTGTGACTACGACTCCCATCATGCTATTGCCTCCACCCCCTTCCCAGCATGCCCATGCTTCCTTCCTTTTGACTCTGCTTCCCTGTGGGGTGGGCTGGCTGTGCTGACAGGATGGCTGGGAGTGTTGTCCTGGCAGTTGTTTGGCTAAGAGTCCCAAGAGTGTCCCTGTGCTTCACACAACATAAGCCAGGGTGGTGGTGCTTTGTGGGATCTTGTGTTAGGATGGAGGGCATTGCATTCTACCAGGTGGGTACTGTGGAGTTTGTGTTGGGGGGGTGTGAGGGGAGGTGCTGGTGACTATAGTCAGTGCTGCAAGTCCCCCTTCCCACCCAGCCAGCCAGATATCCCACCATGGAACGTGCTTGCATTGCAGGGAGTGTAAGTTGTCTCTCAGGATGTCAGTCAGTGGTGTCCTGCTGTTTGTTGGTGCACAGTTGGCAGCAGGGCCTTGTGCTCCCCACAGCAGTAGCCAGTGTCAGCCATCTTGTGAGTCCTTCTCCACTCCCTGTGATGTGAGCATGGTTCAGGGTGGTGTTGATGGGCCAGTTGTGAGGCTGAGCAATGTCTGTGACTACGACTCCCATCATGCTATTGCCTCCACCCCCTTCCCAGCATGCCCATGCTTCCTTCCTTTTGACTCTGCTTCCCTGTGGGGTGGGCTGGCTGTGCTGACAGGATGGCTGGGAGTGTTGTCCTGGCAGTTGTTTGGCTAAGAGTCCCAAGAGTGTCCCTGTGCTTCACACAACATAAGCCAGGGTGGTGGTGCTTTGTGGGATCTTGTGTTAGGATGGAGGGCATTGCATTCTACCAGGTGGGTACTGTGGAGTTTGTGTTGGGGGGGGTGTGAGGGGAGGTGCTGGTGACTATAGTCAGTGCTGCAAGTCCCCCTTCCCACCCAGCCAGCCAGATATCCCACCATGGAACGTGCTTGCATTGCAGGGAGTGTAAGTTGTCTCTCAGGATGTCAGTCAGTGGTGTCCTGCTGTTTGTTGGTGCACAGTTGGCAGCAGGGCCTTGTGCTCCCCACAGCAGTAGCCAGTGTCAGCTCATCTTGTGAGTCCTTCTCCACTCCCTGTGATGTGAGCATGGTTCAGGGTGGTGTTGATGGGCCAGTTGTGAGGCTGAGCAATGTCTGTGACTACGACTCCCATCATGCTATTGCCTCCACCCCCTTCCCAGCATGCCCATGCTTCCTTCCTTTTGACTCTGCTTCCCTGTGGGGTGGGCTGGCTGTGCTGACAGGATGGCTGGGAGTGTTGTCCTGGCAGTTGTTTGGCTAAGAGTCCCAAGAGTGTCCCTGTGCTTCACACAACATAAGCCAGGGTGGTGGTGCTTTGTGGGATCTTGTGTTAGGATGGAGGGCATTGCATTCTACCAGGTGGGTACTGTGGAGTTTGTGTTGGGGGGGTGTGAGGGGAGGTGCTGGTGACTATGGTCAGTGCTGCAAGTCCCCCTTCCCACCCAGCCAGCCAGATATCCCACCATGGAACGTGCTTGCATTGCAGGGAGTGTAAGTTGTCTCTCAGGATGTCAGTCAGTGGTGTCCTGCTGTTTGTTGGTGCACAGTTGCCAGCAGGGCCTTGTGCTCCTCACAGCAGTAGCCAGTGTCAGCCATCTTGTGAGTCCTTCTCCACTCCCTGTGATGTGCGCATGGTTCATGGTGGTGTTGATGGGATAGTTGTGGGGGGGCAATATGTGTGACTGCGACTCCCATGATGCTATTGGCTACACTGACTTGGCCAGCATACACAGAATTCCTTCCTTTGAGTGGTCTTCACTGTGTGTTGGTGTTGTTGTGGTGGCTACATGTGTGGATGTGTGTGTTAGTTCTATTTGTGCCACTGCCTAGCTGTAGTTGTGGTTGTGTTTGTACATGTGTTGGCACAGTTGGATGTGACTTTTTTGATGGCATGTGTTGGGTTTATCTGACTGACATACACATTTTGGGATGATTCTGTTCTAGTTGCTGTGTAATTGCTATGAGTGCATGGTTTGACTCTCCCCTTGACAGTGATGTGTGTGTGTTTTGTGGCAGTATATTGTGTACATTTGTTGTGTACTCACCAGGCTCTGGAATGTCCTCTAGTCCATATATGCTCACTGGCGGTAGGATGGCCCGCACCTTCTCCTCCCAGGGCCTGAGGTATATTGGCTTGGCAGGAGGGCCACTGCCGGTGTGTTGGCTGTTGATGTAATCTTGCTTCAGCAGTTTCCGTACCCTCCTGCGCACGTCATACCACCTGTTCTGGATGTCGCTCTTTGTGCGCCGACATGGTGATTGTGCGTTCACCCTGTTGATGATCCTCTCCCACATCTTGGTTTTCTGCGACATGGGGGTCTGTTGGACCAATGTGCCAAACAGCTGTGGCTCTACCCTGAGGATCTCGTCTACCAGGACTTCCAATTCACAATCTAGGAACTTGTGATTCTTCTTGGGGGGCATGGTGATGGGTGGTGATGGTGGGTGATGTGTGTGTTGGTGTGCAGGTGAGGGTGTGTGGGTGTGTGTTGTGCTGGGTGTATGTGAGGTAGGTATTTGTTGGTGTGCTGCTGGTGTGTGGCTTGTGTGAGGGATGAGCTGTGGGTGTGTGGTTGCTTTCTCTTGGGTGCTGGTAGTGGAATGGCATTTGCAAAGGCTCATGGTAGTGATTTGTGTCCTTTATATAGGTGGAGTTGTGGGTGTGTCTTTGTTCTCTGTCCCCACCCCCCCAGTATTTATTGGCTTGGTAATTGCTTGTTTGGCCTTTTTTTGGTTGATTTTTCCTTTGTGCTGTTTGTGTATGTTGGAAACGTTCTTGTGACCGAGTCGGACCCTGCATTGGTCTCGTACGGTGTTTTCCGTTTCGTTCACGCTGTGTTTGTGCAGTTTTGTATGCTGCGTACGCGTCGGTCGCGGTGTATTGTGTTGCTTCGGCTCGGTTTTGTATGCGTGTCGGTCGTACGGCTTGTCCTCCGTCCGACTCGGTCGTGTTTTCGCGCCTTGCATCGTACTTTGCGGGTTGGAGTTGGCGGGTACGATTCGGTCGGATTTGTTCCGGGTGCGTGTCGGTCGGTTGGATTCGCGTGTTTTTCCGGCCAGATTGCTATTTTCCGAGCGGCTCGGTCGGTCGGCTTGGTTTCCTGACGTGTCGGTCGGATTTATCGCGGCTTGCATCGTACTTGGCGTGTCGGGCGCCACTGGTACGTGTCGGTCGGTATTTTTTCCGGATCCGAGTCGGTCGGTGCTTTTTCCGGCCCGAATCGGAATCGACCCCTATGTGTAAAGGTGACCTCCTTCAATTTTTGTTTGCTCCATTGTATTGATTAGACACAGACAACTACATGCTGCCTGAGCCTTCTCTTGTTTTCTTTTTGTGATGTGAGCTCTTTGGATACAGGCTTGTGTCCCACTGTTATTAAATTTTATGTTTTGTACATTTAATATAATTGCATATGAAAATTGCCTTTTTCCGGATGGAATAATGGCTACAATATAATGCCGATTGGGGCTATATTTATTTGATTTCAAATCATTGTCTACTCAGGGACCGCTGTCTCTTGAAATAAGTTAGTTCCCAAGGTCCCTGACCGATCAACCTGGGTTCCCTTGTACTTTATAGGTATACATCTTATGACACTGTTATAGCTTGTCTGGTAGAGACTAAGATATGTACCAAAGCATTTACACACTCTAGTCATGTATGTAGACAAATACTAATTTAAAGATGGGCACAGACACTAGAACAAAGTAGTGGATATGAAAGAATACACAGTAAGAGACTAATACATACATTCATACAGAGAAAGCCAGACAAACACATCAAATTAATAGAGTAAAGTTAGCAATATTATAACAATATAACTGTTTATATTGGTACTTCACTATTTTATATTATATAATGAAAAGCTAAAAAAAATTTTTTCTATTCAGATATCAATTTCTAGTTAACTGCACACAATTTCAATGCCATCCAACAGTGAGAAAAGGAAGAAACTGAGGCAATGATACTATGTCCTCACAACTGAGAAACAAATGGGACAAAATGTAGAAGAAGTGGTGAAAGAGAAAAGAGCTGCTGGTAAGAAGACAAAGACATTTCTTAAAATTGTATCTGCAGAAATGAAAAGCGAGCAAAATCAAGTCAACAAAAACAAACTTTATGAGCAACTAAAAAAAAGTCAATGATATGAAGAGAAAAAAATCGCACAAAAAAGCACAGAGTTTAGCCAGAAGGTTAAGGCAGTTTAAGGAAACCAGAGTTAGAATGTTCCATAGTAGAGTAATTAACAATCTATTAACAAGTATAAAAAAGTAAAACAAAATAAGAAGAAATGCACTCAGACAAAAGAAACGTGTTGAGATTGTAGTGGATAAAGCCTTTGCTCTCAAAAAGAAACTATTTATTTTATATTCTAAACAGAATAAAGATACTGGATAAAATAGTGTTGTGGATGAGGAAAAGAAGCCAAAAGAAAAGAGTTGTTGACAAAACTAACTTTTGCAAAGTTTTCAGTGGTGAATGGAGACATACCTCTAGTATTGAGCCTTTCTTTAAAGAAGAAAGCTACCTCCAGGAGAACACATCAGTGCATGCAGTTGATGATTCTGGACGATGACATGAGATGAAGAATGGTAGTCCTATTCCAAAAGAGGTGATGGTACCTGGAAATGTAGAGAAAGTGATAGCTGAAGAGAAACAGGGAAGGCGTAGACAGGCCCCTGTATATAAGTGGAACAGTAGCAGTATTCATACTGTTCATCAGGAATCTATTGATATGTTGAGAATTTTCCTACATATGATTTCCTGAAGCAGAAAACAGCTATGTTGCAAGGATTGGATCCATGCAAATTAAGGAAGTATGCTAATTTACTGGGACACTCACTAGCTTGTCTGTCTAAGAAAGTGGGCCAAAGCACCTTTCCTCATTTCAGAACGTTAGCTGTACACCATTCAGAAATGCAAAAATTAGTTAGGAGGTTTTCCTATGTCAAAACTCCTGCCTTATGTTTGGGAGAAATTAATAGAGTTCTTTTGCATGGTACAGTGGCAGAGGTAGAAAAGGTTTGTGAAGATATCCAGTTTTGTTTCTATGGACCTGAAGAGGAGTGTAAGGAAAATGGGTTCACTGGTAGAATATCGATGTAACAAACATCGATGTTCTAAATATCGAAAAAAAAAATATTGTCTGCAAAAATATCGACTCCAATATCTTAACAGGTAAGTACAAAAATATTGAATCAAAAATATCGAGGTAAAAAATATAGATGTAAAAATATAGATTTACAAATATATATAAAATAAAATAATATATAGTCAATATATTAAATATTAATATTATTTTTAACAAAATAAATTAAATATAGTATACATTTTAATTAAATATTACAAATACACTTAATTAAACAAAATATAAACACACAAACATAATAATTTATACCTATACATATATTTACTTAAAAATAATGTATTAACTATTATCCTTATTTAATTTTTAAACTTTGAAATTATATAAAATATATATATATATATATCAATAATTTAAAATAAAAAAAAAACATTCTATACAAAATTAAACCATTAAACTATTGAAAAAAATATACTTACATTTCCCAATATAATAATTGCAACAGTAGGGAAAGTGTTGGATAGCGGAATAATTACATTTACTATTCCAACTCCAGTGAGTGGAACAGTAGGGAAAGTGTTGGATAGCAGAGGGGTAAAAATTACTATTCCCACTCCAGTGATAGCAACAGTAAGAAAGTGTTGGATAGCGGAGGGGAAAAAATTACTATTCCCACTCCAAAGAGTGCAACATTAGGGAAAGTGTTGGATAGCGGAGGGGTACAATTTACTATTCCCACTCCAATGAGTGCAAAAATAGAGTAAGTGTTGGATAGCGGAAGGGTTCAAATTACTATTCCCACTCCAATGAGTGCAAAAATAGAGTAAGTGTTGGATAGCGGAGGAATTAAATTTACTATTCCAACTCCAGTGAGTGCAACAGTAGGGAAAGTGTTGGATAGCGGAGGGGCAAAAATTACTATTCCCATTCCAGTGAGTGCAACAATAGGTAAAGTGTTGGATAGCGGAGGGGTAAAAATTACTATTCCTACTCCAGTGAGTGCAACAGTAGGGAAAGTGCTAGATAGCGGAGGTGCAAAAATTACTATTCCCACTCCAAAGAGTGCAACAGTAGGGAAAGTGTTGGATAGCGGAGGGGTAAAAACTACTATTCCCACTGCCGTGAGTGCAAAAGTAGGGTAAGTGTTGGATAGCATAGTAATTAACTGTATTATTCCAACTCCAATGAATGCAACAGTAGGGAAAATGTTGGATAGCGGAAGGGTAAAAATTACTATTTCCACTCCAGTTAGTGCAACAGTAGGGAAAGTGTTGGATAGCGGAGGGGCAAAAATTACTATTCCCACTCCAGTGAGTGCAACAGTAGGGAATGTGTTGGATAGCGGAGGGGTAAAAACTACTATTCCCACTCCAGTGAGTGCAACAGTAGGGAAAGTGATGGATAGCAGAGAAACAAAAATTACTAATATCACTTAAACAATTGAAAAAAACAAAAGATATTACACAATTTTAAAAATCATAAAAGT
This sequence comes from Calotriton arnoldi, assembly GCA_963921515.1. NCBI lineage: Eukaryota > Metazoa > Chordata > Amphibia > Caudata > Salamandridae > Calotriton > Calotriton arnoldi. Next base: position 29,342 of record CAWUFW010011184.1, read on the forward strand.
AAATAAACAATATTTTAAAAATATAAAATTAATTATATTAAACATATAAAAAGAACACATATTATAACATTAATTACATATAACAAAAACTTACAAATAATATATAAAATAAATTGATAAATACATTTATAAACAATAATTATTTAGAAGTAGCAAATATTAACAAACAAAAAATTATTTAAAACATAAATATATTTATTTTATTTCCTACCCTAGAACCCACACCAATAACAAAACACTTCAACATTTTTAATTCAATTTATTTCCATAATTAACATAATTAATAATCAATTAAAAAATCTTATTAATAAAAGAAAATAATAAACATTAATTGAGTACACAAGCTTTAACACTACAATATCCACAACACATACCTAAATTAAACTATAAAATAATAAAACACAATTAAATATTATTTTTAAAAGAAAAACAATTACTATTAACAACTAATAATTAAATAATTAAAATTCATTTAATACCCACCTTTCACCACTTTAAAAGTAAAAACAACACACAAAAAAAGACACACTTACCCAAAATAAATATCAAATAATTAACATTAATTAACAGCTAAATATACCTAATTAAACACAAATTACTTCCCACCCTTTACTCCTATAAAAACCACAACACACACCTAAAATTAATTACACAATTACCATAATTAATTACCAATTAATCTATTAAAATTAATTAACAACAAATTATTAATTCATCAATTAAAAATACATTACTTCCCACCCTTTACACCTATAAACACCACAACACACACCTAACATTAATCACAAATTTACCAAAATTAATAACCAATTAATTAATTAAAATGTATTAACAACCAATTATTAATTCATAAATTGAAAATAAATTACTTCCCACCCTTTACACCAATAAACACCACAACACACACCTAAAATTAATTACACAATTACCATAATTAATTACCAAATAATTAATTAAAATTAATTAATAACCAATTATTAATTAATTAATTATAAATTACTTTACACATTTAACACTTTAACATATCAATTAAACAAATATTAATAAATACAAATTAATCAATACATTTAATATAAATAAATTACTTCCCACCCTATTCCCCTATAAACCCACAACCCGCTACAGAACTAAAAACGCAAAATTCAAATATAAAAATATTTAATAAATGTAATATAATTAAATTACTTCCCACCCTATTCCCCTATAAACCCACAACCGATGTCGGGCGGACTTGAGTCCACCCGCCATCGTAGTGGGGATTGGGACCACCTGCCAGTCATGCGGCGGTCCCGCACTCCAAATTACCATGGCAGTCGCATCTTGGACTTTAAAATTGCGGTGGGTGCTGCTGCAGGTTGTGCATTTCACTGCACTAAGTGGCAGGCACCACGCAGTGCCTGCCACTTAGTGCAGTGAAATGTAGGGGGGTACCATGTGCACCAACACCTCCCTCAACACAAGGGGAGCCCGCAACGAGCCCCCGAAACCAATCTCCACCAGCCTTTCCATGGCAGTTTTGCCGCCATGGAAAGGCTGGCTACAAGCGGCATCGTAATTTGGCGGACGGTGCCTGCTAGGCACCGCCACAATTTTACGCATCATGACCGCTCCGCCAGGCAATCGGAATGATTGCCTGTGGCGGATCCGTGGCGGGCGGTCTTTGCGCCCGCCACGGTAGCGGTCCTGATTTCCCCGCCATTATAATTCGGTGGGCGGAGAATCGTCGTTCGATGGCGGAGGGCTCGCCACCGCACGGCTGGTGATGGCGGCCCTTCCGCTATCGTAATCAGCCCCTAAAAGCGCAAAATTCAAATAAAAAAAATAATAACTACTAAAAATTTAACACATATATTAAAAATACAAACAATTCTTATACAAAAAAACATACATCACATACATATAAAATATTTACTAACATACATAATAATAAAAAACTATATTTTTAACAACTATATTTTTGCAAACGATATTAAACACTTCAATATTTCTGACCCAAGAAATTAATAACTCAATATTTGTGCAACTCGATATTTTGTACTTGATATACTGTCCCTGCACCGGGAAAATGAGGACTTGGTATCTGAAGGCGTACCAGAACAGGAGACAGGTGTTACTGTTGACAACTTCAAAGAAGAGATTAGAAAGTTTAACACAGTCTGTTCCGAGAAACCAAAATGTTATGTTTTTTTTCAAAAACTGAAGAAGATAAAGATAAATGGCAAGAATTTGCAGCTTACGTAATTGTAACAAATGCTTTGATTATCCCGCACAACAAGTTATTTGTAAGTACTGTTATGATAAGTTGAAGGATAATAAAATGCCAGCTAGAGCAGTCCTCAAGAAGTTAAAATTCATTGCAATCCCTGCAGAACCTCAACACTTTAATGTTTATAAATCAATTCTAATATAGTGTATGCATCCATTTCAAGCTGTAGTCCATATGGAGCCAAAGACTGGGAAGTTACCTCCAAATGACCTTCAGAAAGGTCTTAAAGGTAGAGTTGTGTACTTGCTGTTAGATTTCAAGCAGAATATTAAAACTGTAGGGGTGGAGAGAGATTTGGAAGAAGAACTTATAATTCTAGTGAATGGTGTCCCTACCAAGAGTAAAACAAAATATGACAGGACTTAGTGGATGTTAATAAAGTAAAAAAAGCAACATTATATCTGGTACAAAACACCATTTATTATAAAAATGCAGATACCCTTCAAGACTTAACACATATGGAGTGTGAAATATCATTATCAAGAGTTTAGATTGAAAAGGTGGATCGATCCAGAAGAAGTTTATGAACACTACTATATTCACCCTCTGCATTCTAAAAAGATTATTGGTGGTTCAATTGATGTCTTTCAAATGAGAGAAGCAAAAGGAGCTCCATTGAGTTGTCTGGGAGAAAAGTTTAGAAGCTCGATGTTTTCCGCATCTTTCCCCCACAGGAATTGGTGGTAGGTATGATGACTGGCCTGTGCAGATACCAGCAGCTGCATACAGATCAACTAGACTACAATCAGAGGATCCTAGATGTCGCCAATGTATTGCCTATATATTTAACCCTTTATTTGAGAGTGACTTGTCAGGCCTATCAGCCACAGCGTAGTCCTTTATTTCACATTAACGTGATCATTACTAATTTGATCAATAACACCAGCATAAGCGACAAACATTCATTTGTTCGATTCTTAAAATCAGCCTATGAAGGAGCAAAAGATGCAAACATATTCAGAAGGTTACGTAGGCGATAGACTGTATTTACACTAATATATTGCATTAACCATTCAGACACGCACATTGTGGTGAACACCCCCTGTGTTCGCTGTGCCAGCAGGCCCCAACTTGCACTGGCCCCTGAGTACCACCCCAGGGCATCTGAAAGAATAGATGTATCACATTGTCCAGCAGTCCTTAGTAGCAGCTTTTCCAACCTCCATCCCAGAGATAACTACCACACCAAGGAACCGCATAACGCATTGGCCCCACCGGGGTTCCTGAACACAGGTGCACCACCAAAAGGTTCCTTTAACACTGGCATCACAGGTAGGGTAGGAGAGTCCAGGACCAACAGCAGATCAGTGATGTCATCAGTGATGTCATTTGAGATGTCATCAGTGATGTCATCAGTGATGTCACTGACCATGTCATGAATGATGTAATATGTGACGTCATCAGCAGTGCATTGTGGGGGCGTGAGTTATAGTTAGCTGAACTAACTATAACGGCGGAATTTCTCTGGTTTTGTATGAGTGAAATGTCCAACTAACTATAACGTCAATGAAACCTATGGTTTTTTCAGTGAATTTTAAAGGTTTTTAAATGCTAATTTCTAACTATAACGTGCCTGAAACCTATGGTTTTTTCGGTGAATTTCAAAGGTTTTTTAAATGGTAATTTCTAACTATAACATCCCTGAAACCTGTGGTTTTTTCAGGGGATTTCAAAGGTTTTTAAATGCTACTTTCTAACTATATCTTCCCTAAAACCTACTATTAATAATAATAGCGGGTACTTGTGTTAGTACTTAGGCCATTCCATAAGTACATGACTAGTAACTGGATGATTATAGTGCTGTAAAGAGAGTGCATGGTGTATTTATAAGTGCTTTGGTATTAGCGAAGTGATTAGATAAGTACACCTCGCTAGATGGGTGATTGGAGAAGTGCATGGGGACTGGCAGGGTGATTGCTAGATTGCATGGGTACTACCATGGTATTTAGATGAGTGAATGAGTAGTATGTGCCTGCTTAGAGATCTGTATGGATAGTGCACAGACAATTGTAGCACTGCTTGTGTTAGTGCTTGGACGATTGTATGAGTACATCAGCAGTGACTGGATGATTACAGTACTGCAAGGAGAGTGTATGCTGAATTTATAAGTACTTGGGTATTAGTGGAGAAATTGCATTAGTGTATAGTACTGGCTGGGTGACTGGAGATGGGCATGAGGAGTCACAGTGTCTTTGATACACTGAAAGGGTAGTACCTGGGTGGATTAATCTTACCTGTTTCCAAGTAGATATGAAATTAATAGTAATATAATTTCACTTCTTTTTTAAAATGCAAATTTAAAGTATTTTAAACTTTAGTAGTAAGGTCTGTAAAAAGAAGAAAAAATTCTGTTATTACATATAGGGGTCGATTCCGATTCGGGCCGGAAATTTCTCCGACCGAGCCGGACCCGGAGAGATTTCCGACCGAATCGGACCCGTGCAGTCCGACCGAACGAGTACGATGCGGCCGTATGTTATCGGACACGAGTCGGTCGGACTCCCATTGAACTCAATGGGAGCCGGTCGTACAACGCGTACGCGGGCTCCCATTGCCTCCAATGGGTGCGAGGCGGACAAGGCGCCCCCTACAGCGAGTGCGCCGCGAAGCGCCCGCGGCGTACACGCACAGGTAGGGGGACCCTTGGGTCCCCCTGTGTGCGCCTCGCGCGGCTACGCGTACAGGGGGGTCCGACACGGACCCCCAAAGTACGGCTCCGACAGCTCTTACGAGCCGGAGTGCGCGGCTCGGTCGGACTGCTCGCGGCGCGCATCGTACTTACCCGGCCGGGAAACGTCTCCATTGCGCGGTGCGAATCGGGTCCCGACCGAGTCGGTCGGAGCGGTTCGAGTCCGAGCGAGTCGGTCGGAGTTGTCGGGACGCCCGGACGAGTCGGTCGGCGAGTCGCATCGTACTCGCTCGGCCGGACCCGCGTGCGGTTCGGTCGGGAAACAGGCTTTCGCATGGCTTTTTTCCCGACCGAATGGTATTGGGTGCGCCTCCGACCGAGATCGGAATCGGCCCCATAATGTTATAGTTTTTGCAAAACAACATAAGTATACAATTACATCACATATTCAATTTGCCATTTTTTGCTGTCTTCAGATTGTATTGAATTTCACCATATACAGTGATTTCAATGTTAATCATCAGATGACAGCGGGCAAAAAATACAATCAATAAGATTGTTAAAAAAACATACTTCTCTTCAAAATGTCTACAACCAACGCAACTTGGTATTTACATTTTCACAAATAAACATCCTTAGTAACATAGTATATAATACAAACTTCAAATATATCACCACCTTCTTTCAAACACAATTTTTGAAACGCAATATGAAAGAACAGAATTAATAATTGAAACCGTAATTACGAACATCTTCCCTATTGGCCGAATGATGTTTCTGAAAATATTTCCATTGAGTATATACGAAATAAACTTTTGAATTCATATACACACCTTCCCAATAGGCCGAATGATGTTTCTGAAAACATTTGCAATGAGGATATCCAACATACACTTCTAAAATCATATTCACATGTTTCTGATAGGGTGAATGATGTTTCTAAAATAATTTGTAGTGGAAATATCCAAAATATACTCAGTAATTCATGTTGATATCTGCTTAGAATTTTGGCTTCAAAAATATTAAGTATGAATTTGGTAATTCATTAGGCAACCGAAATGTATACTCTAAATGTGCATCATTACATAGGGGCCGATTCCGATCTCGGTCGGAGGCGCACCCAATACCATTCGGTCGGGAAAAAGCCATGCGAAAGCCTGTTTCCCGACCGAACCGTACGCGAGTCCGGCCGAGCGAGTACGATGCGGGTCGCCGACCGACTCGTCCGGGCGTCCCGACAGCTCCGACCGACTCGCTCGGACTCGAACCGCTCCGACCGACTCGCTCGGACCCGGTTCGCACCGCGCAATGGAGACGTTCCCGGCCGGGTAAGTACGATGCGCGCCGCGGGCGAGTCCGACCGAGCCGCGCACTCCGGCTCGTACGAGCTGTCGGAGCCGTACTTGGGAGTCCGTGTCGGACCCTCTGTACGCGTACCCGTGCGAGGCGCACACAGGGGGACCCAAGGGTCCCCCTACCTGTGCGTGTACGCCGCGAGCGCTCGCGGCGTACTCGCTGTAGAGCGCCCTTGTCCGCCTCGCACCCATTGAGGCAATGGGAGCCCGCGTACGCGTTGTACGACCGGCTCCCATTGAGTTCAATGGGAGTCCGACCGACTCGTGTCCGATAACATACGGCCGCATCGTACTCGTTCGGTCGGACTGCACGGAGTCCGATTCGGTCGGAAATCTCTCCGGAGTCCGGCTCGGTCGGAGAGATTTCCGGCCCGAATCGGAATCGACCCCATAGTGTCCATCCTTTATTGCATTTTAAATAGACAGTATAGTGTCCAGATGTTGAAGTAGGTCCATCGTGGAAAACAATAGCCACTGTTTTAAAAGTTCTTCCTGAAATTGACACTTAACCTGCCACAAAATCTTTAATTTTGGTTTCCAATTTTGTTGCATCTGCTCTACAACGTTGCAGCATTAAAATAATATATTGTCCACATCTTTCTATAAATAATGTTGACAACATTTCCGATTTGCACTGAGTACATTCCATATGTTGATTAGCTGATTTTACTAGTTCGTTGAAAGACACTGGGGTCGATTCCGATTCGGGCCGGAAATCTCTCCGACCGAGCCGGACCCGGAGAAATTTCCGACCGAATCGGACCCGTGCAGTCCGACCGAACGAGTCCGATGCATTCGTATGCCACCGGACACGAGTCGGTCGGACTCCCATTGAACTCAATGGGAGCCGGTCGTACAACGCGTACGCGGGCTCCCATTGCCTCAATGGGTGCGAGGCGGACAAGGCGCCCCTACAGCGAGTACGCCGCGGAGCGCTCGCGGCGTACACGCACCGGTAGGGGGACCCATGGGTCCCCCTGTGTGCGCCTCGCGCGGGTACGCGTACAGGGGGTCCGACACGGACCCCCAAAGTACGGCTCCGACAGCGAGTTCGAGTCGGACGGCGCGAGTCGGTCGGAGCGGTCGAGGTGCGCATCGTACTTACCCGGCCGGAAAACGTCTCCATTGCGCGGTGCGAATCGGGTCAGAGAGAGTCGGTCGGAGCGGTACGATCCGGGTACGAGTCGGTCGGAGCGGTCGGGTCGCCCGGACGAGTCGGTCGGCGAGTCGCATCGTACTCGCTCGGCCGGACCAGCGTACGATTCGGTCGGGAAAAGGGCTCCGAATCGGATCCGGTAAAGCCGAATCCTATTCGGAGCCCTACCGGCCGAGATCGGAATCGACCCCACTGTTTTCAAATCTGGCATTGTCAAATATATGAATCGTTCAGTGTCTATTTTAGTGGTAGATGAAAATGAACAGCTGTCACATCTATGAACCCATCTGTAACGTAGTCCAAACAGATTTTCAATTTGTATACCTTCATCTTCTAATACTGCAAGCATAAACATAAGAAATTCCTGAGCATCTTGCTGTACATTTTGTGTAAATTGTGAAGAACCAGAACATATATTCAAAAGATTCCGCACATCAGAAGCAGTATGGATTTTCGTTTTATCAGTTTTCAACTTCTCAAAAATATAATGTAACAAAGAACAAAATCTTTTTTTCGATTTTCAATAATTGCATGCTGTAGATTTTCTAAAAAAGACAACGTTCACAATTACATTAGCATAACAGTTGATACCTGAACTATTTTCTAACTGATATCCTACAATATTAGCAACCGTGTTCCCTTCTATTTTCTTTCCAGACTCGTCATTCTTTTCAATTCTTTTTTTCTTTGCAACCTCAGTATAATCTTTATCATATTTTCGTTTTGGACGTATTAAACGTTTTTCATAAATAGGATATTCACCAAAATTAGGAGCATAGAGTCTTCTTAACCTATTGTACTCTTTTACACAATGTAGATCTGCACTAACCTTTTTGCTCATCAAAATCAATAAAATACAATCCGGATAACGTTCTTACTCGAGACAATGCAACATACGCCATACCCTCTTTAAACACAGAACTTCCAATATTTACCAAAGCATTGTCTACACTTAAACCTTGAGATTTATGAATAGTCACTGCATATGCTAAACAAACAGGAAACTGTTTTCTACGAACATACAAATCTTTTACAAGCAAGAAACGAACACAACAGCGTCCAATTTGTTTCACCTCTTCAATCTGATCAAATTTAATCTTCAAAAATTCAATCTCATCTCTATTTGCATAACTAACAAAGTCAACAACTTTCCCCATTGCTCCATTTACTAAACCTTTTTCAACATCTAAATTACGTCGTAATATTACCCGGCAGTTTACAGAGACATATAAGGTCTTTTCCAAACCAGCAGTCTTAGATATGGATTTTTCCAAAGAGTCTAATTTTAACTGCAATTTCTCTGACAAAAGAATAGTTACTCCTTCATGTTCTATTTTATCAATAGCTACCATTTTCATTATCGGTTCATTCTCCAGTTTCAACAGTTCTTCAATGAATGTAGAGCATTCTTTCAGTGTTGGCATAAGGCAAATTATAGATTCCTTTTCTGCAATTCTTCGGAAGATTGTTTCAGCCGCAATATTTTCTGTTGGAAACAAGTTTTTTAGTAGCTGACTTTCTAAAGCATTTTTTCGATCCTTTGTTAAGACACCAATTCTAATATCTTGAAGAATGTTTCCATAATCTTCGTCATTTGCTTGCCGCATGTTCTTAGTAAGTTCCTTATATTCAAAAGAAGTCCAAATGTTTACATTTCCAATACTTCCCAATGATTTTTTAGTATCTTCATGAAGAAGGGTCTTAAAAACCGGTTGGCCTTTCACAGGTGTGAGTTGTAGTAGATCACCAAATACAATTACATATTTTCCTTCAAATAAAACATCGTAATTTGTTTTTAAAATCTGCTGCATCCTCAAATGTACAAACTCAAGCATTAAGTTTGAGACCATGCTTACTTCATCAATTACCAGAAGTTTCATTTTCTTTAGTACTCTTGAAACTTTGAAACAAGCTTCTACAGATAGCTTGTGGTATTCCAATTTATTTTCATGTTCTACTGGTAACATAAGTAGACAATGTAATGTAATCCCTTTAATGTTCTGTGCTGCTAACCCAGTTGGAGCAGTTACAACACAAGACAAATGTGAATCTGTTGTTTTCTGTAGATAACTTGACAAACATTTAATCAAGAAACTTTTCCCCGTTCCAGCTTGTCCACTGATGTACATACGAATAGGTCTAAATGATGTACATTGGAAATCATTCTTTTCATGCAGTAATCCATGTTGTATCTGTTGTGTAACTTGGTGATATATTTCTTTCTGTTCAGTATTCATATGTTCCTCTAAATTTTCCAAATCAATATTGTCCTGTTGTGCTTGCTGCATCACCGTTTCCACTTCACTCATTGCTATTGCCGCTTCATTTTCAAGCATGGCTTCTCCTAGTGGATCTTGACTTTGTGGAGCAGAACTCTGACTATCTTGAGAACTATCTCTAGCTATTTCAGCTGCAATAGTTCTTTCTTGATTAATCTCTTCGCTCAACATTTGGAGATAATTTGGAAAAATTGTACATTCAATGCTATCTTTACATGCATTGAAAGAATCTTCATAGCAGTTAAAATCTCCAAGTAATTCCATTTCAGTCCGCCAAGGTTTGAAGAGTTGCAGAAGAGCTAAATAGAAAAACTCTCTTTTATCTGGAGTATCACAACTTAATTTCCTGTGATTAATCAAATTTCCTTTGTCATGCTTTACCAAACATCCTTCAGATCCAATTACAGCGTATTTTCCTTCATTTATATTTTCTGTGAATTTTTTTAAAAACTATAATGTTGCAGTATTTCATATAGACATATGTTTTCCAGGTATGGACTTCTATTTGGATAGTACGTATCCAACATATTTGTTTTCAGAATATCTGTACTTTCCGGTTCATTCAGTGCCAAGTATTCAATTTCTTGTACAGATTTCAAAACTCGATTTCGTGCTGCAGCAAGACCAAGACTTATCCAGATGATCCCTCTTGACTTTGAATATAAACTTGCAGATGTCAATCGATCCGAACATTCGTAAGATCCAATTTCTCGATGTGAAAGCATCTTCAAGCTGAAGCTGTACAATTTTTTGCTAAGTGTCTTCTCCTGCGAAATTTCCTCCCACATTTCTTTCAATTCTGGGGCTGATTCCGATTCGGGCCGGAAATCTCTCCGAGCGAGCCGGACTCGGAGAGATTTCCGACCGAATCGGACCTTAGCAGCCCGACAGAACGAGTACGATGCGCACGTATGCCATCGGACTCGATTCGGTCGGACTCCCATTGAAGTCAATGGGAGCCTGTCGTACAACACGTACGCGGGCTCCCATTGACTCAATGGGTGCGAGGCGAACAGGGGCGCCCCCTACAGCATGTTCGCAGCGAAGCGACTCGTGCCGTACACGCACAGGTAGGGGGGACCCATGGGTCCCCCCTGTGTGCGACTCGCGCGGCTATGCGTACAGGGGGGTCCGACACGGACCCCCAAAGTACGGCTCCGACTGCTCCTTCGAGCCAGACGGCGCGAGTCGGTCAGACTGCTCGTGGCGCGCATCATACTTGCCCGGCCGGGGAACGTCTCCATTGCGCGGTGCGAGGCGTGTCCGAGCGAGTCGGTCGGAGCGGTCGGCTTTCGCGTACGAGTCGGTCGGTGCGGTTGGGTCTCGCGAACGAGTCGGTCGTAGTTTTCGCATCGTACTCGCTCGCCCGGACGCACGTACGAATCGGTCGGGAAACAGGGCTCCGAATCGGATCCGGTAAAGCCGAATCCGATTCGGAGCCCTACCGGCCGAGATCGGAATCGGCCCCTCTGTCTTCTCAGACTTGGTAATATATGATGTGACATAGCGAGCAACAGCAACTGAGTTATTTGCAACATATTGTATGTCCATATTTGCATTCCACATCTTCAAAATCACCGGATTGTAATCATTAATGTACTTCGATTCTTCTGTTCTTTTTAAATTATAAGTATTTTTGGGTGATTTTCGAGTGATGGTATGCCTCACTGCTGACATAAAACTGTTCACGCTTCCTTTGGAAATTACTGGACGTGGGAAGCCAAATCGACATTTTGTGTAAAATGTATCCTTTGACTTATATTTCCGTCAGCAATACTTTCCACATCGATGACTCTGAAACCGTAAAACTTGCTGTCTTAAGATATTTTCTCCTCCTGTTTTTGGAATCGCACAGGTAACATAGTCTTCAATAAAAGACAAAACAGTCTCATCCGAATCAGTTACAAATTTAGGTGCATCCTTGATCCATAAAAGCATATGTATATGAGGAGCACCTCTAGCTTGGTATTCTTTTCTCCCAAAAAAATCAATAACTTCGCCAATAGGTGGATTTTTTTTATTACAGATAAAAGACATCATAGCTTCAAACCTATGATTAAAATATCTGCAAACATTTACAGGATCTAGGGAACACAGTTCTCCAGGTGTCTTCCATTCAATATTTTCTATATTTGAATTTGCTTCTCGTAGAAAATCCAGTAAATCATCCCATGCGTACTCAGCACAGCTAAGTGTAACAAACCACGTAGGGGTTCCTAAGTTTCTTAACATACATTTTAGTTCCCATGACGTTGATACCAATATTCATTAGTGCCACGTTGACATGCCATCAAATTAATTAACTGTGATTCTAAATGTTCGTCTCTTTCTTCAACTTTGTCCATAAATTGCTTTGCAGAAATATGTGAAAGATGCGTTCCCGTTTTTAATATATGGTTGACTGCATATGAAAGTGCGGACAGATCACTCTCAAATAAAAGATGAAACAAATATGGAATACACTGACGAAATCTTGGATCTTCTGAGTACAATCGTAAAGTACGATATTCTGCAGCTGGAATCTGAACTGGTCGTTCATCATATCGTCCACCTTTTCCAGTAGGGAAGAGCTGTGGAAAACAATGAGCTTCCAAACTTTTTTCCCACACACTCATGGGAGTTCCTTTTGCTTTTTTCATCTAGAACAATTCAATAGTATCTCCTATCAGTTCTTTTGAATGTAGAGGGTGTATAGTATAATGTTCATAAATTTCTTCTTTTCTTGAGTTCTCCACTTTTTCTATTTGTCCACTTGAAATGTGTGTTTCATCTTCTAAAGTCATTTCTTCTACATTTACATTTTTATAGTAAATATTGTTTTGCACCAGATATAATGTAGCCTTTTGGACTTTCGTGACATCTACAAACTCTTGCCATATTTTCCAACTCTTTCTGGGTACACCATTAACAAGAATGACTACAGGTTCAGTATCCTCTCTTTCTACACCAACAGTTTCAACATTTTTCCTAAAATCTAAAGGTAAATACACAACTCTTCCTTTTAAACCTCTTTGTAGATCTGTTGGAGGCAGCTTACCTGTTTTAGGCTCCATACGAATTATAGCCTGAAAAGGGTGCACAGATTGTATAAGGATAGCCTCATATGTATTTAAATCTTTAAGTTCTGGAGGTATAGGTACTAATTCTAAGTCATTATGGACAGCTCTAGCTGGCATTTTGTTTTCTTCTAATTTATTATAACAATATTTACAAATGCATTGTACAGTACCTAACTCAAAACGACCTTCCACAAACAGATAAGCAGCAAATTCTCTCCATTTATCATTGTTTTCCTCTTCACTTTTTAAAAACACATCTACATTCCTAGTTTGAATTTTATAATGAGTACGTCGGCTACAAATACAAACATAGGGGCCGATTCCGATCTCGGTCGGAGGCGCTCCCAATACCATTCGGTCGGGAAAAAAGCCATGCGAATGCCTGTTTCCCGACCGATCCGTACAGCACACCGAACGAGTAAGTACGATGCGCACAACAGCACAGAATCCGGCCGAGTCGTACTCACCCAATCCAGGTCCTGTTCTCCGGCCGAGGCGAATCCGGAAACGCTGAATCGAGTCGCACGGAAGGGAAAATGCAGCTCCATCCAGCCGAACAAGTACGATGTGCTTTTTGTACGTGCCGAACCCGTCGCTACGCACGGCACGTAAAAGCATCCGGGAGAGGCGCACATAAGCTCGGATCCGCGCCACAACACGATCCACAGCTACGAGGCGAACACGCCAGCGACGAGGACGACGCGAAGCGACGAGGACGACGTGAAGCAACGAGAAGGACGAACGACACGAACCAACCATGAATCCCTTCGTCCCGATCATACCAATATTCTACATTTACTACCGGAACAGGCACGGACGCGTATGGCGCAGAAGGTAAGTCAGACACCAACCACAAAACACATACAACACGTACACGACACATCACACACACACACAGAGGGATGCAGAATTTACTCACACCAGCAACAGCAGCACCATAGGGGCGGGATGCCCATCACCAATGCCACATATGCACACAGGGGCCTGAATGCGCACCACCACCCCTACCCAGGGGGGGCCGGATGCCAACCACTACTACCACCCTTAGCCAGGGGGTGCCAGATGCCCACCACCACTACCACCCTCACCCAGGGGGGCTGGATGCCTACCACTACTACCACCCTTAGCCAGGGGGTGCCAGATGCCCACCACCACTACCACCCTTACCCAGGGGGCTGGATGCCTACCACCACTACCACCCTTACCCAGGGGGCTGGATGCCTACCACTACTACCACCCTTAGCCAGGGGGTGCCAGATGCCTACCACTACTACCACCCTAAGCCAGGGGGCTGGATGCCTACCACTACTACCACCCTTAGCCAGGGGGTGCCAGATGCCCACCACCACTACCACCCTTACCCAGGGGGCTGGATGCCTAACACCACTACCACCCTTACCCAGGGGGCTGGATGCCTACCACTACTACCACCCTTAGCCAGGGGGTGCCAGATGCCTACCACTACTACCACCCTAAGCCAGGGGGCTGGATGCCTACCACTACTACCACCCTTAGCCAGGGGGTGCCAGATTCCCACCACCACTACCACCCTTACCCAGGGGGCTGGATGCCTACCACCACTACCACCCTTACCCAGGGGGGCTGGATGCCTACCACTACTACCACCCTTAGCCAGGGGGTGCCAGATGCCTACCACTACTACCACCCTTAGCCAGGGGGGGCTGGATGCCTACCACTACTACCACCCTCACCCAGGGGGGGGCTGGATGCCTACCACAACTACCACCCTCACCCAGGGGGGGCTGGATGCCTACCCCGACTACCACCCTTAGCCAGGGGGGTGCCAGATGCCCACCACCACTACCACCCTTACCCAGGGGGGCTGGATGCCTACCACTACTACCACCCTTAGCCAGGGGGGTGCCAGATGCCCACCACCACTACCACCCTTAGCCATGGGGGTGCCAGATGCCTACCACTACTACCACCCTTAGCCAGGGGGGGCTGGATGCCTACCACTACTACCACCCTCACCCAGGGGGGCTGGATGCCTACCACAACTACCACCCTCACCCAGGGGGGGCTGGATGCCTACCACTACTACCACCCTTAGCCAGGGGGTGCCAGATGCCCACCACCACTACCACCCTTACCCAGGGGGCTGGATGCCTACCAATACTACCAACCTTAGCCAGGGGGTGCCAGATGCCCACCACCACTACCACCCTTACCCAGGGGGCTGGATGCCTACCACTACTACCACCCTTAGCCAGGGGGTGCCAGATGCCCACCACCACTACCACCCTTAGCCATGGGGGTGCCAGATGCCTACCACTACTACCACCCTTAGCCAGGGGGGGCTGGATGCCTACCACTACTACCACCCTCACCCAGGGGGGCTGGATGCCTACCACAACTACCACCCTCACCCAGGGGGGCTGGATGCCTACCACTACTACCACCCTTAGCCAGGGGGTGCCAGATGCCCACCACCACTACCACCCTTACCCAGGGGGCTGGATGCCTACCACCACTACCACCCTTACCCAGGGGGCTGGATGCCTACCACCACTACCACCCTTAGCCAGGGGTGCCAGATGCCCACCACCACTACCACCCTTAGCCATGGGGGTGCCAGATGCCTACCACTACTACCACCCTTAGCCAGGGGGCTGGATGCCTACCACTACTACCACCTCTACCCATGGGGGCTGGATGCCTACCACCAACACCACCCCCACTCATAGAATGGACAATGCATGACACAACTAGCACACCACAACCTAGGGAATGCAAGAAAAAGACATCCCCCCAACACCATGACAAGCGTGTGTAGACTGTGTCAAATGCCTACAACACTGAACATGACTTTGAACATACAATGTGACCCCCTAGCACATGTGCCACACATATATGTGTGTGGCCCCCACAATGCAAGCAGGCCATGACCATTGTGGCAATGGGGTCCAAACCCCCATCATCACAGTGACCAAAATGTAAGTCTGGGGTCCATAGCTGAAGCACATTTTGAACATTGTGGCAATGGGGTCTAACGCCCCATCACCACAGTGACCAAAAGGTAAGTGTGGGGTCCATAGCTGAAGCACATTTTGAACATTGTGGCAATGAGGTCCAAACCCCCATCATCACAGTGACCAAAAGGTAAGTGTTGACAAAGAAAGAGCTGCAACTGCCAAACTGCATGGATGATTCCTGGTCACAGAACATAAAACACATCAGTGGCAAAGTAGTGCATGTGTCCCATTGCAACATAAATTGGGGGAGCCAAATACTGCAGTGCAAATAAGACATACCTTTGGCCATGT
Organism: Calotriton arnoldi; assembly: GCA_963921515.1. Lineage (NCBI taxonomy): Eukaryota > Metazoa > Chordata > Amphibia > Caudata > Salamandridae > Calotriton > Calotriton arnoldi. The sequence goes on from CAWUFW010011184.1 coordinate 45,373, forward strand.
GCAGACAAACAACACCCATGGGGGCTGACACTGTCAACATTCATCAATGATACAATGACAGAAGTGACAATCAGAATGCAGACCCACATATTTGCACCAATGGGCACACAAATGCAGATACCCTGTGGAGACTGTAGATGTGAGGTGAACAGATACCATACCATGGCAGCAATGGGACACACAAACCATGATCATTGTGCTGACCGATGACCTAGGAGTCCCAGGGACAGCAGGGGAAAGCCACCAAACTACATACAGCCAATGGCACACCCAAGATATGCCAATGCAGTGGTGCAGATGCACAAACACAAACAGGCAGACCCACACTGCACATCATACACAACAGGTGAGGGGGGTGCCAGTGTCCCCAGGCAACCACACAACACATGAGGAGACCTGAATACCAATCATACAGATGTGCATACAGTGCCACACAAAGGTAACTCATGGATCCAAATCCCCTATGTGGGCAAGCAGGCATTGTCAGATGAGAGGGAGCACAAATCACACATGTCACACAGGCACGTAGGAACAGCAACTGACACAGCAAGACACAGACACACCACATCACTACCCCCAGGGCCCCCACAATGTGGTGACCCTGGGCTGCATTACAATCCCACTGTGATGACAAAGCTAAATGTCGTTCACACTGTGAACCACAGTCATGTGTCCTGAGCAACAAACTACCATCACACCTACACAAGCACAAATCAATCAGCATGGCCAGTAAGCCAAGGCCAACATGGAGGCAGGGGCCTAGCCGGGCAACAACTCTCATCTGCACACACTCAACACCACACCCTCGACCTCCAACAATGTGCAGCAGTGAAGCACACATGCACTGGTGACATTGCACATGCACCCATGACTATTCCAGGGTGGTGGGTGGGAACCAAGGTGCAGAAACACATCACACATGGCCACTCAACAAGACTCCTGAACGTCTGACACACTGCACACTACGCTGTACATGGACATGACGGCAATACCACACCAACCAATGGGATCCCAGCCACAGTCACACACCAATGAAGAAGCCAAGGTCACCCACAAAGAACACACATAGACAACAACCAACATTGCAGCCCGGACCCTGAGGAGTGCCAGCAGTCACACACACAATGTGTCACAATCACTGAAAGATAACACAAACTGGAAATCACATGACAGGGGCAAACAACAAGTGCCAAGGGGAAACCTGACTGTGACCCATCTGCGTCTGCACACAAACTCAGCCCTGACAGCAAACACACCTATGGGTGACACCCTGATGACCAGTAATGTGCCATGCACCCACATCACAGAGAACCCAGGGAGAAGACTTTGGGGGAACATAGGTCAACTCAGCAAGCATCACAAACAGGTACAACACTAGGGATCACAGCATGCACAGCTAAACGGAAGTGAACACACAGACATGCACATACAACACACACCTTGGGCGCAGGCAATGTCACAGGAGTCCACACTGCCATGAGGGGACTCCACTCCTGTGTGAGGAAAGCTGTGCCATATGTTGCCTCAGTAGGGCCCCATCATGTCAGCTGAGCACTTGGTCACACAATCAACAATTAGCACCAAATGAGGGCTCCCGTCACATCAGCCTGGTCATGGAAGTGCCAACGAAATCATCAGCACAGATCCAATACACTTGTATAGCAATGTTGCACCGACAACACAGATGAGTCCTTCCCCATTGATGCCCAAACCTGCATGGCCACACGGTCAGGGAAGTAGACAAATTGAACAATGGCAGGCACAACAGATGTGCAGGGGTGGAAGCCACAGATGTGAAATAGCTAATCTAAGTAGGAAATCCCATTGCCAAATACTGAACACATGACACCCTCAGATGCTGCTATGGATGACATGGATACACCACAGGATAGGACACATTCCCCCTGGACCACATGGGTTCCTGCACAGTAACACTTCATTATCATGAGACCAAATATCACCATCACTGCAGCAAGGGCATGGTTAGCATCATCAACAACATGTACATCAGAAGCATAAGCACTAGAGAACAGAAAGTTGCTTTATTCAGCATATGTGTGTAATGTAAACAAAGTCCAGAAAAAACACAAAGGCCAATGGCCAGTCCATTGTCAAAGTTCAAACAGGGTGACAGTGGCAGATGTCACCCTACGCATGCCTGCACAAAACCAGGGACAATCCACTAGGAGGGGCAACCGGGGGGGCAGGCCAGGCACCGCAGGGACAGGATCAGGGCTCACCAGGAGGAAGCAGGGAAGGGGTGGTGGGTGCTGGAGAGCCACTGACAACTGCAGTGGAGGTGTCTGACATGGTGTGTGCCGGCACAACTGGGGGGCATGACTCAGATGTTGTGGGAGCCGGCACGACTGCAGTGGACCCTGCAGATGGAGTGGACAGGTCCGCCACTGCAGTGCCCAAGTCAGACAGGGTGGTAGTGGACTCCACTGCAGTGCCTACCACCAGGGGAGGAGAATGGGGAACAGGCAAGGTGGGCTGGACAGAGGGGGAGGACACCCTCACCACATCAGTGGCACAGACAAGCGCAGCGGGAGGTGTGGTGCCGGGAGAGCAAGTGGCAGGGGGAGAAGGCCGGATCCTCTTGGGGATGGTATATCTGTGGGTGGGGGAACCTGGGGCAGGGTGTGGTGGGGGCACCTGTGGAGTGGGGGCCTGAGGGATGGAGGAAGGAGACCTGGTGCCTGAGCTGCAGTGCGGCGGCGGGGTCTTGCTCTTACAACTCCGGGGGGACTTGTGGGTGGGGGCCTCAGTCTGTCTGCGCATGGGGGAGGGTGTCCGGGGGCGAGGGGCACTCTGCTCCGTGTGGGTGGGCTTCCTCTTCCCCCTGTATGCTGTATCAGCTGGATCAGAGGGGAAGAGGCCGAGGTCACTGAGGAAGAGCCGCTGGGTCTTTGGGGTTGCAGGTGAGGCAAGGGAGGGTGTTTTGGAGGGAGAGGCAACTGAGGACTGCGCAGTGCTCGTGGATGCGTGTGTGTGTTCCAGGGCCCCATCCCCTGTGAGTCTGGTTTCAGTCCCCTGACTGTGCGTGCGTGTTTTGTTTGTGGCGTGTGTGTCTGTGTGCTGGATGTGTGTGTGCTGGTGTGTGCCTGTGCCGGTGTGTGTGTGCTTGGGACGGGTAAGGTGCTGGGGAGTGTGGATGGAGCAGAGGCAGGAGGGGTGAGGGACTGTCTGAGGAGGGACACTGCTGCCGTCAGGGAGGAGTCCATGGACCTATTGCCCCTCTGTAGGTCAGACATGCCCGATGAGATGCCCTCCATGAACGACACCAGCTGAGTCAACAGAGCGGTGTGCGCATGGAGGACACTCAGCATGGCTGTCTGCCCTACATGGAGCTGGCAAAGGAGGTACACAGACTCCTCACTCAGGGCAGCAGGGGACACAGGGGCAGGGGGTGCGGTGCCTGGCCCAAAGGAGACACGCTCCCGAACATGGGAGCCTCCACGGACCTGGGGAATGGGAGCCGATGGGAGGGCGGTGGTGGTGCTGGTGGTGGCGGGGACAGCAACACTAGCTGGGGTGTGGTGGCTGCTGACACCCGCCTCCATAAGGGAGTCATCCTCCGAGTTGCTCTGGTCCTCAGCTGAGGTGGATGGTGCTGAGGACTCCTCGGTGTGGCTCCCCTCGCCCTCCGTGCCACTGGGTCCCTCCGACCACTCCTCGGCTGCTGACCCAGTCTGGCTCTCCGGCTCCTCCTGGTCCGTGGAGCTGTCCCCTTCCGTGGCCGTGGATGTATCTGCAAACAATGGGGAAACAGACAGACATCAGTCACCTGCACCAAATGCACACACCACTGTGAGCACAGCACATTACAGAGCAAGCCCTGGCATCATTAGTTGTACACTGCTAAAAGTGCCCTATCTGAACAGGAGAAGCCAATTGTCAGTCTGATGCCAACCATGGCACTCACATCCCACATGGCCTTGCACCCATCTGTCTGATGTCTGTTGGATAGCAACACCCCAGTGTGGACACATGCACCAACTACACAGTAGTTGGACAGTGCAGAGGACACGGTGTAGCATGAGGACATGCACACATCACAACTCTTGCCACTGAGGCAGTACAGGTTTCCGGATGAAAGGGACGCCCAGAGTCAAATAGGAAATGCATGTGATGCATACCAGCGACAGACACCATGATGCACCCATGTCCCGATAGCCATCGCCACAATGGTGTGCATGTAGCACATGTCACTCCCCTGCAGGATCACCAATAAGTAGACACATGCCATGGCGGAGGCATGACTGCTAAGTCATACATCACTGTCTCAGTGATGTATGACTTGGCAGCCAGACAACAACACTCTGCACTGTGTCACAATAGTAGGTCATGGGGAATGCAAGTCCTGGAGCTGCACAAGTGCACATGTACATCCCCCACACAACACATCATCTTAACCCTCATCTGTCCAGGTCATACCGATTGGACATATGGGAGACCTGTGACACTACCTTCTGAACCTGGGCCCCTCACAATCTGCTGTGAATGGGGAACAGCTGCCTGAACTTCACATTCGCATACCCCAGTCTGCACGGGCAGCTGATCAAACACCTATGTGACACACAAGTATCGTCTCCTATGGTCACATCTCCAGTGGCATGCTGAGCCCCTACCGAGAAACACCCCAGCAGTCCTGGCAACAAATCCACAGCACACTGACACAGAGGCAGACACCTGAGGGGTCAAATGACTGCGCACAATGTGTCAGCTGATACACGGGAGTGGGAGTACAGTGTGCATTGCATGGCCTGGAGTAGGCATGACTGTCCTGCCCCACATGAATGAGGGATGAGCCCTGGACAGTGGATAGCTGGCTATGTATGTGTGACACACGTAATCTGCACACTCCTGGGGCCCAAACATTGTTCCCACCCGCTGCATGGGTGTGTGCCACATACCCCAGGCACATGTGGTGGCTCAGCTCAGCAAGTGGACCACATATCAAAGCAACACAGGCGTTGTGTGAACAATGGACCCACCCATGATGCCCACAACAGAGTTAGGGAAACAGATGCTGTCCCCCACCTTTAGTGAAGCAAACTGCAAGGACACAGTCCCAAGTGACACAATTCCCTGAATGTAAGGGCCACACCTGGGTATCAGATGAGGAGTGGGCAGTGCACAATAGAGGGACATGGCTCCTGGACAACATGACTGCTGTACTGTGGCAGTTTAACCAGGCCAGAGGAGGGCACATAGCATGTAATACAGAGTTCACAGTGCAGTCTTTGACTCACCCCCTCCTTGCTGCTGTCTGGCCTTCAGCTGCCCATCCAGGTCTGGAAACACCACCGCCAGGATCTGGAGCATGTGGGGGGTCAGGGTCCGTGTTCCGCCCCTCCTGCGAGGAGGCAACAGCTTCAGCTGGACCCGAGCAATCCTCCGGGTCCAGCCCCGAAGGTCCTGCCACCTCTTCTGGCAGTTGCGGATCCGGCGCTTGTAGACCCCCACGGACCAGACAGCCCAGACGATGTCCTTCCAGATCTCCTGCTTCCGATGGGCATTAACCTGTCAGGATGACAAAGTGAAAAGGCCATTACTACACATGCAACATATCCGTGCATGACACAGTTGTATATACATGTCTCAATCACAGGGGCACATGATGTACACAGGCAGTGCAAAGCTGCCCATGGACAGTTTGCCAGAAGTCACTACATGGTATCATTGCATGGGAAGTAAAACCTTGTTCAAATGCACTGTCACTGCACCATACCTGTCCAGTGCATGTCACTACACACTATGGGGGTGACAACTACTCAGTGAGCCTGCTAGCCAGTGGCGTGCAGACTTTCAGCCTTGCTAGTCAGACAAAATGCACATTCAGAAAGGCAGTGCACAGAACACTCACCTGCTCCCCTGATGTCCCATACAGCTTGCTGTACTGTGGAAGTAGGCTGTCCAGCAGGGCCTGGTTCTCCTCAAGGCTGAAGGCTGGGGCTCTCTCCACAGTATGTGCCATTGCAGGGTCCAGAGGGGCAGAGACAGCAGCAGTGCAGTGGCAGATGTCGTCCTGGAGCATGTAGTGCAGGCAAGTGAGCTCTCAGGGGAACAGCCAGCAATATATATGTGCTGGAGAGGCAGATACTGTCCCTTGTGTCCAAAGTGATAGGTCCAAGTCGTTTGCATCTTCTGAATCTGGCCAATCCATGGAATAGCAGCACCAATTCACGCCCACAGCATCCTTCAAATCTTCAACTTCATGACATACATGATTTTGCAACATTGTTGTGGGTGACCAACTGAATTTCCAGCAACCGACTCGTTCGAATTTCGAAAACGCGTCCGTTGCCAGGCTAGGCCAATGTCAATGGGTGCGCACCGATCGGTCCATTGCTGATCAACGCGTACAGGGGTACAACGCGTACCCGCACACATTGAATGCAATGGGCCGGCCGGGGGCACCGATCGGTCCATTGCGGTACAATGCGTACAGGGGTACAACGCGTACCCGCACACATTGAATGCAATGGGCCGGCCGGGGGCACCGATCGGTCCATTGCGGTACAACGCGTACAGGGGTACAACGCGTACCCGCACACATTGAATGCAATGGGCCGTGCGGGGGCACCGTTCGGTCCATTGCTGTTCAACGCATCCCTGAACAAGTGACTGGCATATGTCACCATGCCTGTCTCAGATGGACATATGCCAGCCACAGATAGCTCCCAGGGAGTGAGGGGCACACCTACAACATGACAGCCTGTCCAAACTGTATAATAAGGCATGTAAGGCTGCATTTCCTATTGTGTGTATGTTGGTGTACATGTTGTCCTGTGGGTGTCACCTGGGGGCAGCCACCCCCAGGCTGTGCACGTGTTCATGGGGACAGGATCCTGGGTGTTACGTGTACATGACCACTGTGATGTGCAACTGTTCATATCTGTGCATGTGCCATGGTCACATTTCACGGTGGTGTATGTGTATGTCATGTCACATACCCCGTGAGTCCCATGTGGGACGGTATGTTTGAGCCAGGGTGTCCCAGTGTCACAATAGTGATGGTCCTCCACAGTCTGTGTGCATGTAGTGTTTACAAAGTCTCTGATTTCATGTTCACAATGGGAGACAGTCTCCACATCCACGTTGTGTGTGCATGGACTTTGATGTTGTGCGTGTGTGTGTCACAGACGTCCATGTCTGTCCTGCAGTGGCAAGTGGGACCACTACCTGTGGGGGTCATAGTTGTTTTGCTGTGGTGTATACATGATACTCCATGTAATGCCAGTGTCCATGTGGCAATACAGGGTCCCTGGGAATGTACCTGTCGTTAAGCTGTGATGCCTGGGGCACATCTGTCCTCACATGTCACTGTGGGGGTGATTGTGACACGGCAGCAGGAGATGGGAACTGTGACACGGCCTCATGATATCCAATGGGCCAACCTGGGACTTATTGATGCCACTTGTTGAACCGTGATGACAGATGTTGGCCATGTATGTACCATACATGTCCTTACGGAACTGCACACTTCATGTAGTTGTGCCTCATAATGATGTATGTTGGGATATTGAGTGTGTTCAATGCCGCATATGTGGGGTGACTGACAATCTTGCTTTCTTCTCCTCTGCACTGCAGGGCTCCTGCTGTCCATCGACCATTCCCAGACCTGGCAACGATGGTGGAACGGGACAGCATCCGACGGTACTGCTTCACCAGGCAGCTGATTGAGGATTTGGCAGTGCAGTTGGCCCCACATTTGCAGTCTGGCCGGCCGTATCCTACAGCGCTGACCCCCAAGGTGAAGGTGATGGCAGCCCTACACTTCTTTGCCACCGGTGCCTTCCAACATACTGTGGCGACTGCTGGTGGGATGTCACAGACCATGTTGAGCCCTGTGCTCTGCGATGTTTTGGCGGCAATGTTGCTATTCCTGAACCGGTACATCTATTTCCCTAGACTGCAACGACTCACTGACGTGAAGAGTGACTTCTATGCCCTGGGGAGGATGCCGCATGTCATTGGCTCCATTGATGGGACACATGTGGCTTTGGTACCACCACAGGCCCAGGAGCAGGCCTACAGGAACCGCAAGCACTACCACTCGGTCAATGCACTGGTGGTGTGTCTTGCAGATATGACCATCACACACGTGTGTGCCCGTTTCCCAGGTTCAGCACATGATGCCTTTGTGATGAGGAGTAGTCGCATCCCCAGGATGATGGCACAGATGCAGAACCAGCGTGCCTGGCTTGTCGGTGTGTACTGACTTTGTGCCATTGTGTGTGATCTGATCTGTAGTATTCCGCCCACTTTTCCAAGTCAGCTAATGTGCACTTGTCTGTCCGTAGGTGACTCGGGATACCCCAACATGCCGTGGTTGCTGACACCCCTCAGGAACCCTGTGACACCAGCCCAGATGCGCTACAATGAGGCACATGGTCGGACCAGGAGAGTGATTGAGTGGACATTTGGTCTCCTGAAGAGCCGCTTCCGCTGCCTGGACAAGACCGGAGGGTCCCTCCCATATGCCCCTGCGAAAGTGTGCAAGATTGTCATCGTTTGCTGCATGCTCCACAACCTGGCAGTGCGGAAGGAGTTGCCTCTCATCCAGGATGACAATGACCAACATCCGCCACCTGTGGAGGATCCTGGCCTGGACCACGATGCCAGTGATGATGATGATGATGATGAGGGTGATGTCCGCACACAGCTAATCACCAACTTCTTTAGCTGAATGTGAGTATCCTGAGGTGTCATGTCAATGATGTGAGTTGGCATGATATGTGTAGGTGGTGCTCTGGTGCTGTTGGAGTGTGTCCATGGGCTACTTGACTGGATGTGTGTAGCGATGTGTGCTTACAGGTGGTCTGTACTCCCCAACAGTGTTGACATGCTAACTTGGTTCTGGGTGGGTATCTTGTAACATGTATTGTGCATGAGTTTTGCTGTTCTGTCCTGTTCTCCATTGCTTTTGACGGTGTGTCATTTCTGTCCTTCACAGGGTACTTTCAGATTCGTTTGGTCAACTGTGTCCACCGACGACGTGATTGTACTTCCAGGGTGGTAGCTGTTGTGTCCCTACAGGTGATGTGCGCCACACCCATGGACTTCCTTCCTTCTACAGTTGTTGACTGTGTGCCCGCTGCCAGGTGGGATTACCTTGCATCTGTAGTGGTTACGACATGTTGCAACTGTGTAATAAACCTGTGCTTCACTTTGTGATGTGCGTTGTCTGTGGTCACACATTTGACTGCCATTTGCTCACTGCACCTGTGGGCTACTTGACTACAACTGGGAATAGGTGTGGTGTCTGTGCATTGCACCGTCTTCCCTGGCAACATCAGTGTAGTCAATGAGTCAGATGGCCTAGGTGTGTATGTGTTGTGTAGCCCTGGTGGTGTGTCTCCCTAATATGTGTCACGTTGCCTTTACTCACATGCCTGTGTTGTACTTGCTGTTGCAGTTCGCATACACAGTGTAATTTTGCAGTTCATCATCCCCATAACAGCACCCACGTTGGAATCACAACAGAGGCAAGTATGGTGTATTAGTGTGTTTATTGTGATACATTTGTGTGAATAGTGCATAGGATGGGTAGTGCTGTACATATATCTTGCAATCAGAAGTTCCTAGGTGAATTGAAAGTCCTGGTAGACAAAATCCCCGGTATCGGGGCCACAGTTGTCTGAGACATTGGTCCAACTTGTACTCCCCATGCAATGTGTGGGAGTTGTGTTGCCGTCAACAGGGTGAACAGTCTGTGCACAAAGGTGAACATCCAGAACAGGTTCAGGCTTCCTGGGAGTTGCGCTTGGCCATCCGCCTCTCACTTGCCCCTCCTCGGACGACCCCTCTTCTTTGGGGGGGGGCCCTCAAGTACAGGCTGCTGCGGTGCAGGGGACTCTGCGCCAGAGTCCTCCTCCCTCCCTGTGGCAGTTGCAGTTTGTTCGGCACCAGATGTTGTTGGCACACAGGGAGGTGTGGACTGGTTGCTGTTCATCTGGCGGAGGCATTGTAAAATGTCCCTGTGCACCGCCGTCATCTCATGCAGTGCGTCCCACTTGGACTCCACGCGGGACATGTGTGAGTCCACGCGGGACATGTGTGCGTCCAAGCGGGCATGATGGGCAGCCTGCTGCTGTTTCATGTCTCTGAGGAGCCCCACTACCTGGCTGAGATCTCCGGTGCTGGACTGGTACGCATCAGCTATGCGTACCAGTTGTGGGTCATCATGCACACCAGCAACATCTGCAAGCAGCGACCTCTGTCTCCCACTCCTCCCACCACCCCTGCCGACATGTGCAGTGTGTGCAGTGGCACGCACAGATGACCCTGGTCCACCTTGGGGGTTGGTGGTGGTGGTGGTGTCCATGGCCCCACGTTGGTCCAGGGTCCCTTTGCTGGTGTTGCTCCTTGTTCTGTCCATGTCGGCGGGGATGGTATTTGTGGTGACAGTCGTTGGAGGGGTGGGTGCAGGGGGTGCAGCTGGTGGTCCTGCTGGTGCTGCAGCTGGTGGTCCTGCTGGTGCTGCATGTAGACTTGCACCGGATGTGCCAGGTTGGTCTTCTTCGTCCGAGGAGGGCAGAGGCTGTACGACACCAGTGAGCTCCGCATCCTCTTGAGCCTGGGACTGGGACTCCTCAGCGTCTGCTGCTGTGTCCCCATCATCACCTGTTTTTGGGAGACACACACAATGTATGTTATGTTTCTGCAGGCATCAATGGTTGACACACCTGACAGTTGTGACTGTGCCTCTGGGTGCGGGCCTGTACATTGCATTGTCCTAAGTCGTCACAGTCAGGGGTTGATATTGGTGTGGCACATTGTCCTGCATTATTTGGGCATTACTATGTATTTGTTGGGGTGTGAACATGGTCTGCATTGGTTGTATTTTGTTGACAGCCGGCCCTCCTTCCCACCCAGCCAGTCAGTTATCCCACCATGGACTGTGCTTGCATTGCAGGGAGTGGAAGTTGTCTCTCAGGATGTCAGTCAGTGGTGTCCTGCTGTTTGTTGGTGCACAGTTGCCAGCAGGGCCTTGTGCTCCCCACAGCAGTAGCCAGTGTCAGCCATCTTGTGAGTCCTTCTCCACTCCCTGTGATGTGAGCATGGTTCAGGGTGGTGTTGATGGGACAGTTGTGGGGGTGAGCTATGTCTGTGACTGTGGCTCCCATCATGCTATTGCCTCCACCCCACTTCCCGGCATTCCCATACTTACTTGCTTTTGTGGGGAGTTCAGTGTGTGTGGGTGTGAGGGCAATGGCAAGATGGCTGACAGTGGTGTCCTGCTGTTGGTTGGTGTGCAGTTCCCAGCATGCCCTTGTGCTCCCCACAGCAGTAGCCAGTGTCAGCCATCTTGTGTGTCCTTATCCACTCCCTGTGATGTGAGCATGGTTCAGGGTGGTGTTGATGGGCCAGTTGTGAGGCTGAGCAATATCTGTGCCTACTACTCCCATCATGCTATTGCCTCCACGCCCCTTCCCAGCATGCCCATGCTTCCTTCCTTTTGACTCAGCTTCCCTGTGGGGTGGGCTGCCTGTGCTGACAGGATGGCTGGGAGTGTTGTCCTGGCAGTTGTTTGGCTAAAAGTCCCAAGAGTGTCCCTGTGCTTCACACAACATAACCCAGGGTGGTGGTTCTTTGTGGGATCTTGAGTTAGGATGTGAGGCATTGCATTCTCCCAGGTGGGTTCTGTGGAGTTTGTGTTGAGGGGGTGTGAGGGGAGGTGCTTGTGACTATGGTCAGTGCTGCAAGTCCTCCTTCCCACCCAGCCAGCCAGATATCCCACCATGGAACGTGCTTCCATTGCAGGGAGTGGAAGTTGTCTCTCAGGATGTCAGTCAGTGGTGTCCTGCTGTTTGTTGGTGCACAGTTGCCAGCAGGGCCTTGTGCTCCCCACAGCAGTAGCCAGTGTCAGCCATCTTGTGAGTCCTTCTCCACTCCCTGTGATGTGAGCATGGTTCAGGGTGGTGTTGATGGGACAGTTGTGGGGGTGAGCTATGTCTGTGACTGTGACTCCCATCATGCTATTGCCTCCACCCCACTTCCCGGCATTCCCATACTTACTTGCTTTTGTGGGGAGTTCAGTGTGTGTGGGTGTGAGGGCAATGGCAAGATGGCTGACAGTGGTGTCCTGCTGTTGGTTGGTGTGCAGTTCCCAGCATGCCCTTGTGCTCCCCACAGCAGTAGCCAGTGTCAGCCATCTTGTGTGTCCTTCTCCACTCCCTGTGATGTGAGCATGGTTCAGGGTGGTGTTGATGGGCCAGTTGTGAGGCTGAGCAATATCTGTGCCTACTACTCCCATCATGCTATTGCCTCCACGCCCCTTCCCAGCATGCCCATGCTTCCTTCCTTTTGACTCAGCTTCCCTGTGGGGTGGGCTGCCTGTGCTGACAGAATGGCTGGGAGTGTTGTCCTGGCAGTTGTTTGGCTAAAAGTCCCAAGAGTGTCCCTGTGCTTCACACAACATAACCCAGGGTGGTGGTTCTTTGTGGGATCTTGAGTTAGGATGTGAGGCATTGCATTCTCCCAGGTGGGGTCTGTGGAGTTTGTGTTGAGGGGGGGTGTGAGGGGAGGTGCTTGTGACTATGGTCAGTGCTGCAAGTCCTCCTTCCCACCCAGCCAGCCAGATATCCCACCATGGAACGTGCTTCCATTGCAGGGAGTGGAAGTTGTCTCTCAGGATGTCAGTCAGTGGTGTCCTGCTGTTTGTTGGTGCACAGTTGCCAGCAGGGCCTTGTGCTCCCCACAGCAGTAGCCAGTGTCAGCCATCTTGTGAGTCCTTCTCCACTCCCTGTGATATGAGCATGGTTCAGGGTGGTGTTGATGGGACAGTTGTGGGGGTGAGCTATGTCTGTGACTGTGACTCCCATCATGCTATTGCCTCCACCCCACTTCCCGGCATTCCCATACTTACTTGCTTTTGTGGGGAGTTCAGTGTGTGTGGGTGTGAGGGCAATGGCAAGATGGCTGACAGTGGTGTCCTGCTGTTGGTTGGTGTGCAGTTCCCAGCATGCCCTTGTGCTCCCCACAGCAGTAGCCAGTGTCAGCCATCTTGTGTGTCCTTCTCCACTCCCTGTGATGTGAGCATGGTTCAGGGTGGTGTTGATGGGCCAGTTGTGAGGCTGAGCAATATCTGTGCCTACTACTCCCATCATGCTATTGCCTCCACCCCCTTCCCAGCATGCCCATGCTTCCTTCCTTTTGACTCTGCTTCCCTGTGGGGTGGGCTGCCTGTGCTGACAGGATGGCTGGGAGTGTTGTCCTGGCAGTTGTTTGGCTAAAAGTCCCAAGAGTGTCCCTGTGCTTCACACAACATAACCCAGGGTGGTGGTTCTTTGTGGGATCTTGAGTTAGGATGTGAGGCATTGCATTCTCCCAGGTGGGTTCTGTGGAGTTTGTGTTGAGGGGGTGTGAGGGGAGGTGCTTGTGACTATGGTCAGTGCTGCAAGTCCTCCTTCCCACCCAGCCAGCCAGATATCCCACCATGGAACGTGCTTCCATTGCAGGGAGTGGAAGTTGTCTCTCAGGATGTCAGTCAGTGGTGTCCTGCTGTTTGTTGGTGCACAGTTGCCAGCAGGGCCTTGTGCTCCCCACAGCAGTAGCCAGTGTCAGCCATCTTGTGAGTCCTTCTCCACTCCCTGTGATGTGAGCATGGTTCAGGGTGGTGTTGATGGGACAGTTGTGGGGGTGAGCTATGTCTGTGACTGTGACTCCCATCATGCTATTGCCTCCACCCCACTTCCCGGCATTCCCATACTTACTTGCTTTTGTGGGGAGTTCAGTGTGTGTGGGTGTGAGGGCAATGGCAAGATGGCTGACAGTGGTGTCCTGCTGTTGGTTGGTGTGCAGTTCCCAGCATGCCCTTGTGCTCCCCACAGCAGTAGCCAGTGTCAGCCATCTTGTGTGTCCTTCTCCACTCCCTGTGATGTGAGCATGGTTCAGGGTGGTGTTGATGGGCCAGTTGTGAGGCTGAGCAATATCTGTGCCTACTACTCCCATCATGCTATTGCCTCCACCCCCTTCCCAGCATGCCCATGCTTCCTTCCTTTTGACTCTGCTTCCCTGTGGGGTGGGCTGCCTGTGCTGACAGGATGGCTGGGAGTGTTGTCCTGGCAGTTGTTTGGCTAAAAGTCCCAAGAGTGTCCCTGTGCTTCACACAACATAACCCAGGGTGGTGGTTCTTTGTGGGATCTTGAGTTAGGATGTGAGGCATTGCATTCTCCCAGGTGGGTTCTGTGGAGTTTGTGTTGAGGGGGTGTGAGGGGAGGTGCTTGTGACTATGGTCAGTGCTGCAAGTCCTCCTTCCCACCCAGCCAGCCAGATATCCCACAATGGAACGTGCTTCCATTGCAGGGAGTGGAAGTTGTCTCTCAGGATGTCAGTCAGTGGTGTCCTGCTGTTTGTTGGTGCACAGTTGCCAGCAGGGCCTTGTGCTCCCCACAGCAGTAGCCAGTGTCAGCCATCTTGTGAGTCCTTCTCCACTCCCTGTGATGTGAGCATGGTTCAGGGTGGTGTTGATGGGACAGTTGTGGGGGTGAGCTATGTCTGTGACTGTGACTCCCATCATGCTAGTGCCTCCACCCCACTTCCCGGCATTCCCATACTTACTTGCTTTTGTGGGGAGTTCAGTGTGTGTGGGTGTGAGGGCAATGGCAAGATGGCTGACAGTGGTGTCCTGCTGTTGGTTGGTGTGCAGTTCCCAGCATGCCCTTGTGCTCCCCACAGCAGTAGCCAGTGTCAGCCATCTTGTGTGTCCTTCTCCACTCCCTGTGATGTGAGCATGGTTCAGGGTGGTGTTGATGGGCCAGTTGTGAGGCTGAGCAATATCTGTGCCTACTACTCCCATCATGCTATTGCCTCCACCCCCTTCCCAGCATGCCCATGCTTCCTTCCTTTGACTCTGCTTCCCTGTGGGGTGGGCTGCCTGTGCTGACAGGATGGCTGGGAGTGTTGTCCTGGCAGTTGTTTGGCTAAAACTCCCAGGAGTGTCCCTGTGCTTCACACAACATAACCCAGGGTGGTGGTTCTTTGTGGGATCTTGAGTTAGGATGTGAGGCATTGCATTCTCCCAGGTGGGGTCTGTGGAGTTTGTGTTGAGGGGGGGGGGGTGTGAGGGGAGGTGCTTGTGACTATGGTCAGTGCTGCAAGTCCTCCTTCCCACCCAGCCAGCCAGATATCCCACCATGGAACGTGCTTCCATTGCTGGGAGTGTAAGTTGTCTCTCAGGATGTCAGTCAGTGGTGTCCTGCTGTTTGTTGGTGCACAGTTGCCAGCAGGGCCTTGTGCTCCCCACAGCAGTAGCCAGTGTCAGCCATCTTGTGAGTCCTTTTCCACTCCCTGTGATGTGCGCATGGTTCATGGTGGTGTTGATGGGACAGTTGTGGTGTTGATGGGACTCATATGTGTGACTACGACTCCCATGATGCTATTGGCTACACTGACTTGCCCAGCATACACAGAATTCCTTTCTTTCAGTGGTCTTCACTGTGTGTTGGTGTTGTAGTGGTGGCTACATGTCTGGATGTGTTTGTTAGTTCTATTTGTGCCACTGCCTAGCTGTAGTTGTAGTTGTGTTTGTACATGTGATGGCACGGTTAAATGTAACTTTGAGATGGCATGTGTTGTGTTTAGCTGACTGACATACACATTTTGGGATGATTCTGTTCTGGTTGCTGTGTAATTGCTATGAGTGCATGGTTTGACTCTCCCCTTGACAGTGATGTGTGTGTGTATTGTGGCAGAATATTGTGTACATTTGTTGTTTACTCACCAGGCTCTGGGATGTTCTCTAGTCCATATACGCTCACTGGCGGAAGGATGGCCCGCACCTTCTCCTCCCAGGGCCTGAGGTATACTGGCTTGGCAGGAGGGCCACTGCCGGTGTATTGGCTCAGGAGGTAGTCTTTCTTGAGCAGCTCCCGGACCCTCCTGCGCACGTCATACCACCTGTTCTGGATGTTGGTCTTTGTGCGCAGACATGGTGATTGTGCGTTCACCCTGTTGATGATCCTCTCCCACATCTTGGTTTTCTGGGAGATGGGGGTCTGTTGGACCAGTGTGCCAAACAGCTGTGGCTCTACCCTGAGGATCTCGTCTACCAGGACTTCCAATTCCCAATCTAGGAACTTGTGATTCTTCTTGGGGTGCATGGTGATAGGTGGTGATGGTGAGTGATGTGTGTGTTGGTGTGCAGGTGAGGGTGTGTGGGTGTGTGTTTTGCTGGGTGTATGTGAGGTAGGTATTTGTTGGTGTGCTGATGGTGTGTGGCTTGTGTGAGGGATGAGCTGTGGGTGTGTGGTTGCTGTCTGTTGGGTGCCGGCAGTAGAATGACATTTGCAAAGGATCATGGTTGGGATTTGTGTCCTTTATATGGGTGGAGTTGTGGGTGTGTCTTTGTTCTCTGTCCCCACCCCCCCCAGTATTTATTGGCTTTGTAATTGCTTGTTTGGCCTTTTTTGTGTAATTTTTCCTTTGTACTGTCTGTGCATGTTGGAAACGTTCTTGTGACCGAGTCGGACCCTGCATTTGTCTCGTACGGTGTTCTCCGTTTCGTTCACGCTGTGTTTGTGCAGTTTTCTATGCTGCGTACGCGTCGGTCGCGGTGTTTTGTGTTACTTCGGCTCGGTTTTGTATGCGTGTCGGTCGTACGGCTTGTCCTCCATATGACTCGGTCGTGGTTTTCGCGCCTTGCATCGTACTTTGCGGTTTGGAGTTCGCGGGTACGTTTCGGTTGGATTTGTTCCGGGTGCGTGTCGGTCGGTTCGATTCGCGTGTTTTTCCGGCCGGATTGCTGTTTTCCGTGTGGCTCGGTCGTTTGGCTTGGGTTCGGTACGTGTCGGTCGGATTTTGCACGCTTTGCATCGTACTTGGCGTGTCGGGCGCCACAGGTACGTGTCGGTCGGAATAAATTCCGGCTCCGAGTCGGTCGGTGCTTTTTCCGGCCCGAATCGGAATCGACCCCATAGTTGGGATTTTCACCAGAAACTACTTTAAACTTTGTTATTTCTTTTTCAAACTTGACATCAGTAGTATCTTCCACCTCTTCTTCAACACCTACACTTATCAAAGTCTCACTTTCTCTACCCTCCTCTTGAGCGGCAAAGAAACGTAACTCTATATCATCACATACTTTTTTTACATCCAAAACTGAACCATGCAAAAGAGCTGTATTAATTTCATTTAGACATAATGCAGGACTTTTCACGTAGTATAATCTTCTAACTAACTTCCGCATTTCTGAATGATGTACTGCTAACATTCTCAAATGATGAAAACGACTTTGATACACTTTCCTAGAAAGACAAGCCAGAGAATGACCTTGCAACCCTGTATTTTTTCTCACTTTGAAAGGATCCAGTCCTTGTAATATCTTAATCTTCTGTTTCACAGTTTTTCTTCCATATTCTCTTAAGAAATTTAGTAAAATATCAATAGATTGTTGACGTATACTACAAATACTACTACAATCCCATGTAAACACTGGAGCCTGGGTACGTCTCCCTTGAACTTCCTCAGCTATTAATTCTTCAACATTTATAGGAACTAGCTTTTCTTTCTGAATTGGACAACCATCTCGCACCTCATAAGAACGACCACAGGTATCAACTGCATGCACTAAACTATTTTGTTGAAAATAACTTTCTTCATTAAAAAAAGGTTCCGTAATAGAAGTATGCTTCCATTCCCTGGAAAATATTTTACAAAAATTTGTTCTATTTACAATTCTTTTTCTCTTACATTTGTCCTTCATACGCTCTATTATTGTATTTAAAGTCTTCAATCTTTTTAAAATTAAGATAAACAATCTTCTTTTTAATTCAAAAGCTTTTTCAATAACACTTAGAATCTCCTTTTTTGTCTGTAAAATGCTGATCTCCTTTTATATATTTTACATTTTTTTAGTAAATTCTGGAGTACTCTACTTCTATATCTTCGTTTTCGAATTTCTGAAAATTGTTTGTTACGTATTCCAACATAATTCTTTTTCCGATAATCCAATTTTCCACTTTTTTGAACATTTATCTTTTGCTTTTGTTTCACTGTTCTTGTTCTGTCTGTCTCTTCTATATTTTTAATATTAATAACAGTTTTTGCAAGTTTTTTAAAAAAAACTTTACTTTTCTTACCAGAACACTTTTTCTTTGAACATCCATGTTGTACTGGATCTAATATCTCTTTTCCTTTTTTTTCAAATAAACCTCCTTTCTTTCTTTTCTTTTTCATTGCTGTTTTCTCGTCAATGTATCTCTTTCTTAATAATGATGCAAAATATCTGTAAAAAAATAAAAGTTTTGAAAACAGGTTAATATAATTAAAATAATTATATATAAATATTCAAATGTATAATTATAAAAATATTCACATATATAATTATAAAAATACATACAAAGAAAGTACATCAATGATTTCTGCAATGGAACAGTATTACCTGCATAATTCTGGTACTCTATGAGTAGTGTGAAAGATACTAGACCACAGCATTAGTAGTACATATCTGATTGTGTAACAACATGATTAGAAACTGTAACATTCCATACTTTGTAGCTGGTTAGAAGTCTGCATACATACTGCACAGAATATTGTAGCTATACTAGTGTTAGTAGCTACGCCATTTTATAAGTACATTACTATTAACTAAAATGATTACAGTGCTGCAAACAGAGCTCATATTGAATTTATAAGTGCTTAGATATTGACGTAGAGATAGAATAAGTAGATACTGCTCGATGGATGATTGGACAAAGTGCATGGCACTGACAGTACGATTGCTAAACTGCATACCGTGCAAAGGGAGAGCTGCGACCTGGCTAGAACAGGAACAGCTACGGTCCAAATACTATAGTGAAAACTACGGGCCGTCCCCTTGCAAACGGATAGCTGCGACCGGTGATGTCGAAAGAGAGATCATGAACGCGATATTTCGCAAAAACAAGTGCAGTATATTTCCAGTGTTAACTTGCACAGGTACTTTTACGCACCAAACGGCTCGCAGACGAACAGCTGCGAGCCGAACGATGGTTTGTAGAGGGAGAGCTGTGAGCTGGCGTGCTAGCTCGTAGAGGTAGACCTGCGAGTCGACTAACTGGGTCGTACAGGGAGCGCTGCGGGCCGGCTCCGAGAAACTGGCTCATAGAGCATCAGCAGTGACCCGTCCGCTCGCTGAAGGACAATGGTCTGTACAGACCAGGTAATACAGGAACAGCTGCGAGCCGACTACTATAGGGAAAAGTGCTAGCCGTCGTCTTCCAAAGGGATAGGTGTGGGACAGTGATGTGGAGAGAGTGAGTGTAAAGTGGTTATCTCGTAGAGAGACAAATGCGCTATATTTCCAGTATTGCTTTCCAGAGGTACCACTGCGGATTATCTGGCAGAGAAAGAGTTGAGAGCCCACCAGTGGTTCCCAGAGAGAGAGCTACAAGCCAGCAGGCTGGCTCCTAGAGGAACACGTGCAAGTTGACTAGCTGGCTCGTACAGAGAGAGCTACAAGCCGGATCACAGAGGAACAGTTGCGGTCCGGCGGGCTGGCTCATACAGGAAAAACTGCGAGCCAACTCGCTGGCTCGTACAGAGAGAGCTGCGGGCCGTTTCACAGACGAACAGTTGCGGGCCGGTGGGCTGCGAGCTGTCTGCCTGGCTCGTAGAAGGAGAGCTGCCGGCCTACTCGCACACAAACAGTTGCGGGCCGACTACTATAAGTAAAGCTGCGGGCCGTCAGCTTCCAAAGGCATAGGTGCGGGACAGTGATGTGGGGAGAGGGAGCGTGAAACGGATATCTCGCAGAGAGAGCTGCAGTATATTTCCAGTATTAGCTTGCAGAGGTACAACTGCGGGCCCGACGGCTCGCAGGGCAAGAGCAGAGAGCCGACCGGTCATTAGCAGAGGGAGAGCTGCGGACTGGCGGGCTCGCTCGTAGAGGAAGACCTCCGAGCCGATTAGATGGCTCCTACAGGGAGAGTTACGACTCATCAGCTCGAAAAGGGAGAGCTGCGGGCCCACTAGTATAATGAGAGGTGATGCTCGACCACTTCTAAAGGAATAGCTGCTGTACGGTGATGTGGGGAGAGTGAACGTGAAGTGGGTATCTCCTAAAGAGAGAGCTGCGGTATATTTCTAGTGTTCGCTTGCAGAGATACAACAGCGACCTGGCTCGCAGATGAACAACTACGAGCCGACCTGTAGTTTGCAGAGGGACAGCTGCGAGCCGGCGGGCTGGCTCGTAGAGGAAGACATGTGAGCCGACTGACTGGCTCGTAGACAAACAGCTGCGGTCCGTCGCCTTAAACAGAGAGAGCTGCGGGCCGGTTCGCACAGGATCACCTGCAGACCGGCTCGCACAGAAACACCTATGAGCCGACTACTATAGGGAAAGGTGCGGGACGTCGGCTTGCAAAGGCATATGGGGCATATTATCAAGAACGGCGTTAAAATTATTGCCGTTTTGGCGGCAGGAAACTGCCGCTAAAGGGGCGATAATGGGCTTGATAATATGCCCTTGTGAATTCCAATAGAAGCCCATGATCTGGTGTGATAGGACTTGCTCGTACAGGAAGACCTGCGAGCCGACTCGCTGGCTCGTAGACAGACAGCTGCGGGCCGCCTCACACAGGAACAGCCGGGGGCCAACTAGTATAGGGAGAGGTGCGGGCCGTCCACTTGTAAAGGGATAGGTGCGGGACGGTGATGTGGGGAGAGGGAACGTGAAGTAGCTATCTCGTAGAGAGAGAGCTGCGCTATATATCCAGTGTTCGCTTGCAGAGGTACAACTGCGGGCCCGAGGACTCACAGAGGGACAGCTTATTCCGAAAACCATGTAATCTTTTAAACATATGTCACGTCCCTTTTGTAGCATTCAAACTCATTACGACCTTCTCTGTACACTACAGATCCCACCAACACCCCAATAAAAGTATAAGTGCTATTTTTATACTATATAAAGCTCTATAACTTAATTTTTATAAACACTACTGTTGAGTGCACAAAATGGAGAATGTGAGATGAGAAGAGTAAACCGAGGTGTAATTCCTAAACTTTTATTGTACCATTCCTTTAATATACATATATTCAGGGCTTTAAGTGGGATAAAAAAATGACGATTGTCTGAAAGCGGTAGCAGTATTCAGCACCGGTAGGACCCGGCCCACTTAAAGGCCTGCGTAAGTTCAGCACAGAGACAAAACCTAACAATTTCCATCATTTATAATATCAGTTACTTTCCTACTGTGAACAAATCTTACAGAAAATTTACTAAAACATTTTTTTTTCTTTTTTATCTCTCACACATTGATAAAATATCTCTTGTAAAGAAACGCCCCTCTCCACCCTTATTTCGTAGCAGTATCTAGTCACTAACTACTAACACGGTGCAGTATACCCAATTGTAAAGCACAAACACTATTTAGATTATATCTTAAAGCATCATCAAATGATTCTAATCATGCATACATACAGAAAGCAACATGTACGTTTACTTTGTCCATTTACTCTCCATGTAATCTGTGCACATTTTCAACGGGTTCGCAGTATAACACCTGTCTTTACTTATATTCAAATGTACCTCACAGTGTAAAATATAACATCACAACCTATGCATATCTAATATTTCCAACATAACACAGTGCAGTTTTATACCAATGAAACTGATTGCACCATTCTCTATATAGTACAAACCCTACCAATAGAGCAATAAACTTAGAAGTGCTATTTTTATAATACAAAGAACTCTATTAGATTATTTTTATAAACAGTACCGCTGGGGGCACAAAATGGTGGTGAGAGCTAGACAGAGTAAATAAAGGTGTAATTCCCAATTTTTTTATGGATCGTCCCTTTACTATACCTATATTAACAGCTTTAACTGGGATTATATATTTGGCAACTGTCTCAAACGGATGACGGAGCTCAGTACCGACAAGACCCGGACCACTTAAAGGCCTACGTATATTCAGCAGACAAACACACCCTGACAATTACCTTCACTAATAATCACATTTACTTTAGCATTGTCAACAAAATCATGCATAAAATATACATAAAACATTTTCATTTATTTTTATCTCTCACATATTTATAAAAAATGTCTTCTGAAGAAACGCTCCTCAACAACTTGCATTTCATAACAACACCAAAATCCAAAGCCTCCCAGTAACACACCAGTCTTAACTGATATTGAAATCTACCTCTTTATGTAAAAAATGAGACCACAAATTGTCCACATAACATTTCTGGTTTTTGTTCCATCTCTGTTAAGTTAATAACATATACATTTTCTACTATAACCCCTTCCCCACTATTTCCAGACTAAGAATAATTTGGAAACGTGTGACATTCTGTTTATCTCATCGCAATACATATACAAATACAATTAAACGCTACATATAATTTTTAAAACCATACAGTCTTTTACAGAAGATAAGTTACATTTATTTTATCTGTAAAATTCCTAAACATATATAAAGTAATTCTTTAACAAATAGTCACACTTTATACATCTTTTAGAACCAATGTGAAACCCCACACTTCACTAACACTGTTACTTAGAAATAAAAAATACTTTCAAAGTTAAAAATAACGCCTCAAATATTAACCACTACTACACAACACATAACACACCTTCTTAATTTCTAACTTACCTTCGTAGTTGGTATGCAGATTCCAAATGTCACAAATGTATGCAATTCTTTCTTTGTCACACAGTACATATAATGCACCGCTCTCGTCAAGAATGGAACCAGTAATGGTACTATTTCCCTGTTGCTCCACACATAAATACATGTAAAGAACAAATCAGAATAGTTCCTTGATTTTTTCAAATTGAAAAAACTTCTCTCTATTGGTTATTTTTGAACTTCCCATATAATCATTTTTTTTAAAATCTAAGGACACATACAGGTGAGAAGTTCAACGTATTCTATCAACACTTTCTGGAACATTAAAGGTTAAAAGTTCATCATTTTTTTAAACCTAACAATATTTTTTTGCAACATTTTCTCGAACATTTAACGGCACGTGCAGGTTAAAAGTTCACCATTGCTTTATGTTCAAACAGTGCTTTCCATATACAAGTAGCAGGTGTGGTTGAACTGAGCAAATTTTATCCTATCATATGAACTCCACGTTCAAACTGCTTTATATTAACCAATGACAAAGATGCTTTTCCACAAACTAATGTGCACCCTACTTTTTAGAAAACAATGCTTTTCATCTCCCAATCAGTTATCGTTTTGAATGAGAAAAAAGTAGTTCCCCATCTTTAAACATATCTCTTATTCTACAAACGGACTGCATGAGCTACAGACATCTATCCATACTTCCCAGCCATACCTTCAAAATGCTAGTATGGATCATAGGACATAGCTATGTTTTCTGGTGCAAGAGGTATGCAGAACAGAGACGTATTGACTTAGACCTAGGTTTACAAAATGTGGACATTAAATGGTTTGGACAGAGAGGATTGAAGTGGCACCAATTGTTGCCTTTAGTTAAAACCTGTTTGCATCTCCGACACCCTGACCTCATGATTGTGCACTGTGGTGGAAACGACCTAGGCACATTGACTGGTGTAGGTTTGGAAATGCTAATGAAGGACACCTTTCGACAATTGATGTTGCTTTTGCCTCAAACTGTCTTTGTATATTCCAATATATGCCAAAGACAGAAGTGGAAATGGTCAAACCAATTTTGTCCTCAGATTAAAAATCTAGGAAGAATGTCAACAAAGCTGTGTCTGCATACCTCACAGACCATAGAATGGGGTCGATCTACAACAACAACATACGTTTTGATATGGCTGATATCTACAGAAGTGATGGAGTACACTTCACAGATCAGGGAAATCGAGGTTTTCTGAATAACCTGAAGCTGTGAATCCGCACTTATATGTAGCTCCAACAAATAAACACAAGGGCTCTTTTTAGAGCCGCCTTATATTCCCAATATCGGTTCGCAGAGTGACAGCTGCAATCCGGCTAGCACAGGGAGACCTGCGTGCCGTCGGGCAGGCTCGCAGATGGAGAGCTGCGGCCCGTGGGCTCAGCTCGCACAGGGAGAGCTACGGGCCGTCGGCTCACAAACGCACACCAACGTGCTGGCTCGCAGAGGGAGAGCTCATGTCTAACTCGCAAAGGGACACCAACAAGCCAACGGCCCTGCTAGCAGAGACACACCTATCACCTAACGGACTAGCTCGCACATGTACAGCTAGGGACACGACGGCTCGCAGACGCAGACCTGTGAGCCGACGGACTGGTACTGTTTTATGCTTTAGGGTAGTACAGTGGTGTTTGTGTAGTGTTTGGAGGTTCGTGCTGGGAATAGTGTTTTAGGGTTTAGAATAGCGCAGTGGTGTTTGTGTAGTGTAGGAGGTCATGCTGAGAGTAGTATTTTAGGATTTAGGGTAACGCAGTGGTGTTTGTGTAGTGTAGGGGGTCATGCTGGGGTAGTTATTTAGGGTTTAGGTTAGTACAGTGGTGTTTGGGTAGTGTAGGGGGTCATGGTGGGGGTAGTGTTTTAGGGTTTAAGGTAGTGCAGTGGTGTTTTTGTTGTGTAGGGGTCCTGCTGGGGTAGTGTTTTAGAGTTTACAACAATGCAGTAGTGTTTGGGTAGTGTAGGGGTCATGCTGGGAGTAGTGTTTTAGGGTTTACGGCAATGAAGTGGTGTTTGTGTAGTGTAGGGGGTCATGCTGAGAGTAGTGTTTTAGGATTTAGGGTAGCACAGTGGTGTTTGTGTAGTGTAGGAAGTCATGCAGGGAGTACTGTTTTAGGATTTACAGTAGTGCAGTGGTGTTTGTGTAGTGTTTGGGGGTTCGTGCTGGGGATAGCGTTTTAGGGTTTAAGGTGGTGCAGTGGTGTTTGGGTAGTGTAAGAATCGTGCTGGAGGTAGTGTTTTAGAGTTTACGACAATGCAGTGGTATTTGGGCAGTGTAAGGGGTAATGCTGGGAGTAGTGTTTTGGGGTTTAGGGTAGTGCAGTGGTGTTTATGTAGTGTAGGGGGTCGTCCTTGAGTAGTGTTTTAGTGTTTACGGTACTGCAGTGGTGTTTGTGTAGTGTAGGGGGTCATGCTGGGGGTAGTCTTTTAGGGTTTAGGGGAGCTCATTGGTGTTTGGGTAGTGTAGGGGGTCGTGCTGGGAGTAGGGTTTCAGGGTTTAGGGTAGGGCAGTGGTGTTTGTGTAGTGTACGGGATCGTGCTGGGGATAGTGTTTTAAGGTTTAGTGTAGTGCAGTGGTGTTTCGGTAGTGTACGGGTCGTGCTGGGGATAGTGTTTTAGGGTTTAGGGTACTGCAGTGGTGTTTGCGTAGTGTAGGGGGTCCTGCTAAGGGTAGTGTTTTAGGGTTTACGACAATGCAGTGATGTTTGGGTAGTATAGGAGATTGTGCTGGGGTAGTGTTTTAGAGTTTATGACAGTGCAGTGGTGTTTAGGTAGTGTAGGAGATCGTGCTGGGGGTAGTGTTTTAGAGATTACGACACTGCAGTGGTGTTTGGGTAGTGTAGGAGATCGTGCTGGGGGTAGTGTTTTAGAGTTTACGACAGTGCAGTGGTGTTTGGGTAGTCTTTGGGCAGTGTAGAGGATCGTACCGACAGACTAACTCACAGAGCTCCCAGCCGACGGACGGGCTTCTAAAGGCATAGCCGCGACCTTGTGATATGAAGAGAGGCAGCGTGAAAGGCATATCTCACACAGACACAGATGCCAGTGTTGCCTCGCAGAGGTAAAACTATGAACCCGATGGCTTCTACACGGAGAGATGCGAGCTGACGGAGTAAATCACAAAATGGCTGCCAACACTTCCTGGTTTCAACCGTTCACAGCCAATGAGCCGCAAGCTCGTGCTCGTAACCCCTCAGCCAATCAGATCTCAGAATTCTCAAATATCCATATCGTAAAATTTGATATTTCTCAAAAACTACTGAACGGATTTACACCATTTAAACAAAAGCGTGCTTTCTGGACCATCACCTTTCTCCCTGCCAAATTTGGCGTAATTCCGTTCAGCAGTTTCACCTGTAGTCTTCTGTAAAGTTTCGTATGGAAACTACATGGAGAAAACACGTTTTGGGACCCCCTTTTTTCTCAGCCCCTCCTACACCATTCACCCCCAAACTTTCAATATAGGAGCTAATCAAAAAAAGAGAAACTTTTTGGATAATTTCATAAAGATTCGTCAAACGATGCCAAAGTTATAAGCACATAGAGGGCTCTAGGAGGGGGGCCGCGCAACCCCCCTCCCAACATGAGTGAAGCCCCGGGGCTGAGCTGACCCCAGCAGGCCCCCGCAATCCCTGCGAGCCCCTGCTATTATTTTTTAAGAAATGCCCCCGGAACCTAGCCAACCCAAGGGCCTCATTAAAATAAAACGCGGGAACCCGCGACCCCAGCGCGAATTGCGCCGATATTATTATTATTTTTTTTAAATGATTTCTTTGGCCCTGAGGGTCCTGTGACCCCCTGAGCAGGCCTAGGGGGTCAGGGTTTTTCTACCCTCCCCCTTCTCTTGTTTTATACCTTTGTTTCTCCGTTTTCAGGTGACTCGCTTCTACCGAGCCACAAGATGGCTGCCAACACTTCCTGGTTTGGACTACTAGCAGCCAATCACAGTGAAGTTCGCGCACGCGACTTAGGCTCCGCCCAGATATCAAAACTTTTATTTTTCTAATTTCTCAGCAACTACCGTACGGATTTACACCATTTAAAAAAAAAGGTCGCTTTCTGAACCAAGCTCTACCTTTCTGCCAAATTTGGGGGAATTCCGTTCAGCAGTTCGGGCTGTAGATCGTCGCAAAATTTCCTATGGAAATTAACATGGGGAAAACGAGTTTTGGGACCCCCCTTTTTTCTCAGCTCCCGCTTGTAGATTCACCCCCAAACTTTCAGGATAGGAGCTGACCTGGATAGACTTTTGTTATGAAGAATTTCAGAAAGATTCATCAAACGACGCCAAAGTTATTAGCAAATTAAAAAATGATTTTCCTATGGAAACTAGGTTCTAACTATAACTACCTACTGGCGACCGCCAGTAGGTAATGTATGTATATATATATATATATATATTATCTACTGGCGGTCGCCAGTAGATAGTTATAGTTAGGACCTATTTTCCATAGGAAATCCGCAACATTCTATTTGAAATAACTTTGGCGCCGGTTGACGAATCT
Source organism: Calotriton arnoldi (assembly GCA_963921515.1). Classification (NCBI taxonomy): domain Eukaryota; kingdom Metazoa; phylum Chordata; class Amphibia; order Caudata; family Salamandridae; genus Calotriton; species Calotriton arnoldi. The sequence goes on from CAWUFW010011184.1 coordinate 72,483, forward strand.
TCGCGAAATTTTCAAACTTTGTGGCCCGCTCTGGTCCGCTCCTATCTTGAAAGTCTCGGGGTGATTCGTCAAGCAGGGGCCAAGAAAAAAGGGGGGTCCCAAAACGTGTTTTCCCCATTCATTTTTCCATAGGGACCTTTCATCGCAGCTACAGCCCGAACTGCTGAACGGAATTACACCAAATTTGCCAAAAAGGTAGCCCTTGGTTCAGAGTCGTGCCTTTTGCTTAAATGGTGTAAATCCGTTCAGTAGTTCCTGAGAAAATCACAAGTAAATTCACATATATATCTATGGCCGCTTAGGGTCCGCGTACCCTCCCGATCACGAGCTGTATGCTAATTGGCTGTCAACACTCCAAACCAGGAAGTGTTGGCAGCCATCTTGTGCCTCGGTAGAACCGAGGCACAAGAAAGGAGTAAAACAATCGTGAAAAACGCAAAAAGGGGGCAGGGTAGAAACACAATTTTTTTTTTTTAAATCGGCAAAAACGCGCTGGGTGTGCGGATCCAGCCGATAAAAAAAAAGTCGAAGCGCGGTCTCCTGCGCTTCGATGCTATTTGGCCCCCGGGTGGGCCAAGTCCCGGGGGCATGCGGGGGTTTTTAAGTTTTATGTGTGGGGGGCCTCTAAGGCCCCCCCAAGCCCCGGGGACCGCCACACCCCGGGGCTTTAAAAAAATAATGGTGCGGCAGGGCTCTCGGCCCTCCCGCAACCCCGGGAACCGCCACCCCCCGGGGCTTCTTTTAAAAAAAAAAATGTACCTGTGTGGGGGGGGGCTTGTGCCCCCACACGCCCCGGGGACCACCACCTCCCCGGGGCACTAAATATTTCAATATGGGGGTCCGTTACGGACCCCCGAGCCCCGGGGACCACCACCTCCCCGGGGCTTTGCCAATGGAGGGAGGGGGGCCGCGCGGCCCCCCTCCTGGAGCCCTTGATGGCCCTGGGGACCACCACCCCCCAGGGCCGGCTCCTGCAGTGTCCTGGGGTGCCTACCCCCGGGACACTGTAGTTTGCTATGACAGGACGGGAGCCTCGTGGCTCCCATCCTGTCATAGCAAACTGCTTTGGTTTTTGGAACAGAGAGCAGGAAACCTGCTCTCTCTTCCAAAAACCAAAGCAGATTGCTTTTCCACACGGGGAGCTGCATCTTAGCAGCTCCCCATGTGGAAAAGCAATGCCGGCTCCCGCAGGACGCGGGGAGCCGGCGGGACCGTGGGGGGATTGGGGACCCCCCCACGGTCCCCAACGGAGAGGGCCAGCCCCGGGGGATGGGGTCCCTGGGGCTAGTAGTGGCCCAGGAGGGGGGCCACACGGCCCCCCTCCCCTACAAATTAAAATTAAAAATTAAAAAATTTTAAAAACACGTTAAGGCCGGCCCCAGGGGATGGGGTCCCCAGGGCCTTAAATGGCCTGAGGAGGGGGGCCACGCAGCCCCCCTCCAAATATTTTAATAAAATAAAAAAAAAGAGGGCATGCCTCGGGGGATGGGGTCCCCGGGGCCAATAGAGGCCCAGGGAAGGGGGGCCACGCGGCCCCCTTCCCGTATTTTTATTTAAAAAAAAAAATAATTCTCAGGCCCCGGGGGATGGAGTCCCCGGGGCCAAAAGTGGCCGAGTGAAGGGAAGCCACGCAGCCCCCCTCCCATACAAAAAAAAAAAAAGACCGGCATCGTACCGGAGGCCCCGCCCCCTCCCTGCAGCAGTCTGCAAACGCGCCCCCTGGCGCATTTTAAGAAGGGGAAGTAATTCCCCTTGAATACTGGGGGTCCCTGGGGGCCAACTAGCCCACCAGGAACCTCCAGTATGCGCCAGGGGGCTGCGTTGCAGAGAGGTGTACAGAGGCCACGCCCCTTTTTACACCTCTCTGCAACGCAGCTCTGTGGCGCTTTTTGGAGGTACATGGTGGGCTAGTTGGACTCCAGGGACCCTCAGGATTCAAGGGGACTTAATCCCCCAACTTAAAACACGCCACGGGGCACGTTTGCACACTGGTGAAAGGAGGGGGCAGGGCTTCAGGTGACATGTGTGCAAACAGGCCCCATGGCGCGTTTTAAGATGGGGAATTAAATCCCCTTCAATCCTGAGGGTCCCTGGGGGCCAACTAGCCCACCAGGTACATCCAGAAAGCGCCACAGAGCTGCGTTGCAGAGAGGTGCAAAAAGGGGCATGGCCTCTGAACACCTCTCTGCAACGCGGCTCCCTGGCGCATACTGGAGGTACAGGGTGGACTAGTTGGACCCCAGGGACCCTCATGATTCAAGGGGACTTAATCCCCCAACTTAAAACGCGCCACGGGGCGCATTTGCACAGCAGTGAAGGGAGGGGGTGGGGCTTGAGGTGACATGTGTGCAAACAGGGTCCGTGGCGTGTTTTAAGTTGGGGGATTAAGTCCCCTTCAATCCTGAGGGTCCCTGGAGTCCAACTAGCCCACCAGGTACCTTCAGTAAGCACAACAGAGTTGCATTGCACAGAGGTGAAAAAAGGTGCGTGGCGTTGGAACGCCTCTCTGCAACTCAGCTCTGTGGTCCTAACTGTAGGTACCTGGGGGGCTAGTTAGGCCCCAGGAACACTCAGAATTCAAGGGGACTTAATCCTGCAACTTAAAACGTGCCACGGGGCGCGTTCACATGTCACCTCAGGGACTTACAGAGGAGGTCATGCTAATCACAGGGGTACCCCAACGCATAGTGTTCCCTAGTGTATGAAGGTGTTTTCACTGTATTCTAAGTGTGTTTTAGCATAGCACTGGCTCTGGTTAGTCAGAGTCAGTTACCACTAGTACACGTCGGAAAAAGTTGTGGGCACAGGATGATTTTGGAACAAGGCCTCTTTCTGCTCCTCTGTTGGTTCTTTCTGCACATCTTTTGCTTCTTCCTGCACTTTTCTTCGTCTTTGTGGACTTCTGTTGCTTCTTTCTGCATTTCTTTTCCTTCTTTCTGTGCATTTTTTCTTCTTTCTTCACATGTCCTACCTGTGTAGGCATAGTTAGAAACTAGCATTTAAAAAACCTTTGAAATTCACTGAAAAAACCATAGGTTTCAGGCACGTTATATAGTTAGAAATTAACATTTAAAAAACATTAGAAATTCACTGAAAAAACCATAGGTTTCAGGCACGTTATATAGTTAGAAATTAGCATTTAAAAAACCTTAGAAATTCACTGAAAAAACCATAGGTTTTAGGGACAGTTATAGTTAGTTGGACATTTCACTCGTACAAAACCCGTGAAAATCCCCCGTTATAGTTAGTTCAGCTAACTATAACTCGCGCCCCCGCAATGCACTGCTGATGACGTCACATATTACATCACTCATGACATGGTCAGTGACATCACTGATGACATCTCAAATGACATCACTGATGACATCACTGATGACGTCATCCATGTGATAATTTCATGCATCTTCTCACACCCTAATATAACTTTTGATACACCCACTCTAAATTACAGACTGCCATTGTCAAAAACATAGACACTCGAACACCAATAACTACATACCCTCTCACTGATTCTTAGGTCTACACACACATCCACTCACTCACCTGTACAGTCACTCATACTTACGGTCACTCAGTACAGGACTATCATATGCACTCATACACCTACATAGACACTCACACACCTCCACTCATCCATAGAGGTACTCACACACCTAGTCAGTAATGCAAATAATTAATCACACTGCCATTTACTAACCTATACAGTTATACACACACCAGCTCACTTACTCATACAAATACTAGCACATTCTTACGCTCTTATACAATCACTGATACAAGTACACACTCATCCATACAGCCACTCTCACAATCACACACTCTCACTTACAGCCATTTATATACTGCAACACACATATATACTGCCTTTCATAAATGTAGTTACTCACACATGTACGACTGAGATATACATTCACTCACTAACACACCCATACACACACTCACCCACCCATACAGTCCATCACAGATGCACTCTTGAAACCATGCACCCAGTGAATCACCCACTCACACATCTATGCACAGAGTCACACACACCCCACCCACACAAACACTCAGGCACCCATACAGATACTCAGACAACCAATCAATAACTCATATAGACACTCATGTAGCTATTCACAAACCCATGCAGCCACTTACACAGCAACAGACAGACGGATATAGACATTCACACAGTTTAGTCACTAACCCATGCATTCAGTAAGATACGTTTAATCACTCACTTATAGAGTCAGTCACGCACCTACTAAATCATCCATCCAGCCACTTTATACACCCACTCATTCTTCAATACACCTTGGCATATATATTAAACATATTTAAACTTTATAGAAACACACAGTCACTGAATGATGTCATCAGTGATGTCATTTGAGATGTCATCAGTGATGTCATCAGTGATGTCACTGACCATGTCATGAGTGATGTAATATGTGACGTCATCAGCAGTGCATTGCGGGGCGCGAGTTATAGTTAGCTGAACTAACTATAACGGGAATTTCACGGGTTTTGTGCGAGTGAAATGTCCAACTAACTATAACTGTCCCTAAAACCTATGTTTTTTTCAGTGAATATATATAAATATATACACTGAAAAAACCATAGGTTTTAGGGACAGTTATAGTTAGTTGGACATTTCACTCGTACAAAACCATAGAAATTCCCCCGTTATAGTTAGTTCAGCTAACTATAACTCGCGCCCCGCAATGCACTGCTGATGACGTCACATATTACATCACTCATGACATGGTCAGTGACATCACTGATGACATCACTGATGACATCTCAAATGACATCACTGATGACATCACTGATGACATCATCCAGTGACTGTGTGTTTCTGTAAAGTTTAAATATGTTTAATATATCTAGGGAAAGGCGTATTGAAGAATGAGTGGGTGTATAAGTGTCTGAATGGATGATTTAGTACGTGAGTGACTGACTCTACAAGTGAGTGATTAAACGTATGTTACTGAATGCATGGGTTAGTGACTAAACTGTGTGAATGTCTGTATCCGTCTGTCTGTTGCTGTGTAAGTGGCTGCATGGGTTTGTGAATAGCTACATGAGTGTCTATATGAGTTATTGATTGGTTCTCTGAGTATCTGTATGGCTGCCTGAGTGTTTGTGTGGGTGGGGTGTGTGCGACTCTGTGCATAGATGTGTGAGTGGGTGATTCACTGGGTGGATGGTTTCAAGAGTGCATCTGTGATGGACTGTATGGGTGGGTAAGTGTGTGTAAGAGTGTGTTAGTGAGTGAATGTATATCTCAGTGGTACATGTGCAAGTAACTACATATGTGAAAGGCAGTATATATGTGTGTTAGAGTATTTAAATGGCTATAAGCGAGAGTGTGTGATTGTGAGAGTGACTGTATGGATGAGTGTGTGCTTGTATCAGTGATTGTATAAGAGCGTAAGAATGTGCTAGTACTTGTATGAGTAAGTGAGCTGGTGTGTGTATAACTGTATACGTGAGTAAATGGCAGTGTGTTTAATTATTTGCATGACTGACTAGGTGTGTGAGTACCTCTATGGATGAGTGGCGGTGTGTGAGTGTCTATATAGGAGTATGAGTGCATATGATAGTCCTGTACTGAGTGACCATAAGTATGAGTGACTGTACGGGTGAGTGAGTGGATGTGTGTGTGTAGACCTAAGAATCAGTGAGTGGGTATGTAGTTATTGGTGTTGGAGTGTCTATGGTTTTGCGAATGGCAGTCTGTAATTTAGAGTGGGTGTATCATAAGGTTATATTAGGGTGTGAGAAGATGCATCAGATTATCACGTGGATGATGTCATCAGTGATGTCATCAGTGATGTCATTTGAGATGTCATCAGTGATGTCATCAGTGATGTCACTGACCATGTCATGAGTGATGTAATATGTGACGTCATCAGCAGTGCATTGCGGGGCGCGAGTTATAGTTAGCTGAACTAACTATAACGGGGGAATTTCTATGGTTTTGTACGAGTGAAATGTCCAACTAACTATAACTGTCCCTAAAACCTATGCTTTTTTCAGTGAATTTCAAAGGTTTTTTAAATGCTAATTTCTAACTATAACGTGCCTGAAACCTATGGTTTTTTAAGTGAATTTCAAAGGTTTTTTAAATGCTAATTCCTAACTATAACGTGCCTGAAACCTATGGTTTTTTCAGTGAATTTCAAAGGATTTTTAAATGCTAATTCCTAACTATAACGTGCCTGAAACCTATGGTTTTTTTAGTGAATTTCAAAGGTTTTTTAAATGATAATATTTAAATGTAATATTAGTTACATGTATTTTTTTGATACTAATTTTCTACAGATGTTTATCTGTTTATTTTTACATATTTAATTTTTTTAACATTAATTATATATTTTTAATATAAATTGAAAAAAAATGTTTTCAAAAATATTGCAACAGAAATATTTTTTGTTTTGTTTTATATTTTGTTAATAAATTTAAAATTTTTCTTTTTAATGGTTTTTTGGAGTCGCGCACCCGCAGCGTACCTTACAAGATCAGTGCGCGGATTGTAGCCGCCATTTTAGGAAAGTCGTGAAGGATCCGCGTAGGGTGTGCGACGGGTGCGTGTTTTACAGTTACGTGATATACGTATTTTACGTGTTGTGCGCGATTAGTATGCGACCGGTTCGCGCTTCTTACGCATACGCATTCGTGACACATGCGCATTATAGTACGCGACGCTTGCGCGGAGACGGGCCCCGCGTGACGTCATATGCGTGCTGTACGCGCTGTGTACGCGACTCCCGCGAATTTTTTTATGTTCTAAAATGACATATATATGTCTTTAATACACATATTAGGGCCAGACATTATCTAAGGTATGCATAAAAATAATATATTTTTACTTGTAATAAACTTATATTACTTTTAAATGCAATTTCGCGAAGTCGCGTCGGGTGCGTGCTGTGTGTGCGCACGGTACGCGGATCCCATGTGACTTGAAAAAAAACTATTTGATTGGTTCATAACATTTCCCATTGTAACTATTGAAGGACCCCACCCATTTCAATCATTCTTGTTTGAGCTTCTTTGGAGACACATCTCTACTTAGAAGAACTGTTGGTGTTTCAGAAATAATAAAAGAAGATGGCTTCAGGACAACAACCAGAGGATGTTTCTGAACATTCTTCAGAGGAAGAATTTGTCCAGGAGAATCCACGTCCTCAAAGGTCTGTGTCAGTGGTGTGGAAGTTTTTACTTTTCCTGAGGGGCAGAAAAAGGTGAATGCCACGAAAGTCACCTGCCGGATCTGCGAGAGAGTGCTCTCCAGAGGTAGTGCAGAAAAAAATATTCTTGTGGTACTGCCTCTATGTACAAGCACCTGAAGACTATCCATCCACTAAACCTGGCTCGGGAGGAGTGTCGGAGAGCTGCAAGAAACCCTCCACCTGCAGTTCCTTCCACATCTGGAACTTCAACAAGTACATCATCACTGGACATACGTCCTGAATTTGCTTTTTGAAGCAGCACTGTGTGAAGTGCAACAAACTAATCTCTTTTGGAGAACAGTCAGTGGAAGCTGTTTGTGCTGCACAACGAAATCATCGTTGCTAGACTTCTGTTTTTTTTTGTGTTTTCCGGGAATGCCAGTTAATTCCTGAGGTTTCCTGTTTTTTTCCTACAAGTTTCATTATTATTTTTGAAAAAACACCAAAAAAATAACAAAATAGTTCAAAAAATACAAAAAAAATATAAAAGGAAAAAAAGAAAAAAAAAGTTCTTTTCAGAACTAACTTCTCTGGTTAAAGAAAGAACTATATTTGTATGTTAATGTGTGAAAGTTTGGTTGAATGTATATGTATAGCTTAATTGACTGAAAGAAGGCATTAGTAGTGTATGGTGAATGTATAAGTGCAAAACTATAAGGAAGTGCTGCAGTGTGACAATGTAAGCTCTTTAGCTGCAGTGTGCTGTGGTACTTCCGAAGCACAGGGATGCAACGTAAGTACATAAATATGTTGCAACTGTATGATTCCCTCTGCACCGCTGCACAAATTGCAGACATACAGTGACACAGGCATACTTACAGCATGGTGCAAGTATGTCTGTGTCGTGAAGATATTGTTTTACTGCAGGAACGGACACCTTCCTACACAAAAACAATAAGTAAAGGCATTTTCCTCTTTCAATGTATGCTGTGAAATACTGCATACATTGAAAGCGAAAAATGATGAGAAATGAAAGCAATTCTGCTTGTTGTGCCTTGCTACACCAACTGGAGGATGCTGCAGCATTCACAGACATCTCCAGATTTATTTTTTCTGATTATTCTGGAGATGTGTATTGTTCTATGAGTGTTTTGTGGAAACACCCACAGCAACATGTATCGAATGCCCTTTTAATGCAAAGTGGTGTGTATGAAGAGGTCGTATTTACAAGGAGAAGAAAAGCTACACTGGGTGCCTTTTCCTCTTCTTGTAAATATGAAGGAGTGTCTGGCGCCATCACTATGTTACAAAAAGTGACATATTGTTGCTACAGGATGCTTGTAAATCTACCCCATAAGTGCTTATGTATTGTCAGACTATTACAATAGAAACATATTGCTGGTTCATTGATAGAAAAATTTTATGAGAGTGACAGAAGGTAAGCACACAGATCTCTCCGAAGATGCTCAAAAAAGAATGATTGAAATAGTTGCGGTTCTTTAATTGTTACAGTGGGAAAATATTATGAACCAATAAAATATTTTTTTCTTTCAGGTCACATGGGATCCTATGACAGAGAGATTCCAAAACTATATAGATATAAACTGGGTATTTTGAAGAGTGTATTAATACTTTGTAGCTACTTGCAGGTCTGCATACATAATATATAAAGAAATTGATTTCTACTAGGGTTAGTGACTAGGCCAATCCTTAAGTATATGAACTAACAACTAGAGTAATTTCAGTACTGTAAAGAGATTGCAAGATAAATTTATAAGTAGTTTGGTTTTGGGAAAGTGATAGCACATGTTTATAGAGTGGGGAAGGGAAGGGATGGGGCCTTATGTGACATGTGCAATCACTCTCTGTGACGTGTTTTAAGTTGATGAATTTAGTCTCTTTTAATCTTGAAAGTCCCTGGGTCCTACTAGTTTAACATGTCTCTCTTTTGCACACCATACAGCTGCATTGCACAGAGGTGGTCCGAAGCCATGTGACATTTTACACCTCTCTGCAATACAACTCTCTGGCACTTTCTGCACATATCTGGTGGGTTAGTTGGCTCCCAGGGACACTCAGGATTCAAGGTAACTTTATCCTGTAAATTAAAACACCCACAGAGCATCTTTCCAGAGATATCTACACCGTCCATCCCCCCTTTCTTCACCAGTGTGCAAACACAGCCCATTGTTCATTTTAATACTTAGTTAATTTTACCTTCACAGTAATAGTTATAAAAAACACTAAACATTTTTTCCACTTGTTTTTTATAACTAAAATTTCTGAAAAATTAAATATTGTAGAATTAGGATCTGTAAAAGAGAAGAAAAAATAGTTATAATATATAATATTATATTTTTTATAACACAACATGATTTTGACATTTTATAAATTATTTTCTTTGCCTTTTTTGCTGTTCTCAGAATACATTGAATTTCACTACAAATAGTGATTTCAATGTTACTCATCACATAACAGCGGGCAAAAAAAAAACCAATCAATAAGATTGTTTAAAAAAAAACAAAAGTACTTGTAAAATATTTTTAATATACTCAACTATTTCTGAACATTACATAAAAACTTCCTGCTCAATAACATACCATATAATACAAATGACAGATATATAAAATGCTCTCTTCTAAGAAAATTTTCTTACTTGAAATTCTATACACAGTAAATGTTGTTCTTTAAAAATATATGCTGAGAGAATGTGCAAGAAAAAGTCCATAATTCAAATATATACTTTTCCTCTAGGCCAAATAGTATTTTTGAAATCCTTTATATTGAAATTGTCCAATAGTAATCGTATTAATACATATTAATAAATTCCTCAGAGGTTGAATTATGTTCCTAAAACTTTGGTTTTAAAAATATTAGGTAGGAATTTGGTAATTCACTAGGCAAACGTTGTTTAAAATCCAATTGAGCATCATTACAATATGTCCATCCTCTATTGCATTTTAAATAGACAGTGTAATGTCCAGATGTTGTAGAAGGACCATCATGGAAAATAATTGATACTGCTACAAAAGTTCTTCCGGATATAGATAGTTGACTTGCTACAAAATGTTTAATTAAAGTTTCCAATTTTCTTCCATCAGCTCTACAACGTTGTATCATTAAAATTATATATTGTCCAAATCTTTGTATAAATAATGTTGATAACATTTGTGATTTGCATTGGCTACACTCCATGTTTTGATTTGCTGCTTTAACTAGTTTCTTGAAAGACACTGTTTTACAGTCTGGTAATGTCAAATATATAAATCTTTCAGTATCTATGTTAGTGCTACATGTAAACATACAATTTTCACATTCATGTTCCCATTTATAACGAAGGCCAAAAAGATTTTCAATTTCTATTCCTTCATTTTCCAATACTGCAAGCATATACATTAGAAATTCCTGAGCGTCTTGTTGAATATCCTGCGTAAATTGTGTAGAACCAGAACATATATCCAAAAGATTACGAATATCAGAAACACTTTGTATTTTCCTTTTATCAGTGTTCAATTTTTCATAAATACAATGCAACAAGGAACAAAATCTTTTTTCACGATTTTCCATGATTTGCTGTTGCAAACTTTCTAGAAAAAAAACAACATTGACCACTACATTAGCATAGCAGTTGATACCTGAACTGTTTTCTAACTGATACCCAACAATCTCCTCAATAGTATCCTTTTTCTTTTTGCTTGCAATCTGAACATTATCTTGATTTTTTTCCTTCTCTATAACTTCACTACAGATATTCTCATATCTTCTTTTTCGACCTACTACACGCTTTTCAAATACAGGATATTCACCTAAATTGGGAGTATACGCTCTTCTTAACCTATTATACTCTTTTACACAGTTTGCATCTGCAGTAATCTTTGACTCATCAAAATCAATCAAAAACAATCCAGATAAAGTTCTCACTCGGGACAAAGCAACATATGCCATACCCTCTTTAAACACGCTACTTCCAATGTTCACCAAAGCACTGTCTACACTCAATCCTTGAGATTTATGAATAGTGACTGCATATGCCAGAGAAAGTGGAAATTGTTTCCTACGGACATACAAACCTTTAACAAGCAAAAAACGAACAGAACAACAACCAATTTGTTTTACTTCTTCAATATGATCAAATTTAATTTTTAAAAATTCAATTCCATCTCTTTTTTGATAATTAACAAAATTCACAACTTTCCCCATTGCTCCATTAACTAAACCTTTTTCCACATCCAAATTACGCCGTAAAATTACTCGACAGTTTACACATAGATATAAATTCTTTTCTAAACCAGCAGTTTTAGATATCGATTTTTCTAAAGAATCCAATTTTGTTTTCAATTTTTCCGTCAAAATAATAGTGATTCCTTCATGCTCTATTTTATCAATGGCTTCCATTTTTATGATTTCTTCATTTTCTAGCTTCAAAAGTTGTTCATTGAATATAGAACACTCACGCAGTGTTGGCATTAAACAGATTATAGATTTACTTTCAGCAATTTTCATATACATTTTTTCTGGAACTATATTTTCATTTGGAAACAAATTCTTAAGTAGTCGACTTAGCAAAGCTTGTTTGCCTTGTTCTCTGAGAACTCCAATTCTTATATCTTGAAGTATAGATCCATAATCAACATCATTTGCCTGTCGCATATTTGTAATGAGTTCTTTGTATTCAAAATATGACCAAATATTAACGTTGCCAACACTTCCCAAAGACTTTCTGGTGTCTTCATGCACAAGTGTTTTAAATACTGGTTGTCCTTTTACAGGAGTAAGTTGCAGAAGATCTCCAAAAACTATGACATGTTTTCCTCCAAATAAGACATCATATTCTGTTTTAAGAATTTGCTGCATTCTTAAATGCACAAAAGCAAGCATTAAGTTTGAGACCATGCTTACCTCATCAATAATTAGAAGTTTCATTTTCTTTAGCACTCTTGAAACTTCATAACAAGCTTCTCCAGATAGCTTATGATATTCCAATTTGTTTTCATGCTCTACAGGTAGCATAAGTAAACGATGCAATGTAATTCCTTTAATATTGTGTGCTGCCAACCCAGTTGGAGCAGTTACAACACAAGACAAATGTGAGTCAGTTGTTTTCTGTAGATAACTGGTCAAAACTTTAATTAAGAAACTTTTTCCTGTTCCAGCTTGACCACTGACATACATTCGGATAGGTTGAAATGATGTGCATGTGCATTCTTTGTTTTCATGAAGAAATCCATGGTCAATCTGTTGTCTCACTTGCTGATATATTTCTTTCTGTTCAAGATTTAGTTGTTTTTCCAAGTTTCCTAAGTCCATAATATCTTCTTGAGCTTGATGCATTGCTGTTTCCACCTCATTCATTGCGATTGCTGCTTCATTTTGAACAATTGGTTGTCCTAGTGGATCTTCACTCAGTGGAGCAGAACTTTGACTGTCTTGAGAACTGTCTCTAGCAATCTCAGCTGCAATAGTAGCTTCTTGATCCATTTCATCGTTCAACATTTTCAGATAGTTAGCAAAAACTGGACATTCTATGGTATCTTTACAAGCATTGAAGGAATCTTCATAGCTCTGAAAATCCCCAAGTAATTCCAATTCTGTACGCCACGGTTTGAAGAGTTGCAAAAGTGCTAAATAGTAAAATTCCCTTTTCTGTTCAGTGTCACAACTCAGTTTTCTGTGATTAATCAAATTTCCTTTCCTTTGTTTCACCAAACATCCTTCAGAACCAATAACTGCATATTTTGCATCATTTATGTTTTCTGTAGTATTCCGTTTAAAACTGTAGTATTGCAGCACTTCATAGAGACATATGTTCTCTAGATGATGACTTCTATTTGGATAATATGTATCCAACATGTTTGTTTTGACAATATCTGTACTTTCTGGATCTTTTTCTGCTAAATATTCAATTTCTTGTACAGATTTAAGTACTCGATTTCGTGTTGCAGCAAGACCTAGACTCACCCAAATGATTGTTCTAGATTTTGAGTATAAACTTGCAGATGATAACCGATCTGAGCATTCATATGCTCCAATTTCTCGATGGGATAACATCTTCAAACTGAAACTGTATAACTTCTTACTAAGACTCTTCTCATGAGAAATTTCTTCCCACATTTCTTTTAACTCTGTCTTTTCAGATTTTGTTATATAAGATGTCACATACCGGGCAACAGCAATGGAATTATCCGCAACATACTGAATATCCATATTAGCATTCCACATTGAGAGAATAACTGGATTATAATCATTGATATATTTTGATTCTTCACTTCTTCTCAAATTGTATGTATTTTTGGGAGATTTTCTAGTGATGGTATGTCTCATAGCTGACATAAAACTGTTTACTCTTCCTTTGGATATTACAGGACGTGGAAATCCAAAACGACATTTGGTGTAAAACTTTTCCTTAGACTTGTACTTCCGTCGACAGTATTTTCCACATCGATGACTTTGGAATCGTAACACTTGTTGTCTTAAGCTGTTCTCATCTGTTCTTTTTGGTATAGCACATGTCGCATATTCTTCAATAAAAGACAAAACGGTGTCATCCGAATCAGTTCCGAATTTAGGTGCATCCTTAATCCATAACAGCATATGTATATGAGGAGCACCTCTAGCTTGATACTCCTTTCTCCCAAAAAAATCTACAACTTCTCCAAGAGGAGGATTCTTTTTATTGCAGATAAAAGACATCATAGCTTCAAACCTATGATTGAAATACCTGCATACATTAACAGGATCCAAAGAGCACAATTCTCCAGGTGTCTTGTATTCAATATTTTTTAGATTTGAATTTGCCTCTCGAAGAAATTCAAGTAAATCATCCCAAGCGTATTCAGCACAGCTTAGGGTAAGAAACCACGTAGGAGTTCCTAAGTTCCTTAGCATACATTTAAGTTCACCATGACGACGATACCAATATTCATTAGTACCACGCTGACATGCCATCAAATTAATCAGCTGAGATTCTAAATGATCATCTCTCTTATGTACTTTATCCATAAATTCCTTTGCTGAAACATTTTGAAGATTTACTCCTGTTTTCAATATGTGGTTCACTGCATATGAAAGTCCTGACAAGTCACTCTCAAACAAAAGATGAAATATATAAGGGATACATTGTCGAAATCTTGAATCTTCTGCATATAATCTAGTTGTTCGATATTCAGATGCAGGAATCTGCACTGGTCGTTCATCATATCGTCCACCTTTTCCAGTTGGAAACAGCTGCGGAAAACAACGAGCTTCCAAACTTTTCTCCCATACACTCATGGGAGTACCCTTTGCTTTTTTCATTTGGAATAATTCAATAGTATTCCCCATCACTTCTTTCGAATGAAGTGGATGTACACTATAATGTTCATAGATTTCTTCACTTTTGGTCATGTCCACTTTTTCAATTTGTCCATTTGACGTTTCAGTATCATCTCCTAAAAGTATTTCTTCTTCTTCCACATATACATTTTTGTAGTAATCATTGTTTTGAATCAGATATAATGTTGCCTTTTGCACTTTCCTAACATCCACTAATTCTTGCCAGATTTTCTTACTCTTAGTAGGAACACCATTAACTAGAATAAGTAGTGGCTCACTTTCTACATTCTCTCCACCAATAGTTTCAATATTTTTCTTTAAATCTAGAGGTAAATATACAACTCTTCCTTTTAATCCTCTCTGTAAATCTGTAGGAGGCAATTTACCTGTTTTAGGCTCCATACGAACAATAGCTTGAAATGGGTGCACACATTGAATCAGAATAGACTCATACGTATTTAAATTTATCAGTTCTGGAGGAATAGTTACCAACTCCAAATTATTATGGACAGCTCTAGCAGGCATTTTATTCTCGTCTAATTTGTTATAACAGTATTTACAAATACGCTGATCATAACTCAAATCAAAGCAATTCTCTACGAACAAATAAGTTGCAAATTCCTTCCACTTATCATTATTTTCTCTTTCACTTTTTAAATACAGATCAACAGTCCTAGTCTGATTTTTATAGTGAGTTCGCCGGCAACAAATACAAGTATAATTTGGCCTTTCACATGAAATCACCTTAAACTTTGTAATTTGTTCTTCAAATTTTTTGTAGTAGTATGTTGCACATTCTCCTCAACATTTTCCTGTATTAATGTGTCAGTTTCTGCACTCTCTTCTCCAGGACCAAAGTAACAAAACTCAATTTCATCACAAACCTTTTTCACATCTGATACTGACCCACGCAAAAGAGCACTGTTCAACTCATTTAACATTAGTGCTGGACTTTTTGCATAATACAATCTTCTGACTAACTTTCGCATTTGAGAATGATGTACTGCTAACATCCTAAAATGATGAAAAACACTTTGACATACTTTTCTAGAAAGACAAGCGAGAGAATGTCCTTGCAAACCAGTATTTTTTCTCACTCTGCAAAGATCTAGTCCTTGCAACATCTTAATCTTTTGTTTAATACTTTTTTACTATAGACTCGTAAGAAATTGCGTAAAATATCAATAGATTCTTGTCGTATACTACAAATACTACTGCAATCCCAAGTATACACTGGGGCTTTAGGTCGTCTCCCTACAACTTCATCAGCTATCACTTCTTCTACATTTCTGGAAACCATCTTCTCTTTCTCAATTGGACAACCATTTCTAACCTCATAAGCTCGACCACTGGTATCAACTGTATGCAATAAATTATTGGTCTGAAAATAACTCTCTTCATTAAAGAAAGGCTCTGAACTTGAAGTGTGTTTCCATTCACCCAAAAAAATTCACAAAAATTAGTTCTGTTAATTACTCTTTTCTTCTTACTTTTAGCCTTCATTAAATGGATTGGTTTATCTAGAGATCGAATTCTGTTTAAAACTAAAATGAATAATTTCCTTTTTAATTCAAAAGCCTTTTCAACTAGAATTTCAATATGCTTCTTCTTTTGATAAAATACTGCTCTTTTTTTATATTTCCTCACATCTTTCAACAAATTAAGAACAACTCTATTATAAAAAATCTTTTTTCTGATTTCTTTATACTGACTCTGCCTTCTTTTACCATACATTGTGTCTTTTGAATGTAAATTCCCATTTTTTGTATTGTTTTTATTCATATTCTTTTTTCTGGTCGAACCATTTTTCATATTTTCCACATTCTGCACACTGTTTCTTGGCTTTGAAAGTTTTTTAATAAATGTTTTTGTTCTCTTACCGGAAGACTTATTGTTTTTCCCCACATGTTGTTGGTCATCCAATACTTGTTGTTGATTTTTCTTCAAATAATAGCCCTTTTTGTTTCCTTTTCTCTTTTCTGTTTTTTTAGGCATGATAAGTTTATTTTAATGATCCTAATCAATATCTGTAAAAAATAAATTTATATAAATTTATTTTAATAAATATATAAATTATACTTTTCTATTACTAAACAAACACATTGTATATAAAAAACATTTAAGCACTTTCTTTTCTAATGACTAATTAAAGGTGTGAAACACAAGTGTGTAGGTGGTTAGAGGACTGCATGCGTATTGGAGAGGAGTTTGTAATAGTGCATGTGTTAAGACCTGAGACAGTGCATGAGTACTTGGATACTGAGTGAACGATTACAGTACTGCAAGGAGAGTGTCTGGGTGAATGTATAAGTGATTGGGATTTGGCGCATTGTTTGGATTTGTACATGTTGCTGAATGAGTCAACAGAGGACTGCAAAGGGAGTGACAGGATGTTTGCTGGAGTGTATGGATAGTGACTGGGGAATTGAAGGTGTGAAAGACAAGTGTGTAGGTGGTTAGAGAACTGCATGCATAGTGGATAGGGGTTTGAAGCAGTCTATGTGCTAAGGCCTGGGTCACTGAATGAGTGAACGATTAGAGTACTGCAAGGAGAGTGCCTGGGTGAATGTATAAGTGGTTTGGTTTTGGCGCAGCGAATGGTTTTGTAGGTGTTGTTGAATGAGTCAACAGAGAACTGCAAGGGGAGTGACAGGATGTTTGCTGGAGTGTATGGACAGTGACTGGGGAATTGAAGGTGTGAAAGACAAGTGTGTAGGTGGTTAGAGAACCGCATACATAGTGGATAGGGGTTTGAAGCAGTCTATGTGCTAAGGCCTGGGTCACTGAATGAGTACTTGGGTACTGACTGAACGATTAGAGTCCTGCAAGGAGAGTGCCTGGGTGAATGTATAAGTGGTTGGTTTTTGGCGCAGCGAATGAATTTGTAGGTGTTGCTGAATGAGTCAACAGAGGACTGCAAGAGGAGTGACAGGATGTTTGCTGGAGTGTATGGATAGTTATTGGGGAATTAAAGGTGTGAAAGACAAGTGTGTAGGTGGTTAGAGAACCGCATGCATAGTGGATAGCGGTTTGAAGCAGTCTATGTGCTAAGGCCTGGGTCACTGAATGAGTACTTGGGTACTGACTGAACGATTAGAGTACTGCAAGGAGAGTGCCTGGGTGAATGTATAAGTGGTTGGGTTTTGGCGCAGCGAATGGATTTGTATGTGTTGCTGAATGAGTCAACAGAGAACTGCAAGGGGAGTGACAGGATGTTTGCTGGAGTGTATGATTAGTGACTGGGGAATTGAAGGTGTGAAAGACAAGTGTGTAGGTGGTTAGAGAACCGCATGCATAGTGGATAGGGGTTTGAAGCAGTCTATGTGCTAAGGCCTGGGTCACTGAATGAGTACTTGGGTACTGACTGAACGATTAGAGTACTGCAAGGAGAGTGCCTGGGTGAATGTATAAGTGGTTTGGTTTTGGCGCAGCAAATGGTTTTGTAGGTGTTGCTGAATGAGTCAACAGAGAACTGCAAGGGGAGTGACAGGATGTTTGCTGGAGTGTATGTATAGTGAGTGGGGAATTGAAGGTGTGAAAGACAAGTGTGTAGGTGGTTAGAGAACCGCATGCATAGTGGATAGCGGTTTGAAGCAGTCTATGTGCTAAGGCCTGGGTCACTGAATGAGTACTTGGGTACTGACTGAACGATTAGAGTACTGCTAAGAGAGTTCCTGGGTGAATGTATAAGTGGTTTGGTTTTGGCGCAGCGAATGGTTTTGTAGGTGTTGCTGAATGAGTCAACAGAGAACTGCAAGGGGAGTGACAGGATGTTTGCTGGAGTGTATGGATAATGACTGGGGAATTGAAGGTGTGAAAGACAAGTGTGTAGGTGGTTAGAGAACCGCATGCATAGTGGATAGGTGTTTGAAACAGTCTATGTGCTAAAGCCTGGGTCACTGAATGAGTACTTGGGTACTGACTGAACGATTAGAGTACTGCAAGGAGAGTGCCTGGGTGAATGTATAAGTGGTTGGGTTTTGGCGTAGCAAATGGATTTGTACGTGTTGCTGAATGAGTCAACAGAGAACTGCAAGGGGAGTGACAGGATGTTTGCTGGAGTGTATGGATAGTGACTGGGGAATTGAAGGTGTGAAAGACAAGTGTGTAGGTGGTTAGAGAACCGCATACATAGTGGATAGGGGTTTGAAGCAGTCTATGTGCTAAGGCCTGGGTCACTGAATGAGTACTTGGGTACTGACTGAACGATTAGAGTACTGCAAGGAGAGTGCCTGGGTGAATGTATAAGTGGTTTGGTTTTGCCGCAGCGAATGGATTTGTAGGTGTTGCTGAATGAGTCAACAGAGGACTGCAAGGGGAGTGACAGGATGTTTGCTGGAGTGTATGGATAGTGACTGGGGAATTGAAGGTGTGAAAGACAAGTGTGTAGGTGGTTAGAGAACCGCATGCATAGTGGATAGGGGTTTGAAACAGTCTATGTGGTAAGGCCTTGGTCACTGAATGAGTACTTGGGTACTGACTGAACGATTAGAGCACTGCAAGGAGAGTGCCTGGGTGAATGTATAAGTGGTTGGGTTTTGGCGCAGCGAATGGATTTGTACGTGTTGCTGAATGAGTAAACAGAGGACTGCAAGGGGAGTGACAGGATGTTTGCTGGAGTGTATGGATAGTGACTGGGGAATTGAAGGTGTGAAAGACAAGTGTGTAGGTGGTTAGAGAACCGCATGCATAGTGGATAGGGGTTTGAAGCAGTCTATGTGCTAAGGCCTGGGTCACTGAATGAGTACTTGGGTACTGACTGAACGATTAGAGTACTGCAAGGAGAGTGCCTGGGTGAATGTATAAGTGGTTTGGTTTTGGCGCAGCGAATGGATTTGTAGGTGTTGCTGAATGAGTCAACAGAGGACTGCAAGGGGAGTGACAGGATGTTTTCTGGAGTGTATGGATAGTGACTGGGGAATTGAAGGTGTGAAAGACAAGTGTGTAGGTGGTTAGAGAACCGCATGCATAGTGGATAGGTGTTTGAAACAGTCTATGTGCTAAGGCCTGGGTCACTGAATAAGTACTTGGGTACTGACTGAACGATTAGAGTACTGCAAGGAGAGTGCCTGGGTGAATGTATAAGTGGTTTGGTTTTGGCGCAGCGAATGGTTTTGTAGGTGTTGCTGAATGAGTCAACAGAGAACTGCAAGGGGAGTGACAGGATGTTTGCTGGAGTGTATGGATAGTGACTGGGGAATTGAAGGTGTGAAAGACAAGTGTGTAGGTGGTTAGAGAACCGCATGCATAGTGGATAGGTGTTTGAAACAGTCTATGTGCTAAGGCCTGGGTCACTGAATAAGTACTTGGGTACTGACTGAACGATTAGAGTACTGCAAGGAGAGTGCCTGGGTGAATGTATAAGTGGTTGGGTTTTGGCGCAGCGAATGGATTTGTACGTGTTGCTGAATGAGTCAACAGAGGACTGCAAGGGGAGTGACAGGATGTTTGCTGGAGTGTATGGATAGTGACTGGGGAATTGAAGGTGTGAAAGACAAGTGTGTAGGTGGTTAGAGAACCGCATGCATAGTGGATAGGGGTTTGAAGCAGTCTATGTGCTAAGGCCTGGGTCACTGAATGAGTACTTGGGTACTGACTGAACGATTAGAGTACTGCAAGGAGAGTGCCTGGGTGAATGTATAAGTGGTTTGGTTTTGGCGCAGCGAATGGATTTGTAGGTGTTGCTGAATGAGTCAACAGAGGACTGCAAGGGGAGTGACAGGATGTTTGCTGGAGTGTATGGATAGTGACTGGGGAATTGAAGGTGTGAAAGACAAGTGTGTAGGTGGTTAGAGAACCGCATGCATAGTGGATAGGTGTTTGAAACAGTCTATGTGCTAAGGCCTGGGTCACTGAATAAGTACTTGGGTACTGACTGAACCATTAGAGTACTGCAAGGAGAGTGCCTGGGTGAATGTATAAGTGGTTTGGTTTTGGCGCAGCGAATGGATTTGTAGGTGTTGCTGAATGAGTCAACAGAGGACTGCAAGGGGAGTGACAGGATGTTTGCTGGAGTGTATGGATAGTGACTGGGGAATAGAAGGTGTGAAAGACAAGTGTGTAGGTGGTTAGAGAACCGCATGCATAGTGGATAGCGGTTTGAAGCACTCTATGTGCTAAGGCCTGGGTCACTGAATGAGTACTTGGGTACTGACTGAACGATTAGAGTACTGCAAGGAGAGTGCCTGGGTGAATGTATAAGTGGTTGGGTTTTGGCGCAGCGAATGGATTTGTAGGTGTTGCTGAATGAGTCAACAGAGCACTGCAAGGGGAGTGACAAGATGTTTGCTGGAGTGTATGGATAGTGACTGGGGAATTGAAGGTGTGAAAGACAAGTGTGTAGGTGGTTAGAGAACCGCATGCATAGTGGATAGCGGTTTGAAGCAGTCTATGTGCTAAGACCTGGCTCACTGAATGAGTACTTGGGTACTGACTGAACGATTAGAGTACTGCAAGGAGAGTGCCTGGGTGAATGTATAAGTGGTTTGGTTTTGACGCAGCGAATGGATTTATAGGTGTTGCTGAATGAGTCAACAGAGGACTGCAAGGGGAGTGACAGGATGTTTGCTGGAGTGTATGGATAGTGACTGGGGAATTGAAGGTGTGAAAGACAAGTGTGTAGGTGGTTAGAGAACTGCATACATAGTGGATAGCGGTTTGAAGCACTCTATGTGCTAAGGCCTGGGTCACTGAATGAGTACTTAGGTAGTGACTGAACGATTAGAGTACTGCAAGGAGAGTGCCTGGGTGAATGTATAAGTGGTTTGGTTTTGGCGCAGCGAATGGTTTTGTAGGTGTTGCTGAATGAGTCAACAGAGGAATGCAAGGGGAGTGACAGGATATTTGCTGGAGTGTATGGATAGTGACTGGGGAATTGAAGGTGTGAAAGACAAGTCTGTAGGTGGTTAGAGAACCGCATGCATAGTGGATAGGGGTTTGAAGCAGTCTATGTGCTAAAGCCTGGGTCACTGAATGAGTACTTGGGTACTGACTGAACGATTAGAGTACTGCAAGGAGAGTGCCTGGGTGAATGTATAAGTGGTTTGGTTTTGGCGCAGCGAATGGATTTGTAGGTGTTGCTGAATGAGTCAACAGAGGACTGCAAGGGGAGTGACATGATATTTGCTGGAGTGTATGGATAGTGACTGGGGAATTGAAGGTGTGAAAGACAAGTGTGTAGGTGGTTAGAGAACCGCATGCATAGTGGATAGCGGTTTGAAGCACTCTATGTGCTAAGGCCTGGGTCACTGAATGAGTACTTGGGTACTGACTGAACGATTAGAGTACTGCAAGGAGAGTGCCTGGGTGAATGTATAAGTGGTTGGGTTTTGGCGCAGCGAATGGATTTGTAGGTGTTGCTGAATGAGTCAACAGAGCACTGCAAGGGGAGTGACAAGATGTTTGCTGGAGTGTATGGATAGTGACTGGGGAATTGAAGGTGTGAAAGACAAGTGTGTAGGTGGTTAGAGAACCGCATGCATAGTGGATAGCGGTTTGAAGCAGTCTATGTGCTAAGACCTGGCTCACTGAATGAGTACTTGGCTACTGACTGAACGATTAGAGTACTGCAAGGAGAGTGCCTGGGTGAATGTATAAGTGGTTTGGTTTTGACGCAGCGAATGGATTTATAGGTGTTGCTGAATGAGTCAACAGAGGACTGCAAGGGGAGTGACAGAATGTTTGCTGGAGTGTATGGATAGTGACTGGGGAATTGAAGGTGTGAAAGACAAGTGTGTAGGTGGTTAGAGAACTGCATACATAGTGGATAGCAGTTTGAAGCACTCCATGTGCTAAGGCCTGGGTCACTGAATGAGTACTTGGGTACTGACTGAACGATTAGAGTACTGCAAGGAGAGTGCCTGGGTGAATGTATAAGTGGTTTGGTTTTGGCGCAGCGAATGGTTTTGTAGGTGTTGCTGAATGAGTCAACAGAGAACTGCAAGGGGAGTGACAGGATGTTTGCTGGAGTGTATGGATAGTGACTGGGGAATTGAAGGTGTGAAAGACAAGTGTGTAGGTGGTTAGAGAACCGCATGCATAGTGGATAGGGGTTTGAAGCAGTCTATGTGCTAAGGCATGGGTCACTGAATGAGTACTTGGGTACTGACTGAACGATTAGAGTACTGCAAGGAGAGTGCCTGGGTGAATGTATAAGTGGTTTGGTTTTGGCGCAGCATATGGATTTGTAGGTGTTGCTGAATGAGTCAACAGAGGACTGCAAGGGGAGTGACAGGATATTTGCTGGAGTGTATGGATAGTGACTGGGGAATTGAAGGTGTGAAAGACAAGTGTGTAGGTGGTTAGAGAACTGCATGCATAGTGGATTGGTGTTTGAAACAGTCTATGTGGTAAGGCCTGGGTCACTGAATGAGTACTTGGGTACTGACTGAAAGATTAGAGTACTGCAAGGAGAGTGCCTGGGTGAATGTATAAGTGGTTGGGTTTTGGCGCAGCGAATGGATTTGTACGTGTTGCTGAATGAGTCAACAGAGGACTGCAAGGGGAGTGACAGGATGTTTGCTGGAGTGTATGGATAGTGACTGGGGAATTGAAGGTGTGAAAGACAAGTGTGTAGGTGGTTAGAGAACCGAATGCATAGTGGATAGGTGTTTGAAACAGTCTATGTGCTAAGGCCTGGGTCACTGAATGAGTACTTGGGTACTGACTGAACGATTAGAGTACTGCAAGGAGAGTGCCTGGGTGAATGTATAAGTGGTTGGGTTTTGGCGCAGCGAATGGATTTGTACGTGTTGCTGAATGAGTCAACAGAGGACTGCAAGGGGAGTGACA
The DNA here is from genome assembly GCA_963921515.1 of Calotriton arnoldi. Lineage (NCBI taxonomy): Eukaryota > Metazoa > Chordata > Amphibia > Caudata > Salamandridae > Calotriton > Calotriton arnoldi. The sequence goes on from CAWUFW010011184.1 coordinate 95,741, forward strand.
GGATGTTTGCTGGAGTGGATGGATAGTGACTGGGGAATTGAAGGTGTGAAAGACAAGTGTGTAGGTGGTTAGAGAACCGCATGCATAGTGGATAGGGGTTTGAAGCAGTCTATGTGCTAAGGCCTGGGTCACTGAATGAGTACTTGGGTACTGACTGAACGATTAGAGTACTGCAAGGAGAGTGCCTGGGTGAATGTATAAGTGGTTTGGTTTTGGCGCAGCGAATGGATTTGTAGGTGTTGCTGAATGAGTCAACAGAGGACTGCAAGGGGAGTGACAGGATGTTTGCTGGAGTGTATGGATAGTGACTGGGGAATTGAAGGTGTGAAAGACAAGTGTGTAGGTGGTTAGAGAACCGCATGCATAGTGGATAGGTGTTTGAAACAGTCTATGTGCTAAGGCCTGGGTCACTGAATAAGTACTTGGGTACTGACTGAACGATTAGAGTACTGCAAGGAGAGTGCCTGGGTGAATGTATAAGTGGTTGGGTTTTGGCGCAGCGAATGGATTTGTACGTGTTGCTGAATGAGTCAACAGAGGACTGCAAGGGGAGTGACAGGATGTTTGCTGGAGTGTATGGATAGTGACTGGGGAATTGAAGGTGTGAAAGACAAGTGTTTAGGTGGTTAGAGAACCGCATGCATAGTGGATAGCGGTTTGAAGCAGTCTATGTGCTAAGACCTGGCTCACTGAATGAGTACTTGGGTACTGACTGAACGATTAGAGTACTGCAAGGAGAGTGCCTGGGTGAATGTATAAGTGGTTTGGTTTTGGCGCAGCGAATGGATTTGTAGGTGTTGCTGAATGAGTCAACAGAGGACTGCAAGGGGAGTGACATGATATTTGCTGGAGTGTATGGATAGTGACTGGGGAATTGAAGGTGTGAAAGACAAGTGTGTAGGTGGTTAGAGAACCGCATGCATAGTGGATAGCGGTTTGAAGCACTCTATGTGCTAAGGCCTGGGTCACTGAATGAGTACTTGGGTACTGACTGAACGATTAGAGTACTGCAAGGAGAGTGCCTGGGTGAATGTATAAGTGGTTGGGTTTTGGCGCAGCGAATGGATTTGTAGGTGTTGCTGAATGAGTCAACAGAGCACTGCAAGGGGAGTGACAAGATGTTTGCTGGAGTGTATGGATAGTGACTGGGGAATTGAAGGTGTGAAAGACAAGTGTGTAGGTGGTTAGAGAACCGCATGCATAGTGGATAGCGGTTTGAAGCAGTCTATGTGCTAAGACCTGGCTCACTGAATGAGTACTTGGCTACTGACTGAACGATTAGAGTACTGCAAGGAGAATGCCTGGGTGAATGTATAAGTGGTTTGGTTTTGACGCAGCGAATGGATTTATAGGTGTTGCTGAATGAGTCAACAGAGGACTGCAAGGGGAGTGACAGGATGTTTGCTGGAGTGTATGGATAGTGACTGGGGAATTGAAGGTGTGAAAGACAAGTGTGTAGGTGGTTAGAGAACTGCATACATAGTGGATAGCAGTTTGAAGCACTCCATGTGCTAAGGCCTGGGTCACTGAATGAGTACTTAGGTACTGACTGAACGATTAGAGTACTGCAAGGAGAGTGCCTGGGTGAATGTATAAGTGGTTTGGTTTTGGCGCAGCGAATGGTTTTGTAGGTGTTGCTGAATGAGTCAACAGAGAACTGCAAGGGGAGTGACAGGATGTTTGCTGGAGTGTATGGATAGTGACTGGGGAATTGAAGGTGTGAAAGACAAGTGTGTAGGTGGTTAGAGAACCGCATGCATAGTGGATAGGGGTTTGAAGCAGTCTATGTGCTAAGGCATGGGTCACTGAATGAGTACTTGGGTACTGACTGAACGATTAGAGTACTGCAAGGAGAGTGCCTGGGTGAATGTATAAGTGGTTTGGTTTTGGCGCAGCGAATGGATTTGTAGGTGTTGCTGAATGAGTCAACAGAGGACTGCAAGGGGAGTGACAGGATATTTGCTGGAGTGTATGGATAGTGACTGGGGAATTGAAGGTGTGAAAGACAAGTGTGTAGGTGGTTAGAGAACTGCATGCATAGTGGATTGGTGTTTGAAACAGTCTATGTGGTAAGGCCTGGGTCACTGAATGAGTACTTGGGTACTGACTGACAGATTAGAGTACTGCAAGGAGAGTGCCTGGGTGAATGTATAAGTGGTTGGGTTTTGGCGCAGCGAATGGATTTGTACGTGTTGCTGAATGAGTCAACAGAGGACTGCAAGGGGAGTGACAGGATGTTTGCTGGAGTGTATGGATAGTGACTGGGGAATTGAAGGTGTGAAAGACAAGTGTGTAGGTGGTTAGAGAACCGAATGCATAGTGGATAGGTGTTTGAAACAGTCTATGTGCTAAGGCCTGGGTCACTGAATGAGTACTTGGGTACTGACTGAACGATTAGAGTACTGCAAGGAGAGTGCCTGGGTGAATGTATAAGTGGTTGGGTTTTGGCGCAGCGAATGGATTTGTACGTGTTGCTGAATGAGTCAACAGAGGACTGCAAGGGGAGTGACAGGATGTTTGCTGGAGTGGATGGATAGTGACTGGGGAATTGAAGGTGTGAAAGACAAGTGTGTAGGTGGTTAGAGAACCGCATGCATAGTGGATAGGGGTTTGAAGCAGTCTATGTGCTAAGGCCTGGGTCACTGAATGAGTACTTGGGTACTGACTGAACGATTAGAGTACTGCAAGGAGAGTGCCTGGGTGAATGTATAAGTGGTTTGGTTTTGGCGCAGCGAATGGATTTGTAGGTGTTGCTGAATGAGTCAACAGAGGACTGCAAGGGGAGTGACAAGATGTTTGCTGGAGTGTATGGATAGTGACTGGGGAATTGAAGGTGTGAAAGACAAGTGTATAGGTGGTTAGAGAACCGCATGCATAGTGGATAGCGGTTTGAAGCAGTCTATGTGCTAAGACCTGGCTCACTGAATGAGTACTTGGGTACTGACTGAACGATTAGAGTACTGCAAGGAGAGTGCCTGGGTGAATGTATAAGTGGTTTGGTTTTGGCGCAGCGAATGGATTTATAGGTGTTGCTGAATGAGTCAACAGAGGACTGCAAGGGGAGTGACAGGATGTTTGCTGGAGTGTATGGATAGTGACTGGGGAATTGAAGGTGTGAAAGACAAGTGTGTAGGTGGTTAGAGAACTGCATACATAGTGGATAGCGGTTTGAAGCACTCTATGTGCTAAGGCCTGGGTCACTGAATGAGTACTTGGGTACTGACTGAACGATTAGAGTACTGCAAGGAGAGTGACTGGGTGAATGTATAAGTGGTTGGGTTTTGACGCAGCGAATGGATTACTACATGGTGCTGGATGGCTGATTGGAGAAGTGCAATTACAAAGACTCACTAGCCTGGAAGCAGTTAGGTGACTACATACATTCTACACATTTCACTACAACACTGCTAGTGTGAATGCCTGACTCATTGTGCGAATCCATAAGCAGTAACTAAGTTCTACTACTACTAAGCAGTTATGTGTCAGCAAAGACATTAAGTAACCACATGCTTCTGTCACAATGGTTGCACAAGTGCACACATACTCACAGTGTGATTCTAGAGAACCAAAACTATTCCCTGGGCTTTAGCAAAAGAGACGCACTAGTCTGGAAGAGGTTAGGTGACTGCATACATTCTACACATTTCACTACAGCATTGCTAGTGTGAATGCCTGAATCATTCTGCGAATCCATAAGCAGTGACTGGGTTCTAATACTAGTGAAACTTGACAATAGGATAGGTTTTTAACCAGTTATGTGTTAGCAGAGACATAAAGTAACCACATGCTTCTGTCACAATGGTTGCACAAGTGCACACATACTCACAGTGTGATTCTAGACAAGCCAAACTATTCTCTGGACTTTATCAGAAGAGACTCACTAGCCTGGAAGCAGTTAGGTGACTACATACATTCTACACATTTCACTACAGCACTGCTAGTGTGAATGCCTGACTCATTGTGCGAATCCATAAGCAGTAACTAAGTTCTACTACTACTGAAACTTGACAACAGGTTAGATTTTTAAGCAGTTATGTGTCAGCAAAGACATAAAGTAACCACATGCTTCTGTCACAATGGTTGCACAAGTGCACACATACTCACAGTGTGATTCTAGAGAACCAAAACTATTCCCTGGGCTTTAGCAAAAGAGACGCACTAGTCTGGAAGAGGTTAGGTGACTGCATACATTCTACATATTTCACTACAGCATTGCTAGTGTGAATGCCTGAATCATTCTGCGAATCCATAAGCAGTGACTGAGTTCTAATACTACAGAAACTTGACAACAGGATAGAATAATAAACAATCATTCAACTATACCTTTCAACACAGTTTAAAATATATATATTACTATACATAAGGGCAGATTTACAAGCCCTTTGCGCCACATTTGCGTCACTTTTCCCATGTTAAAAGTGACGCAAAAGTGGCGCAAGAGGCTTGTAAAACTGCCCCATACTGTTTTTAAATCAAATATCAAATACAATAAAAATAATTAAAATATACATCAGTACATTTAATAATATATTTCAAACAACACAGTTTCATAAAAATATCAAATCTTTTTAAATAAACGTCCAAAATATATAACTCACCTATTAAATAAATCTGTTGAATTAAAAATCTCACACACTCAGTCAGGATTTTCTTTTTCACACAGAGAGTGTAGATAAGCACACTCTCCAATGTAAAACCAGTAATGGCAAACTTCCCCTCTAATTTTTCATACATATACACATTACTTCCCAGTGTTTTTCAAATTGGAAAACGAATTTCCATTGGTCATAGAGAATAATACTTTTCAACTGACATCTTCCCCCCTTGTTCTGAATATCAGTTTCCATAGCAACAGCTCATGCAACATTCAACTTAGCTGCCAGGTCACAAGTTCACCACACAATGTTGCGAATGACAACAGCAGGTGTGGTTGGCTTTGCAAAGCATGCCCTTATCCTTTCTGCTGTACCTTTCAAACTTTTCTTTATAACCAATAAGAAACATGCTTTCTAAACAAAGTAAAATGCACCCTATATTAGAATGTAGAGTGTTCTTAAACAGCCAATCAAATCTCTACTTTCTTAAAAACAGCATGTTGTCCACCATTTTAGATAGATTTCATTGTCCCTCCTGCCTACCTCAGCTACAGACATCTTCTTATTACCTACAGTGATCCCTTCAAGATGCTTTCAGTGTGGATTGTGGGACACAGCTATGTTTTCTGGTGCAAAAGGTATGCTGAAAGCAGAGGTATTGACAAAGATTTAGCTTTGCCAAATGTAGACATTAAATGGATTGGACAGAGAGGATTAAAGTGGCACCAATTGATGCCATTGGTTAAATCCTTTTGCATCTCCAACACCCTGACCTCATAATTGTGCACTGTGGTGGCAATGACCTAGGCACTTTCACTGGGGTAGGTCTGGAAATGCTTATGAAGGACACCTTTGGAGAATTCATGTCACTTTTCCTCCAAACTGCCTTTGTCTATTCTAACATATGCCAAAGACAGAAATGGAAGTGGTCCAATCATTTTTGTCCACAGATTGAGAAAGCTAGGAAACATGTCAATAAAGCTGTTTCTGCTTATCTCAGAGATTATAGGATGGGGTCCATTTTCAACAACAATCTGCGTTTTAATATGGATGGCATCTATAGGAGAGATGGTGTACATTTTACAGATGAGGGTAACAGAGTCTTTCTCAACAACTTTAGACTCTGCATCGGTACTTACTTGTAGGTACCAAAATCTGTCAATAAACACAAGGGCTCTTTTAGAGCCACCCAAGATATAAACATATATGCTTGATGTATATTTACTTTTTTTTAAAAAATATTTGGGGGATTCGCGCACCTAACGCGTTTACACTGGAGTCGCGTACCCAATGCGTTTACACCAGGGGGCCGCGCTGGGGGTCGCGCACCCAACGCGTTCACACTAGGGGCCGCGCTGAGTGGCGCGCTGGGTGCGCGACACCTAATTTTACCGTAAAATTCAACGCGTTTACACTGGAGTCGTGTACCCAACGCGTTTACACCAGGGGGCCGCGCTGGGAGTCGCGCACCCAACACGTTCACACTAGGGGCCGCGCTGAGCGGCGCGCTGGGTGCGCGACTCCTAATTTTACCGTAAAATTTTTGTTAGCTCCTACCACTAATTTATATTCTCCCCAGGGACCCCATCCCCCGGGACCTATACATAATAATGGAGACCGTGAGGGGAGCCCCAATGCCCCCACGGTCCCGCCGGCTCCCCGCATCCTTCGGAAGCCGGCATTGCTTTTCCACATGGGGAGCTGCTGACATGCAGTTCCCCGTGTGGAAAAGCAATCTGCTTTGAATTTTGGAAGAGAGAGCAGGTTTCCCTGCTCTCTCTTCCAAAATCCAAAGCAGTTTGCAATGGCAGGACGGGATCCGCGAGGCTCCCATCCTGTCATAGCAAACTACAGTGTTCCGGGGTAGGCACCCCGGGACACTGCAGGAGCCGGCCCTGGGGGTGGCGGTCCCCAGGGCCATCACGGGCTCCAGGAGGGGGCCGCGCCGCCCCCTCCCTACATGTTCAAAGCCCCGGGAGGTGGTGGTCCCCGGGGCTTCGGGGTCCAAAACAGACCCCCACATGTATTTCCTTAGTGCCCCGGGAGGTGGCGGTCCCGGGCGTGTGGGGGTTCGAGCCCCCCCACACAGGTCTTTTAATTTTTAAAAAAATAAGCCCCGGGGGTGGTGGTCCTCGGGGCTTGGGGTGCCTTACAGGCCCCCATTCATTTTTATTAACCCCCGCATGCCCTCGGGACTTGGCCCACCCAGGGGCCAATTAACAACGAAGCGCGAGAGACCGCGCTTCGTTTTTTTTTTTTATCGGCGGGATCCGCGCACCCTAAGCGCATCCCTCCGATTTAAAAAAAAAAATAATGCTTTTCTGCCCAGGGGTCCTTGTGGGACCCCTGAGCAGACCTAGGGGTCAGGGTGTTTCTACCCTGCCCCTTTGTGCGTTTTGCACACTTGTTTCTTGTGCCTCGCTTCTACCGAGGGATAAAATGGCTGCCAACACTTCCTGATTTGGAGTGTTGACAGCCACTTGAAAGCCAATTAACATGCAGCTCGTGGATCGGGACGGTGCGCGCAGGGTGCGCTCAGGGTGCGCGAATCCGACGCGGCCATAGATATATATGTGATTTTCTTTTGATTTTCTCAGGAACTACTGAACGGATTTACACCATTTAACAAAAAGGGTTCTTTCTGAACCAAGAACTACCTCTTTGCCAAATTTGGTGTAATTCCGTTCAGCAGTTCGGGCTGTAGCCGTGTCTAAAGTTTCCTATGGAAAAATGAATGGGGAAAACACGTTTGGGACCCCCTTTTTCTCGGCCCCGCTTGACGTAATCACCCCGAGACTTTCAGGGTAGGAGCGGAGCGGGCCATAAAGTTTGAAAATTTCGCGAAGATTCGTCAACCGGCAAGAGAGTTATTTCAAATAGAATGTCGCAGATTTCCTATGGAAAATAGGTCCTAACTATAACTATCTACTGGCGACCAGTAGATAATATATATATATATGAGATAATGGGAATTACCGGGATCCTGTTAAAGGTGCGGGGGGTCCCAGCACAATAAAAATTGCACTTGGAAACAATATCCTGCGAGTGCTCTCCTTTTGTAAGTCGACCGGATGGTTTGGACGAGTGGAGTAATGTATATATATATATATATATATATATATATATATATATATATATATGAGATAATGGGAATTATCGGGATCCTGTTAAAGGTAGCCTGAGATTTTTAAAGAAAGTTGTTAGGAGATGCGAGAAATTGATCAATTGGAGAGTTATAGAAAGTGAATTGGAAATAAGAGTGAGAGTTTCAATGGAGTGAGCCAAGAAGACATTTTGTAGAAAAGAAGCAAAGGGAGTGAGAGGAGTAGAGAATATGGTGGGAGGAGAGGAAGGGATATATCAATGTCATGAAATTCAAGAAATGTAAATCCTCGTTCCCTAATTTCACTGAAAAAAACAAATGTTAATGTGATATTATAGTTAGGTGAAAATGTAAGTTAAAATGTTACATATTAAACTTAAAAATACACTTAAATTCACCAATTAAAGTAAACTGAAGTAGCTATTCACTGATAGTTCTTTGTTGAGTCCATCTGTTTGAGTCACTTCTTTTTTGGCTTTTTTATTTCTTTGTGGCTCATTGCATCCTTTGATGTCTGGATTTATGCCCTAGCTGGCAGTTGTTTACTTGTGATTCTTCATCTTCAAGTGTACTTTTTGGGGATTACAAATCTATATCCTCTTTGATTCCAACACCCAAGCCTGAAGCAACCACAGATTCAAGAACAAATATGTATCCTCGATACATGACACAATACAAATCACTTATCATTTGTAAAATTAACATTTTTGCTCTTCTATAAATACTACACAACTCACCAAGTTAATCAATGTGTAATTAAATATAGTGGTTTCATACTTTTGAGTTTTCTGAACCTGGAAAGCCAGTGTATAGTATGCCTGGAATAAAAGAATTCTAGCCTACAAGCATATTTATTATACTGCGGGAGGGTTTTTAGACTGTGTTTAGCATTCATTTTCATTCACATTCTATGTAAATGTGTGGGTCCTGTCTGGCTCCAAGTCATTGTAAACCATTTCTGTGAATTAAATTAGATGGTTTGAAAAGCACACATGAGATTCTTGCAGGAAGATTTTATAAGAAATTAGGGGCTCATTACGATAGCAGAGGGCCCGTCACCGCCAGCCGGTTGGTGGTGGGCCCTCCTCCATCGTACCGCTGTTTTCCCCCCACCATATTATAATGGCGGGGAATGGTTGGTAAAGCGTGGCAGTCGTAGAGACCGCCCGCCACGGTCCCGACCGGCGGTCCTTTTCCGATCGCCTGTTGGAACCAAAACATTGGCTGACATTGCGGCGGTGCCTTGCAGGCACCGCCGTTGGGATTATGATATCCCTTTCCTCCGTTCGTTTTGCGGTGGACAACCCGCTGCAAAACAAATGGCGGAAACAGATTTGGGGGCCTATAGCGGGCCCCCCTCAATCCCAGGTTCAGGGACATGTACCCTGGGGGGCACCTATGGTGCCCCCTTACATTTCCCTGCCCCATGTGGCAGGCACCGCAGGGTGCCTGCCACGTAGTGCAGGGATGTGTCTGCACCCTCTATTTTGCATTGTGGCAGGGGCTGCTGACCGCATCCCGCCACAATGCAAAATATAGGTGATGCAACCGCCGTGGTGGCAGTCGCATTGTGATTAGGATTGTGGGGAGGTCGCCTCATAGGCAGCCGGTCCCAAATCTGTATCAATGGCGGATGGACTAAAGTCCGTCCGCCATCGTAATGAGGCCCTAAATCTTTTTCAATAAAAGAAAATGTAAAATTGGTAAAATTGTATGAATGAATCAATGTGCAATAAGTGGGCTGTGGCTCCCCATTGGCTTGTTCATTTGCTACATATGGGTGACTTACTAATATGTAAAGGTGAGGTCTTTACCTGTCTAAAAGGGTTTTTTCAGTGTTACACTGCAATTTTAAAAAGCAGCTGTCAAGCAACAATGGTCGACCTAAAGCAATGTTTTCCTTTGTCACGCTACTGGATGGCACAATAAGAGTTGCAGTCCACAGGTGACATTTAATTTTTCCTGCTGTGAGTGTATTCTCACACCATACACTATGGCCTCATCGAAAAGTTAAATATGCCAATCAGTATTTAGCCAATTCTCTGTGTTTTAGGGGTTAGAGCAAATACACTGGATACTAACCAGCAGTGCCACTGTATCATGTTACATATGTATTTTTATTCATAGTGTTTATTTCATGACAAACATGTAAAGTCTTTCTTCACTGTTATTGCTTACTGTATTAAAGTTCTATTTTGGATCTCTGTTTTTCTCTGGCACACAAGTGAATTTGGAACATTCAGGATGGTCTTACCTGCCATTCACGGAACCAGTCATATGTGGGTGGATGTCATGGGTCCTTTTGAAATAAAGACTTCTTATTCTACTAATACAAAGTGTTGTCCCTCCTCCGATGTTTTGTACTGAATACATCCCTGCGCTACAGCTACATATTGTTACCAGGAGTGGGGTTGTCCCAGGAGCTTGAACGGACTTGGAGGATCCACAGACAGAGTTTGAGTGGAGCTCATTTTTCCACATGCTGTCTAACTGTGTGGGTGCTTTGAAGACCCTGTGACTCCTGTGAGTCTCTATTGAATTTTGATGCACCTCAGTACCTTCTTCTGTTTATTCGTCAGTTACCTTTGAACGTGCCTAATGGGCTCAGCTCTCGTTTTTGATGGGCTGGCCGCATGCGCGTTCCTGCTTTCTCTTATGCGTTTAGGTTGGCAAGTGAGAGAGAGGATTGTGACATTCTTCCCCAGTGGTCATCACCCCGCCACAACTAGTGCTCATCAGCCTGTTCTCTCCTTGGCGTGTATGTCAGCATGAGAGAAAGAGGATTGTGACATTCTTCTCCAGCATGCCTCACCGATCTGCAACTAGTGCACATCTGCCAGTTTTCTGTGTACCGCGGAAATCAGTTGGTGCACTGCGCCTTACGAAAGGAACCACAGGATGCAGCCGGATATTTCTGTAGAGTAGTTTTCTCCTGGTTACTCGTGCTTATTGTAGTGCAGCTGGGTATCGGTTCCTGTGTTTGCCACAAATGTTTATTGTGGTGCAGAGGTTTACCAACACCTGTTCCCAATTCCCTGTCAACATTTCTACATCACCAGTAAGAAGGGATTTATTTTTTTATTTATTTCCAAAAATGAATAGCCATAATGACAATTATCCATTGTCATTATGGCTACTAGTCAACATGTTGTGCAACCTCCACCTTTCCTTCAAAAACCTGGAAAACCTGAGATTAAATGGAGTGAATGGTTGTGCATTTTTGAGAATTATCTTACTTCTTTGATACGAACGGATATGGACTAGCTAGGAAAATGACTCTTTTATTCAGTCATCTGGGGGTGGCCGGGCAAGTAGTTTTTGACAACTGACCTCCAGCACATCCAGAGGAGGGTGTGTCATGGAATGCATTTTTGGAGGCTAAGGAAAGAATTTGGAAACACGATGGGCCCGTCCACCATTCGTAAGGCCCACAGTAATCCCCCGGCCGGCTCTTTCCAGCTGAGGGATTACAATGGCAGTTTCCCACTGCCTTTTTGTGCCGGCCTTTCTGGCACAAAAAGGCATTGGGAAACAGCTTTGGGGACCCCCAGCAGGGCCCCCATGGGTGCACGGCCACCGAATGGCAGCCTAGGGGGCCCTATGGTGCCTCCCTGTTGATCCCTGCACCCGGTGGCAGGCACCTTGAGGTGCCTGCCTTGGGGTGCAGGGATGAACTGCACCTTAGCATTTTGCTATGAGAGCATGCATTCCGTTCGGTCACATCCTAATTCCTGGAATGGAACCAATGACAGGAGGTTGTTTGGTTCCAGTTCCAGAACGATGCCGGATGGACTTGGGTCCGTCCGGCATTGTAATCAGCCCCTAAGTGTGTCTTCAGCAACAATGTTGATGTCTACATAAGTGACCAATTTGTTTTTAGTTGCTATCTGGAAAAAAACCAGGAACGCTTGTTAAAATGTTGCCATCCGTCTCTGTCGGAGACAATAGATTTAGTGAAATGTATTGAAAGATCTATAATTACCACACAAGTAATGTCAAATCATAGTAGTCAGCATCCAGTTAGTTATCTGGCAGATGAAGAAGAGGTCTGTATGGTTAGCAATGAAAATTACAGAGGCAATAGGGTGCAGCATTTACAGAGGGGCAGCAAATGCAGAGAAGACTGCAAGCTCAACCTACCAGTCAATACCAAGTTATTGTTGTGGGTCAAAGAGTCATATTGGTAACAATCCATTGTGCCCTGCTCATGGCAAAAGGTGCAATAGGTGTCATAAAATTGGACATTTCAAAGGTTTTTGCAAAGAATTTTGTCAAAGTTATGCTTCAACTAAAGTCAAAATAAATGAGCAATGTATATGATTGTGATGCACAAGTTGATGCTCAGGGGTGTATAGACAGATTTTCCAATGTACTACTACCTGCTGAAATGACGAATGCTAATCCTAGTAATATTCAAATCAAACAGCCTTTGGGTCAAGCTAATATTGATAATAGAATTATTAAGGTTATGGCGGATTTAGGGGCACCTGTTACTATTTTGTCAGATCATACATTTGATCATATGTGGTCTCAAACACAGATTCTGCTGCCATTTGACTTCAACCCTAAAGCATTTGGGGAACAGGATATAGATTTATTCATTTTTCTTTTTGGTAATCTTTAGAGATTCTTGGTAGACATATTTTACCAAAAATGTATTTAGCGGTCAAAGGAAGAGATGTCATGGGATTGAAGGATTTGGCTAAATTGGGAATTGTGTTGTTTCCTGGACATGATGTGCCTGTGGTTTTGGGTGGCGCGCCAGTGCTAGATGTGAATGACTGTGTGGATGCTACACAAGGAGATGTGATGAAGAGGTGTTCAAGAAGGAGGTGGGATCTGTCAAGGGATTTGTGCATGGCATCTCACTTAAAGCCAATGCAGTGCCAGTCATATACTAGGTTAGACCAGTTCCTATGATTGTGCGACAGGATTTGAAAAAACTGTTGGATACATTGTGTTCTGATGGTATTATTTAACCTACTGCCTCTGCAGAATGGGTTTCTCCAGTGTTACTTACTAAGAAATGAACTGGAGAACTCAGATTATATATAGATCTGAGATCTTTGAATTAGAACAGTCTCGTAGATTGTCATCCTTTGCCTCACATACAGAATCTGCTGGCTAATATTTGGGGCGTCAAATATTTTTCTATTATACATCTGCAGTCGTCGTACCATCAACTTCCTCTCAGTGAAGAATCTCAATTGCTTACCACACTGTAACTCCGAATGGTGCATTAAAGTATCTACCGTTGCCATTCAGACTTGCACCAGGGGCATGCGTTTTCCAGAAATTTATGGATGTATTATTTTGTGACATACCACTAGTTCAGGCATTCCAGGAGGACATTTTAATTTTTACAAACATGAGAGATGATCACATTCAGGTTCTAGAACGGTTTTAAAAATCTTACTTGACAGAGGTTTAACAGTTAAGCTTGATAAGAGCAAACTACTTGTACAAGAAGTAGAATATCTTGGTCACTCAGTCTCAAGTAAAGTTATCAAACATAAGTGTTGCAACACTGGAGCTATTAAGAATGCTCCACTACTTAGTGATAACAGGATGCAGTGTGCTAATTTCTTCGGTTGTGCAAATATTATGCCAGGTTTGTATGTGGTTATGTTTGATTGGTACAACCTTCACTGTCTCTACTTAAAAAAGGCATAACATTTGTGTGGGGCGACTCTGAACACATTGCAAATGAAAATTCCAAAAATCTTGTCATCAATGCCCCAGCTTTGGATGCTTTTGTACCATCTGGGAAATCCTTCATTTCTGTAGATGCCAGTCTTATGGGTTCAGGTGCAGTATTTGGACAATGGGTAAATAATAATGAGCACACTGTTGCATTTGCATCACAAACACTGCCAGACACAGAAGGTAGTTACAGTACTATTGAAAGGGAAGCCCTGACATGCATTTGAGCTGCTCTGCAGGCCTATATATGGGGTACAGCATTCAATATCTACGCTGATCATAATAAACCTCTAGTCAACTTAAGGTATCTGCTTGTTTGGTATGGCTGCTTTCGAAGCTGCAAGAATATAACATTACAGTCAAATACATTCAAGGTGGCAGAAATGTTTGTGCTGACTGTCTGTCACATTTACCCCTAACTGTGCCTACCAAACCCACAGATTAAATACATTCAGAGTTTATAGTTGCACTTATTGATGCTGCTGCTGCTTATAATGGTTATATCATTGGGTGATGGCCAGGCAAGTGACAAAACATTATCTGCCGTTCTGAATTTCATCAAAACAGGGTGGCCCTTGGAGAAATGTTTGGTCCAAGAAATGTGAAGCCTTTGTCGAGTAGCCATGGAACTATTGTGTGAGAGTGATGTATGCTTATGCAATGGATTGTTTGTGCCACTTCTAGTCTTAGAAGTAAGATCATTAATTTTGCTCATGAAGGGCATCTTTGAATTCAGCCATTTGTAAGAGATTGAGACAGACCTTTTGGGGGCCAGGATTGGATAAACACGTGGCATTGTTTACCAACAAGTGTCCCTAATGTATTGTCTTAGACAAACATTGGAAGACTACTTCAAAACCTCTATTACCTGTGACTCTTTCAGAGAAGGCTTGGGATAAGTGGCCTTAGACTTTTCTGGTCTGTTTCTTCTGTTACCCAGAGACAATATATTTTTAATAGTGCTAATAAATTACTTTTCAAAATGGATTTAATATTCTTTTGCTGAAACAACTGATTCAGCTACAGGGATTGCTTTCCTGAATAAGGTGTTTTCTATTGAAGGTGCACCTTGTAAAATTGTCTCCAACAATGGAACACATTTTGTCTCCAGACAAATGAGAGAGTTCTTGGAAAGTTTAAAGTTATAATATTAAACATTAACAGGTTGCTTATTACAGCCCAGCTTCTAATGGCTTAGTAAAAAGGGCAATCACATTTTGAAAGAAGGGGTACAAGCTGCTATCTCTGCCAATCTATATGTCACCACTTTCATCCACACCAAAGTTTGGGCATACTTGACTACACCCCATATTACAACAGGTGTCACACCTTTTAAAGCTCTTAGAGGCAGAGAAGCAAGATCCAAATTGCTACCTGATTGGTTGGCTGGTAAGATTGTTGTTGAAGATTTGGAGAACATAACCGTTATGAGAAACATGGTTATGTCAAGACAAATAACACAACAAAAGAATTATGATTGCATGAAAGGTGTGAACATTTTTTCTATTAATGTAAATGATTGGGTTTTGATAAAAAAAAAAATTATAACGTTAGCAAAGGGAAATCTAAATTTTACATGCCAGTTCCAGTTGGAGTCCTACGAGTTGGCAATGGTTCTCTTTTATTAGAAGAGAAAGGATGATGGAATAGAGACAAAGTTGTTCCTTTGTCTAAGGACCGAGAAGAAATATTTATTCATACACATTTTTATTGTGATGCATATTCCTCCATGCTATCTTCAGATTTTACTCACAGAGACCAAACTGGTGCTAAAACCAAGTAGGCCACTAAGAACACCAATGCTTCCAATTTTGATTCTGGTGTAGTCACTGATTGTCAAGAGAATGATGTCAGGCTTTCTGCCTTAAAGAACATGAGGGTTGCTAGTACGAATTTGGATAACGTAACAAAAAATATTGGGGGATATTCTCAAGAACGTGCGATAAACAGCGCCAAAATAGGTTAACGCAAGTTTCCATATCACCGTCTATCGCGGGAAAATAACTCAGTGTCAACGTGGCATTCTCAACACGGCGGTAACATGCAATAGTACCCCGATAACGCGGCAAATGTCCGCGATAACAGTACCGGGACGGCGAAAAAAATCAAAACCCGAACGCGAAAAAAGTTGCGATGGGCCCAAACGCGATAAGACAAACAGCGAAAAGCAGCGCCAGGCCTGCAATTCACACACGTCAGGCGTGAAAAACCACTACAAAAGCAGAAGAAAAAAAAACACAAACAAAAACCAAACTACAGCAAAGCACAAGGGAGGCAGCCAGAGCAGGTACAGAGGACGACCAGAACCCCACAAGCTCCCCGGAGGACCAGCCTGGGACCTCGGGGTCAGGGAAGGGCAAGGACACGAAGAAGAGGAAGACGCAGTTCAGTCCGCAGGAAAACAGGATCCTGACCACGGAGGTGATAGAACACCATCAACAACTGTTCGTCACCTCCACTGTGTCATTGGCAACAAAAATGCAATATGGCAGTCCATCGTGGACAAGGCGAATGCAGTCGGAGTGCTGAGGAGGACAATGGACGAGGTCAAGAGGCGCTGGAATGATGTGAAGCGCAAGACCAAGCAGAAACTCGCAGACAACCAGAAGGCAGCAATGCAGACTGGAGGTGGGAGTCCAGCGCCGCAGGAGGAGCTGGATGAGATGGAGGAAATGGTGACCACAGTCATCAGTGGGGAGACGGTGGCAGGAGTTGGGGGACCGGACACTGCTCAACATGACCCGACACAACAGCAACAGGGTGAGTAACCACCAGGGACTGGGGGACGGGGGAGATGGGCACAATGGCACACATGCACAATTAAGTAGAGCACATCTGCGGACAAACCATGGCCAACAGTCACAACTCCAACCAAGAGCCCAATTTACCCAAGTCTGCAACAGCACTGCATAAGCACAGAAGTGAAAGCCACACCGCCTGAAAGGGATAAGGGCCAACCAAGTCAGAGCTGAAGGGGCAACTCACCTACAATGCAGCACACACACATAAGATCCAGAGCACTGCAACATTTACAACAATGTTGAACAAACAGCAACACCAGCACAACAGAACGGAGGACACAACTGCTGCCGCTTTTGTGTGGAAATTGGCCATTCGCATGTGGCATAGCTGGAAACTGTGAGATGATGATGTACTAGTACAACCCCACATCCCTGATGGTGTAGTAATGCATGTATGGCCGTGACCCAGATAGGCAGTGAGACACACATTGTCATACAAATCAACACTCATCACAGTTGAATACAAGTGAAGGTGCGTAGACTTTATTAGCATATGCGTGTCAGTACGGCCAAGATAAGTGCCACAACATGCAGACCAGTGCAGCAGAATGTCAGAACGTGGAACGTTGCCAAGCGCCGCTGTCCACTCCGGGGGAGTGCCGCACCATTCACAGGTGTGTGTTTACCCGCGTTGTTGTCCGCTCATGTATTCGGAGTCCAGGCAAATGCAGCCATGTCCACTGTCGTCGTGGGAGATGTGACCAGAACCCCAAGTCCCAACAAGGTGTCGGGACATGTGCAATGTGTTCCTAACTGTTGTGTCTGCAGGTACGTAGTTACACGTCCATGAAAGCGAGTGCAGCTTCGTAGACAATCATTTCCAACATGGGGTCGTTGTCGACTTCATCGAACAGGACGGCGAGGCTAACCATTAGCAGGTCCGGACAGATGTGCTGCGTCCACCCTCTTTCACCAATTAGCACTACAGCCCAATAGGGGAAT
Source organism: Calotriton arnoldi (assembly GCA_963921515.1). NCBI lineage: Eukaryota > Metazoa > Chordata > Amphibia > Caudata > Salamandridae > Calotriton > Calotriton arnoldi. The sequence goes on from CAWUFW010011184.1 coordinate 112,885, forward strand.
GGCTCAATGTGGTCACTGCACACGAGGAGTTCTGCAAACTCCCAGGTCCAGCTGCCAGCATGTATGCCAAGTATGCAGGCATCCCATAGACGGGTGTCACGGTGACACTCATAGTCGTGGGCCAACAGGGGGTGCACACACATGTCGAAATCCAGTTTGGCTACCGTCCTGTTGGGTAGGCAGACATCCATGGACCACTCGAATATGCACGAGCGACAATGCAACACAGGCTGCACGCAGGTGACGTTGGCAAGGCGGAAGCTCAGCCAGTAACTGATCCGCAGCACCACCAGTGGCAGTGCCCCCAGTAAATGCAGCATGCGTGCACGGTACAGTTCCACGTGACAGGGGTTGTGCATGTGTCCGGGATGGTCTGCCATTGCGTTAGTGGCTCTGGTTGAAGCAGCACTGTTCTGACCTGCGCCAGTTCTGTGGATGAAATGCCACAGCTCGGATCAATGAGTTGTTTAAGTGTGCAACGGTTGTATGCCTGGGATGGTGTGGGAGTAAGTGTGAAGGCCATTCCATGCAAGATAACTCCGAGCAAGGACTTCTGTGTGTGGGGTGTGTATACGTTGGTCTGTCGTCAGGCTGTGCGTAGTGTGGGAGTCGTCCTCAACTGCTCTCGTATCTGTCAGGGGGTGCCGTGCACATGCAATTCTGAGGTCAGCTGTGCAGATGTGCTTCCGCCTGATAGTTCAGACAAAGGAGATTTCATCCCTAATGTCAGTTTGTCATCTGCTTGCATTCATGAAGTGTGATGTGGCATGTTGGGTGTGGGGTGGGATGTGTGCGACTTTGGGATCCATGTTTGACATGACTTGCATGTGGCAAATGAGCGGCATCACTGTGTGTTACGTTGCCTCACAGCTGCTCCTCCCTCCCCCCGAGCCTATTTACTTGTGTGCACTGCGCGGTTGTATCACTTTGCACTCCAACGGCACACCATTGTCATGCCTGTCTGCGCATGTCCACAAGCCTGACAACGACACTGTGATGTTGTCCGTTGAAGGTGGGCGGCCACGTGAGTGTAGGCCTATGGTAAGGTTAGTGCGGACACAGATGTAGAGTTCATGCCTGGCTGTACTCGCGCTGCGACTAAGGCTAGGCATTTGGCTCATGCTGCGGCAATGCAGATACACACAACACTTGGCATGTATGAGCCAAGACCCCGAGCGGTCATGCGCTCCTTCATTTCTCCGTTCGTGCGAGACCGTCCTCCGGGTGCAGGCTACATTGCAAAATGTCAATTGCGGGCCGGGTGGCGCCGACACTACAACAGAGACACACACATTGGTGACTTCTTTGTCCAGGCCAGAACTGAACCATGCCCTGAGCCCCGGGCTAATTCTAAACACCCCTGCACTGGACTGACGTACGCCGGCCCAGCCCACTCCACTTACGCTTACAGGGGGGGGACAAAGCTACATGTCCAAGGTCTTACCCGCTGCCTGAGGTGACATGCTTGCGTCCGCTGGCACACAGCACGATGTGATGTGGTAGGGCCAGGGGCCATCACGCATACATAATGACCACATGGACACACTTAGATAGATAGTGGAACTGGCTAAGGGCACGTGCACCCGGCCCCTTTTTATTACCAGGGTCACATGTCCAGTGACGCCTGTGCTGGATGGGTGTGGGCTGAGTGTAAGCCAGCCCTCAGGGAGTGGTTGGTGCTGGCAACAACTAGAACAGTGATCATCGGATCACACACACAGAGTCACTCATGAAGGGTCCATGACTTGCAGTGCACTGAGGTAGGGGCACCAGAACTAGACTCACACACATATGATTGCATCATAAAGGGTCCATGACTTGAGCTGCACAGAGTTAGTGGCACCTGGAGCGCTCAGCGGGTGCGCGGCCTGCGATGATGCATCGTTTGACTTGGGGGACCTGTTGACCGCAGTGTAGGCCGGAAGCAGCAGTCAACGATGGCCCAGAGCCTCGTGGCGATGACTTGTGGTGCACTGAGTTAGTGGCACCTGGAGCACTCAGCGGGTGTGCAGCCAGCGATGATGTGTCGCTCGGGTGGGCCGCACTGGCAGCAATGTCTGTTGCCTACTGGACTCTGCCATAAATGATTTAAGACTGAAATTGACTTGGGGGACCTGCTGACCACAGTGTAGGCCATAGGCAGCAGTCAGAAAGGGCCCACGGCCACGTGGCGTCGACTTGTGTTGCACAGGGTCAGTGGCACCTGGAGCGCTCAGCAGGTGCACAGCCAACGATGATGCATCGTCAGGCGGGCCGCACTGGGAGCAATGTTCTTTTTGCCTACTGAATTCTGCCTCAATATTGCCACGTGGCATCGACTTGTGTTGCACAGGGTCAGTGGCACCTGAGCGCTCAGCAGGTGCACAGCCAACGATGATGCGTCGTCCGAGCGGGCCGCACCAGGGAGCAATGTTCTTTTTGCCTACTGAATTCTGGATCAATATTGCCACGTGGCGTCGACTTGTGTTGCACAGGGTCAGTGGCACCTGGAGCGCTCAGCAGGTGCACAGCCAACGATTATGCATCGTCCGGGCGGGCCGCACTGGGGGCAATGTCTGTTGACTAGTGGTTTCCTCCATTAACAGAAATGTGGCACGATTTGAATTGTGGGACCTGCTGACAGCAGTGTAGGACTAAGGCAGTATCCGGCACACACATGACTCCGTGTTGCTGTGCCGCTGGATGCGCTGGGGGCCTGTGTCACGGAATCTGGAGGTCACGGTGGCGGACTCGTGGCAGGGTGAGGTGCGCCGCCCTGGCAGACGCGTTGCCCATCACAGAAGAGAACCACACCCAGAGCCCCGGCCTTTTTATCCACACTCCTACGCTGGAGTGGCGTACGCCGGCCCAGCCCACTGCGCTTATGCTTACAGGGAGGGACGGCACAGCTACATGTGCAGGGTCTTCCCCACTGCCTGAGGTAACATTTTTGCGTCCACTGTCCACAACACTACAAACCCCAGCAGTATATGTCCACATGGACATGTCTGTGCTCTGCATTCTGTGGTCTGTCCAGCACATCACCGCCACACTTGGCATTGTGTGCATTCTTCTTCATGGGTGAGTTGCCTCCTTCACACATACTTGGTTCCCACCTCTCCCCCCATTCTGCACTCGTGTGGCTGAGGGGCCATGCCGTTTTCAGAAGATCCGCTGTCTTGTCTTACGCTGCCTCGGTGGTAGTACTGGGGGGTCTGGAGGGGGGGTGGTCCTGGGGGTGGTGGCGGTGGGTGTTGTGGCCCTCTTGGGTCTCCGAGCTGCATGTTCATTGGCTCCATGGCATCTGTGGGTCTTCAGGTGTGGCTCTGGGCTGGGCTCCCTTTCATACTGCAGGTAGTCGTCCTGCTTAGCACCAGCTAAAGGCAGGTGTTAAATCCCTGCAGCTAACGCGCCTTATCGCCTGTTCTTGGTTCGCATCGCAGATCTGACTGGTCGTTGAGAATCGCGCGAAGTTGTGTTTTCATGTGTTTTTGCACGGGAACGCCTACTCTGCATATCATTAGCGCTCATCCGTGGCGATGTTTTTTGCGGTAGCTATCGCAGGAAAACTGGCGATGTCAGCAGTTTGCACCAGCTTGTGAATAGGGCGAAAAATCTATCGCCACTTTTGCGGCGCTAAAGTGCCGATAAATCGGCGATAAGTCCTTGAGAATATGCCCCATCACACATAGTTCTCACAAAGTTAAATTACCTGTTAAATTGCATGATTGTCATAATATTTAGTTTTTGCTTAAGGGAAAAGGGTGATGTAGCATGTTACAAATGTATTTTTATTCATAGTGTTTATATCATGACAAACATGTAATGTATTTGTTCACTGTTATTGATTACTATGTTAAATTCTAATTTGGATCTGTCTGACTCTGGCACATCAGTGGGTCCAGACCATTTAGGACTGTCTTACCTGCCGCAAACGGAACCAGTTGTGTGCTGGTCGATGTTGTGGGTCCTTTTGAAATGAAGAAGACTTCTTATTCTACTAAAAGAAAGATTTGTCTGGCCTCCGGTCTTTTGTACTGAATACGTCCCTGCACTACAGCTACATCTACCATCTGCAGAATCTAAGAAGCAGAAATATAATTCTGCAAAAAATGGGGGTGACCATCCAAAGGAAGCATTTTCTCACACAGGCCCTCCCTAGCTGTAAAGGCTGCAAGAAACAGCTATTCCCTTGGCAGTTCTCATTGCTTTAAGCAAAAAGAATGTGGAAAAGCCCTATGTATTGGTGGGGTCAGCTCTGTGAAGGTCAGCCCAAGCCACTAACATGGTTTATGGGGAACCGTTCTCATCTGAAGATTCCACCTGGGATGAGCCTAACTCTAGCCTTGCAGCTAGTGAATAGGTCCGTCATGGTCAACAAGATGATGTGGCTCATCCTGCCTTGTTGGTCAGACTTCTGTCAAGAAAATGAGGGTCAGCTTTGTCCAAAAGGCAAGCAACCAATAAAGGACACTGACAGCTGACTGCTGACAGTGACAGGAAGCAGTCCCTGTACTATTCACTTACAGGTGGATGCTCCAATATGGTGCTTGAGTAGGCCTCACTCCAGCCTTTAGGCTTGCAAGGAGTTGCCCACTTACACCTGAGGTTCTTATGGCCTTTTATGTTACTGATAGTGGTGTGCTACAAACTCAGATTGCAGATACCCTAATCCCACTCTCACTACTGACATATCAGGGTCTGTACCCTGAGAATCGACCATGTGCTTGGCAGTCCAAGACTTATAGGGTGGATACAAAGTCCCCCTCAAGGGTGAGACACTCTGTGTCTTGTAGGAGTCTGTCTGACCCAGGTCCCATGTATTTTGTTGCCTTGACCGTGCAAGAACAACTCCAGGCCAGAATTTGCCTCAGAAATATCAATCTTTTTGGCCTCTGTACTATATGCTTAGGGATTATTCACCCAGAAATATGTGTTTTTGGGGCACCCTAGGCATCACCCCTACTGGCTCTTTTCTTGGCTGTGGGACATCATTGTCAAGGATACAATCTAGAGGCATGTTAGGTCTGACAATTACCTTTTCAACCAGCCTTTCCAACACCATGGTATAGCTCACACAGGTATCCAGCAAAGCAGTGATGATAGAGCGAAATGTTCTTGTGAATTGTAGGGGTGCATCATAATCACTGATAGGCCGCACCCACATGTATTCAGACATATATTCGTTTATATTCATTGTATACTCATGTATGTTTAGCAAAGAATGAATAGTTCACTGAGACGAAGTGAACTCAGCAGTATAATGGTGTTAGGATAATGATGTAATGTAATGCTTTTTGAATTGTGTGAACAAAATGCATAGAGGAATTAGTTCGTGTGTGTAATGTAATTGCAGTAGTTTAAACGTGCACCATATTAAAGTTGCACATGTAATTCATTGTTTGCATAATGAATCGTAATGAATATGCGTATAGGGAAAAGTAAGATGTGTGTTTAAAAGTTATATGTAAGGGCCTGACTACATATATGCTTAAGGAAGGCCTGGTATATTCTTATGTTAGCTTATAAGGTAGGCCGAAAAGGGTTTCTCTTGGAAAGGCTCTCTGGGCACAAACGGTAGATTTAATTAGCACAGTAGAAGGTTTCTGTTGAACGTATCTTTTGTTGCAGGTGCAAGGACACATGTCTCGTTAGTAAAGACTAACTCTTTGTTTTCAAAAGTTAGAAAGATGGGAGGCATGGTACGGGGAGTGCAATGGAATTTAGGGATGATACTTTCAGCGGAGAAGGCGCCTGGGACTCAAGGTCAACGAAACCGTCCAGGATGAAGTCACCGTTTCAATGGAAAAGCACAAGAAAGAAGACCTGGCCAAGAGGGCGTAAACAAGGCGTGTACCTTTGTAGTATGGTATTGTATTAGGGATAGTGCACTGAGGGAGGAGGCCAGAGAAGCGGTAGGGGAGACCAGAGAGAAGGACAGAGCTGAGCTTAGGTATATGGTGATTGCACTTCTTAGGAAGTCTTCACAGCTGACACCTTTTATTCTTTCTTGCCTGGGAAAATCGTTATGCAGGGATGTCACTTAGCGTTAGTGTAGGGACAGCAATTGATTTTAAGCTTGTTTAGGCCCATGAAGAGCAACTTAGAAATAGGAGCAATCATAGTCTGGTTGGTCCTCCTAGAACTTTCTATTCTTCTTATTCTGAGTCGGATGAGACTCCTGCGTAGATTATTATTTGTATTAGTGCCCATCTATTTCTTTAACCTCGTGTTGAGGTGCTTGCACGTTCAGTTATTTTTGGCGATAATAAATTCTCAAACTTGAATTCGGAGTCAGTGGTCCTTTCAGACAAAATGAATGCTGATATCTAACCCGATGAGATTCTCTCCTTTACACTATTCAACAGGTAAAAAGATCTTGGCGGCCAGAAGGTTCTTATAGATAATTAGATAAGAATCGGCGTTATCAGTTGGTAGCAGAGTAGGATGGTTACCTTTGATGGTAAGGGGAGATCTAGAGCAAGATAGGAGATTAAGTTGCCCCATAGAGCCCGAGTGACGCAGATCCAGAGAACCGCGAGAGACGGATGTCGGAGGTCGTGGAAAACTGACGGAGAGTGACGGTGCGGCGGAAGTAGCAGTTCGTAGTAGAGTGAGTATGAAAAGAGTGATGTTTGATAGATTGCGGTGTTATATTGTTGTGTGATGTCTTGCGGAGTTGGAACGAAAGTTGTGTGATTGAGAAACGGACCGTGAGCGCGCGCGGGACCGGGAGATTTATTGTGGTGTAGAATACACCCAGAGTTGAGAAAGTTGACCAGAGTTGTGGGGGTCACGAGACGTCATTGACAGACCCACAGAAGATAGGGACACATGTGTGAGTGTGTGAATAACCAACGCAGGTCGTAGGTTATTGTGTGCAGAACATCGAGTGATTGAATCCTATCGAGTGTATTAGAGGCGATTGTCCGGTCGTTCGTGGACAGACGGTTGCCAGATTGAGGTCAACAAGCTCAAGAGACTGATCGGTCATTGGTAAGACTGACGGTCAGAGAGGTAATTGTTCGGTAGGACGGACATTATTTCAGAGTATAATTGGGACGAATGCGAGTGAGAACAAGTGAATTAGAAAGGAGGGGAACTGCTGCGAGCGGAGGAAAAGTGACGTCAGACAAGAGCCGCGCTGCGATAGGCCGGTTGGTGTGAACCGCGCTGGGATTGGAGGATTGAAATCAGGAAGTAAAAGCGGACATTTTGAGTGCAAATACAAAGTTGATTCATCATGAAATGTTTTAAAGCTTTAAGGGAACTTTGTAGAGGTGATAGACATGTGGTTGTTCGGGAGGGAGAGGAAGCTCCTCCTGAGGACACACCAGCACATTATATGGCAAAGAATGTAGGATTGCATACTATAATTTGGCTCGAGAATTGGCATAAAATGACAGAAACAGAAGGAGATTTGTCGTTCCCTCGATATGGTACTTTCAGGTTAGAGGTGCTGTACCAGCTCAAGAGTGTAATGGCTTCAATACGACCACTACCTAGACCGACACAGTTTGAGGCACTACATGCGTGGATAAGAGCAGCGTATGATAGAAAGAAGGAAAGGTGTCAAGAAAGGGTGAAGAAATCGGTCAGGGCATTCCAAGATGCAAGGTGGGATGCATTGGAGAAAAAGTGGAGAGCGGATACGATCGACGGAGATAAGTTATACCCACTGCTGATACAAAATGGAAAGATTACAAGAATCGATGAGGACGACAGTGATTTAGATGACAGTCTGTTAGATAGGATGTTGGCAGAGAGGCCACCACCATTTAACCCAGATTCAGAAGAGGGAAAGACAACCCCAGCAGTGGCAATAGTTGATGAGAGCCAGAACCAGACTAGCATGAGAGTAGTGGGAAGAATTTCCACAGGAACGGAGGGGGCTACGGCGTCTATGATAACACAGCCTCCTGCGGGGAACACAAGATTACCGGACTCCTTGACAGTACCGGTTACCATTGGCCCTATAGTACCGGTATATGACCCAGACCGAGTGAGAGAAGGGAGCTCCGTACCGATGAGAAGGGAAGAAGGAAACAGCGAGAGTGGGAATGGGTTTGGAGTAAGGGTGGTTCATTTCCCAAGACCAATGGAGACAAGTACGCCGTTACCGGCTACTGCGGACTCTTCATGTGGGCGAGAAGAGGAGAGACCGGAAAGACCGAGGTCTTTACGGGAATCTAAGTCAGCTTTGAGGGAGTGGACACCAACAGTAACGAACCAAGAGGATAGGATGCAAAGAGATAGGGCACAAAATGTCTCGGAAGACAGACCAGGTTCCAGGAATATGGAAGGGAATAGGTCACAAGGACAGAATAGTGACTGTGATGAGCGGGACGGCTCAGGTTGTCGAGATGTACTGAGGAGTGCAGTACAGGCAAGGTTGCTAGACGTAGTGAGGCTGAAAGCAGAGGTAGACGAAATGATCAGTGGGGGTCTGCCTTTGGAAAGGATAGAAATTTATGGATCAGATGAGCTGCTGTTTGTAGCAAAAGATGTGACTCGAAAAGCTAGAATGGCACATGATAGATTGAAGGAATTGGCCAAAAGATATGAGGTGGACCTGAACAAAACTAAAGCGTTACAGGGACCACACAGATTGCATTACAGTGATCAGGAGTTGGAGGAGAAAAGAATCACAGGATTAAAGACGCACACCAGAGACCTGATCATAGGAATGAGAATATGGATTTTGTTGGACAAATGGGAAGAAAGGTGGTCCAAAAAGAAACCAGTAAAGAGAGCAGAAGGGGAAACGCCGCCGCCAGGAGGGGGGCGACGGGTGTTGGAAATTTTCCTTTACGGGAAGTACAGAATGGAGGGTACGTGCATGTGCCGTGGAATAGAGGTGATTTGGCTGCATTTACAAATGATTTTCCTCGGCTGAGGGAAAAACCGGTGGAGTGGTACAAGCAGGTTGAGCGGTTTGTGAAGATTTCAAAAGTATTGTGGATTGATTTGAACACTTTGTTTGACATAGTGGTACCAGGAGATTTGTGGACGGCATGTAAAGTCGCTATTGAGTGGCCGACTTCAGAACCGAAAAGAGAGGCGGTTACAAATGGTCCATCACCTGATGTCATGAAAAAGTATGAGCAGGTGATTACATGGTTGAAGTCGAAGATTTCACCTCAGGATATAGATTGGGTTAAGATAGATCGGACTGTACAGGAACCCAAGGAAACGGTGCATGAGTATTACGAACGACTTCTGCAAGTTTTTAAACAGTATAGTGGACTGGATGTTTTGGACCCTAAGGATATGGGACAGTTTGTCTCAAAGTTTGTAACGGGTCTGAGAGGGGAAATCAGCCTCATGATACAGCACCATTTGATCTGCTGGCAGAACAAGCCACTAGATGAAATTTTGCGGTACGCGAGGTACTGTAGTGATGAGGTGGATTCAAAACACCGAAAGCTAAAAGACAAATTGATGCTTGTCCAGATGCAGACAGCACAGAATCAGCCTAGTGGAGGGACCTTGGGGAGAAAGCAAGGAAATTTCCAGGGAAACCAGAATGGGCAGGTACAGGGAAAGGGAAAACCAGTAGACCCCAAGACAGGAGTGGACGTGGCCACACTAAAGAAGACCACTGCGTGTCATCTTTGTCGCCAGGTCGGACATTGGAAACGCGAGTGTCCTTTGAACCCAGCTAATCAGGTACAGGAAGAGGAAGAGGGGGCTCAGGCACCCGCGCAAGAGGTGGTTAACACAATAACGAGACCTAGAACGATGAAAGGGGGGTTTACAATTCTCAAGCTCAGATTCCCCAAGCTCCAAGGTTTTCACAAGGAACACGAACATACCAACAGATGCCCCTGTTCGAACGATATGCTGAGGATAGCTTAGACCCTTTATCCTGACGGTGCCTGAGGGGGAGGAAGACTGCACACTGGGAGCGGTCTTGGAGGTAGACCAGAGAGGACCTTTTGTAGAGGCAGAGATTGAGGGCAATCCTGCAACACTTTTGGTTGATACTGGAGCTACCCGGTCTACTGTAAGATCTGCAGTAGTCCCTAACCTACCCCTCTCGGGACAATCGATCCAGGTTGTTGGAGTAGCGAACAAGAAGATGAGCAGCCCATTGACAGAACCGATCTTAGTAAAGATAGGTACTTTCCAAACTAGACATCAGTTTGTAGTATGTGACACGAGTCCAGTTTGTCTTTTGGGAAGAGATCTGTTGTGCAAATTGAACTGCACGATTTATTGTACACCACGAGGAGTGGAGGTCCAGACGAGAGATGATGATGCTGACTTTAAGATTGCCAATCAGCATTTGTGTATAGATCTGTACCCAATGGTGACGGTGGAAGAACTTCCACCTGATCTGAGAGACGCAGTGTCGCCTGTGGTGTGGGATTTCGCAGGAGACGAAATAGGTTTAATCAGAGGGGTTGAACCAGTGCGGATTGAGGTGAAACAGAATGTTGATTTCCCTAGAACACCTCAATACAATTTATCGATAGAAACGATTGCAGGAATAAAACCTGTGATCGAGACTTTCATTGAGAAGGGTATTTTGAAGGAGATCAGAGGTAGTCCCTGTAATTCACCCATAATGGGACTACAGAAACCGAGCGGGAAATACAGGATCGTGCAAGACCTGCGAAAGGTCAACATGATAGTTGTCCCTTGTTGTCCAGTGGTACCGAATCCTTCAGTAATACTGTTCCAGATCCCATGTGAAGCCGAGTGGTTTACGGTTATCGATTTGTGTCAAGCCTTCTTTTCGATACCGCTCCACGAGGAAAGCCAATTTCTTTTTGCGTTCAGGCTAGAGAATCGCGTGTTAACATGGTGTCGTATCCCTCAAGGGTATACGGAAAGTCCATCGATCTTTAACCAGATCCTGAAGAAGAACCTTGAGAGTCTTGTGTTGCCGCAGAACTCAGTTCTCGTGCAGTACATAGATGACTTGCTCATTGCCTCAGAAACAGAAGATGCTTGCAGAATTGACACAGTAGCCTTGTTGAACCACTTAGCAGAGAATGGACATAAGGTGTCCCCGAACAAGCTGCAGTACTGTTTGAATGAGGTACAGTACTTGGGACACAGATTAGAAAAAGGCAAGAGGAAGGTGTCACCAGATCGAATTGAGGCAATAATGAGCATGGCGGTACCCACTACACAGAGGGAAGTTAGGATGTTTCTGGGAATGGTTGGCTATTGTCGACAGTGGATTCCTAGTTTCTCCTTGAGAGCAAAGCCTCTGCAGAGGCTTACGCACAAGGATGTGAGTGATCCGGTACCATGGGACGAGGAGTGCTTGATGTCATTCCTGCAATTGCGAGATGATTTGTGCAGGGCTCCCGCACTGGGAATGCCTGACTACAACAAGGCCTTTTCATTGTTTTGTTGCGAGAGAGGAGGATGTGCATTAGCAGTGTTAGCTCAGAACCATGGAGGTGTCCGTAGACCAGTTGCCTATTTTTCAGCTACTTTAGATCCAGTAGCTTCTGCGTTGCCCGGATGTCTAAGATCCGTTGCTGCAACAGGTGTCAGCATTGAAAGATGTGAAAGCATTGTAATGGGACATCCATTGACTGTACATGTACCACATTCGGTTGAGTTATTAATGACCAGGACCAAGACCCAGCACCTAACGAACAATAGGTTAACGAGGTACGAGCAAGTCATACTTGCCGCAGAGAATGTGACTCTGAAAAGGTGCTCCATCTTGAACCCTGCGACATTGATGCCTATACCGAACACAGATGATGAAGATTGTGAGGACCATGATTGTCTCGATGTGACCGAACTTTGCACCAAACCGAGACCTGACATTGTCGATGAGCCATTGGCCGACCCAGATGAAATTTTCTTTGTCGATGGTTCATGCTTAAGAGACAGTGTGGGGCAATTGAGAGCAGCGTTTGCTGTATGTACTATTTCAGGAGTGGTCGACGCCGCTTGCCTAGAAGGAGTACGCTCCGCGCAGGTAGCTGAGATCATTGCCTTGACCCGTGCCTGTTTGGCCGCTGATCGAATTCGAATCACGATTTACACAGACAGCCAATACGGCTTTGGCGTGGTGCATGACTTCGGGCAGTTATGGTCTCAGAGGGGATTTTTGACATCATCTGGCTCACCCATTCGTAATGGAGAATATGTAAGACAATTGTTAGAAGCATTACAGCATCCGAAAGAAATTGCTGTTGTAAAGTGTTCAGCCCATGGGAAGGGGGAGGACTTTGTATCCTTGGGTAATAACTACGCAGATGAGGTAGCCCGCTTCTGCGCAGAACAAGGATGCATATACACAGGCAGGGAGATAGAAGAGAGCCAAGAGGGAACCGATCTCAGCATAATGTTGACCATGGCAGACACTTGGGAAGAGCTTAAGAGATTGCAAGATGAAGTCTCAACCAAGGAAAGAGAGGGCTGGATCAAAGCTGGGTGTGAGAGAGGAGACGTGGATGTGTGGGTATCAAACGATGGGAGAGCTGTGTTGCCGGAAGAATTGCTGAGTCCGATGGCAAGATTGATACATGGACAGGCACACCTGGGTAGAGACGCAATGATGAGGGTATTCAGACAGACGTGGTATAACCCACGGTTCCGAGCAATGGCTGAGACGGTATGTCAGAGGTGTGTTACATGTCAACAGATGAATGCTGGAAAGAAAACTGTAGTTACACTGAGTCATATTGGAAGGTCAGGAGGGCCCTTCAATAGACTACAGCTGGATTTCGTGGAGATGCCTAGGTGCAATGGCTTGAGGTACATTCTAGTGATAGTATGTATATTCTCACGGTGGGTGGAGGCATACCCCACACGAAGGTGTGACACTCTGACAGTGGCTAAATTACTGTTGAGGGAGCTCATCCCTAGATTCGGGATCCCGACCTCTTTGGAATCAGATAGAGGTGGGCACTTCCATAGCGAAATCATGAAGTTACTTTGTGCAGCATTGAACATTGACCAGAGACTCCACTGTAGCTACAGACCAGAGGCTTCTGGGATGGTGGAACAAGTTAATGGAACTTTGAAGGCCCGGATGGCAAAAATGTGTTCTTCAACATCCCTGAAATGGCCCGACGCCTTGCCACTGGTGCTCATGAGCATGCGAAGTGTCCCAGACAGAAAGACCGGGTTGTCCCCCCATGAAATAATAATGGGGAGGGCAATGAGACTGCCAGCAGTACCAGCTACAGCCTTGATAAGCATCACTGATGATTTGATTCTCGATTATTGTAAAGGACTCTCTGATGTGGTCCGTTCTGTATCCCAGCAGGTGCAAGCAGCTGTGGTTCCAGCCTCGAGTGATCTGTGCCACGACTTGTGTCCCGGTGACTGGGTGCTCGTCCGGAAGCACGTGAGGAAGAGTTGTTTGGATGCCCGTTGGCGTGGCCCGTATCAGGTGATACTTATCACGAACACAGCAGTAAAGTGTGGAGGATTGCCGAACTGGGTGCATGCTTCCCATACCCGCAGAGTTCCAGCACCCTTGGAAGAAACAGCTCCTCTCGCAAATGAAAATCCAGCTGATGTGGCAGGGCCACATGAGAGGACAAGTCAAGCTGTAAGGGTCGCTGACACAGCTGGTGGTGCACTAGAGCAAGCTGAAGGGGGTTCCCACAGTTCAGGCACCGAAGAAAGAGAAGGTGCAGTGGGCGGAGAAGAGTCAAATGCAGCAGAAAGAGGAAATAGTGCACTGGGTATAGAAGGGGAAGGCAGACGAAAGAACAGAAGTGCTGAAGGTTGGCCTGAAAGACAGAGGCGACTGAACCTGAGGTTAGCACCTGAGAGAGACCTTGCTCCAGTGTCCGAAGTATCTGAAACCGAAGCAAGCGACGAAGACCAAGCACAAGACAGTCGGCGAAGGTCCAAGAGAACAAGAGTGCCTTGTCGCAGATACTCTACCCCTGAGTGGACTTACACTGTGTTTGATGCAGGGGTGGTGAATACAGGGAGACTGAAGTCAGTGGAAGTGTTCAGTCGGAGCCCGAACCTGGTGGTGAAGGTGGTGCTGCGGATGCCAGGGTTCGAGATAGATGGAACACTGACACTCACGATTCCGAATCCCCCACTTCTGAGTGAAGTCCGAAAATTGCTTTTGCATCGGGTCGAATTCCCGCCTTTCGGAGCTGAGCCGTTTTCACACGAAGTGCTGGTTTTGCGTCTTGAACTTTTGTATCACGTTCTGGTCGTGCTTAATGAGGATCTCATTATGGATCAGTAATGAACTGTAAATAAAAGTCTAAAAGAAGAAGATAACCTAGGTCCGAGTGGAAGAAGAATAAACTTAGGGACTTTCCACAAGAAGAGGAACGAAAACTAGGGAAGTCTTTTTCTGGACTGTGTAAATAAGTTGTGATCGGAAAGGGAAAGCCCGGAGATTTCATGGTTGCTCGAGCTGGTTGAGCAAGTCATAAATAAAGGACAGAGACTTTTCTGAGTTCTTTGCGATAACCAAGACTTTTTGAGAACTTTCGAAATCATGGAACCGGGAAATCCCAATCGTAGAGCAAAGTGGATTATAGGCATTCTTATAAGTAGTGTGATAATTTCTATAATCATAGTAGTTGTAGTCTCATATACTGGTTCGCATGAGCCAGAAGTAGAGGTAGTGACAGGGACACCGACACCTATCACACCTAGCCAGAAGGGGGTAGACAGGGCAGCTGATAGAGCTATGATATTAGAAGAAAGCCGTAGACTACATGTAGATTTGTCTAAGGGTGATTTTAAGCTTAATGCGTATGCTAAGTTGTTGTATGAGTATGTTGACGTGATGGATGCGAAAGATTGTTATGTGTGTATGCAGTTGCCTACTTCGGTGGATGAGGGTATTAGGTATCATCATCTTCCACTGACTTATGGTATTTCATGTAGTCTTTTGCTTAGCTTGTTTTATGAGAGAGAGCAGTTCGAGTATTTCTTTTCCAATTTCGACGCAGTGCTTCCTGAAGTCCCAGCCTACAAGCATTTGAATAAGTATGACTATTATAAGACTGAGGACAGACTGAGGAAGTACTTCATACCGAGTTTGGAATTGGATACAGCATTCGCACACAGACACAATCTGACTTGCTTGATGTCGGATGTAGAGAGGAAGTTTGTAGATCAGGTTGAAGATAGGTATAGAAAGCTGACTGAATCCCGAGATTTAGGGCATCACAGGACAGATTGGACAGAGGAAGAACGGTTGCATAAGACCAAGGGAAGCTATGGTCCTATAGCGTTGGATAAGGAGCAGAGGGGTAAGTTGTGTATAAGGCGTTATCAGACTTACTACGAAAAGGTTCCAGTGGGACAGAGTACTTGTGATCACGTTTTCACCATGGCAGATGAGGCAAAAGATTTTCTCCAAGGTCCTGTACAAGTGATACCTACGGTGTATTACGTATGTGGAAAGAATGCTTATGTGAGGTTGCCTGCAAATTGGTATGGAACATGTTATTTATCAATAATATTTCCAAAGATTTACCATACAGAAGACTTAAATCTTCTGGAGGGTGGAGAGCATTCAAGAACGAGAAGAGCTGCAAGTGCAGGAATCGTTGTGGGGGATATCTTTGGAGCTATGATACCTAGTCTAGGAGTAGTCTTGAATGATGTGAAGATCCGGAGGTTAGCGACGGTGGTGGATGAATTTTCGATGAACACAGCAAAGTCGTTGGTGTTGGTGGAAGGAGAGATGTTGTCGATAAGGGGTATGGTTTTGCAGAATCGCCTTGCTTTGGATGTCCTATTGGCAAAAGAGGGCGGAGTCTGTAAAATGCTGAAGGTTCAAGAGTGCTGCACTTATATACCAGACCGTAGCAAGGATCTGGAGAAATATATAAGTAACATCACTATGATCCACACAAAGATAGCGGATTTGACCGAAGAAGGGGCCTGGGAAAAGGTCGGAAAGGGTTTTGGTCAAGTGGGAGGTTGGTTTGCGAACCTAGGAAAGGGATTCCTTGGGTACTTCCTGAGACCACTCCTTATTTTGGTGGTTTGTGTGGCTGGCTTGTGGATTATGATCAAGGCCTACAAGTGGTATCGAGCAGGCAGAGTCAAGAGAGCTTTGAGGGAAAATGACATGAGATTGGCAAGATTGCAGGACAATCAGTATCAAAGGCTCAAGAGCATGGAGAACTTCAGATCAGGGAAGATGGGAACAAGTTCTGTTTAGGTCGGTTCCTTCTCCGAGGGAGTAGAATGAGATGTGATGACAGGAGTCATCAAAGGGGGAACTGATAGAGCGAAATGTTCTTGTGAATTGTAGGGGTGCATCATAATCACTGATAGGCCGCACCCACATGTATTCAGACATATATTCGTTTATATTCATTGTATACTCATGTATGTTTAGCAAAGAATGAATAGTTCACTGAGACGAAGTGAACTCAGCAGTATAATGGTGTTAGGATAATGATGTAATGTAATGCTTTTTGAATTGGGTGAACAAAATGCATAGAGGAATTAGTTCGTGTGTGTAATGTAATTGCAGTAGTTTAAACGTGCACCATATTAAAGTTGCACATGTAATTCATTGTTTGCATAATGAATCGTAATGAATATGCGTATAGGGAAAAGTAAGATGTGTGTTTAAAAGTTATATGTAAGGGCCTGACTACATATATGCTTAAGGAAGGCCTGGTATATTCTTATGTTAGCTTATAAGGTAGGCCGAAAAGGGTTTCTCTTGGAAAGGCTCTCTGGGCACAAACGGTAGATTTAATTAGCACAGTAGAAGGTTTCTGTTGAACGTATCTTTTGTTGCAGGTGCAAGGACACATGTCTCGTTAGTAAAGACTAACTCTTTGTTTTCAAAAGTTAGAAAGATGGGAGGCATGGTACGGGGAGTGCAATGGAATTTAGGGATGATACTTTCAGCGGAGAAGGCGCCTGGGACTCAAGGTCAACGAAACCGTCCAGGATGAAGTCACCGTTTCAATGGAAAAGCACAAGAAAGAAGACCTGGCCAAGAGGGCGTAAACAAGGCGTGTACCTTTGTAGTATGGTATTGTATTAGGGATAGTGCACTGAGGGAGGAGGCCAGAGAAGCGGTAGGGGAGACCAGAGAGAAGGACAGAGCTGAGCTTAGGTATATGGTGATTGCACTTCTTAGGAAGTCTTCACAGCTGACACCTTTTATTCTTTCTTGCCTGGGAAAATCGTTATGCAGGGATGTCACTTAGCGTTAGTGTAGGGACAGCAATTGATTTTAAGCTTGTTTAGGCCCATGAAGAGCAACTTAGAAATAGGAGCAATCATAGTCTGGTTGGTCCTCCTAGAACTTTCTATTCTTCTTATTCTGAGTCGGATGAGACTCCTGCGTAGATTATTATTTGTATTAGTGCCCATCTATTTCTTTAACCTCGTGTTGAGGTGCTTGCACGTTCAGTTATTTTTGGCGATAATAAATTCTCAAACTTGAATTCGGAGTCAGTGGTCCTTTCAGACAAAATGAATGCTGATATCTAACCCGATGAGATTCTCTCCTTTACACTATTCAACAGGTAAAAAGATCTTGGCGGCCAGAAGGTTCTTATAGATAATTAGATAAGAATCGGCGTTATCAGTGACAGGGACCTCATACACTGTGACTCTGTGGAAGTACTTCCTAGAACTCTCAAGGATCACCTGCTTACCTTTTGGGTCCCCTTCCTACCTAAGAGCTACTAGGGCCTCCTCTGGGCAGTCCTCCCCAAAACCTACAATAGTTACCCCTGTGGATTGCTCTCTTGGGGCTTGAAGAACCTCAATTTTTGTGCCCATGGGTACCCATGTCTCTGCTTTTAATGAGTGGGTAATCACTCTTTCCCCTTTGCAGATGTTTGGGCCCCTAAAGAGCTTTCTATTTAAGACCTACTGTTTCCCTCCTTTCCCTGGTGTGGTCCTGTACCTCCCTTCTTGGGATTACCTCCAGGATCTTTTACGGTCCTAGTGCGTACCTTTTCATTACAATCTTGAACATGCCACTTTTGGGAAGTTGGCATTTTCCTGCCCTTAGTCCTTTATGCCTGCAGCCTGTCTTGGGTCACATGACTGGGTGTAGCAGACAGTTAGTCTTTGTGAATTACTCCCAGACAGACACACAATAGAGGGATTAGGTGGGCCTCAAAGGGCCATCACTATCAGGAGGGGGGCTGAGCTGTGGTCAGCCCCACTTACACCTGAATAGGCTGTGTCCTGTCTCCTCACAATAGTCCTAAAGACCCTGTATTGTCACTGCAGCCAGCTAGGAGTCAGGGCATGGGAGTCAGGAAATTCCAAGAACTTTAAAGAACTTTTCCAGATCCTTCTCCCACCTTCCGGGAAAAGGGAATCAGGGTATAAAAATAGGACCTTTAGACCCATTCTTCAGTTCACTCCTAGACCTGTGTAAGGACTTCTAGAGGACTGCCTGCTGCTGGAAACTGTTGTGCACTCTACCAGACTGTTGCTGTACCTGGATGGACTGCGTTGCTGCCTGGAGCCTGCCTTGAACTCTCAGCGGCCACTCCTGCATTTTCACATGCACCCAGGACTACCAGAAGTGACTCCAAGGCTCACTTGCTGGCCTCCTGTTCAGAGCCATGGGTACAAAAAAGGCTACCACCATCTTGAACCTGCACCTGGAACCAGCCTAAATGAGTCCTGAACCCACAAGAGATGTCCCACCGGTCCCGGCCCCTTGGTTGTGGTTCTAAAGGTACCCAGATGGCTAAATTCCAAAACTGAGGATTTAGACAAATTTTGCCAAAAAGTACTCTGAGAATCAGGAAGCAACCGAAACCAACATGATCGCCTATGCACCTGAGATCTGATTTACTCCACAGATTCTCCTGCTAAGCTCTTCTCTGCAGCAGCAAATTCATTTCAGTGGTCCTTCACCAAAGGGGTATCTGACCTCATGTAATTGTCTTCAGCTACAGCCTTCTGCTACAACCCGCTAGAGATTTTCAACTTCCATTTCACTAACTAAGTCCAAAGGTAAAAATCTGCACTGCAGCTTCTCTCCACGATCATCTGATGACGACTCTCCCTCCTCAGACACTCCTGCAGCCTTACCCCACTGAGCGTCTACCTTCTCAGATATTTTTCTTTAAAACTTTTTCTAAGCCCGAAGGTTAGCACTAACTGGGCACAATCCACTTTGCATCTGAACCAGTCTCCATCACAGTTAGCCTTAACTTTTGACTTTAACGTGGTCGCGCGTGACTATATGTCTGCGTTTGGAGCATTGATTTTTTAGGTGCTATTTTGAACCTTAAACTTTAAAAATGTATAACTTCAGTCCTGCTGATTGGAATTTTGTCATTTTGGTGCCACATAATTTATTAAAATGTAATCTATTGGCCAAAATTAGTTTGGGTTTTGTCTTGTGTTGTGTTTTCACTTTAGTACTGTTTGTGTGCTACATAAATACTGTACACATTGCCTCTAAGTTAAGTCTACCTGCTTTTGTGCCAAGCTACCTGAGGTTAAGCACAGGTTAATCTAGTGTCTTTTTTTGGTTCACCCTGCAAATTATTGTGGCTGTTGCTTGGCCAGGGCTCACACCCCATCAGCCAACAACGTCATTTCTCATAAAGCCACCCAAAGTATCCACTGTATTGCTCTTCATCCAGTCCTCTATTGTTTTCAATGAGATGTCTACATAAATGGGCAAGTTTGCTTTGACTCTTTGTGGATGTCCTGGAACTTCTCCCAGTATTTCTCAGGTGTAAGACCAAACTTCTGCACTATGACCTCTTTGATGTATGGTTATAAGTCAGCTACCCCTTCTTCTAAAGTCAGGAGTGTGTCCTTCCTCAGTGTTGGTACCAACTCCCATAATAAGGCACACCAGTGCTGCTTGTCTACCATGCACATGCTCAATACTCTTTAATAGAAGTCAAACCAGTTTTTAATGTCATACCCCACCTAATAATAGGCACAATGATTTTGAGCAAATGAGGAGTTTGTGAACCCCCTGTAGAAAACTCTCCATTGATGGGCATCAGTCCTAGTCTGGCATTCTTCTTTTCTAAGGCCATTTTTCTCTTCTAGTCCAATCTTCTACTCCTGGGCTAGATCAGTCAGCTTGGCCTGATGATCCCTCCTTGACTGTTTGTCTTTGAACACGATCTGTCGATCTGCGAGCTGTGAGAAACTTTGGGGCAGATTTACAAGCCCCTTGCGCCACCATTGCGTCACTTTTCGTGACGCACCGGCAGCGCATTTCACTGCCCCATATTTACAAGGACAGGAAAAGCCACCCTGCGTGACTTTTCCGGTCTTTGCAAATACGGCCCCTTTACACACAACACTTTGCGTGAAATGGGCATTCCATGGGTGTTGCTGCGGGTGTTCCCACGCAACACCCTTGGAACCTGACACATTTCCAGATTTACGAGGAATCGTAAACCTGGAAATGCGTTAGAATGCTACGCCACCCTAGAGGTGGCGTAGCGAGGCGCAACGAGGAGAAATGTTTTCATTTCTCCTTGTTTTTTCATCTTTCAATGCGTGCTGCATTCTATAGCACGCATTAAAAGAGGAAAATGGCTGTAGTGATTGTTTTTGTGCAGGAAGGTGCCCCTTCCTGCACAAAAACAATCTCCCCATGACACAGGCATCTTTGCACCATGGTGCAAGGGTGCCTGCGCCGGCGCATGGCAGCTGTTTGTGCGCCAGCGCAGGAGAGAGCACAGGAATGCGACATAATATTGTAAATATGTTGCATTGTTGTGCTTCGCGCTGTGGCACTTTCTTGTAGATCTGCCCCTTAGGATGCAGGCACCTTCAATTTATGCCATGGCAGATGCACAGAAGAAACCTTTTTGAGACAGAACACCATCTGCCTCCTCCTCTCCTTGGGTTTCCTCAGTCTTTTCATCATCCTCCTCAGATGTGATCAGTGCTTGGCAGACCTCTTCCCAGGCCCAAGCATAATATGTCCTCATGTTATCCATGCAAATCTTCAGCTTCCTTTCTCTGCATAGGGCCTTCATATCCGCTACTGTAAGGCAAGTCAAAGTAGCTAAATCCAACTCAATGTTCCCAAAAAGTACTTAAGATGCAAACATTGAACTCAAAAATAAATTAGAAAAATCAAAAATAACCTTATAAAATACCTAATGCCAATTATAAATCAAAAGTCCATACTTGCTGTTGAGTAAATTTCAAATTTTTTAATTTCAACTTTTAAAACTGAGTGGTACTGCTAAACACGAGTTCTGGACTACATCACAGAATGCCAATGTGAGTAAGTGGTTTAGAAGTTGTTTAGTGTCCACCACAAGTGATAAAATCACTATGTTACGAGGTCCAGTCAAATGTTTTGGTAATTTGGTAAAATTGTGGTAGCTGTGGCACAAAGCAGACAGGGTTAACTAAGAGAAAATGTGTAAAGCATTACGAAGTGTCAAAATAGTTAAAACGTTGATAATACACTAAAAATCTCACTTAAATTATAAAAATAGAGAACAAATGTATAAGTAAAATGCCAACAAAATGAAACAATGCCATAAAGGGAAATGGAAATGGGAATTTTAAGAATTTAAGTGAAAATGGCACAAAAAAACACAAAGCGCAAATGATAGTCAATGCTTGCGGTCGACCAGGAACTTTATTGCATTTTGAGGCCAACCGCAATGGGTTACAGAATGGATACACCAAGTAAATTGGGTGACCCCCCCCCAGGCATGGAAAAAGGGAAGCTCGAAATACATTCTAAATCCCAGTCTAAAAAAGCACTTATTTCTTTAAATTTCTTTTTTTAAGAAAACTCTTCACTGCATGAAATAAACTTGAAATTCAGGCCAGCACAATGTTAATTCTGGTTGAATACTTTTTGGGTTGGTCCCCTTAAAGCTCTGGAGCACAAGTTTTTAAAGAAGGTTACCAAACTTCTTTTGCTGCCCAAACAACTACAGGAGTACACTTCCATTTCCCTAGGCCCTATGGGGGGGGCACTTAGAGATTCTCAGTGTGTCGGGCAGAGGTCAACAGAAGAGTCCAGTCCCGGTCCAGTTGTCATTGTTCAGCTTGGCTTCTACACAGAAAAGTCCTCTTCATCTTTTTTATGTAACCGTAGCCACTCAAAGGATCAATCTTATGATTCTTGGAGATCTTTCTGTTCTTGGATTACAAGTGGAAGGACATCCAATTTCCACAAATCCAGCAGTATTCTGAGGAGGCTGGGTGACAGTTCAGCTTTCTAGGGCTCACCAGCATGTGGGTGGGGGACACCCTAAGACACTCCCAGTTCCTTTCTGACCATTAAAGTAAATGTTCCCAAGCCCTGACTTCCCTACTTTTACTTTAGATCCTGTTTGCTGTACTGCAAACAGACCCAAAATGCCTTGTTCCAGGGCATTTACAAGATAGCAAAAGTCTTCAGCCCTATTAAAACTGAGATCCGAGGGCTGGGGGTGTTTATAAGGAGTATACTATGATAGTCCTACTGTCCTCTCACACTAAAACGCAGTTTGAAACATGAACTAACAAACAACAGGAGGTAAAATGGACAAAACAAGTATTAACAAGTAATGTGGAAACAGAGCACAGTGTCTTGTATAGTAGGGTAGTTAAAAGAGATAAGCTGTGAAGGGCAAATACTGGAAAGCATAAAAAATAGACAGTTTAGGCCAGCAGAAGATACCACTCCCCTTTGACAGCAAAATAGAATGAAAACACACAATAATTGATTATGGGCTGAATGAACACATAATTCTGAAGTGAGCAGCAAAAGTGACCCTCTCACTGGCAATCAGTGTCCTCAGTTTCTATCAGTGTAGTGATGACGGTCGTGTCATTGGTGCAGATAGAGTCAACCTGTCTTATTTATTGATTAGATGAGTCAGACTCTTAACATGGAGCACAACAGAGAGTGGTGACAGTACAAAGCTGTCCAAATACAAATACAGTAACTCTAGCGGATGACAAAGAGGGGCAACATGGTGGCTGCCAGTCTAACACAATAACCCCTCGGATAAATGTGTGGAACACAGCAGACATAGGCAATGGGTTTGCTGCATAAAAGCTCCAGTGGAAATCATTGTCACTGCACCCAGAACACCCATCCACTCTCTCACATTCAGCACATTCCAGATCTCCTGCTCAGGAAACTTTGAGGGTGGGCAGGAGCTCTTGCCCTAGTAGGGTAACACTGGCATCCATTACCTCCTCATCTGGGGAGGGCAGAACCGCTATCAAAAAGAAGTGAATTGAAATACAGAGATTGTCAATCCAGCTTTATGCAGGGCAGTGGGTGGGAGTCAAGAGACACTTCACAGCAACTCAAGTATTTGCAACCAGTCAGCCCATACTTGTGATGATAACCATGTCATAAAGTAGCACTTCTGGTGCTCACTATATGTTATCTGCCATTTTGTGAGCTATGACCTCAAGGCCTTCATTACAAGTAGTCAATTACTTATGATGGGCTCCATAACAAATGTTTCCAGCCTCATCGGAAATATGAGCTCAGTTTCAACACCACTACTCAGTGGTATTCCGGCTGGAGATTGATTTCGCCTGCTTCAAGCAGTAGACATTTCTGGATGAAATGCCAGGGAAAGCATGCAGTACTTTTACCTTTGTACTCAGGGGCTTATTTATGAGAGCCCTGCTTCACGTTTGCACCATGTAAAGTGGTACATGTGTGACACAGGGCTCTCATAAAGATTTATGAAGCCACGCAAAGCCATCCTGCGTGACTTTGAGTGGCCTCATAAATCATGAGTATGGTGACGCAGTGCAAATCGCTGCAACGCCTTACTCTGCACCCGGGAGGCATTCCATGAGCATTGCGGTGGGTTTTCTCATGCATGCAACACCCATGGAATTTGACACTGCCCCAGATTTACAAATTGATGTGAACCTGGGGAAGTGTCAAATCCTTACACTCCAGAGGTGAGGAGTAACAAGAAGAGAAATGTTAATTTCTCCTTGTTTTTGTCCTCTTTCCATGTGTACTACATCATGCAGAACACATGGAAAGAGGAAAATGCCTCGTAGGACTGCTTTTGTGCAGGAAGGTGCTCCTTCCTGTACAAAAGCGATCCTGCCTGCAACAGAGGCACCCTTGCCCCATGGTGCCAGGGTACCTACATTGATGCTAGGCTGCCAAAACGGTGCCAGCGCAGTCAGAAAGGGCAGAAATGCACTGTATTGCTTAAATATGGTGCAATACTGCCCTTTCACTTTGGCCTCAGGCAAGATGACTTGCTGCGCTGCCCTACTCCAAAATGTCATAATGAGGCCCTGAGTGTATTATATAGTAGATGATATTCCTACCGGCCGATGCTTTACTTCAGCTTGTATTTACTATTCTCCACAGGCTCTGTACCACATATGACATGCTGCAGTACTGGCAGTGCAGATTAGATCAACATACTAAGAATACACCCTGGCTGTCTTCATTAGCATATGCGGACTCCACGTTGTCAGCTATGTAAACACATACAAGGAGAATAGGGAAGGAAGACAGAGGAATGGGAAAACAGCAAAAAGCAGGATGATTATTTTCCTTTTTCAGCAAGAAAATAAGAAATAACGCCGACAAGTATTTTTTTTTTCAGCGAGACTCAACTGGTTGCCATCTCATTTCTGTGATCTTTGTCGTTTATTGTCCTGTCATACTTAAGCTAAGACACATAATATAAGCTTTCTTTAGTAACAAACAATATATGTTTGTATTGTTTGTAATATACATACGGAAAGAATTAGTTGAAATTATGTATATATTTGATGCGTTCAGTCTGTGCATTGCCGTAGATTTATTATATTTCTAAATCAAGTTACAAGATTTATCCAGCTAAGTACTTCATTGTATATGTATTTTACTATTATAATCAGCATTAAAACTTATTTTTAATGCCCACAAATTCCGATGTTTGTATGCACCACTCAAGAAGAACTGCATATTACCTAAAACCATAAAGTGTCAAACTCTAATTTTAGAAACCATGGGGCATATTCTCAAGAACGTGTGATAACTACTGCAAGTGTAGCTTAACGCAACCCTACACATCGCAGTCCATCGCGAGAAAACAACTCTGTGTTAACGTTGTATTCACAACACTGCGGTACCATGCAATAGTCACAGGGCAACGCATCAAATGAACGCGTTAAAAACAACGCGAGGCCGCAAAAACGCGAAACCCCAACGCAAAAATAGTAGCGATGACGCCAATCGCGATACAAAAATCTACGAAAACCAGCCACAGACCTGCAATTTCCACGCGTCATGCGGGAAAATGCACCATAAAAGTAGAAAAAAACATACTAACAAAAGCCAAACAACAGCGAAGCACAATGGAGGCAGCTGGAGCAAGTACAGAGGACAACCAGAACCCCACATGCCCCACGGAGGACCAGCCTGGGACCTCGGGGTCAGGGAAGGGCAAGGACAAGAAGGAGAGGAAGACGAAGTTCAGTCCGCAGGAAAACAGGATCCTGATAACGGAGGTGATAGAACACCATCAATCACTGTTTGTCACCTCCACTGTGTCACTGGCAACTAAAAATGGAATATGGCAGACCATCGTGGACAAGGTGAAGGCAATAAGAGTGCTGAAGAGGACACTGGACGAGGTCAAGAGGCGCTGGAATGATGTGAAGCGCAAAACCAAGCTGAAACTTGCAAACAACTGGAAGGCAGCAATGCAGACTGGAGGTGGGAGTCCAGCGACACAGGAGGAGCTGGACGAGATGGAGGAAATGGTGTCCACAGTCATCAGTGGGGAGAGGGTGGCAGGAGTCGGGGGACCGGACACTGCTCAACATGACCGGAGGTCACCGGACACAACAGCAACAGGGTGAGTAACCACCAGGGACTGGGGGGACGGGGGGAGATGGGCACAATGGCACACATACACAATTAAGCATAGCACATCTGTGGAAAAACCATGCCCCAGACCCACAACTCCCACCAAGAGACCAATGCACACAGGTATGCAACATCTCAGCACTGCAGAAGCACAGAACCCAGAGGCTCACCGCATGGAAGGGAGGAGGGCAGCTAAATCAGAGCTGCAGGGGCAACTCCCCCAAAATGCGGCACACACACATAACATGCAGAGCACATCAACATTGACAACGAGGTGGTACAAACCTCAACACGTCCACAACAGAACAGAGGACACAACAGGTGCTGCATGTGCGTAGAAACTGGCCAATCACATATGGCACTGCAGAGAAATGTGAGTTGACAATGTACAAGTACAAACTCACATCCGTGATGTAGTCGGAATGTCCACTGTCCCACATCAAATAGGCAGCCTCCCCAAACAGTCACAATGTACACTGTCATGCAGTCTGAATGCAGACATGTACAATGTGTCAACATACATGTGTACACAATGTCAAATTGCATCCCCCCTTCACATTGCAGGGGGAAATCCAACACCTCCTGCAGAGCAGTCTGAACCTCTCTTCTCTGATGACGAAGAGGACCACCACACCTTTGACTCAGACGCCCTCGAACAGCTCGTTGAGAGCCTCTGCAGCCCACTTCCAGGATCAGGGCAACCCAGCTGCCACGAGGAGCCCCCCCCTGCACAGTACACACAGCAGGCAGCACCCACCACCACGGCTGCCTCCCAGGACCCCCACGACGAACACATGGCCTTGCAACGCCGTGTGTTGGGGTGCCAGGAGAAGCTGGCTGAACAGGTGCAGGTGGGGTTCGACCGCATGGCAGCCAAACTAGACACCATACGTGGGTGTCTAAGTCCCATCAGGGACCACTCAGAGTCCCTAACAGACGCCCACAGTCCGCTCCATGCCCTCCAACGGACCATGGCTGACATCGCCAGAGTCCTGACTCTGCGACAAGAACGACTGTCTAGCCAGAGTTCATCCAGCGATCTCGCCCGGGAGTTGGGACACATGCGGAGGATCATGGAGAACATGGAGCGGACGCAGGCGGAAAGAGCGGCTGCCATGGCTGCACACCAGCGAGAGGTAGCTGGGTCCCGCAATGCCCTAAAGACCTTCCTCATGGCATTGCTGCCACAAGGCCTGGCGCTGATGCATGCTGCTGCTACCACCCCATCCACATCTCCGGCCCCTGATTTGTCTGTGCCACACAGTGCTGGAGACAGTACACCACCACCCACATGTGAGGCACATGCAACAGCAGAGGACGAAGATGTGGATGAACCCACCCTCATGGTCAGGAGGACGCAGTAGCATTCAACTCCGCCATGTGGCCTGTTTCTGCTTGGTTCTGCCCTCTGCATCATCACCTTCCACTGTCCCCCGATGCACGCTGCGACACTCACCTCGGACCTCGAAATGGACTGCCATATTCTGTTTGGTCACCAATGACACAGCTATCAGACTGCGGACTGAAGTGCTCCTCTCCTGATGTACCTGTCATTCCCTGAAGGACTCTGGTGGCCCTCCACGGGCCGACAATGTGAAGTGGGGTTGGCATGGCCCTGTACTGCTCCAGCTGCAACACTCCCTTGAATGTGTAATAAACATTCAGATCCACACAGATGTGTCATGTCTATGATCTTTCAATCGCGGAAGTATGGATGAATGTAGGGTCAGTGATTCCCCCTTACGTCCATGTTGCCCATGTTGTGGGACTATTGTCACAGGGTGACAGATTGCCGATTCCGGTCCGGGTGGCGCCGACGGAGACACATCCATTAGTCACTTCCTTGTCCAGCCCAGGACGGAACCACGCCCAGGGCCCCAGGGTCATTGTTCACACCCTTACGCTGGACTGGCATACGCCAGGACAGCCCACTGCGATTACGCACACAGGGGGGGACGACAGCGCTACATTTCCTAGGTCTTCACTGTGGGGATCTGCAGCTCACAGGTCTAGTTGTCAGCATGCCACAGCCACTCCCTCACGGCTGGTGTACACCCACACCACACCCATCCAGCACTGGCATCACAGGACATGTGACCCTGGCAATAAAAATGGCCTGGCGCACATGCTGGACGCCATTTCCACTCTCTCTGACTGGGTGTCTCCATGGAGTTCTCATGTGTGCATGAGGGCCTAGGGCCCTGCCACCTCACATTGCCCAGTGCCGGGGGTGACATGATGGCGTCCGCACAACGGGACTCAATCATTAAGGGTCCATGGCTAGCGGGGCACAGACTTGGTGGCACCGGATACACTGCGGCAGGCACAGGCACCCCGCCACGGGACGGTGTCTTGCGGTGTAGTGAGATCGGGGCACCTAAAGTACTGAGCGGGTGTGCAGCCTGTGATTATGCGCCATCCTGGCAGTCCGGACTGGCAAGGATTAGTGTGAGCCCTGCTGGACCGCAGTGTAGGCCTGGGACAGCGGGCAGTGCGGCCCTCCCACCACGTGGCGTTGCGTCGCACTTCACAGAGTTAGTGGCACCTCAAGCACTGATCGGGTGTGCAGCCTGCGATGATGCCATGTGCACTGATGTGGTCTCTGCCATTGCGTAATCAAGACCCAGAGTCAGGTGTGTGACCTGGTGGCCCGCGGTGCGGGGCTGCATGATGTGGAGGGTGCCATGGTCACGGGCACCGGGCTTGGAGATCCCTCTGGAACGTGGTGGGCCCTCTTGGAGACACGCCGGTGGCGGAAGGTGAGCAGTGAGGCCTGGTTGCGCAGGGGCGGGCGATCACCGCTGGGCAGCGGGAGGGGCTGGGGTGCAGCAGCCTGTGTGCGCAGGAGCGGGCAAGCGATGATGGCGTGTGCAAGTGTATGGACTCTGCCATTCATGTCTCTGGAAACTGTTTCAGATGAGGGACCTGGGGGTCTGCTGTGAATACCGGCATGTGGTTGGAGACACACCGGTGGCAGCAGGTGAGCAGTGAGGCCTAGGTCCACAGTGTCGGCACTCTCTCCCTCTCTCCCTCTCTCTTTCTCTCTCCCTCTC
This sequence comes from Calotriton arnoldi, assembly GCA_963921515.1. Classification (NCBI taxonomy): domain Eukaryota; kingdom Metazoa; phylum Chordata; class Amphibia; order Caudata; family Salamandridae; genus Calotriton; species Calotriton arnoldi. Next base: position 141,664 of record CAWUFW010011184.1, read on the forward strand.
TTTCTCTCTCCCTCTCTCCCTCTCTCCCTCTCTCTTTCTCTCTCACTCTCTCCCTCTCTCTTTCTCTCTCCCTCCCTCCCTCTCTCCCTCTCTCTTTCTCTCTACCTCTCTCCCTCTCTCTTTCTCTTTCCCTCTCTCCCTCTCTCCCTCTCTCTTTCTCTCTCCCTCTCTCTTCCTCTCTTTCGCTCACTCTCTCTGTACTTTGATGGGCGCATGGCAAACCTTCTGATCCAAATTTCTGTTTTGCAGGCTGTGACTTACAGAATGTCCTGAGACGACCCGCCATGCCTCTTCAGAATTGTTTTTTTTTGGTTTGTTCTGTAATAAACGTATTGTTTGGATATTTTGATATGGGTGTTTGACTTCCCTTTTTCTGGCCACACATGTATGTTGGATGTTGTGATTGTGCGACTTCAGGAGATTTGTTTGGTTCATGATTTCATGGAGTTGATGTGCAATATCTTTGTCCATAGGGGGATGATGTGGGGGGTGCCCGGGGTAGGGCCCGGGGGGGGGTCCTGGGGGTGGTGGCGGTGGGTGTTGTTGACCTATTGGGGCTCAGGCCTGCATGATGGGTTGCTCCAGGGCATCTGTTGTTCCTCATTTGTGGCTTTGGGCTGTGCTCCCTTGTCTGGTGCCGGTTGTCGTCCGACTTTACACCAGGTAGGAGCATGTGTTAGTTTCCTGCTGCTAACGCGCCTTAGCGCATGTTTTGTGATCTTATCGCCGATCTGGCTGGTCATTGAGAATGTTGTGGAGTGGTGTTGTCGCGGCTTTTAGCACGGGAATGCCTACTCTGCATATCATTAGCGTTAGTTGCCGGGCTCCTCTGTGGCGATGTTTTTTGCGACTGCTATCGCAGGTAAACTGGTGTTATGGGCTGTTAGCACCAGCTTGGGAATGGGGTGATAACTTTATCGTGGATTTGGCTGCGATAAAGTGCCGTTGGCTTGGCGATAGCTCCTTGAGAATATGCCCCCATGTTTATAGTTAGATTGTTACATTTATGAGATAGCGAACATTTAACCTTTTCATGTATTTGCATTCAGCTGAGATATGTTATCAGGAGTTCAGTAATTGAATTCATTTCTAATTTATATAGAGTCTGCCTGCAGGGGACACATTAACTGCAGGCCCATGATTACATACACTTTGTGCGCAAAAATCAAGTAACAGCAAGCTGAAACGAACAGCATATACACGTATATCAAGTCAAATTAAATTTGAGTTTAGTGCCTTGGAACTCGAAAAAAAGGTAATTTTAAGAGGTAAGATTTTCTATTAGTGATAAAAAATTAGCGGTATGTCAAATTAAAAATCTACATTTATAAAAAGGATTTGCATGCCATCACAGAAAAAAAAGTGATAAGAAATTGATATTCCCATACGTTATCATTTTTCATTTAAATGCATATTTGGGCTTGGCGCGCAAGCAAAAAAAAATACAATCTTAAGAAAGACAAAAGCCACATTTCTGTTAAAATGTCCAAACATCGAACTGAGTTTTAGAGGACTCTAAGGAACCATGATGAGCCAGGAATATGCTGCTGGCACGTATTTATTATTCAATGCAATTAAATGCAATGATAGAAATTTTAATTTTAATTCAGTTATATTGTGCAACCTGCAAATATAGAACTGTGGGGCATATTATCAAGGGCCCATCGCCGCTTTAGCGGCACTTTTTTGCCGCTAAAGCGGCAATATTTTTATCGCCCTATTAGCAAGCTGTCGCTAACAGCCGTTAGTGACAGCTTACTGGTGATAGCGGCCGGTTTTTTCATCGCCTTGCATGCCAGCGATATTTATCACTAATGACAAGCAAGGTAGGCGTTCTGTCTCTAAACTTCACAAAAACGCCCGCTAACCGCACTTCGCCCTATTAGCAAGGATGGCCCGGACCCGCGAAGCGATAAAAAAAGTGACGCTAAGGCCTGTTAGCTGCAGGAATTTAAGACCAGAAAAAAGCAGGTCTTAAAAATGTGGACAAGACTTGCATGTTTTTGGTGCTGGACTGTGCTGCAAGCAATGTTGCAGCGCTGCCCTGTGACAAAAATATAGGGGCAGGTTTACAATCCCCTTGCGACATCTTTACAACACTGTTGCACCACTTATGTGACGCAGCGGCGTCGTAAACAATGCGCCACTATGCGACAGATTTACAACGTGACGCATCTAGTGAGATGCATCGCATTGTAAAGCCCTGCCCTACATCATACCTGCGTCAGGTATAATGTATGCAGGGTGGGCGTTCCATCGCAAGGAAGCCCCGTAAAAGTGACTCAGTGAAATCTACAAGATTTCACTGAGTCACTTTTACGTCCCCGCTGCATCAAAACCTTACGCCTGCTTGTAGCAGGCGTAAGGAGTGGCGCAGCATTGCAAGTATAGGATGCCCCTGAGCAGTGATGGAGTAGCGTCGCGCTTGCGACACAACTCCAGCACTGCGTCACCTATACGCTGACAGATGCGTCATGCATCTGTCTCTCCTTGCGCCACGATGCGCTGCATTGTAAATGCAGCGCATCCATGGTGGCGCAAGGGGTTCCTAACGCCACGCAAAATAACTGGCGCATCCCTGCTGATCTGCAGGGATGCGCCAGTTATTGTAAATCTGCCCCATAGTGCAGGAATGCGCACCATCACTAAGATAGTGCGCATTCCTGTGCCCCAGTCATGAAAAGTGTTCATGCGCTGCGACAAGACAGCGTTGCAACACTTCTCATCACGTCCCCCTTGCAACAGCATGGATGCGCTGTACTCACTGGACAGAGCTCCATGACGCTAGTAACGACAGATACGTCAGGAATCCTGACGTATCTGTCTGCGCTAAAGTCATGCATTGTTGCAGTACTGTCACAACCATGACGCAACTCCAGCAATGCATGGGGCCAGCCCATCCCTGTGGCACAGCATCACCCTCATGCCTGCCATCAGGCAGGCGGAAGGTACTGATGCAGTGCCGTTCATAAGGGGTGCCCGAATGTCTGCGATGTTGGAGACCCTTCGGTGGTGGTTGCGCGCTGTGGTGTCATCATTTGGAAGCATTGGTGGAGTGTTGGTGCGGAGGGAGTCAACGAGACGTTCTGCGGTGGCTTGGATCCAGCTGCAACGGGGTGCGATGTTGGCGCTGGCATCCGGTGGGCAAGGTGAAGACGTCATTCATCCAATGATGGTAGTGCAGGAGAGTCCGGTGTTGTGGCTGTAGTTGAAGTACCCACTGGCGGAGGTGACGTGCCCGACCATGTGTCCTGCTATGTGGCCTGTTGAGGTGACTTGCTGCTTGCGTCTGATGCCGGTGACCTTCCCCAGGATGGGGTGGTGCTCTGGTCACTGGGGTTGCCCAGGTGGAACTTGAGTGCACCGAGTTGGATGTCGTTGGTGGATGGGTGACCCTGGGGTGCAATGAGGTCCTAAATGGGATTGGAGAATGGGGGCCACGGCCCAGGGGGCCTGCACATGAGGGTGCCGCAGAGGATGTTCTTGGGCTTGGTCCGGATCTGGGAGTTGACGTGGTCCATGGTCACCCTTGGCACTTTAGAGTGCGTGGTCAGTCGGAGTGTGCCCCTGTAGGTGACGGCAATGCCTCCTCCTTGACTGTCAGGGTGCTCTTTGCGGGTGATATTGCAGCCGTCTGTGATGGCGAAGGCAAAGACTGGTACGGAGCAGAGGTAGGTCCTGGCAGGCGAGCTGGAGTCCAGGGTTGATGGCGAGGAGGGTGAAGGCGTCGTAGCGGTGCAGTGGCCAAGAGGAATGCTCCTTGGGGCTGAGCGCGGTCCAGGGTCTGACGGATGCAAATGGCGTAGCCTATGGGTTGCCTTTGGCACGGGAGACGACCATTACAATGCAGGCAGTACATCGTTAACAACGCAACTCCGACAACGCGGGTGCCTTAACATCGCATTCCATTACAACGCATTGTGAGGTCAGGTATGGGGTAATTTTAACTTTTTCATGTGTGAATGTGTTTTGGATGTCAAAAATGAAAATTGTTGTTTTTCTGGGGGTCAGATTTGAAAAATGGGGTGTGCTTTTGGGGTCAAATATGAAATTTGGGGTGTGTTTTGGGGTAAAATATGAAATTTGGGGTGTGTTTTGGGTAAAATATGAAATTTGGGGTGTGCATTTGTCTCAAATGTGATTTTCCTGTGTTTTCTGGAGGTTCTAAAAGGGATTCAAGGGTTCATGTTAGATTTTGTTGTGCAAAGGTTAGTGTTGGGTTGCACTCACTGAAGTGGGAACAGTGATTTTGATGTCTCCGCCATGCAACACCTACCCTACTGTTGCAATGTGCCTAGTATTAGTATGCATTGGAATGGAATGCAAGGTCATGGCATGCGTCGCAACTACATATGTGCCTTTGGCACACGAGTGCTACGCCTGCAGTGCATGGGCACACAGCGGACAACAGTGAGAAGTGTGGGGGGGTCTGGACAGCTGTGGGGTGGTAAACGCCAGAAAGTACACTGGATGGTGTATGGACGCGGGGATGTGTGTGTGAGCGGGTGTTGTGAAAATTTATTGAGGGAAGTCTTACCTCCAAGCCGGGTCCCATGTCTTCTTAGCTCCTGCTCTCCTGCGTCTGCTTCCAGGAATAGAAAGTAGCCAGCAAGGCTACCTCCCTGGAGTCAATTACAATGCTGCAATGCAGTGGTGGGACTGGTAATTGGCAACAGGACAAGTCATGCAGCCCGGGACCGGAGGGGTGGGCATGTTCTCCATGCAGGCTGTAATGCAGCCTGCATTGCAAACAGGGAAGTGTGCATGGCTGCATTGGGCAGCCTGAGTGGGCCGAACAAACAGTCGTTGCACACTTGAGTGGGCATGCCAATCCGCCCATGCCCTGCTCTGTGTTTGGAGCAGTCCTACCCACCCTCCCCCCCTGATGATACATAGCATGATTACATCAGTTAGTTAGCCCTTGTGTTCCCCCTTTATAAATCATTTTTTGGCTTCTCTGAGCCCGCACTTCCCGCCGCTGCTGCCCCTGCGGCCCCGCACCCCTCTCCTCGCCCATTCCCGCCTCCCAGCTGATCGATCCTCCACCCTCCGCTCATACATGGCGGACGCTGCACGATTGCGCAGCGGACAAGGGCCGCTGATGCACAGATGGCGCGCCTAATATAAGCCCGTCTGTGCCTGTCCGCAACTCAACCACGACCAGCACCAGGGACCCTGGATCACGGGCGGCCCACTGCTACAGCACAGCCACCCTCCATGCACTCAACCCTGGAAAAGTCAGAGACTGACAACAGGCCTCGGCTAACATGACCCATGGCCAGTTCTCCTGCCTCCACTGCCTCCAGAGCGTTATCACCACCCCGGACTCCAACACAGCCGACACCAGCACCAGCGACACCCTAAGATGCATCCTCCTCAACGTGCACTCCGTGCACAAACACGCCATGGAAATCTGGAACCTACTCGACTCTCTCTCGCCCAACATTGCCTTCTTCACAGAGACCTGGACCAATGCCTCCTCCGTACCCGACATCAACCTCGCCATCCCGAACGGATACGCGATCCAGAGGAAGGACCGCCACAACCACCCTGGAGGTGGCCTCGCATTTGCCCCCAAAACCACCCTCCGCCTCACCACCTCCAGCAAATCCTTCCCCACAGCCGAACACCTGAACTTCCAGATCCAGACCAACCACAACTCCACACTCCCAGGAACCCTCGTCTACAGACACCCCGGCCCACGGACACACCAGCCAGCCCACCATCTCCACCTGGCCGCCAGTCACAGCCGAAGACACCGCCTCAACCATGAAAGGCATCCACTCAGGGGCACCCACCAACCCATGCGCTCCTCACATCTAACACGGAGCCACGGACGCCATCACACACAAACTACAATTCACCATCAACACCACCTTCAAAACAGGCACCTACCCAGACGACTGGAAGCATGCAGAAGTCTGGCCCCTGCTCAAAAAGACCACAGCTGACCCCACCGACCTCAAGAAATATCGTCCCATCTCACACCTCCCCTTCGCGCACAAAGTTGCAAAGTGAACAGTCAACAGGGAACTGACATGATTCATTGATGGCAACGCCATCCTCGACACGTCACAATCCAGATTGTGAACCAACCACAGCAACGAGGCCGCCCTACTCACCGTCACAGACGACATCCGCACCCTCCTGGACCAAGGCCACTCCACAGACCTCATCCCACTCGAGCTTTCAGCGGCCTTCTACACCGTCTCCCACTGCACACCTGTCGCAAGAATACACAACGCCGGCATACAAGGTACAGCCCTAGACTGGATCCGATCATTCCTCCCGGAAGAAGCCAAAGGATCAGACTGCCACCCTTCCTCTCCTATCCCACGTAAATCACATGCGGACTCCCACAGGGGTCATCTTTGAGCCCGACCCTATTCGACATCTACATTGTCCCCCTCGCTGCTACCGTCCGACAACACGGCCCCAATATCGTATCCTACGCTGATGACACCCAGCTCATCCTCTCCCTCACCAAAGACCCCACCGCCGCCAGACTCAACTTCCAGGAAGGAATGCAGGACGTCGCAGTCTGGATGACCAACAGCTGCCTGAAGCTCAACGCCGTGAAGACAGAAGTCCTTGTCCTTGGAACCACCCCTTCAGCATGGGACAACACCTGGTGGCCTTCGCCCTCGGAAGCCCACCTACCCACTCGGACCACGCCAGAAACCTCAGCATCCTACTCGACCCATCCCTCACCATGAGCAGACAGGTCTACGCCGTCACCTCCAGCTGCTTCAACACCCTCTGCATCCTCCGCAAGCCCTTCAAATGGATACCCCCAGAGTCAAGGAAGACAGTCACCCATGCACTCATCACACCAGCAGAGTGGACTATGGACACACACTCTACGCCGCCAAGTCCCTTCTCCGCAAAGTACCAACATTACAGTACACCGCCGCCATGACTCGTCCTCGGCATTCCCCGGCACTAACACATCAGCCAACGCCTACGTAGACTCCACTGTCTCCCCGAGGTGTAATGAGTGACCTTCAAAATGATCACTCACGCCTTCAAATGACTACACATCAACGTAAACAAATACCTCAACGACAGAATCAAACTCCACGTACACAAATGAGACATCCGATCTTCCAACCTCGCACTGTCCGAAACCCCGCACATCCACAGAGCCAGAGCAGGCGGGAGATCCTTCTCCCACATTGCATCCAATACTGGGAACGAGCTACGGGCAGACATCAGAGGTGCCCCCTCCCTGTACACCTTCAGGAAGACCCTCAAGACCTGGCTCTTCAGCTAACAGATCAGCGGCACCCCACCTCAGTGCCTTCAGACCCTCACGGGTGAGTAGTGCACTTACAATTCCCCTGAGTGATTGATTGATTGTGTTATCATCATGTGATGATTGTTCCTCTTCTGCACTGCTTGAGGTGGTGCGGCAACGCTCTTCCAACATAGCGGTAGAGCTGCCACTGGGGGTGCTTCATCTACATGTGATAGGCATGAGCAACTGCCCCCCGGCCCTCCTGCGCTACGCGTCCCACCTTCTCCTTACCTTTACATTGACCCCGTGGCGGTGTCCACTACACTCTCTCCAAATCTGTGACTCAGCCAGCAGGAGCCTGAGCCAGGTGTGTTTTCACTGGGCTGGGTACAGCAGTCACCGCATTGTCCGCTGGTGCACCACCTGATGCAGTTGATGCAGCAGGGCTCCCTTAGGCGTGTAGTTGCAGCGCTCAGACCACACAAGTGCGGCGTAGCACAGGGGCCTCACCCTCCAGAGCATCCGTCCAGCCCAACATCATCCGTCCTGTGATGCAGGGAGACGGCACCCACCATTGGTGATCCCCTCCGTGCACCCCGGTGTAGTGGTGGATTGTACTATTCGATGCAGACCCCACTACGTTGGTGGGCATGAGCGCCTCTACCATTAACTGCTCCAAGGTGAACAAGGCAGACTTCTCACACAGGTAAGCAACGTGTCTCCATGCGACCTGCCAGACTTCACCACCAGGTACGGGTGATCGTCGCACATCAATGTCTCTAGCCACGGCTCATCGACTCCACAGCTCCTCCACATCCCACTCCAGGCTCCAGACGCAGGTCCAGTGAGGCATCCAGGCACCAGACGCAGGTCCAGCAAGGCATCCAGGCACCAGACGCAGGTCCAGCGAGGCATCCAGGCACCAGACGCAGGTCCAGCAAGGCATCCAGGCACCAGACGCAGGTCCAGCGAGGCATCCAGGCACCAGACGCAGGTCCAGCGAGGCATCCAGGCACCAGACACAGGTCCAGCGAGGCATCCAGGCACCATACGCAGGTCCAGCAAGGCATCCAGGCACCATACACAGGTCCAGCGAGGCATCCAGGCACCAGACGCAGGTCCAGCGAGGCATCCAGGCACCAGACGCAGGTCCAGCAAGGCATCCAGGCACCATAGGCAGGTCCAGCAAGGCATGCAGGCACCAGACGCAGGTCCAGCGAGGCATCCAGGCACCAGATGCAGGTCCAGTGAGGCATCCAGGCACCAGATGCAGGTCCAGCGAGGCATCCAGGCAGCAGACGCATGTCCAGCGAGGCATCCAGGCGGTCATCCTGGTCATCCTGGATGTTGGGTGGCTTGAGGGGGTTGTTGATGTGTGCTGCCCTTGGCCCTGGAAGCTGCATTGAACTTTTTTTGTGTGCATATTTTGTATGGGAGGTGGACTGATTGGCTATTTTTTCCACACTTGCTGCTTAGCGTGCGTTTTTTTATCGCTGATTGGCTTCTTCGCTAGATTCCGCCCGCTATCACCTATTTCCCTATCGCCATCGCTCTGCGGTTAGCAGCAGTTTTCGCCGCTGATCCCTGAAGCTATCGCCTGTTAGCGACGTGTTGGTAATAAGTCGCTAACATGGCGATAACTATCAGGGATTGACGACAATAAACAAAATGACGCTAACCTGGGTTAGCGATAATTATCGCCTCTTCTTGCTAATATGCCCCTATGTTTTTTTTTTTTAAATAAAAGATGATAATAAACATATTTAGTATTATCATCAAGTGCCATTGAGCTGGGTAACAATAAACATTTGTTATTCAGTGCCAAGATTTCCCTGGGGATAAACGTGAACTATAAAAATACATGTCATGTTAGGTTTACGTAAGTCCTTTTCTTTTCGAATAATAAATATTTGAGAAGAATGTAACACATAAGTCTTATAACAAGTCATTTTAAAAACAATAAGGCACAACTATTTATGGTTCAGTGAAAGAAATTAGGCTGTTGGGTAATGAGTGTGGAAGCCCCACTCAGACAACAACCACAATCCTTGTCAGTGTGAACCTCAAAATTCACTTGGCACAAAGCAGACATGCTTAATTTTTAGGCAATGTGTAGAGTATTTATGCTGCACGCAAAAAGTAATAAAGTAAAAATACAACACAAGAAAACACCCAAACTAATTTAGAAAACATAGAGTAATTTTTTTTAAATTATTTGACCCTAAAATGACAAAAATCCAATCAGTTGAACTGGAAATATTCAGTTTTCAAGATTTAAGTATAAATAGCTGTTAGAAATGGGATCTCTAGTTGGCAAGGGCTTGCACCTTTGTCCAAGTAGGGACCCTTCTTCCTAGTCAGGGTAAGGGTGTTACACTCGTGAAGTAACCCCTGCTCACCCTCGTGGTAGCTTGGCACGAGCAGTCAGGCTTAATTCAGAGGCAGTGTGTAAAGCATTTGCACATAACCAACAGTAATACAGTGTAAGCACTACAAACGGACACCACACCAGTTTAGAAAAATAACCAACATTTTATATACTCAAGACAAGACCAATTACGACAAAAATCCACAATACTATACTTTACGAATGAATGCTTGATACGGTAACTTCTTCTTTGCAGGAATAGCACAAAAGCAAAGTTCGTACGAGTCGGTAGCTCCGTCCGAGCCTACCGCGATGCTGAAAACCACAGAGTCTAACAGTTCCAGCCGGCCGCGTCGATACGGGCCAGCAGAGTCATGAACAGACTCGGTTACAGTACCTTTCTCGTTGTGGCTGGTACGGAGTGTACGAGCCGGTCGGCGTTCGTCGCGGTTGCGGTGCAAGACGGAGCGATGCAAGGTGCGGTGTCCCTCGATGCGGTGCAGGCAGCGGCTCGATGAGCGTCGTGCAGACGGAGTCGGTGAGTCCAAGGCGTGCGATGCAGGGGGAGACGATGCTCAATGCGGTGCTGACAGGTTGCGATGCAGGCGACCTAGCCGGAGTGCGGGAGCTGGCGTCGGACAGCGGTGCGAGTCGGAGCGGTGCGTCGCAGACGTGCGAGCGGTGCCCCAAATGCGGTGCGGTCACGACTCTTGAGCCAGTTGCAGCGCACCGCGTCGGGTCGGGTCCGGTCGGTTCAGTGAAGCGATGCGATGCGAACTGCGGTGCCCACAGGTCACGGTGCAAGCAGCGGCTCGATGTTGGCGGCGTCGGACGTCGCCCACGGTGAGACCAGGGTTGCGATGCGAAGCGGGGCGATGCGGTCTGCGGTGCAAACAGGTCACCGGCCAGGGATGGATTCGGTTGACGGAGTCGGTTGCAGTTCCCTTCCTCTGTGGCAACTGAAACAGCGTTCCAGAAGCGGTACCCAGAGGCCTGTGAAGTCTTTGTAGTCCCTGAGACTTCTTAACAGGAGGCCAGCTCGGTTTCAGGCCCTTGGAGATACTCAGCACAAGTTCGTAGAAAGTTCAGTCCAGTCCTTTCACTGCCCAAGGCAGAAGCAGCAGCTGCAGGCCAACCCAACAAAGCAACAACACAGCAAAGGGGCAGTACTCCTCCTGGCAGCTCTTCCAGCTCTTCGTCTTGGCAGGTTCCTTGATTCCAGCGAGATCTAAATTCATGGGGTCAGGGCCCCAATATTTATATCCCAAATTCCTTTGTTCTCTGAAGGCAGAGAGGCCTTTGCCTAGTCCAAACCAGTTCTGGAGCACTTTGTTGACAAGTCTCCGTCCCTTCTTTCAGTGAGTAGGCCAGGGACATCAGACGCACCACAGGAGGTGGAGCCAGCATTGTGGAGGGAAGGCACTGTCCTATTCAGGGCCCAGGTGCGACCCCCTCCCACCCATCTACATGTAGATCTTGCTATTCAGCCCTGTGCTGACTCACCCTGTCTCCTGGCATCCCCCAGCCCCTGTCACTCACATTCCAGACAAGGAATACACAACCTCGCAGAGGCAGGCTTGGATGGTTAGGACAAGAAAATACCCACTTTCTAAAAGTGGTATTTTCAAACACAGAATGTTAAAACCAACTTCACTAAAAGATGCATTTTATCATTCTGAGTCCAGGCATACTAAACTCGGATTTCTACCATGTTCCCGGGGTCAGTTAGGATTATAAGCTGTAATAATCAAAACTGCCCGTTCTGGCCTAGGGGGAACAGGTAGCCTTGCAATAGTGAAAAACGAACTAGGCTGTAATTCACTATCAGGACATGCCGCACACACCGGGCATGTCCTACCTTTCGCATACAACGCACCCTGCCCACAGGGGTACCTTGGGCCTACCTTAGGGGTGACTAACATGTAGCAAAGGGAAGGTTTAGGGACTTGCAAGTGTGTGCACTTGCTAAGTCGACATGGCAGCCCCAGGCTGCGCACAGGCTCTGCGATGGCAGGCCCGAGTTACACTTTACGGGCTGTTTGCGTGGGTGGCACAATCCAGTGCTGCAGCCCACCAACAGCATTTGGTCTATAGGCCCTGGCACTCGCAGTGCACTTTACAAGGGACTGACACATAAACCAAATAGGCCAATCATGGAAACACCAATCCATAACACATTTTATACAGGAGCACTTGCACTTTCCCACTGGACCGCAGTGAGGAAAGTGCGCAGAATCATTACACCAGCAAAAACAGAGTCAAAACCGGGTGGTCAGAAAGCAAAAAGTCAGGGGAAACACGCCAAAAGATGCCAAGTCTAACAATAGCCCCTAAAAGCACAAAGCACCCTTGTGGTCATCTGGCCGTGCCGACCCAGGGAAGTCACAAGCTCAGTCCAATCACAAAGGAGTGCGGGTCACATACAGGGACCAGGTTAGTCCTGCTGAAAAAAGTTACTTTCTCAAAGTCCGGCACAAAGAGTTCTTTGTGCAGTGGAGGGGGGCACGTGGAACAGGAAGAGTGTCACGGATGGTCATCACTGTAGTGTGAAGAGCAGGCCAGGTGTCGCAGGCTCTCATTGCTGTAGTGCGAAGAACTGGTCAGGTGTCGCGGATGGTCATTGCTGGAGTTTTCCGTTGGCAGTCACTGAGGGCTGTTGTAATTGTAACGCCATGTACACCATCAATCTGGTCCTTAGGGGACACATCTTCTTCCACTGGATGATCACTCTCATATTGTTAAAAGCCATCTAAGCTTATCAATGGTAGCATGTGGGCCACTTTTAATACTATACAGAGAGCCCTTAACTGGGAGTATGTCATCTCCATTCAAGGTGTCAGGTCAAGCTCCTGAGTATGCTCATGTGGTTCATTCATTTTTGCACTAAAGTTGAGACCTTTTTGGAAAGTTAAAAAAACCTTAACAAAATGCTCTTTGTCCTAACTAAAGTAAAGCCTTTTATATTCTAAACACTAATTTCAGGGACTTTAACCAAGGCCCTAGCAGTTAATTTTAGAAATGTTAAAAAAATAGACCAATTGAAAAATACAACTTGCTAAAGAAAAGTTTTGGATTTACTCACGTGGTCACTTATTGACAAAGTGGTATCAGCAAACGCAAAGTCGCAGACCCCACTGCTGATCCACCAATGTAGGAAGCTGGCTCTCTATATAGTGTACTAAAATGAAGTAAACTTTGCAGAGAGTCCAGTGAGACCCAGATTGGTATGCAGAGGCAAAAGTAGAAAATACTAATGCTTTTTTTGTGGTAGTGTGGGCAAGCAGTTAGCCTTTTCAGAGGGTAGTGCTAAGCATTTGCTGTACTCAGAGAGGCAATACATGGCACACACACTTAAGAATAAATCTTCTGTGACCAATTTGTAAAAATAACACTGATTTTTATATAATTTTTCAGATGAAGAACTTTGGTCACAGGTAAGTACTTCTTTTGTTATGAATTTTCAAAGTTCGGAAAATAGCTCACTTTTATGCGCAATTACACACAATAGAAATCTATGGAGAAAAATAGCAAAATGTATTGAAACTCATACAGTTGGTTCTTGGGGTTCACCCTCAGGTTTTAGGAGGGTAACAAGGCCAGGTCCAATGTTCCACCAGCAAATCGTCAGGAGTGTACTTGATTCGGGCGGTAGCAGGGTGCTGAGGACGTTGGTAGCAGATGCCCTATGAATAAGAGGGCCACTTCAAAAAAGTCTACACAGGGAGACTTACAGGTAAGTCCAGGGGCCACAAGCTAGGGATCGAGTCGCAAGGGCCTCAGGACCATGGGAGCACAGCTAGTTTGTCGATGCCCCGGCTCAGGCCTGCTGGGTGCAGAGCAGGTAGGTCAGCCGGGCTCTGTGCAACAAGATGGTCTTTGTGGTCAGGAGCAGGTAGGTTGCACAGATTATTCCAGGACAGCTGGGCCAGTCACAAAGTAGGTCTCCGGGCCCTTGATTTTCCTCGATGGGTGCTTGCTTCCTGGGCAGTTGGAGTCCGGATTGGACTCTTAGTCTCAGTGTCAGCTGCAGGTGGTCCAGTACCTTGCTTTTTGTTATGTCATGGCTCCTGTAGGTCCTGGTGTCCTCTGACTTGTTGGGAGGGCAGAGCTGACCCTCTGGAGCTGTTGTACCTATTTTGGGTTGGTTGCTGCATCCATGTCACTGGGAAGCGGCAAGTCGGTAAGTCAGACGCTGCAGGTTCGGTGCCGGTGGACTGCAGGAGAATAGTTCCTCTACTCCAAGGGAGTTCTCTGGTGATTGTCGATGGGCTGGAGGTGCTCTGGGGTTCCTGGAGGCCTCACAGCAGCAGGACGAGACAGCACATCATGATGGTTGAGTTCTTGAGGCAGCAGGCATAGTGTGATGGCACATTTCTTCTGCAGGAGCCCCGTTCTCGGATCAGCAGCTCTTCTTTGTCCGTTTTCTTCTTAGGTTCATTGAAGGTGAAGTACTGAGGCAAGGGGTGCCACCTAAATACTAAATATAGGGGCATTAAAGGGACTTCCAGGTAGTAGCCAATGGGCTACCTACCTTTAGGGGGACTACACTCCCTATGACCTCTTCCGTTGTGTAGTGGGCATAGCGATTACCCTAGTTGGCTAATTCTCTCCAATACAAGATGGAGGAATTGAAAAAATGGGATCCACATCACCTGCCCACCTTAGGGGTTGTGCTGGCTGAATGTGGGCCCACCTCCTAATCTAACTAATTTTCCCACTTCTCCTACTGCCAAAAGTGGAGCAGGACAGTGGGTTGGCATCCTCCACTAACTGGAGTTGCCTGGATTTCATTTCAAAGGTGGCCTCACCTTTGAAGTCTCCCGTCTTGCAATGTCATTCTGGCTTGGAGGATGTGTGAAGCACCTCCGATCAGAGCAGGCATTGTTCCTGGCCTCTGAGATCAAAGGTTCTCACCCCCATGAGGTGAGAAACATATCTGGTGATGGCAAGCTGGCAAAGACTAGTCAGAGACCATACCAGTGTTTGGTAGGTTTTCATGGGGCACCTCAATGGTGCCCTCTGTGTGCATTTATTATTAAACCCAACACTGGCATCAGTGTGGATTTATGAAGATGAGATGTTTGATACCAAACATCCCTGGCTATAGTAAAGCCATCATGGTGCTGGGGAACCCGTAATGACGGGTGTCCACCCATGTACTCTGTATGGCTTTCCTGCGTACTACAGCAAACAAATGATGGACGGAATGCTGACAATGCAAACATTCTCCCCCAGTCAAAAGATCTGGGTTAAATCCATCGTTCTTTTGCCCACTACGCCACCCCAGTTTGGACCCAGCCATATGCAAATCAGTCTTGACCCTGTGCCCCATGGGAACAGTCCAGACCGAACTGCCAGGCCAGGTCCTCCCTGGACCGGAAACAAGCATCCCGGGACCGGTTTCAGTGTATGTCACCCTTCTTCAGCCAGACTAGCTTGAATCCTGTGGCGCAGTGAGCAAGGGACCCACGTCTGGGCATACCCATCCCACTTAGGGCGAAAAGTGTTACAGCAAACAAATGATGGACGGAATGCTGACAATGCAAACATTCTCCCCCAGTCAAAAGATCTGGGTTAAATCCATCATTCTTTTGCCCACTACGCCACCCCAGTTTGGACCCAGCCATATGAAAATCAGTCTTGACCCTGTGCCCCATGGGAACGGTCCAGACCGAACTGCCAGGCCAGGTCCTCCCTGGACCGGAAACAAGCATCCTGGGACCGGTTTCAGGGTATGTCACCCTTCTTCAGCCAGACTAGCTTGAATCCAGTGGCGCAGTTAGCAAGGGACCCACGTCTGGGCATACCCATCCCACTTAGGGTGAAAAGTGTTACAGCAGGGTCAAGACTGATTTGCATATGGCTGGGTCCAAACTGGAATGGCATGGTGAGCAAAAAAACGATGGATTTAGGCCCAGATCTCTGTACTGGGGTAAATGTATGACATTGTTCTGCATTCTGTCCATCAATTGTTGTTTTTGCATTTGTCACCCCGAGTGGGACGGGTATGCCCAGACGTGGGTCCCGTGCTCTCCATGCCACTGGAGTCAAGCTATCCTGGCTGATGAGGGCTGAAAGCCCGAAACCGGTCCTAGGCTGCTTGTTTCTAGTCCAGGGAGGACCTGGCCTGCCAGTTCGGGCTGGACTGTTCCCATTGGGCGCAGGGTCAAGACTGATTTGCATATGGCTGGGTCCAAACTGGAATGGCATGGTGAGCAAAAAAAAGATGGATTTAGGCCCAGATCTCTGTACTGGGGTGAATGTACGACATTGTTCTGCATTCTGTCCATCAATTGTTGTTTTTGCATTTGTCACCCCGAGTGGGACGGGTATGCCCAGACGTGGGTCCCATGCTCTCCATGCCACTGGAGTCAAGCTATCCTGGCTGATGAGGGCTGAAAGCCTGAAACCGGTCCTAGGATGCTTGTTTCCAGTCCAGGGAAGACCTGGCCTGGCAGTTCGGGCTGGACTGTTCCCATTGGGCGCAGGGTCAAGACTGATTTGCATATGGCTGGGTCCAAACTGGAATGGCATGGTGAGCAAAAAAAAGATGGATTTAGGCCCAGATCTCTGTACTGGGGTGAATGTACGACATTGTTCTGCATTCTGTCCATCAATTGTTGTTTTTGCATTTCCTGCGTACTTACAATATCCAAGAATGGCCTTTGCTATTGTAGAGTTATATATGCTCAGGCAGTAAGGCATGCAGTAGGAGGGATTTATTAATACCTCATGCAGTGTCTGGGGGCATGGCACACAGGGAGGTGTGCCATGTTGACTCCTCAGATTTCTCTGCATCAAGACACACAGCCTGGAATGCTTGGTCTTGGTGTGGGGTCCCTAGGGTGGTACAATTTGTGCTGCAGCCCTAGTTGACCCTCTTTTTGGTTGGGAAAGGCCCTAGTGGCCCCTCTTCAGTACAATGCCCTAGGTACCAGCAGTACCATCTACCAGGGACTTACAGGGGTTGCTGAAGTATTGCCAATCATGGTACAGTTTTAGGAAAGAGCTCTGGCAATGGAAACCTAGTTAGCAGGGACTCAGTGCGCTTTCATTCGAAATCACATCATGTTCCTGGCAAAGGTGGGGGCTAACAATGACAAAAGAGGCACTTTCTTACAGTGAGTGAGTGGGTGTCTGAATGGCTATATGAGTGAGTGAATGGGTGTGTAAGTGGCTGTATGGGTGAGTGAGTGGCTGTTTGAGTGGGTGTTTTGTTCAGTAAGTTGCTGTGTGAGTGGCTGTATTGGAGAGTGAGTACCCATGTGAATGGCTGTATGGGAGAGTGAGCAGATGCGAGAGTGATTGCTTGAATGTGTGAATGGGTATGTAAGTGGTTGTGTGGGTGTGCGAGTGAGTGTGTGAGTGCTTGTATGGATGATTGAGTGGCTGTGTTGAGGGACTATATGGGTGAGTGAGTGGTTGTATGAGTGGCTTTGTGAGTGAGTGGATGTGTGAGTAGCTCTAGAGCTGAGTGAGTGGTTATGTGAGTACATGTATGGGTCTATGAGTGTGATTGGGTATGCAAGTGCTTCTGTGGATGATGTAATCAGTGATATCATCAGTGATGTAATTTGAGAGGTCATCAGTGATGTCACTGACCATGTCATAAATGAGGTAAATTGTGAGGTCATAAGCAGTGCATATTGGGGCTAAAGTTATAGTTAGATCAGCTTACTTTAACTGCTGAACTTCACTGGTTTTGTATAAGTGAAATCTGAGCCCAAATATAACATTCCTGTAACCTATGTTTTTTTCAGTGAATTTCTAAGGTTTTTTGAATTTTGTTTCCTAAATGTAACCAATAACCTTTATCAGTGATTGAGTGAGTGAGTGCAAGAGTGTCTCAGTAAGTCCGTGAGTGGGTATTAGAGTATCTGACTTGGTCTGTGAGTGGGTGTATGAGTGGTCTGTGAGTGAGTCCATGAGTCTTGGAGTGGGTCTGTGAGTGAGTGCATGAATTTCTGAGTTAGTCTGTGAGTTGGTGTGTGAGTCTCTGACTGGGTCTGTGAGTTGGTGCATGAGTGTCTTTGAAGATCTGTGAGTGAATGGATGAGTATCTGAGAGGATACATGAGTGGGTGCATGAGTGTCTGAGTTAGTCTGTGAGCAGTTGTGTGAGCCCATGATACTTGTTTCCAGTCCAGGGTGGACCTGGCCTGGCAGTTCAGGCTGGACTTTTCCCATTGGGAGCAGGGTCAAGATTGATTTGCATATGACTGGGTGTAAACTAGAATAGCATTGGGAGCACAAAAAGGATGGATTTAGCCCAGATCTCTGTACGGGGATGAATGTTTGACATTGTTCAACATCAGGCCTGTCCGGAGCTCGTGGAGTTTCCTTCACTTATTTCCGATGAGATACTGAAAAACGCCGCCAAATTCTGCAGAGTTCCATGAGCTGGAGGAGTAGGACAGTCTTACTCTCCTAACTTGACTTGAGTTGCTGTGTTGCCTCCCCTCTCAGGATTCAAACTTTTGTTTTTGAAGGCCATAGGCAAGAGAACATGCCACTGAGCTATGGTACCTCAATGAAAAAAAGAGGAACAGAATATGCACTATCCTCCACGGAGTCATCCTCACGGAGTATTTACGAAATAATACAGCCCCCAAGGGGCTCATAGTCACCAATGCCCCACGGATTTTCCTTGAGGATGTCATTTTTCGAAGAGACTGGGCGCAGATAGCATGGAGATGTACGCGTGACTGGATGATTCTCACCATCCAAACAGCTAAGAGGTTATCCGATGCTATTCTTATAGAGATTCAAGCTACAGAGACTCATTTTAAGACCACGATGACCTCTTTCAAGAAGAAATTAGAGGAGACGAACAGGGAGATAAATGAATACAAAGAGGGTCTTACCCAAGCCAAGATTAAAAAATTTCAGAAAGATCTGAAAAAATGTCATACCTAAAAACCTACCCGTATGCTGCAGAAGACTTTAATCCATCAAAACACTCAGACATTTCAGGAGGCTCTTCAGATGAGGACTCATCTGCTAGTAGTAACTCCAGCACAGGGAGCTACCGGAACAGACAACGGGGAAGAGGCAGAAACAACAGTTGGCAACAACCATGGCCACAACCCCCTCCAGGCACCAACATGCAGTTCCAAGCCCCATACCCCCAGTTGAACCCACATTTCATGTATGGTTGGAACCCCCCCCTTTGGACCACCCCCACCGTACACGAACCAAAGCCAAGGGTTTCATTTTTTAGGGGGTGGCCGCCGTGGACACGGCAGGAGACGCCGACAAACTCAAGTCCAGTGGGAAGACAACCTACATTCAGGAGCCCAAACAAGAAGCAAAACAAGGGACCAACAACCAGGCCCGAGTTCGAGGTAAATCTCGTGACCAATCTCTCTTCATACGAGCTTAGCCCCACTGAGGAAACTATCCTCAACAAAGGTCTAGGATTTGCACCGACCACCAAATTAGATAAATTCCAGCTGCATTGCGAGCTCGCACAATTTTTCCGCAAGCTCAAACTGAAAGCCTTTTTAGAAAATCTTCAGGAACAACCAGATTCCGGACAACAAGGTGATACCCACTTTAAAATCAAATCCACCTTCATTCCACCACCTAGTGCCATTCCTCCGGAAATACTAGTCTATGAGCAAGCTGTCTTTAAAGAGATAGAAGCTTTAAAGGAAGACCACACTTTCCAAAACACAAGCAACAAGGAGCGACAGGCCCTAAAAACGCTCACCGCCAATGAAAGTATAATCATCAAACCAGCGGATAAAGGTGGAGGTATTGTCATCTTGAACAAAGACGACTACCGCAATGAGTGCAAACGCCTCCTCAGCGATACCAAAAATTACCAAAGACTTATGGAGGACCCCAGTGCTCACCTCAAAACTAAAATGTATGATTTGGTGACTGAAGCAGAAAACACGGGGCAAATTACCAGACAGGAAGCCCAATTCCTCACCACTACAGAAGGGAAAATTCCGTACTTCTATACGGTTCCTAAGATACACAAGAACAAGATACCACCTCCTGGATGCCCCATCGTCTCAGGTATAGGGTCATTATTGGAACCCCTTTCTCGCTACTGCGACTTCTTTTTACAATCTATAGTACAGTCTACTAACACCTACTTGAAGGACACTAAAGATCTCCTAAGACTGATTGACAATTTAACATACAATCCAGACACTTCCTTTCTTGTCAGCCTGGACGTGGAAAGCTTATACACCAGCTTGCCACAAGACGACACACTTACTGTACTCAAATTGGCTCTGGACAACACAGTTTGGAATTACCACACTCCCAAACAATTCATTCTAGAGTGTGCATCACTAGCACTCAAAGACAATTACTTTGAATTTGAAGGCGAAATATAGCTGCAAAAATATGGAACTTCCATGGGAAGCGTTTGCGCTCCCAGTGTGGCTGGACTGTATGTCCACAACTTTGAAATGACCTATCTTTTATTTAACAACAGACCCCAAATTCCCCAGATTACATTCTATAAACGATACATTGATGATATCATTCTCATCTGGGAGGGTGACGAAGATTCCCTCACAACCTTTTGTCAGTGGCTCAACACCTGTGACCCAAACCTTAAGTTCACTCATAATGTCCATCGGCACAACATGGTCTTTTTGGATCTGGAGATAACAGCTGACAATGGAACACTTAAAAGTAAAACACACTTCAAACCTACAGCCGGCAACTCATTGTTACACTATTCTAGTTTTCATTCGAGAACACTACGTGAAAACCTTCCCTACGGCCAATTTTTACATTTACGTAGGAATTGTAGCGACATACATGATTTCAAAGTGCAGGCAAATGACCTCAGTGTCAAGTTACTGCACCGCGGGTATCCCAACAAGATAACAGCTAAAGCGCAAAAACGTGCCCGCAATCAGAATCGAGAGGGCTTACTTGAGACCATTGAACGCCCTGACGTTTCCATCCCTCTAACATGTGTGGTGACACACAACTCTGTTGCTAACAAAGTGTCCCAAATCATTAAAAAAAACTGGAATATATTGCACACTGGGAAACTAAAATGGGAACAACCCTTGTTGTCCTATAGAAGGTCCAGATCCCTAAAGGACACCCTTGTATCCACACGCCCCAAACAACCTCCCCATGTGAACAATACTGTCCTAAACGCATGGGGCCTTCCCAACATAGTGGGCCACTATCCATGCGGAAATTGTAGTGTTTGCCACATTACCGAAACAACCAAAAGTTTATCACTAGAACCAGGCAAAACCTGGGTTATCAGGAAGCATACCAACTGCAATACTGTACATGCCATCTACCGCATCACTTGTCCCTGCGGCCTTATATATATAGGCATGACCAACAGAAAAGTAAAGACCCGCATCTGTGAGCACCGCAGCACCATTCGCTGTAGAAAAAACACCACCAGGATGACAAACCATTTCCTAGAGGCTGGTCACACCACCAATGACATGAGGTGGGTTGTAATTGAAACATTGGAACCAACCACCCCCAACATCCAAAGTCGCCTATTGGAAAAGGAAAAGCGATGGATTTACCGCTTATCCAGCCATTTGACTGGTTTAAACGATAACATTCCTTGGAATTCACTCAGCAAGTAACTGTGTTGTTACCCAGTATTCAGACTTTTCCCTGGTAACTGTATAAACCAGATATGGTGTCCACCACTTTGCTGATCAGCCCTCGGGCATCCCCGTCCGACGCACCCACCACATCGTGTTCCCACTTTCTTTCTTTCTTTCTTCCTCCATTAGCCCATCTTATTTTAATTTTCAAGTCCTTGGCTACTCTCAACTCCATAGGGTGCCCACTTAATGAGGGTGCGCCCATTTTGTGTCATCACATTTGATCAAGGACGCCCAACTATCACATCACGAGCTTTTTAACTGGCCTCTATTTATGTGTTCACACCACCGTGCGCACCTTTTTCCACTTCCCCCAGGATGTCCAGACTATTTACATAACCCCTGCTCAGGCATGCATCATATCCCCTGTTGGCCCTCGGCCCCACCCTTTGGCTGATTTAATTCAGATTACACCACTCCAATATGGTGCCTGTTTTATGCGCGGCCAGCACACATAGAGAGCGCTAGCCGTTTCTCATCAGCATTCTTCACCCTTGTGCTGATATTCCTTTATCAGTCCCCCGACTCAGATTTTCCGGCACCTGCCATATGGCTGGTATGGGCATTTTCCGTCATTGCAACATGGTGCCCGCACATGCGCGGTACACCCACTGTGAGCACTCTAGACCGCTCTCAATGCGGCGTGTCCCCACGCCGACGCTCCCATTACAAAGCCCCTGACACCGGCATTAACGCCAGCAGCCGGGACCATGGGAGACCGCAGTAGGTTGTAGCGGGATATCCGTCTTGACGAAGTAAGATCTTTCAATGTGTGAGCACGCTAAGCTTAGCGCTTTCTTCCCCCTTTTTTTGCAGACATGTTTAGTCACGTATACGATTTCCGTATACCTTTATGTAACTTGCCTAGATGTCTCATCATTTTTCCTACTTTCCTCCCTTGCCACAGAGTGTGACTACAGACGATTCCCCTCCCGGGCCCTGAATTCCTGCTAGACACTATATTCTAGTGTAATTATGTTCTCTTTTTTAACTCCAATTTTATTTTAAACTTTCTTTAAAACACGTGTTCTGCTACACGCTGTAAAAAATGCCGGTCACTTGTACCACGGTCGACACACCGGCCATTTGGGCTAGCAGATTGCGTTCTGCCCACACTGCATAACTTTGCTGCATTTAGTAGACGTCGCAGGGTGACATGTGCCCTACATGATGTCACTCTTAGCATGCTGCATGTACTCCACAGTACCTACTAAAGATTTCATCACGTCATTGTTGACCTAGCATGCTATTTTCTCACCTGGTTTAGTCGTTCACAATTCAATGTTACTTTTACGATAAAGTACTCTTTCAGCAGGCTACCAGATTATAAGGACTCACTGCGTTGCCCACTATATAGTCCTATACAAGCACAAGATCAAACAAAAGATTGCATTTTATGTTGCTTCTATTTTCCTTTATGTGTTGTTGTTTTGTCCTTTCCCTTACAGGTTACTTCAAGTGGGGTCGTAAGTATCGACTCCTTCATTTTTTCCAACTCACCTTAGCGTGTGTGTTGTGATTTTTAATACTCACGTGGCCATATTTTGCCACTCATTCACTTTTCTTCACCTGGTCCTGATGAAAGCCCCCTCTATTTCTTTGCAGGGGCTGAAACATGTAGACCTATCACAGACAACTACGGGTTTAAACAACTCCATTAGTTTCGCTCTTGGATTTTAATATATCCTGGGCTGCCACAATTAAATTCATTTGGCAAGGATCCCCAGAGATATTTTTAATTTGCACATCTCACATCACACTATCACACTACACCAGCTCCGCTGTAATCAGGCGTTGAAGCACAACCGGGCGGCATTAGGCCACCCGGTTGGGACCCCAATGATGAAGCATGACACCAACCAGGTTGGTGTGTGAGGGGTCTTTTAATAAAACCTAAGGGTTGTGTGGCACTGCTGCTAGCACAGTGAGTCCTGACTCTTTGTTTCTCTCAGTGGGTACGTCCACATTGTTTGTATATTGAATTTGGGGATAGGGACGTGCCTTGACCTTTCCTCGCTCTCCCCCCATTCTTGTTTTGAGTTCGAGCAGTACCCTGCATTATTAAAATTAAGCCCTGGGGAGGTGGTGGTCCCAGGGGCATAATTAAGCCCAAGGAGGGTGGGCCCCTACTTGGGCTTTTTTTTAACATTTTGCAGCAAATTGGCAGCTCCGTCACGTTCCCGCATCAGCATTTTTTATTTTAAAGTGCTTTTTGGCCATGTCGGGGTAACAGGGAGACCCAAGGACTACAGTTAGTGGATCAATGTATTCCCACCCTGCCCCCTGTTCTTTTTTTAAATGTTTTTAATAAGACTTGGCTGAAGCCGAGTCCCAAGATGTCTGCCAATGCTTCCTGGTTGGCAGCCAATTAGATTTTTTAGCATGGGGACTGTCGGACCCTCAGATGATCTGCATTCCTATATATCCAAATTTGGACTTCCTTTAATATCTCCAAAATTGCTAAACAAATTTACACCAATTCACAAGAAGTTCACTTTCTGGACCAACAGCTACATTTCCTTTTTGGGGAGAGAATGTGGCCTAACAGCTAGGACAATCGACCTCGGAGCTGGGGAACCTGGTTCGAGTCTCGGCAGGGACGCTCACCAATCTGTGATTCTGAGGAAATCACTTATTCTCCCCGTGCCTGACAAAAATGAATGTGTTCGTTTGTAAGGTAACTGGTGCTCATGTAAAGCGCTCTGATACCTTCGGGTCTAGCTCCTGCTATATAAAACTCCACAAAAAAAAACAATTCTGCCAAATTTGGTGCAATTCTGTACAGTGGTTCGGGCAACAGTTGTGTCTAAAATTCCTCTGTAAACTAACATGGGAAATGCACATTTTTTGACCCCCCCATTTTTCCCAGCCCTCACTCGATGGACCACCCCAAACCTTTCCATGTGCAGCGAGAATCACCAGCATACTTTCTTTGTAATATTTCGTGAAGATTCATCAAATGACTTCAAAGATGAAGACAGGTCAAAAAACGCTTTTCCTATGGAAACTAGTTCCTAACTATAACTACATACTGGCGACATATAGATATATGCATAAGTGTTAAAGTAATGCTATATTTGGGTATGATAAAAATGATCTGTTTTTGTTTTTAAAAAAAACAAAGGTTAAAGTGACGTTATAGCTAGGTGAATCGTTCAAGGACACCATTAATGTTTTGAACAAAAAAAAAACATAGATATTCACCAGTTATATTTAGCAGAGCTAACTATAACTTGCGCCCCTCCATGTACTGTTATAACCTCACATATTACATCACGCATGACATGTTCTATGGCATCACTCAGGACATCATTAATTACATCACTGATGTTATACATTTCTTATAAATGGGAGGCCCCTCTCACCGACCCTATTTTAGCCCCAGGGACCACATCCCCTCAGGCCTGCATTAATTATAAGTAGGTGCCCAGGTGCCCTCCTGCAGCACCTACCATTCACCTCATTGGGGGCCGCGGGGGAGCCTCAAGGCCCATGCAGCCCCAGCCAGCTCCCTGCATGGTGCAGTAGCTAGCATTCATCCTGCCTTGAGTGAGCAGCTGTTTTTTGCAAGCTCCCTCTGGGCCAGAGCAATATGTGTTCTGTTTCTCTGCCTGCAGGAGTGTGTGGCAGGGAAACACAACATATGTCTTCTCCCAGCCGGAGGGAGCATGTTTAAAGTTCCCGCCGGCTGGAAGCAGACTTGTATGTTTGCTCCCGCTCGTAAGAGTCCCTCGATATTCTGCAGTGTATATAAATGTTTGTCTATGATTTAATATCCTCAAAATGTTAGGGCAGAGAGATGTAGATGGAGTAAAACTGTCTCCTATTGAACCTCAACAATCTTTGACCTGACAGTAAAACATATAGTGAACATATTTCTGAAACTATGATAAAAAAGACAAATAGACTGAGTTCTCATTATCAAGAATGACTCTGAAACTGTCAAACAAAAAAACAAATCAGTCATACTTCATCTATATAAATGGTCCAGACAGTAAATATGAGGAATTTTAAAACTCATTTAATAACAAAGTCAAAAACATTGAACTTTACAACTGTCTGCTCTCTGATAACTCACATGAACCTATTCTGAAAAGAAAATCTCTAAATAATTGCACACAATCTAAAGAGATTTTCAAGATTAAGCTAATCAGCACTATTGCCAATTCTGGCCTGAGTGAATTTACAAAGCCAGTCACTCCAAACTGAACAAACCTAGTTGACCTTTCGCTACATCAGGGAAAATATCCGGGCTGCCACAAAACAAGAACCTTTAGCCACCAATAAAAAAAAGTCTGTAGGCTCAGAAGACCTTAATAACTTTTTCCCATCTTGCATATACCTTTGCTAACAAAGATTCTTTAGTAATGTGTTGACATTTGTTAGACCTGGCACCATTGGCGTGGGTCTCCCTTCCATTTTTTGCTGTTGTCTCCTCCGTTTTGCTGGTGTTAGATGCTCTGGGCGCTGTACCACTGCCCTTCAGTGCCACAGCGCGAATGCTCCCTGTGTAAATATGACATGTGAATTGGTATATCCATGATTTGCTTATTTGGTTTACCTGTTAGTCCCTAGTAGCGTGGCCTGTGTGTGCCCAGGGCTGGTAAACCAAATGCTGCTGGTGGGTCTGCAGCGCTAGTTTGCGCCACCCACAGAAGCAGCTTGTAAAGTGTGTCTCAGACCTGCCACTGCAGAGTCTGTGTGCAGTCCAGAACTGCCATCTTGGCTGTGAAGTGCACCCACTTCCCAGCCCCTGAACCTTCCCTTGGCATCATGTAAGTCACCCCTATGGTAGGGTGCATTGTGTGTGTATGGTAGGACATGCCTTGGTGTGTGTAGCATGTCCTGGTAGTGAATTACACCCAATTTCGTTTTTCACTACTGTAAGGCTACCTGTTCCCCATAGGCTAGAATGGGCAGTTTGACTATTACATTCTATAGTCCTAACTGACCCCAGGAACATGGTAGACAAGCATTGGCATAGCCAATAGGTCTCGCCTTTGGGGCCTTATAAGTGTTTAGCCAGAGCTATTGACTTTGCCAATGTCTTCAAGCTGTGCTGTAGAGAAGTGTGGCTGCTGTGCGGCATGCTGAAAAGTTATAATAAAAAATTGTGTCAGAAGCATTTTTGTTACTTTATATATGACCAAGAAGGCATTATGTAAAACTGAACGACCATATTAAAAAAGTATTTACAATAAAAATTTCCTCAGTTTTCTTTTGTTCTTGCAATGCTGGCAACTTGTTTCTGCCTATTGCAATGGTTGTTTGTTAAAGCTTTTTTATGAGGGGCATAAACAATTGGAGGGTGAAGGTTGGGAACTAGTACCTGTATTATAACACTAGCAGCGGGCAGACGCTAGGGGAGAATCAACAGATGCCAGATTCCGAGAGCAGGCTGTGGTGGCGCTGAGTGATGCTGTGGTGGCGCTGAGTGATGCTGTGGTGGCGCTGAGCGATGCTGTGGTGGCACTGAGCGATGATGTGGTGGCGCTGAGCGATGCTGTGGTGGCGCTGAGCGATGCTGTGGTGGCGCTGAGCGATGCTGTGGTGGCGCTGAGCGATGCTGTGGTGGTGCTGAGCGATGCTGTGGTGGTGCTGAGTCATCCTGTGGTGGTGCTGAGTCATCCTGTGGTGGTGCTGAGTCATCCTGTGGTGGTGCTGAGTGATGCAGTGTTGGCCATGAGTGATGATGTGGTGTCGCTGAGTAAAGCTATGGTGGTGCTGAGTGATGCTGTGGTGGCGCGGAGTGATGTTGTGGTGGCGCTGAGTGATGCTGTTGTGGCGCTAAGTGATGCTGTGGTTGTGCTGAGTAATGCTGTGGTTGTGCTGAGTGATGCTGTGATGGCGTTGAGTGATGCTGTGATGGCGTTGAGACATGTTGTGTTGGTGCTGAGTGATGCTGTGCTGGCTCTGATTGATGCTGTGCTGGCTCTAATTGATGCTGTGGTTGCACTGAGTGATGCTGTGGTGTTGCCGAGTGAGAGATAGAGTGAAGATATAATGCCCAATTAGAGAGGGTGGTGAGAGAGAAAGAGAGAGAAAGGGTGTACATAGAATAAAGAGTGGAGCGGGATAGAGAGAGAGAAAGAAGGGGAGAGAGAGTGAATGAAGGAGTTTGAAAGAGAAACAGATAAAGGGGTGAGAGAGAATGAAAGGCTAAAAAAGATAGAGAGGGGAGAGTTAATTAATTAGAGAGAGAATTAGAGAGGGAGAGAGAGAGAGAAGGAGAGAGACAATAAGAGTGGGGGGTGGAGTTTAAATAGAGTGAAGAAGTGACGCGGAAAAAGTAACCTTAAATATAGCTTTGTGCTTTGCGCAAATAAATATTTTAAAAAAAACAGTGAGAGACAAAAATACTGGTAATTAGGCTGTGACTCCCAATATAAAACAAATAGCGATATAAGTTGAAATCAACCCACCGAAGCAATATTTCTAACTAGACAAAAAAAAGCTTGCATTTCAATGCTAATCGCTGTTGTTTTTCATGTGACTGTAGTCCAGGGCCCTCAGTTGGTAATGTGAGCTGCTGCTGCGATTGAAACATCAGAGTCCAGAGAGTTAATGAGCCATGACGAGGAAATGAGGAAGAGATAGGAAACCCAGATGCCAGCTGCGCGTGCACGCCATCGTGAACTCAAGCTGGTCGCCAGCCGAAAGCCAGTGTTTGCACTTCCAAAACCCACTTACTAAAACTCTCGGCCAGACCAGCGCAAGCGCTGGTGCAGGCCGAGACCTAAAAACTAGGGAGAGTGTGAGGTGCGGAGATAACGGAGCTCAGAGCGGGCAGGCCAGTGAACAAAAAACTAGGGAGAGTGTGAGGTGCGGAGGGGGCTTGTTGGCATGGCTGAGAGGTCACCTGTGAGGTGGTGTGTGGTGCACACAGGGATGCCGGCAGTCAGGACGGGGATGAACGGTCTTCCCTGGGAGTCACTCTCGCACAGTGACCGGCCGGGGCAAGATTAATATGACGGAGCTCGAAGCGGAGCAAACCAGTGAAAGTAAAAAACTAGGGAGAGTGTGAGGTGCGGAGATAACGGAGCTCAGAGCGGGCAGGCCAGTGAAAAAAAAAACTAGGGAGAGTGTGAGGTGCGGGGTGGGATTGTAGGCATGGCTGAGAGGTCACCTGTGAGGTGGTGTGTGGTGCGCACAGGGATGCCGGCAGTCAGGACGGGGATGAACGATCTTCCCTGGGAGTCACTCTCGCACAGTGACCGGCCGGGGCAAGATTAATATGATGGAGCTCGAAGCGGAGCAAACCAGTGAAAGTAAACAAGTCAGCCGAGCTCACAGGGATGAGGATAACGTAAGAAAGGAAGCAGAGCTCACAGGACAGTTGATAGGTAATGAACAAGAAGCATAGGTGGTCAGTGTTTAAGCAGAGAGGGTGGTGTGCATCCAGAGGGTTCAGCGAACGTTCAGAGAGAGCAGATGGTCATTGTGTAAGCAGAAGGCGACGGCAGTAAAGTAGGCTTAATGAGCCTTGACAGAACCCCACATGGCGGGTGCACGCTCGCGTGAACGCAAGCTGGTGGCCAGCAAAAGCCTCTCTGGTAGCACTTCAAAAACCCACTTACTAAATGTCTCGCAGAGCAGCGCAAAGCGCTGGCTCAGCGAGACCTAAAAAACAGCAAGTGGCCACCATAGATGCCCGGGCGGAAAGGTTCCTTACTTCCCAGCAACACTTGTGTTTAATAAACAACCTTCTTTATGTAAACTTTGTGTCATACCTTACTCAATGGAGTGAATCTGCAGGGACTGAAATGGAAATTAGTTTAACAGGAAGTGACGACCACTCCTGGGTACCAGGAACAGTTTGGACTGAACCGGAGCCACCATACCTCTAAACTGCAGGGCCGCGAGAATCACGAGTTCAAGGCTCAACATAGCCATCCGCTCGTAATGATGGGAAGATTTACTGGAGGTTAATTTGGTTTGATTACTTTACTCCGCCACTGGGGCGAGCAAATTAATTTCCCAGTGAGGGTTCCGTAGAACTGGAGATATTCTTAAGGCCTGGAACCTTCATGCCTAGAACCTGCCTGATGCCAGCATCCTGGTTCTAATCCCTTCTTTGTGAGTTTATATTTCATGTCCTGGAAAGGACTCAAATCACCACATATACCTAAGTGTGGAAAAGCAATGGTGTAATTTGTGTATACTTTTAGTAATTTGTGCTTTTAGGCAATACTTGTCCAACTTTTACTGCTAACAGTATTTTATTTTAATGCATGTGTTACTGCCTTTTCCCAACCTGCCGCTAAAAGGAGCCATCTAGTTAAAGAAAAAAAAAAACTGTTCTCTTACCCAGTTGTGCATCTCTAAAAACCACAATAGGCATTCCAGGATGTTCATGTATTTGATCCTGTCTGCTTGGGTTTTCACACATATTGTGACAACAGTCACTGAATGCCCCCTCGAACGTTTGGTAGGGATATTATTATGTTTTTTGGAGGGGGGGGGCTTGAGAGGGGAAGGGGGCACCATTCACGTATCTCCATACAGATCCAATTTCTGGCAACACCCGCAGCCAGCTTTGGCTTAACAGCAGAGAGCACTTCCTAAGCACAGATTTGGGAGCGCGCAATTATCATGGAAAAAAAGCATTAGCACAAATCCCAGACGGTAGTGTGGGTGTCGAAAATACTAGATTGGCTGCAAGTGTCACAAATGACCTGGGGCAACTTTGCAGCACTGCGGACACATGTCAAAATCATCTCCGAAAGATGGACAGTCTTGGAAGAGTGTCTATCACTTGTCACATTACCAAAGGCAGGGTGGCAGGAGTAAGGAAAAGTCAGTCACATGCAATGATCACCTGTACAAAGTTAGGGGCATATTAACAAGGCGGCGTTAATGAATTATCGCCGCTTTAGCGTCCGTTTTCGGACGAAAAGCGGCGATAATTTTATCGCCGAATTAACAAGGACACGCTAGCGCGTGATTCCTGACTTAGCGTCCGTTTTCTGCACGCCTCCCATCGCATCGCTAATGAGATGCAAAGGGGCGTGCCTGTGAAAACAACAGGAAATATCGCTAACCCAGGTATCGCCATATTAGCAACGTGGGTTAGCGATATTTTAAATTGCGTTAAGTATGCCTTAACGCAGGAATTTAACGTCTGCTAAATTCCTGACTAAGGCATACCTAACATGGGGGGTGGATTGTGTGGCTCGCTATCACTGGAAAATTATCGCCTTTGCGCTAAGCGTTGTTAATACAGCGCTAGCATGGCGATAATTTCCAGCGATAGCCGGCGATAGGATTCCTCACGCTAAGCACGGCCAGCGATAATTATCGCTGGCCGTTGTTAATATGCCCCTTAGTAGGGCTGGGTGAGAGTCTGTTGTGTGACATATTTCTCTCTGAAACGATAGGCACAGACTACTGACATCAATGTTGTGCTGACAATAGTCAGACGTCAGGATAACATCTTAAAAGCTAGCTGGCCAGAATCAGTGATGTGTCAGTATTGCACCTAAAAGGGTGATCAAGTCAGAGGTTTCGCTCATGCCCCAAATATAACCACTGGTTGCCTCACAACACTTTTGCATCATATGTAGAAAAATAAAGGTAAACTAAAAGAATAGGGGTATCTGAAGAGTGCAATTTCATTGTGAAGGGGCTCCTGCGCAAACTAATGAATGTTTAATGTCGTCATGCTAATGGTATCGATTTTATCAACCTCAGAAAGCTGAGAGGCTTAAAGAGCTGGCTGGAATATGTGCGTGTAGCCAAGGAATCAAACGCAGGGTGGAAGGGTTAAAAATATATTTGATTTTCTAATAACTTTGGCCCAATTCGAAACTGTGGACAAAATCTGGTAGAGACTTAGAACATTTAACCTTTGCTTGGTATTTTAAAGTTTGCACAGATTCATCTGAACAAAAAAGTATTGATTTGATAATAATAATATTGCCATTGAATACCACATATGAACAAAATTAGGCAGAAGCGTTGAAGGATTGGTTTATGTCGAGCTTAGTGCCAGTCCATCAAGTGGCAGGCAATAAAATGTTCAATGGCTTATAACTTTAGCGCAGTTTGAGGAACCTGCATCAAAGGTCAAAGGCAGTTATCAATGTACACTCAGAGCAGGTAGTTCAGGTTTCATGCAGATCGAATGGAGGTGGAGGCAAGTTAAGGGGTGGGTTGGGTCAAACAGTTTTGATTTACTGATAACTTTGTCATTGTTAGGCTAAAACTTAGGAGGTTAAACCTATTCGTGGTCCATGCATATATCTCTCCATGTCCCAGCCATGCTCAGCATACCATTTTGCCCATGGCATGAAAAGAGAAAAAATCTCTCTTATATACATCTGCAAGAATGCAACTATACCACTAAAGAATCTTATCATGACTACAATTATTTAATAAGAGGTGCATCTAAACTTCAATAATCAGGGGGATATATTTAATACAATAACATTTGTTTGCTGGCTTAATCCCATAACAAAACATACCACTGCAGCTGCAAAGAACAATGTTGCTTTCACTTTACAACACAGTATCTAATGCTGTCAACATTAGTTTCACTTCAGTGAAGGAAAACTAACTAGAGTCATTTGAGCCACTCTCTCAACATACACGCACCATTACTACAATTAACAATGTTTTGGCAACCACAAATGGTAAAGTTATGCCGGTACAGAATATACATAATCAGGCAGTAATTAGCACTCAGCGTCCCTCGATTTCGATCCCTAACCGTTGCCCCTCACCAAGGATGCGGTCAATCCTTCAGATCCAAGCTTGATGACCCACTGATATCTCAAAGGTAGCAACTTACCCACACACATCTGGCAAAAAGAAAGAGGATTCCGTCACCCTCAAACAAGCAAGTGGATAACTTCTCTTGCAGCAAGTCAAAATTGGGGGGTTATCCGCCAAAACCACTTGCCAATTAATTTTAACTCTGCCCTAGTGTAAACATAGAACGGTGATGAAATTCCTTTATTATGTTGATCCCGCTATCACGTTTTCACCAGAAAAATCAGTCTTAAGAACCATATGGGAGAATTTGGACAGTGCTTACCGGAGGAAGGTGTCCCTCCATACCCTAGTATATCAGGAATCTGCGTTCCTTATCTGAGAACGGGGATCACGCTGCAACATCAACAAGCGCTGAAACACAAAACGCCGCCCGCGGCCGCGAAAGTGAAACAGTACTGGGCTAACAAGTGGGAGGGGTGGGGGAGTGCGAGAGAACACACAGCGATTCCTTTGCGGGAGCGAGCAAACATATGTTGCCAAAGCTCGCTCCCGCAAGGGAATCACTAACGTGCACGCATTGCCATTGAAAGCAATGCAATGCGTGCACGTTTTGGCTGAAAGCCGAGCGATTTCTATAGGTCTTTTTCTAAGCAGCGCATGCGCGCTGGAGTAGGCGAGACCTAAAAACGAATTTAGTATGCCTGAGCTCAGAATATTAAAATACATCTTTTAGTGAAGTTTATTTTTATATTCTGTGTTTGAAAATACCACTTTTAGAAAGTAGGTATTTTCTTGCCTAAGCCTTCCAGTGTGCTCTGCTGTTATGTGTATTGGCTGTCTGGTTTTGGAGGGACAGGGCAGGCTGAGTCAGACCTGGGTTGAATAGAGAGATCTGCATTTAGAGTACAGGGAGGGGTAGCTCCTTGACCTGAATAGGGCTGTGCCTGGCAAGGTGAATGCTGGCTCCACCTCCTACTGTGTGTCTGATAGCAGACCCCCTCTTTCTGAAAGGAAGGATGCAGCCTGGTAAACAAAGTGCTCCAGGACTGAACAGAACTGGTTCTGGCTAGGCTCAGTGACTTGTAGCTTTTGAAAACAAAGACTTTGGGGTATAAATATCTGTGCTGAAACCCCTACAAAGTGTATTGCTCCTGGACATCAAGACGAACCTCTGTCCGTGTAACTGAAGGAATCTGCAGGAGGTGACTATCCTTGTGCTTGTGTGCTGTTTCTTGGATTGGCCTGCAGTGGTTACCATTGGACTTGGAAGAAGAGGGAAAAGGACTTTGAGAGAACTTTTATTAATCTTGCTAAAGCAATCACCCAAGGGCTAGGAGAGAGCTAGCCTCCTGTTGAAGTCTCAGGCACATCAGACTTCACCACCGGCCTCCTGATTCCTCCCAGTGAGGATTTCTATCTGCAGGTGAGGCTCCTGTGAGTTCCAGGGCCTCTAGTTCTACTACAGAGAAGAGAGTGCTGAAATCATCACTAACGCACGTTTGCAAGCCGCCGCAGCCGAAAGCGCCCGAAAAATCATCGCGCTGCTGCCGCTGAGTGCTCGCAACCAAAGATCGACTCATCGCACGTTTGTGGGCCGCCAAGTGCTCGCTACCTCCAAAGATCATCGCATCGCACGTTTGCGGGCTTCCAAGTGATTGCTAACTCCAAGAGATCATCGCACCGAGATCATCGCTTCACGACATCGCAGCGCGGACGCCGGGCGTCCGCCATTTTCATCGCGTCAGGATCGTCGCTCCCTCGTGGAGCGCCATTTCTTTGCATCGCAACCTGATCGCACACGCAACAGGATCATCGCATCGCCTCCTCCCTCGCAGCAAGGAGTCATCGCACCAACGGCCTAGCGTGCAGAAGTTTGTCGCATCATCTCCGCACGCACCAGCATATCGGCGCATCATCCTCCCTCGCGGCAAGGATTTATCGCATCGCTGGCCTCGCGTGCAGAAAATCATCGCTACAGCTTCTTTGCGACAATTTGTTGGTTTTGCTACGAAATCCAGGTACTTTGTAAGTAAAAGGGTCGCAGAGACCACTGCTTTGAACTGAACTCCTCTTGGCACACTTTGAACTATTTTTGCAGCAGTTCAAGAGTAATCCTATTTTTCAGTATTGTGGCCTTTTATCGTTATTGGTCTTGTGTTAAGTCTATATATAAAGATACTTATTTTTGATAACTACTTGTGTGGTGTCCCTTTGTAGTGTTCCTCACTGTGTTACTGTGTATGGTCATAAATGCTTCACACACTGCCTCTGAGATAAGCCTAGCTGCTCGTGCTACGTTACCACAGGGTGGAGCAGGGGTTATCAAAGGGTGTAGCCCTCTCACTCTGACTTAGGAAGAAGGGTCCCTACTTGGACAGTGGCCAGCCATTGCCAACTAGAGACCCCCATTTCTAACATTGGTGGGCAGCGGTGAGGATCTGGACTTGCATTTATGATCGCATACAGTAATTATAGTGTACAGTACTAGTGAGTGCAGACCATAACGCAACCACATACGTTTTTGAGGTTTTTTGATTCTATTTTTGATTAATATTGCCAGTTATTGCTACAATGGGCAAGCCCAGATCCAATGCCTCGGAGGATCTCTCCTGGGAAGAAGAGAAATTAGAAACCTACAATGCCAAGCAGCTCAAATATTTTTGCAAACAATTCACAGTCCCTATCACAGGTCTCACTAGAAGGAGGAGTATTACAAGGTGCTGAAGGCCTGGCTAGAAGCCAGGGATGCCCCATAGAATATGGGAGAGCTTGTGGAGGGGGAAGAGAATGCAGGAGAGCAGCAGGGCGAAGTAGTAGACTTAGTAGGAGATAAAGCAATTTCCAGCCCGGGCACTAGTGTGTCCGCTAAGGGTCTGTCCCCAGAAGAGATGGAGGACAGGGAGAGAGATAGGCGGCATAATATGGAGATGGCTAAGCTTAAAATGGATGGTCACAGGGACCTAGAGAACAAGAAGTTAGAATTTGAGATTATGAAAATGAAACTTGAGCATGAGAGAATATTGAGGGAGTTGGAGATTAAACCAAAGAGTGTAGAGATCTCCCCTCTGGTGGCAGCATACCTGTAGTGCATACTGAGCATAGAGTGTATATACCCAAGGAGGTTATTAAGGATTTCCACAAAAGTGAAGATATTGGGCAATGGTTTGCCGCTTATGAATTAGCCATGGTGTCCCACCGGGTCCCTGAGAAGGATTGGGGAGCGGGGTTGTGGGGACGCTTTGTGAGTGAGGGGAGGGATACCTTGTTGGACCTGCCCCCAGAAAGTCGAATGGTTTATGGCCACATGAAGGAAGCTTTGATGACCCGCTATGGTTTGACCCCTGAGATGTATAGGCAGAGGTTTAGGACCTGCAAGAAGCTAGAGGGTACCACGTGGGTTGAATATGTGTCTTTTTTTGCAGAGCAATGGAACGCTGGGTAAAAGGTAGCAAAGTAGAAACTTTTGAGCAGCTTTATGATTTGATTGCATGGGAGCATTTATCTAGTAACTGTTTTCCTGAGCTACGCCAGCACCTGATTGATTGCAAGCTGACTAACCCTAGGAAGCTTGCTGAGGAGGCGGACCGCTGGGTGAGCACCCGGGTTCGCAAGGGTCCAGTGGGAGACTTCGCCAAAGGTGGGCAGGGTCCCCAGCAGAGAAGTGGGGGGACAGGGGTAAACCGAGGGAGTTCCAAAGAGGGCCCCAAAGTAATTCCCAAGGGAACCAAGCAGTGGTGTCCCAGCCTCCCCAAGAGAAAAAGCCAGTGCCCCGACAGGTAGGCCTGTTCAGAGGGGGTCCCTTACTTGTTATAAGTGTGGTCAAGTGGGCCACAGATACTATGATCCCCAGTGTCCTCAGAGGGATACTAGTGCACCACCCCGTGCCCCACCCCGCCAGCTTGCAAGTGTAGCCCTGGGGGGGGAGGAGATGGGTGCCCAAGAGGGGTGGGATCCCGTAGAGTTGACCCTTGTCTCATTAGGAGACTTTGAGATGGTCCCTAAGCCTGCACTGCCTGATAACACTAAAAAGTACAGGCAGTGGGTGACCATCAATGGCCATAGAGTGGAGGCTCTAAGAGACACAGGAGCCAATGTAACTGCTGTCAGCTCCCGGTTGGTGTCCAAAGAGCAGGTTGTCCCCCATGCATTCTACCCAGTAGTGTCCGCAGACAACTCAGAGAGCCAATGTGAGGTGGCTCAGGTTCCCTTTGAGTGGGGGGTCTCAGGAACTCTTCAGGTGGCTGTGAGGCCCGCCATGCCTGTAGACTGTCTGTTGGGCAATGATTTAGAGAAATCCCCGTGGGCTACGGTGGAGAGGAAATCTCACTTAGAGATGTTGGGTCTGCCTGAGTGGGTGTGTGCCACCACTCGGACCATGGCAGCCAAGGAGGGTGTTGAGAAGGACCTGGAGCCTGAGAGTATGGCCCAGATCCCTGCCTTAGAGAGAAGGGGCAGGGGGCGCGGGGAGCCGGCCCCCTTGGTTCCCACGGCCCAGGAGGGAGCGGGACCCTGAGGGGGATGCCCTGGAGCCTACCGGGGAGCAGATCGCCGAACTGGGGGACCTGCCTGAGCTGACCCATTGGCAGCAGGAAGGGGGACCCACCAGGGAGGAATTTTGTGAGCAGCAGAGAGTTTGCCCCTCTCTTGAGGGTATGCGGCGACAGGCTGCAGCCCAGGCAGAAGGTGACATGTCTGGTTCACATCTGATTTATTGGGAGAACAGTCTCCTGTATAGCGAGCCTAAGGCTGCTGAGTCGGGGTCAGCCCGTGTGCTGGTGGTACCCGAGTGCTTCAGAGCCTTCCTACTGGGGTTGGCTCACGACATTCCATTGGCAGGACATCTGGGGCAGACCAAGACCTTTGAAAGGCTGGACACCCACTTTTATTGGCCCCAGATGTGCAAGAGTTCAGACACTCATTGCAGGACATGTGAGACTTGCCAGGCAAGTGGGAAGAGTGGGGGAAGATCAAGGCCCCACTCCAGCCCTTTCCAGTTGTTAGTACCCCATTCGAGCGAGTGGGCATTGACATTGTGGGGCCTCTGGACCCCAAGACAGCCATGGGCAACAGGTTCATCCTGGTCTTGGTGGACCATGCCACCCGGTACCCTGAAGCCATCCCGCTCAGGACAGTGACGGCCCCGAGGTGGGACGTGCACTGATGGGGATTTTCTCCCGTGTGGGATTCCCCAGAGAGGTGGTGTCTGACAGGGGGACCAACTTCATCTCCCAGTACATGAAGTCTCTGTGGAAGGAGTGTGGGGTAACTTATAAGTTCACCACTCCTTACCACCCCCAAGGTAATGGTCTGGTTGAAAGGTTCAACCGGACCTTGAAGGGCATGATCATGGGCCTAGAAGAGCCCCTGAGGCATAAGTGGGACGTCCTCTTGCCATGCCTGTTGTTTGCCTACCGTGAGGTGCCACAGAAGTCCTTAGGGTTCAGTCCCTTTGAACTCCTCTATGGCCATCCGGTAAGAGGGCCTCTGAGTCTGGTCAAGGAACGCTGGGAGCAATCTCCCAGGAAACCTCCCCAAGATGTATTTAGCTACATGTTGGCCTTCAGTAACCAGACTCGGCGTTTCAGAAAAATTGCTGAGGCAAATCTGGAAGCCAGCCAGGAGGAAATGAAACGTTGGCACGACCAGAATGCCACTCTGGTCGAATTTCAACCTGGTCAGAAGGTTTGGGTACTGGCCCCAGTGGAGCCTTGTGCGCTCCAAGATAAGTGGACCGGTCCATTTGAGGTGGTGGAGCGCAAAAGTCCAGATACCTACTTGGTGGACTTTCAATCTCCCAGGAACCCCTTGCGGGTCCTGCATGTGAACCGCCTGAAGCCCCACTTTGAGAGGTCTGAAGTGGGCATGCTTCTTGCCACAGATGCTGGGATGGAGGAGGAGAGTGAGCCTCTTCCTGACCTCCTGTGTGCAGGAGAGAAGGATGGGTCAGTGGAGGGTGTGGTCCTCTCCACCACACTGACCCCTGAGCAGCAGAGAGATTGTCACCAACTGTTGGGGCAATTTTCTGATTTGTTTTCCCTGGTGCCTGGTGTCACTGATTGGTGCGTCCATGAGGTGGACACCGGGGACAGTCCTCCTGTCAAGCACAAGGCTTACAGAGTGACTGACAGGGTCAGGGCTTGCATTAAGGAGGAGGTCTCCAAAATGTTTGCCCTAGGGGTGATTGAGTCCTCTAGCAGCCCTTGGTCCAGCCCCGTGGTTTTGGTACCAAAAGCTGCAACGCCTGGTGCCACACCTGAACTTAGGTTCTGTGTGGACTACCGAGGTCTCAATTCGGTCACGAAGACCGACGCGCACCCCATCCCCAGAGCTGATGAGCTCATGGATCGGCTAGGGGCTGCCCGGTACCTCAGCAGGTTTGATCTGACGTCTGGGTACTGGCAGATCGCCTTAACTGATGGGGCAAAAGAGAGGTCAGCATTCTCCACACCAGATGGGCACTACCAGTTCCGTGTGATGCCCTTTGGGATGAAGAATGCCCCAGCCACCTTTCAGAGGTTGGTCAACCAGGTGTTGGTTGGGCTGGAGGATTTCAGTGCCGCCTACCTGGATGACATTGCAGTGTTCAGTTCCTCCTGGGAGGACCACTTGCGCCACCTCTGGGAAGTGTTGATGGCGCTGCGCAGACCAGGCCTCACAATCAAGGCCAGTAAGTGCCAGATTGGGCAGGGTTCTGTGGTGTATTTGGGACACCAGGTGGGGAGTGGCCAAGTGGCGCCCCTGCAGCCCAAGATTGAAACCATCCTGGCTTGGGAGCCCCGAAGGACCCAGACCCAGGTGAGGGCCTTCTTAGGACTCACAGGTTACTACAGGAGGTTTGTCAAGGGGTATGGCAACATTGTTGCACCCTTGACTGAGCTGACTTCCAAAAAGCAGCCAAAGATTGTGAACTGGACTGACACCTGTCAGAAAGCTTTTGATGCCCTCAAGACTGCCATGTGTACAGCACCAGTACTCCAGGCGCCCAATTTTGCTAAGGAATTTATTGTCCAGACAGACGCTTCAGAGCATGGGGTGGGGGCCGTTCTGTCACAGATAAATGAGGAGGGACTAGACCAACCTGTAGCCTTCATCAGTAGGAGGTTACTTCCACGGGAACAGAGGTGTAGTGCAATTGAGCGTGAGGCATTTGCTGTGGTCTGGGCACTGAAGAAGCTGAGACCATACCTGTTTGGGACTCACTTCCGGGTTCAGACAGACCACAGGCCCCTCAAATGGTTGATGCAGATGAGGGTGAGAATCCCAAGTTGTTGAGGTGGTCCATTTCCCACAGGGTATGGACTTCACGGTGGAACACCGCCCTGGTACAGAACACGCAAATGCTGATGGTCTGTCCAGATTTTTCCGCCTTAGTGATGAGAAATCCCCAGGGGATGGGTAGTTCTCCCCACATTTCAGCTGGAGGGGACACGTGTTAGACCTGGCACCATTGGCGTGGGTCTCCCTTCCATTTTTCGCTGTTGTCTCCTCCGTTTTGCTGGTGTTAGATGCTCTGGGCGCTGTGCCACTGCCCTTCAGTGCCACAGCGCGAATGCTCCCTGTGTAAATATGACATGTGAATTGGTACATCCATGATTGGCTTATTTGGTTTACCTGTTAGTCCCTAGTAGCGTGGCCTGTGTGTGCCCAGGGCTGGTAAACCATATGCTGCTGGTGGGCCTGCAGCGCTGGTTTGCGCCACCCACAGAAGCAGCTTGTAAAGTGTGTCTCAGACCTGCCACTGCAGAGTCTGTGTGCAGTCCAGAACTGCCATCTTGGCTGTGAAGTGCACCCACTTCCCAGCCCCTGAACCTTCCCTTGGCATCATGTAAGTCACCCCTATGGTAGGGTGCATTGTGTGTGTAACGTAGGACATGCCTTGGTGTGTGTAGCATGTCCCGGTAGTGAATTACACCCAATTTCGTTTTTCACTACTGTAAGGCTACCTGTTCCCCATAGGCTAGAATGGGCAGTTTGACTATTACATTCTATAGTCCTAACTGACCCCAGGAACATGGTAGAAAAACGAATTTAGTATGCCTGAGCTCAGAATATTAAAATACATCTTTTAGTGAAGTTTATTTTTATATTCTGTGTTTGAAAATACCACTTTTAGAAAGTAGGTATTTTCTTGCCTAAGCCTTCCAGTGTGCTCTGCTGTTATGTGTATTGGCTGTCTGGTTTTGGAGGGACAGGGCAGGCTGAGTCAGACCTGGGTTGAATAGAGAGATCTGCATTTAGAGTACGGGGAGGGTAGCTCCTTGACCTGAATAGGGCTGTGCCTGGCAAGGTGAATGCTGGCTCCACCTCCTACTGTGTGTCTGATAGCAGACCCCCTCTTTCTGAAAGGAAGGATGCAGCCTGGTAAACAAAGTGCTCCAGGACTGAACAGAACTGGTTCTGGCTAGGCTCAGTGACTTGTAGCTTTTGAAAACAAAGACTTTTGGGGTATAAATATCTGTGCTGAAACCCCTGCAAAGTGTATTGCTCCTGGACCTCAAGACGAACCTCTGTCCGTGTAACTGAAGGAATCTGCAGGAGGTGACTATCCTTGTGCTTGTGTGCTGTTTCTTGGATTGGCCTGCAGTGGTTACCATTGGACTTGGAAGAAGAGGGAAAAGGACTTTGAGAGAACTTTTATTAATCTTTCTAAAGCAATCACCCAAGGGCTAGGAGAGAGCTAGCCTCCTGTTGAAGTCTCAGGCACATCAGACTTCACCACCAGCCTCCTGATTCCTCCCAGCGAGGATTTCTAACTGCAGGTGAGGCTCCTGTGAGTTCCAGGGCCTCTAGTTCTACTACAGAGAAGAGAGTGCTGAAATCGTCGCTAACGCACGTTTGCGAGCCGCCGCAGCCGAAAGCGCCCGAAAAATCATCGCGCTGCTGCCGCTGAGTGCTCGCAACCAAAGATCGACTCATCGCACGTTTGTGGGCCGCCAAGTGCTCGCTAACTCCAAAGATCATCGCATCGCACGTTTGCGGGCTTCCAAGTGCTCGCTAACTCCAAGAGATCATCGCACCGAGATCATCGCTTCACGACATCGCAGCGCGGACGCCGGGCATCCACCATTTTCATCGCATCGCATCAGGATCGTCGCTCCCTCGCGGAGCGCCATTTCTTCGCATCGCAACCTGATCGCACACGCAACAGGATCGTTGCATCGCCTCCTCCCTCGCGGCAAGGAGTCATCGCATCAACGGCCTAGCGTGCAGAAGTTTGTCGCATCATCTCCGCACGCACCAGCAGATCGGCGCATCATCCTCCCTCGCGGCAAGGATTTATCGCATCACCGGCCTCGCGTGCAGAAAATCATCGCTACAGCTTCTTTGCGACAATTTGTTGGTTTTGCTACGAAATCCAGGTACTTTGTAAGTAAAAGGGTCGCAGAGACCACTGCTTTGAACTGAACTCCTCTTGGCACACTTTGAACTATTTTTGCAGCAGTTCAAGAGTAATCCTATTTTTCAGTATTGTGGCCTTTTATCGTTATTGGTCTTGTGTTAAGTCTATATATAAAGATACTTATTTTTGATAACTACTTGTGTGGTGTCCCTTTGTAGTGTTCCTCACTGTGTTACTGTGTATGGTCATAAATGCTTCACACACTGCCTCTGAGATAAGCCTAGCTGCTCGTGCTACGTTACCACAGGGTGGAGCAGGGGTTATCAAAGGGTGTAGCCCTCTCACTCTGACTTAGGAAGAAGGGTCCCTACTTGGACAGTGGCCAGCCATTGCCAACTAGAGACCCCCATTTCTAACAACATTCAACTAAATTAATTCATCAGTCATAATATTGTTCTTAACGCTCTTCAGTCATATTTCCCTGAGTACGCAGTTAGGAGTTGGCCATACAGCAAATTATTGATAATGCCTTGCACATTCTTGATATCAGCAGCTCCTGTTTGCTTATTCTTCTTGCCCTTCTTCTTGCCCTGTTGGTCGGGTTTGAAATTGTTAATCAAACAATTTTACTTTTTATTTTATAATTAATTTCACTATAAAACTTTAAAGACTGCAAGGTTATAGAGGGTATGAGCATCTAGTGGTTTCCTTGTACTTAATCACCTTCTCACAATCAATATAAGCAACTACATCTTAAATCCATATCCCTTCCTCTGAATGTGCCACAAAGGTCTATCCTAGGCTTCTGGATCAATAACCTGTATCTAAAATCCCTCATGGTGTTACTGCACAGATCTGGCATTCTACACTAACAATGGGATTAAGAAATAAAACATCACATGAAAGTAGCCTCCCTAGATAATATAGTTGATAATATTGAGTTTGTAATGACTTTTCTCACTAACTTTACCATACCAATTCAATTTTGATTCAAATCTAACAATAAACTTTACTGAAAAATGACCATCATAGAAACTTAAAAAACTCTTGGTTCCATTTTTAACAAATTACTTAATCTCCATAAGTACATAAGCAATATGACAAAAGTCAACTTAAACACACATGATAACAACTCTCATTACTAAACTGAAGCTGAGCATTGTGGTATAATCCTCAGTTCATTCTGTGCTCACTGGGTTACTTTAAGGTCATCTTGTTCCACTAAAGGAGGCGTACCCTCAGCAATCAGAATTGTCCCAGGCTGCAGATGCTTTGACCACATTACACCAGTGCCCTTTTCACTACAATCTATTTAAATTAAAGGCAAATGCATCAACTACATACTTGGGGTTCGATTACGATGGTGGTTCTAGGCACCTCCGCGGTGCTGGCGGAAAACGTCTATTTACTTACTCCTGCGGCGGTCCTCGCGTCCGCCATATTACAATGGGCAAAGATAGCCCATTTCCCATCTGTCACGGGGTTTCCGGATCCGCCAGAATTTTCGTTCCGCAACGGTGGCGGAGGGAGCCAATAGAGAAAGACCGCCATGAAGAATTACGTGACGACCGCCGGACAAATCACGATGACTCTAACAGCCCATCAGAACGCAGTGGAGAAACCAGCCACTCGGAGACAGCGGAAGCACAATTGTGGAGATAGAAACTCGAATCCAATGCACCTCCACATGTTCCTGGCCGCCATGGATCCAGCTCCACAAGCCCTTCCGCTGCTGTACCTCATCCACTACCAGCAGATAAGACGCCGTTGCGGTTAACACCACAGGTAAGTCAACAACACATCCTCGCATACAACCACAACTGTTGTGCTGAAATACGTGTCCTGTCAACATCAGTCACCCTGGTGGAGACCGGAACATATCCCCCAGTGTACGTACACATGTCCTGCACGTCACAAATTGACACCTCTGCATCGGGGTCACCCATCACCATAGAAATCACTGCAACTAGCCCAGTTGTGGCAGTCATGTCACCGCAGCGGTGAAGCCGCGGGAAAACCTGCCCACAATGTAGTAGGAGTCCAGGACAGTGTCCCAGACAAGCAAGACCAACATCACAACATCCACACCACATGTAACGTAAAAGAAGCACCACTCTGCACAACACATCTGCAGCAAGAAGTCATGTGCAGGGACCCTGTCTACAGTGACATCACATTAAGATCACCAGCAATTGAATAGGAACATGAGTGTGGGGTGAGGCGAGTCCCTCCAAAATGACCATAGTCATCATTGCACACAAATAAGGGTCAATCCACATAAAATGTGGAACAGAGAAGGGCAGACCAAGTAGGGTGTGTATGTTTACTTCACAATAGGCCAACAAGGTGTTGGAATGAGTCAGTGGTCCCAGGTAGATGACACAGCATATTACACACCACTGCCACACAATCACACATCACCACAGCCCCCAAGCAGACATTGAGAGGCCCATCATATACAATGGCAGACCACATCACACAATGACAGCCCATACCATGCAACACAGAACAACATTTATGACTCAAACAGAAAACTCAAAGTAAGCACCACTGTGCATTTCACTCACAAGTTCACTGCTTACATAAGTGATACCATTTGAGTATGTCCAGTACATCAACAACACTGACTATACTCCCAACTCAAAGAACACCCACACACCATCACTCCACCTCAACAAAGGGGGCACCAACTACTAAGTAGTGAATGAATGCCAGAGTGTCAGGAAGAGTCCATCTTGACAGCAGGAAACTCTGACCTGACACGCA
This sequence comes from Calotriton arnoldi, assembly GCA_963921515.1. Lineage (NCBI taxonomy): Eukaryota > Metazoa > Chordata > Amphibia > Caudata > Salamandridae > Calotriton > Calotriton arnoldi. The sequence goes on from CAWUFW010011184.1 coordinate 185,702, forward strand.
GGACAAACCTCCTCCTCACACCTGCCTTCCACTCATGTGAATCAAAGTGAGTAATTGAAGAAATGTGCAGATTAACAACCATGGAACTGTGAACACTGCATGTCAAGGCCCTCAGACAGCTCACACACTGAAATTTAGCCTCATAGACATATCATAGGTCAGCAGGAATGTATGACAATAAATAGACTAGCCTAAAGTGGAGTGCCCAGTGCAGGAAAAACATGGAGAAACCCACATAGCATATGTACATGACATGCAAGAGGAGCAACATATCACACTACATCTAGGCCATCAAATCAGAAATGGGTGGCACAGTGATTGAAATTGAAATAAAGTAACATCTGTGCAATATCCCTGTCATACAGCAATGCAAGCTATGCATTGGCCCAGGAACGATAGGAACTGTAATAAGCCATACAGTGACCAGCCCCACATCTGTGTCAACTACCTTGACATGTGTATGCCACCAGCACAACCCTCATGGCTCATTGTCACACTCCCTGACTGTCAAACCCAAGTATGACCTTCACACATGCCCCTCATCTACCTATCTCACACCTTCACTACTCAACACCTGTGTGAAACACAGATAAAGGTGCAAATAAGGTCCTGTGAGTTTCCTGATAACCAATCACACACCCTGGTGTGTATCTACAAATGTCAGAATCCCACTCAGGGATGTCTGAACCAATGCTGATCCAAAGCCAATTGTCAAACACATGTCTCACAAACAACATCCACAGAAGTCCAACAAGCTCAGCCATGTGCAGGCAAACAGTGGATAGGCAATGTGACCCTAGACAGCACAGGAATACACACCATTTTCACTCTGGCCAACTGCACAGACACCATCCCCCAACCCAATCAGAAAATGCATTATCAAATGTCAATCATGAACACTAACTGTGTTCAATACAACAAATCAGCTAACACAGACATACACACTAGACCAGTTACAAAGTGAGCATGCTGTTCATGTGTAGCACAAGCATGCACATGCACACTCCTGACAAGTGACAGGTCAAATATAGGAGGACATAGCACTATTGTGCCCTCAAAACAAGCTCATCAACAAGACTCCACATTGCTGCATGTGACATTCACACAAGAAATGCACACTACACATTCAACACACATCTGAATGTATTACAATGCACAAACTCCTCACACACAATGTCATGCAAATATAACATCACACACACATGGACCTGTCAGTAGAAAGAGCCAACACAGGCCAAATACTGCAACCATCATCAACAAAAACACAACATATGCACATACAAAATCATTACATAGCAAACTCAGCTGGAAATCAGGAGGACTCACACGAGGCAAGGACAAGGCAACATATACTGACAGCAGTGCATGCACAGTACGCAGTGTGTGAACACCAACAAAACCAGTATCACACATGTCTGAGTGCACCACCATGAACTTCCACACCACAAATCATCACAGGCCACAGATCACATCACACTCAGGAAGGGTAGCAGTACCTCAGCAAACAGACATACACTTTAGCTATCACCTACTGCTGCACAACTCAGGAAAACACAGATGCATCGAACATGACTAGAGGACTGTGCTGGTAAAACATATGCACTGTACATGAGCAACCATGACTGCAATCAAGTATAAGAAAACACCACATAACAAATTGTGAAACTGTCCTGAGTGGCACATTGGTCCTGGACACAGATCATCCTCCCACAGTACAGTGTCACACCATGAAGTGGTCGGGAGGGTCACATACTGGCAAGGCATGGGGTGGAAGATATTAGACTGAAGTGGTGTGTAGGTTACTATTGGACAGGTGAGGAGTGTACAGTGCAAAAACACATAGAGGAGTAACTCACAATGTGTAGGCATAAAAAGCCCCTATAGGGGATGGTATGACTCTTCATACCACATACGTGTGCCAAAAATGTATCAAGTGACAGCAATGTATGCGAAAAGTCACATATAATGTCAGTTTGGCTGAGCAGATCAGCACAGTGAACACAAACGTAAACAAGAGCCATGGCAGATCAACAAAACACAAAACAGACATTGCAGTGACACACTTTGCATACTCACAACTGACACCGACAACAAGTAGGTGTACCCCAGGATTGCAAGGTCACACTGACACACTGCACAGATCTCAACAAACAACTCCTCATGTGCCCACAATCTAAAGCGCATGGCTGATAATGTAAACAAACAGGCACTCATTACCTGGATCATACATGTGTGTAGGTGTCATGTTCAGGGGCACATACACCTCAACACTTCAGACAATGACAGGCCAATCACACTGTATGACTACTCAAGTGCACACATTCTAATGTACCCATGTGACTATGAAGCCAGGCCTACACAAGATGACTACACGTCTACACTGCTGTTCACACATCAAGAGAGATCCCACAGATGTGACGGACCCTGTCCACCATGCAAGTTATCCTGTGGCTAGAATTCACTTCTGTTGTGGTACAGCATCCGAATATGACATGTGTACAAAACTGGAGACCTGACAATAGAATGATTAGGATAAGAGGACATCATCACAGACAACCATCGTTGCACCCTCAAGCCTCTGAGTCAAGAAGCACAAAAGTGCCTGTAACCTCTGACAACCTCTGCAAAAGAAAATCAAGTAATTGCCAAGGTGAATGTGGCACACAGAGCATGTGTCACATGAACATATACATATACATTGCACTTTTTCATTAGCAAGGGCAGCGACAAAGCACACAACCTGAGTAACAGTCTTTATTACATAATCTCTGGATAGGCATCAAAAGTGCAAAACATCAAGGCCATTGGCCAGTCCAAATTTTTAGTCCGCACATGTGTGCATGTGAACTTGCACATGAAATGGGTAACACAGTCCACTGCCATGGGAATCACCACAGGTCAGAGGCTTTGAATGGGCAGTCCAGGCACCGCTGTGGGAGAAATGGTGTGGGGAGGGGGACTTGGCTTCAACTTTGGCTTGAAGTAGAACTGGGAGGGGGCTGATTGTCGGGCCAGTTGGAGGACTGGACCGGGGAGGGAGAGAACTGGCTGAGGTAGAGGGATCCGTGGATGTGGCAGCCTGAGGGCTGCTTGGACCGGGTGGAGTGGTGGCACGTGGAGGTGGTGACATGGTGTGTGGAGGCTCAGTGGCTGAGGGTGAATGTTGAGGGCTGGGTCTCAAATGTTTGGGGATCCGATATCCCACAAGTGTCTTGGCCGGAGTGGGAAGTGAGGTGGGCACAACAGCCTCACTCTTCCCCAAAGGTGTAGCAGGTGCAGGTGGCTCTCCCCGTGGGGATTTGCTGGACCTGGTGGTACGCTGGGTGTGGCCTTGCCTTTCCCCCTGCATCCCCTGTTTCTGAGGTAAACCCCCCACTTTGCTCTCTTGTCCCTGCTTCACAGGGGTGTGGGTGGGAGTTGAAGTTTTGGGTGAATCTGCCTTTGGAATGTCTTTGGACTTAGTTGTGGCAGGCACCAGGTTCACAGCAGACAGGGCAAGTGTTTGTGTGTCTTTGGGATCAGGTGTGGGCATGGGAGTGCCCTTGGATGGTGATGATTTGGAGGAATGTAATGTGTATGTATGCTTCTTTGACCTATGTCCCTGAGTGTCCTGTGATGGGCTTTTTGTTTTGCAGTCATGTGTGCTCGTTTTGTGTTGTGGTGATGGTGTATGGTGTCTGGTACGCTTAGACTGCTGCTGCTGTGTGCTTCGTGTGGATGACTGAGGACTCTGGCGTGTGTGTACTCTCATCAGGTGGGGCCACTGGCAGGGTGGTCGCTGAAGGGACAGGAGCTGGACTGGGAGCTTGGGACTGCTGAATGGCTGCCGTCACTGTGGAGGACAGAGACTGGACAGTTCTGTGTAGGCCACCCACGTCCGAATGAATGCCCTCCATGAACGCAACAACCTGTGACAACTTGTTGCCATGATCCTGGAGGGCATTCAAGAGAGCAGTCTGAGCCACACACAGCTGGCGCAAAATTTCTACGGCCTCCACACTGAGGGCAGCAGGGGAGACAGGGGCTGGGGCAGCGGTGCCTGGAGGGAAGGAGACTCTGCCCTTCTTAGGGCTGTGGGCCCGGACAGCACTTGGGGGAGCATCCGGAAGGGTGGGCACTGGACGAGGTGTGGCGGAAGAAGAGGCAGATCTGGAACTTCCGGTGCCCCCCAACATCGAGGAGTCACCACTGGACTGGGAGGATGTGGAGGTTGGTGTTTCCGGCCGTGAATCCTCCAGGGCACTCCTGTCCCCCTCCGAGGCGCTAGTCCCCTCAGTGTCACTGAACTCCTGTGTCCCAGTTGTGCCAGTAGCTTCCCCTACGCTGTCGGGCCCCTGTCCTTCCCTGCCCTCGGTAGATGCTGCAAGAGACAGAAACATAGGTTCAGTATAGTGCCATACTCACAAACATCATAAGCAATCAAAACTACAAATTGGAAAATGAATCTACCATGTTTAACTAGTCCATGTACTTTCTGCATATGCCACATTTATGCAATCATCAGATGATGCATGGAAACATGCATAGTTGATAGTCATGCTCCATGTTGCGTTGACACAGCCAAATACCTGGGCCTGTGCCTCCCTGTAAACACACATAAAACTTACTGTATGCACACCTACGTGCCTGTAGGTAAGATAGCTATACATCAAAACATTTTGTCTCAGTCACATATGGAGTTTATTTCATGGAGCACCACAGATACAAAGTCCAATATGTCCTTTTGCAAGGGCAACCAGCTCCTGACATCCACCATGTTGGGCTTTGAAGTACTACAGTTGTACATTGGTGTCAGCTGTGTAGATGTTACAAGTTATTTGTTGTGCACAGCCCACATCTTGGAATGCACACTAACATGATGCTCACTGCTGTTCACTGCCAGTTGATGTCTCTGACACTCACACTGCAGCATATGTCACAAGGCCACATCGTATTTGTTAACGAAGTGACAATGCGCACCATTTAACAATGTAGTCACAAACAAAATGCACAATAGCATGAGAAGGGGAAAGTAATGCAAGGCCTCCATAGGTTGTGGCATGTCACATACCAAGTCCCTGACAGGCCATCATTGATCCAAGGCAGGATTGTGTCTTCTGTTGATGATGAAGTAGGTGGACTTCATTAGGACAGCTAATGTGTGACAATCCCTAGGGTCTTGCATATGACATCCCTACGTTGTGCTGACTGTTGGCATTGAGGAAACATCAATGTGCCAAAAATTCACACACTGATTACAAGCATTATCCACAACTTCACCATGCACTGAAGCACAAGGACACCCCTCCATAATGCATAAATACTGAGGACTGACAATCTGAGTAACCTTTGCTCATTATCATCCTTCAAATTACTGTACAACACCTCAGTCACATCACAATTTGACATACCCACTGATCACCTCCAACCACGTTAAGCCATAGTGCCAAAACAATCTCTCAATAGCCAGGTTCAGCTACATTGCAGTTAAGTCACAGAGTCTAATCATCCCAGTCATGTTGCCATGTGCACAAATGGCAAAGGTAATTTAGCCAATGCATCACTGCAATCATCACCATCAGCACCTGTGTGCACTTGCTGTCACTATGGCAGGTAAGTACATCATGTTATGCCTTGCTGCTGATATTGGGCTAGTATACTTCACAATGGTGCTGTCCTATATATAATTCTGAAAAAAGGGACCCATGGGACAGGTGTGACCCTTACCAACTCACTGCTTCCTGACTCCACATCTGTGCATGCCTGTACCCACTAACACATCATCACATGAGCACACTATTGAGCTAGCCACACAGAGCACACAAGCCTGACAAGTGTACTGGGCTACCCACTTCACACAATGGATTATCCTATGTAGGAAGGTCTCAGTTCAGACAACATTTATACAATGTGAGATGAAAAAATGCCAAGATGATTTTATGTGACAAGGGTCATGGGTTTTAACACATGAGAAACAAAATGTTGTACGAATGCAGAACAGCTGCACTCAACATTGAGGCCACTTAGAAGCCATTGCATCACACTAGAGACATCACAGAGGTCCGCAGAGGCTGGGCTGGGATTCATGTAGTCACTCATACGCAAAGTCACACTTTGCACAATACTCACCCCCAACTTGCTGCTGAAGGGCGCTCAAGCGTCCATCCAGCTCTGGCTGTGTCACTGCCAAGATGCGGGCCATTAGTGATGTCATGCTCCGGCGTGCCAACCTGCCACTTCGCGGGAGTACCCCCAGCGTCATCTCAGCGACGTTTTTGCTCAGGCGGCAGATGTCATCCCGCCGCTTGTGGCAGTGTGTATGACATCGGTTGGAGACACCCAGAGACCGCACCTTGCGTGCAATGGCCCTCCATATGGCCTTACGCTGATGGACCTTAAGCTGCAGGCATGGGAGACAAGAAGAGGAGGTTTCAGTGACACTGTGTTGTGTACCACTGTGTGACAGTACAGGAGCATGAAAATACATAGCACACTAACACATCAATGGAGAGCAGAGCCCATACAGCATGTCACATAGTACACTTGGAGCAAACCATATCATTGCAATGGTTACATATATGATGATGGACACACTACATGCCCATCTCATACACATGCAGAGTGCCAGCACAGAAACCAATGTAAAAATGGCCCTCAGTTGTGATGCACTATGTGAGTGAGCATGACATACAATACACTGGAAATGATGTGTAGAGGTCAGACTCACTGTGTCCTACACTACATGCCCCTTAATGTCCCTGACCATTGCCTAGCTACATGTGTCATGGTGGTCACATTTAGGGCCCTGATTTTCCAATCTCACACTCTTCTCACAAGGTGGAGTCCTGTCTTGTGCAATCCTCAGGCCTATGATGGCTCATTGAGAAACAGGGTTGTGGAGAACACATATGTTTCACTCAGTCCTTTTGGTGATGGATCCTTGTAACATTGGGCAGTTTCTGTGCAGGCCAGAGGGCCTCACACTGAGGATAAACGTGGCCCATCACAGAAATCACATGCATGTACAATATGAATGGAGAAACAGTGCATACACATGCAAGACTCTACACATCATGGAATCAATAGTAGGATGACATGTCCAACTCACCTTTAGCTGATGTGTCGTAGGTGAATTACCCCCAAGAGTGATAGACTCAGGCATTGTACTCCTGTGCAGAATGGACATATCTCCATAGGGTAATTTTTTAAAAGGTACAAACATTATTCAGTACCCTCTGGCCAAGCTACATTTGTAATGTCTCAAATGAGCATATGAACACTTAATGGACTAGGACATCACATAGCACAGGGAATGTGTGTTCAGACTGCGAGTCTCTCAAACCAGCAGGGTAACTTGGTAACTGCCAGACCAGAGTATGTCATTCCCATCCTTAAATGCAGTCAGGGATCTGTGCAAATAAGGCTACACACCCCATTGACATGAAGTCAGCATGCTAGGCAGTGTCTCACACATTTAAATTACACAGTCTCAGAACAACATATATTTATTTTGGCTTAAGGAGAGCTGGACAAGTGTCCATGTTGCCATCCTCCCCACATACTCAAGTGTAATTAGTACTAGGTCATGTATGGAGCATGCTGTTGGCAAAATATTGATGCATGCACATTTGCTTGCACTCACAGGCACATACTACTGTACAGTAACATCATGTGAGCATTCTGAGCACTCTCACACTTTTACTCAGACACTTACCAGTACATCTGGAGCGCCATATAGCCTCCCATACTGTGCATTGACCTCGTCCACCAGGACCTCCAGCTCCTCTGTGGTGAAGGGACGGGCCCTGATGTTCTCTGTTTGCGCCATCACTGGGTCCAGAGTACAGGTACAGCAGCAGTTGGTGGTGATGAATAGCAGGCTGCAGTGTCTGAATGCAAGTGACATGTGTGGCTCTCTCACAGACATTTATAGGCCCCTAGGGTTGTTTCAGTGGTACTCTGCTGATGCAATTGGTCTGCCTGGTTTGCATCTTTCAATTGTATCCAATGACCGGACCCACGGTGGTGGTGCACGCCTACCGGGAGTTTCAAAACTGCATTGCACTATCCCGATGGCGGTTCTCGTTGGCTTCAATGGCATTGAAATAGGCGGTGTCACACCGCTGGGCCAGGTGGTGTCTTCTGCAATCCGGCATCTTTCAATTGTATCCAATGACCGGGACCGCGGTGGCAGTGCACGCCTACCGCGAGTTTCAAAACTGCAGTGCACTACCGCGATGGTGGTTCTCATTGGCTGCAATGGCATTGGCATAGGCGGTGTCACACCGTGGGGGCCAGGTGGTGTCTTCCGCAATCCGGCATCTTTCAATTGTATCCATTGACTGGGACCGCGGTGGCAGTGCACGCCTAATGCGAGTTTCAAAACTGCATTGCACTACCGCAATGGCGGTTCTCATTGACTGTAATGGCATTGGCATAGGCGGTGTCACACCGTGGGGGCCAGGTGGTGTCTTCCGCAATCCGGCATCTTTCAATTGTATCCAATGACCGGGACCAAGGTGGCGGTGCACGCCTACCGCGAGTTTCAAAACTGCATTGCACTACCGCGATGGCGGTTCTCATTGGCTGCAATGGCATTGGCATAGGCGGTGTCACACCGCGGGGGCCAGGTGGTGTCTTCCGCAATCCGGCATCTTTCAATTGTATCCAATGATGACCGGGTCCGCAGTGGCGGTGCACGCCTACCGCACCTAGGGACACATTGTGCTATTGCATTGGCACTTGCCAATTTTCATCATTGAACACTATAAATTTACAATATATTTTTGCACCTGGTTGTAAAGTGAAATGCGAGTGTGACATTTAACTCACTGATGCCCACACATGCCATGTCAGTGCACATGATTACATGCATTGGCATGTACTTTCTCACATGTCACATATGATATTTGTGTGCATGTACACAGATTTGGTGTGTAATGGATTCTCATATTTGTGAACATCTCAATGTGTGAGATGGCTAATCAACCCACAATAATGATGGACTGACCACATAATGTGCCTATTTCACTGTGTACATTGCTGTATTGATTTTGGTAGTTGATCAGCTTACACACACTGTGCTCATTGTGTTAAAAAGTTGTGCTCAGTGAGACTAAAGCAAGAAGGTGTTGCAGGTACAGCAGCTACGTAGAAGTCAGCAGTGTTGCTGTTTGCCACATGTGCTGTGTCACCTACACCCAGGGCTGGTGACACAAGATGTAGGAGTGTACCATTTACCATTCACATAGTCTGAATCTGATTTGGAAGTAGTCAGTATGTACATACTGACCACATGTACGACTACATGAGATCAAGGTGTCTCTGCATGTGACTTGTGCATTAAGCTGTTGTTACAGTCCTGTCAATGTTGGTGCTGTGTTAGTCAATATGTAAGATGTTTGACACATCTCATTGGTGAACTTAATTTACATGTGTCCTCTTTCATATTATGTAGGAGACGACCAAATGTGCATCGGCCTTTCCTAGTGCTGGCGAACATGGAGGATGAGGACATCATAAGGAAATTCCGTCTGAATCGCCCTACCCTTCAAGAGCTATGTGCTTAGTTGGAGCCCCATCTGAGGCTTCACAGAACATATCCAACAGCTTTGATGCCAACAGGTGATGGCCGCCCTGCATTTATTGCCACTGGTTTGTTTCAGTACACGGTGGCCATCTCCGGTGGGATGTCTCAAGCTATGTTCAGCATGGTGCTACGTGATGTCCTGTCCGCAATGTTGACCTACAAGGACCGCTACATCCACTTTCCAAGGAGACATGAATTGGCAGATGTGAGGGTGATTTTTATGATCTTGGACACATACCTGATGTGGTTGGAGCCTTTGACTGCACACATGTTGGCCTTGTTCCACCACAGGCACATGAGCACATCTACCGTAAAAGGAAGCATTTCCATTCCATTAATGTGCAAGTGGTATGCCAAGTGGATATGATTATCTCCCATGTCTGTGACAAATTTCCCGGTTCAGCACATGACTCCTACATACTGCGTAACAGCATCATCCCACAATTACTGGAAAATCTGCATCCGGAGCATGCGTGGCTTGTTGGTGAGTACGCAGAGTCAAGTAGTGTGTTGTATGTGTGACATGCTGTTCTCGGCTACTGTTTATATTACAAAATTGGTCTGTGTATCTCACACCTAGGTGACTCTGCGTATTCCAACCGGCCTTGGTTGCTGAGCCCACTGAGGAATCCATGGACACCTGGTGAAGTCTGCTACAATGATGCACATGGGAGGACATGCCGTGTAGTGGAGCGTGCTTTTGGGCTTCTGAAGTCTAGATTCCGGTGTCTGGACAAGAGCAGTGGTGCACTACTCTACTCTCCACGAAAGGTGTCAGATCATAGTTGCATGCTGCATGCTCCACAACCTGGCCTTGCACAAAGAGATCCCCCTGCTCCTGGACGATGATGAGCAGCAGATGCCCCTGCTGCAAATCCATACATGCCCAGTGACGATGATAGTGGAGAAGAGGAAGGTGTTGACCTGCGTCAACAGCTCATCAACAACTACTTCCCTTGAGTGTAAGTGACATTGTACAACAGTGAAATGGTCGGTTGGCTTTGATGTTAGTGGCAAGGCATAGATGAGCTTTTTGGCTGCTGGCTGTTGTTGGCTCACTGCTAATGGCTGATGTGTGTGGCACAGTGTATTGTTTTCCACATACCTCATGTCTATGTTGATGGTGTTGGTCATTGTTATGTGTGATGGGTTTTGTACGTTTGTGACTCGTGGTGTGTTTTTGCTATAATGGCATCACCTGACAAGTAAATGTCATGCTCTTGTGTCTTTCTAGGTTCCTTCACCCCATCAATGCCTCGTCACAATCAGAGCTTTTGGTACATTGGAATCTGAGTTGACATTGTACATACTGTGATAAACATGGAACTGACACAAAGGCATAGGTGTGTAAAGAGTGTTTATTTTCAATAGGTTTTTGTGAAAGAGGAGTGATTGTTTGTAAAATTGTGCAAAGTGAGTTTATAAGTTGTCAGTGATGGTAAATGAGACAAATAGAGTAGTCACCACATTGATGTAATCACACAGTCCAACAATCTCCTGCCATCAACATGGCAATGTGGGTTAGGATAATTAACAAAGTCAATGTCAAGGGCAACACTTGGCTTTGTTTGGTGCTTTGCCACGCGATCCTCCAGTGGTGTTTCTCGGACGTCCCTTCCTGCGTTTGGCAGGGGGGCCTTTGCTGCAGGCTCAGCGGTGTCTGAGGATTCATTGTCTTGCAGCTCACCCCTCTCTGGGGCCGCAGCTGAGGTGGCGGGAGTATCATAAGGCTGGCCACTGGAGGGGGGTTGAGCCGTCATTTGAGCCGCATGTCTGTCCCTCAGAACACCCACAAGCTGGCCCATGAGATCCACAAGTTGGCCCATACATGTGTCCATGGACCTCAGCAGCTGGCTGAGCTCACGCACTTCTTCGACAACCTGGCCCATCTGTCCCTGGTTCTGTTCATATGCACCAAGGACTCTTACAACGGTGGCCAGGGCTTCTGTGTCCTCCTGTGATTGTCCCCCAGTTGCCCTCCCACATGCCCTGCTGACACGAACCTGTGGCGTTGGGACTCGGCGCACCCGCACACTCTCTCTGGCATCCACGGATTGTGTGGTGGTGTTGGTAACCACTGAGGCAGGGAGATTGTTACAGGCAGCAGTGGTGATGGTGGCGGTGGCTGCTGCACAGGTCGTTGTAGCAGGGGTCAGCGCTGTTGTTGTCGCTGTGGTGGTGGTGGGGACAATGAGGCCCTGAGATGGAGTGCGCCCTGGCAGTCCTGAGGGGTCAGGTTGTTGCTCCTCATCCGAGAAACGTAGGGAATCTGCATCAGAGAGTTCACGTTACAGGGGGGAGACAGGCCCTGCTGGCTGTTGGAGTTTTCAGCTGCAGTTGCTTGTGGATCTCCTGTTGAAAAGAGGTTAAATTGTCAGTTAAGTGCACTCCACAAGCTTGGTGTTAGACTTTTGGATGTTACATTTAATACACCAAACCTTTCACATTGCAATCACTTGGTATGGCTGAAATATAATGAGCATCATGACATGATGTTGAGGTACATACATTACTTGTTCATAGTGGGACATATAAATTGAAACCATGTGCCACGTACAGATTGTGTGATTACAAGGACATGTCATCATCTACCAACTTGGTGCACATCAACTTTTGATAATGCCTCATTTTTGTTTACTCTTCATGGAATCAGTTTCAGCTATGCAAAAACTAGCCATTTTAATGTTATAAATGTTCTTTCATATCATGTACTTTTGTTTGTTTGTCAGATTGACCGTGCATGTTTTGGGTTCATATGGGCCTTCATGCTCTGACACCATGGCACTTACACATTGCATTCTGTGCTGTGCATGATTGGGCCCAGAATTTCTTTCACATGTGACTTGGTGAGTCAAAGTGTAATTTCTGTGACAGTTACATGCGCTTCGCTGGCTGCACACTGGATGTAGCTTTTGGATCTATGCCAAGTTGACTGACATGTGAGGGCTGTTGTGGTCATATGGCTCCATGCATTTTGAGAAGGATGGCAGGGTGCATGCACTGACTACCTACCTGTTAGGTGACACAGTGTAGGGAAATGGCTGCCACATGGGCCTGGATGGGGGGAGTGCTCCATCCGGCTCTGCTGTGGGATAAGGGGGCCTGGTGGGAGTTGTAGTGCTGGCTGCCTATCCATAAAGCCCCCTCCCTGTTGAGAAGGCTACCTACCTGTAAGTCTGATGTGAACAATGAAATGGCTGCCACAGGGTTCTGGGTGGGGGAGTGTTCCATCCTGCTCAGGGGTGAGACAAGATAGCATGAGAAGGCTACCTACCAGTAAGTTTGAGGAGAGCAATGAAATGGCTGCCACATGGTTCTGGGTGGGGGTGTGTTCCATCTTGCTCTGCTGTGGGACAAGGGGGCCTGGTGGGAGTTGTAGTGCTGGCTTCCTACCCACATACCCCCCTCCCTGTTAAGATGGCTACCTACCTGTAAGTTTGATGTGAAGACTGAAATGGCTGCCACATGGTTCTGGGTGGGGGGAGTGTTCCATCTTGCTCTGCTGTGGGACAAGGGGGCCTGGTAGGAGTTGTAGTGCTGAGCAGAGCAAGATGGAACACACCCCCCACCCAGAACCAATTGGCAGCCATTTCATTCTTCACATCAAACTTACAGGTAGGTAGCCATCTTAACGTGGGTAGGAAGCCAGCACTACAACTCCCACCAGGCTACCTAGCTGTAAGTTTGATGTGAAGAATGAAATGGCTGCCACATGGTTCTGGGTGGTGGAAGTGTTCCATCTTGCTCTGCTGTGGGACAAGGCGGCCTGGTGGGAGCTGTAGTGCTGGCATCCTACCCACATACCCCCTCCCTGTTAAGATGGCTACCTACCTGTAAGTTTGATGTGAAGAATGAAATGGCTGCCACATGGTTCTGGGTGGTGAAAGTGTTCCATCTTGCTCTGCTGTGGGACAAGGGGGCCTGGTGGGAGTTGTAGTGCTGGCTTCCTACCCACATACCCCCCTCCCTGTTAAGATGGCTACCTACCTGTAAGTTTGATGTGAAGAATGAAATGGCTGCCACATGGTTCTGGGTGGGGGGTGTGTTCCATCTTGCTCTGCTGTGGGACAAGGGGGCCTAGTGGGAGTTGTAGTGCTGGCTTCCTACCCACATACCCCCCTCCCTGTTAAGATGGCTACCTACCTGTAAGTTTGATGTGAAGACTGAAATGGCTGCCACATGGTTCTGGGTGGGGGGAGTGTTCCATCTTGCTCTGCTGTGGGACAAGGGGGCCTGGTAGGAGTTGTAGTGCTGGTTTCCTACCCACATACCCCCTCCCTGTTAAGATGGCTACCTACCTGTAAGTTTGATGTGAAGAATGAAATGGCTGCCACATGGTTCAGGGTGGGGGGAGTGTTCCATCTTGCTCTGCTGTGGGACAAGGGGGCCTGGTGGGAGTTGTAGTGCTGGCTTCCTACCCACATACCCCTCCCTGTTAAGATGGCTACCTACCTGCAAGTTTAATGAGAACAATGAAATGGCTGCCACATGGTTCAGGGTGTGGGGAGTGCTCCATCTTGCTCAGCTGTGGGAGAAGGGGGCCTGGTGGGAGTTGTAGTGCTGGCTGCCTATCCACAAACCCCCCTCCCTGTTAAGATGGCTACCTACCTGTAAGTTTGAGGAGAACAATGAAATGTCTGCCACATGGTTCTGGATGGGGGGAGTGTTCCATCTTGCCCAGCTGTGGGACAAGGGTGCCTGGTGGGAGTTGTAGTGCTGCCTGCCTGTACACATGCCCCCATGGAAATATTGCTAGCTACCTTTGAGGTGATTCAGAGGAAGGAAATGTTAGATATGTGAGATATGTGTTGGGAAGAGTGTGTTTTACGTAAGTGCATTTTGGTCTAGGAAGTGTAGCTTTCTAGTTGTGCAAGACAGTACATAGCAGTGTAATGGGAGAACTTTGTTGGTACTTGCCAGCCTCTACTCCCCCAGGTATTCCTGTGAGACTCTCTGGATGCAGTATGGCAAGCACCTTCTCCTCCCATTCGGTGAATGTTAGTGGTGGAATGGGAGGGCCAACGCCAGTCCTCTGAGCCAGCTCATGGTTCTTGTTGGCACGCTCTTTCACCCTGCTCTTGAGGTCATGCCACCTCCTCTTGATGTCACGCAGGGTGCGCAGGGTGGTACCTACTGCATTGACTTTGTTGACTATCCTTTCCCACATTTGATTTTTTCTGGCTACTGGTGTCTGTTGGACCATGCTTCCAAACAAATGTGGTTCTATTCTGATTATATCATCTACCATGACTGACAACTTATTGTCTGTGAATTTTGGCATTTTTTTCTGTGCCATGGTGTGTGATGTGCAAATGAGTTAAAAGTGCAGGTGGGAAGGTGTTGGTGGAGATGTGTGAGGTGTGTGTTGAGGGGGTGGTTGTGATGGTGTGATGTGTGCTGATTTGCCTCTCCTTTGTGCTGTGGTGTTTGGCCCTTCACTTCTGGAGTTGTGCAAATGATGCTGGGCAGGGAAGGGGTTGGTTTTATACTCAGCTATGTGGGTGGGTCCAAATGGAGTATTCATGTCAGGTGTGTTATCTGGGTTGACCTGGGATTTGTATTTTTTTCTTGCCATTGGGATGTGTCATTGGGGTGTGTCAGTTGTTTTGGAGGCAGCGCCAAAAAAACAGCCACACTTGGTAGCCTTGTTGTGTGGTTTCTTTCGACCGCCATTCATCTTTCCGTGCGACCGTAGCGGTCTGAATGCAATGGTCCTCTTGCCAGCTCTACCATTCATCATTTTGCAAGACCGCGGCGGTCGGGAACAACTGATCAGTCCGCTGGGTCCGCCATCGTATCATAATTTCACTTGCGATCATTCCGCTGATCGATCAGCCTTATTGGTTATTTCCGCAGCATTTCCGTCCGCCGCGGTCGGATTTACAGATTTTCCGGACGTTCCCGGCAGAGTTTTGTGGAATCCGACTGCCGCGGTCAGATTTTTCGAGCAGTGCATCCTAATCTGACCGCCGGTTTTGCCGCGGGACATGCAGGTGTTTTTTTCCCGCAACCACGGCGGTCAGAGTGCTTTTCCGTCCGCCATCGTAATCAGCCCCTTGGTTCCCAACACCTTAAATGCTGACTCTCCTCAGTGTTTAGCTCTCAAATTTTAAATGTCACACCCTCTGAAGCAATGGAACTCCATACATGTGGACTCAGCATACCTTCTCATATGCAGGGACAACATTTGGAACTCCAGCCCCCATTTTTCCTTCAAGCTAGAGGTAATATCCCCTTTATTCAATTTGCTCTTCCTAGGGTCTCATCCCCTAACAACTCATTTCCAACTTGTATGGCCGAAAGAGTAGCTCTACTTATACCTGCTCTTTTTTTAACTTGCCAAGGCTCTCTTTATTTCCTCCTCCCCACCGTACAACAGTTCTAAAGTACCAGCACTTGTCAATAAGTCCTCAGGTTGTCTCATCATTTAGCAGCTGAAGCTTTTTGTTGTGGCTCATGAATGCTTTTCTTTGAGTGCTTGCATTGGCCTTGTGTGTTGTGATGATTTGTATTGTGCTCGGATGCTAGAATGCTGGGGCAAATCTCTATGGGTCAGTTTCTGACTGGTGTTCATACAGAGATGATCGTGTTACCCCTGCTGTGCACTTTAGGACATTAAAGAACCTTCTGAAAACTACATTGGTATATTCCATCTCTACAATTGACGTCGAGGATCTCTTCCCTAAAGTGTTCAAGGACCCACCGCTTTTTTCCGGGATTCCGCATTTACGAGTGGTATCGCTACATCATACTTCAGCAGCCATGCTGTGCATGTTTTCCTGTAGGATGTTGGATGTCATCCTTGTGAAATGTCTGGGGTGACATGTTTCTTGTCTGGTAGGTGCTGGATTTTGGATTTCCCTGCTTTCCGTTAGTCCTCACGCAATACTTAACATTGACAACTTAGCTAAACTGGGAACCAGAGTTCCACGTGCTGGCCCTACTGCATGCACGTTGCTACTGCGTAGAAAAGTTTCTAACATGCAAGCAAGTTAAGTTGCTTGTACTACACACAAGGTCACTGTTACATGACCCAACGTAGGAGCCATCTTGTGGTTACGGCGCATAGAGGAATTTGCTTTGTTTCTTCTTCACAACGTGTTCATTTTGGAAATACGCTTCACAGCGACTCAATTACTTGCCTCATATTGTTGAGTATGTGGGATTTTCTCTTTCACTATGTCTACATTTGGGTATCCTGCTGATTATACTTTATTTAAGTCTGCAACTAATCTCATGATAGATAGTGAAGATTGACAGTGCCAGACAACATACAAAAAGAGAATACGGCTGGACTAGTCTATCCTAAAATGAGTCATCAAAGTTTTACAATCAGTACTCCTCAACTCTTCTAATCAACAGATGCTGAACCAGAATTGAAATAGACAGAATGGAAAGAATATTTTACTAGCTACAGTGATGCCATTGATGGAGCAGGATTTCGCAAAAAGAAACCTGCTCGAATGAATACCCCCATAATACGTACTAGCAGAACAGTAAGTAGCAATAGAAAATTAACGTGCACCTTACATGAACACAAGGGAAAACTGCTTTGTGTATGCATGCACTAACGAGAGATAACGCATGGAAGAACTAAAACCGTATTTACATTATGCTTTGAAAGAAACGAGAAACAATGCATGACTAGGCTACATGTGCTTTTCGTAGTTTGCATGTTGTAGCTTGCTTTGAAATAATAAATAATACCGTTTTGGCATAAAGCTATGCTAGGAAAAACGCTAAAAGGGAATAGTGCAAAGGTGGGTGGTAAACAGTGAAAACTACATTATCATATAATTAATGAATGTTCATTTTCCATTTACTATAGTGAGCTGGATGAGACACCATTTTCTCTTAACTTAGCCGGATAAAGGAGGGGCAGGATAAATGAGTGAAATTGAACTGACAAAGGCACGCTGAAGCGCTGAGCACAGCAGAAGAAGTGCAAGGGTTGAAGGCCAATGTGATGATCGTCTGCCAAGGGATGTGACAGACCGTGGGACAGAAAGACTCCTTCCGTGGACATTGCTTAAAATTATGTACAATTGTAACATGGATTAAATCGTGTGAACGGAACAATTATGAGTTCATGGGAATGGGCATAAAACAATGAAATGTTTAGAGTCTGAATGAAGTCACGATGGTGTGACATACCACCCCCAAAGTCCACAAATGAACTGTCTAGTTATGTTAAATGTTACAACTGATGTGGGATGGACATATAGGTTTTATGGTATAACTGGGATGCCTTTAGGGGTGTGGTTATGTTAGGCTGAGAGAGAGGGGAGATGCTTCGCTGTCCGTCAGTTTGCAGAGAGGCCTAGCTGTTCCTGTCCTGTCCAGTTCCTGTCCCTGTAATCTTTGTCCCCTGACTCTGTTTTAGGGGACCCCCACCATCACTTTGGCCAGAGGGGTGGTTTTCTACAGATCCGTCAGGTTTGTATTATTCTGACTCGTTCTTGCACAATTTATCTGCAAATGTATTTTGTCTCTGAAACTTTTGTCTCTTCATCTATCCACTCTGTTGGACTTGGCCCTTTTTGGCTAAAGTTCCCTAAACTTTTTGCCTTCCCCCTAGACCTTTTTTCTGACATGGTGTTGCCAACTTAGATGCTTTGGGCAATTTGCCACTGCTGATCAGTGTCAAAGTGCAAGTGCTCCCTGTGTAAAGTGTAATGGTAATTGGTTGTCCATAATTGGTATGTTTGCCTTACTAGTAACGTCCCTAGTAAAGTGCACTATGTGTGCCAGGGCTGGTAATGCAAATGCTACTAGTGGGCCTGCAGCACTAATTGTGCCACCCACTCCAGTAGCCTTAAAGAGAGATCTCAGGCCTGCCACTGCAGTGCCTGCACGTAGTTTGTTAAACTGCCATGTTGTCCTGACAAGTGCACCCACTTGCCAGGCCTTACCCTTCCCCTTCCAGGCACATCAGACACCCCTATAGTAGGCCCAAGGTACCCCCCCCCATGGCAGGGTGCAGTGTTTGTGAAAGGTAGGACATGTACTGAGGTGTGTGCCATGTCCTGACAGTGAAATACTCTCCATTTCGTTTTTCACTGTTGCAAGGCCATCTTGCCCATAGGACAGAATGGGGAAGGCTGTGTAATATGTTTCCAGCCTATCTTCCCATAGGTTTAAGATGGAGAGGTGAAGTTTAGTGTGCCTGAGCTCACAATTTAATAACACATCTTTTTGTGAAGGTGGTTTTTTAATTGTGTGTTTAGAAACCACGCTTTTAGAAGTGGCTGTTTTTTTTGTTCTAACAATTCTGTGTATCTCTGCCTGATTGTGGATTGACTGTCTGGATTTGAATGTGATAGGATCTGGGAAATGTCCTGACCCAGGGGAGGAGGTGAGACAGCAACAGGCTGACCTGCATCTGGAGTGTAGGGGGAGGAGTAGCCCCTGGAGGTGAAGAGGCCTGGGCTGCCGCCATAAAACAATGGCTCCATCTCCTTCTGAGTGATTGAAGACCCAGACCCCCACTATCAAAGGGAAAAGGTGTCACTGGCAGGGAGATACCCAGAACTTGTTTAGACAGGGGTCAGTGCCCCCCTGAACACAAAGACTTCAAAGACATTTAGGGGTATAACTATGAGAGCTGAAACCCCTGAATGTTGGACTGATCAAGACTGAAAAGGATTGAAACTACTTTGTGGTCAAGAGAAACCTCTGCCAAAGAAGAAACAGCTGAAGAGACTGAAGGAAAGGACTGACCCTTGCTGTGTGTTCTGGGGCTGGCCTGCAGTTTGCTGATTTAACCAAGGAGAGGCTAAGGGACTTTGCTGTGTGCTGTGTCCCCCTGCTTGAGAGGACTTTGCTGTGTGCTGTGTCCTGAAGTAACTTGTCCGCAAGGACCCAAGGAGAGCTGGCTCCCTGTTGTGGAAACTCAGGAACATAAAAGTTTCCAGGTGGGTCTCAGCGACGCTGTGTGTGTGTGCTTTGTGCAGCCTGAGACCTGCGTAAGAACTGCCCTGTGATCGTGTGCACCCGGAGTCCAAGTGAGTCTCAGCGACGCTGTGTGTGTGTGCTTCGTGCAGCCTGAGACCTTCATGAGGGTTGCCCTGTGATCGTGTGCACCTGGAGTCCAGGTGGGTCTCAGCGACGCTGTGTGCTTCATGCAGCCTGAGACCTGCGTAAGACCTGCCCCGTGATCGTGTGCACCCGGAGTCCAAGTGAGTCTCAGCGACGATGTGTGCGTGTGCTTCGTGCAGCCTGAGACCTTCGTGAAGATTGCCCTGTGATCGTGTGCACCCGGAGTTCAGGTGAGTCTCAGCGACGCTGTGTGCGTGTGCCCTGTTGCAGCCTGAGACCTTCGTGAGAATTGCCCTGTGACGGTGTGTCCCAGAGCAGTCTTGTTCTCTGCGTCGATCGAGCAGCGTGACCAGAGCTTCTGCGAGCGTCATTGCCATCGGCCCGGACCGGCATCCCCAGAGGAGCTGTGCCGCCGGCCCGAGCCTGCCTTTGCCAAAGAGAGACCGCGAACCATCATCGTCGGGGGTCCAAGATCCACTGCCCAAGATCAACGAAGTCGCACCGGAGGCCCAAGTCGCGAGGAGAGGAGAGGAGAGTGAGATCGCACCCCCAGGTAACGCTCAGCGAGCGTGCGTGTGTCGCCACCTGGGGCGGGGTGCGGGCTCCGAGAGAAACGCTCTCGGCCTTTCCCATCTTTGCAGCGCGAGCCTCCGCTCAAGACCGTATCGCGGCCCGTACTTGCCGAGGAGTGGCAGTACCGGGGCCGGAGTGTGGAGCTGCACTTGTTTTCCATCATAACAGTGTTGGGGGCATGTTTTGGCAGTAGCTGACCGCGAGTCAGTAAGAGTGGCATAGAGACCGTGCAGAGCACTGCGATCGGTGCTGAAGTATCTTATTTTTGCATTACGAACTGCCTGATTCTTGCATTACAAACTGCATAGCATTGCATTAGGACTGCATTACATCATTGAGAATTGCTCATTAATACTGCAAGAACCTACCAGTGCGTGCTGGCCTAATAACCGGCACAGTGAAATATTACAAATACGCATATGTTGGATTTTTATCGTGTGGTCTCATCGTATATCTTTTATTTTTTATATAAACATATAATTGTTTTTATGAAACTCGTGTGGAGTCCATTTGTGGTGTCATCACTGTGTCACTGAGAGCGTGGATGCAAATACTTTACTCATTTGCCTTGGAGATAAGCCTGGCTGCTCGTGCCAAGCTACCAGGGGGTGAGAAGGGGTTATTTAAAGGTGTGCCCCTCCTTACCCTGACGTAGAAGCAAGGGTCCCTAGTTGGACTAAGGTACATACCTCAGCCAACTAGAGACCCCCAGGTCTAACACACTCCTTCATGCACAATGTCATTATTTGAGTGATGAGTTTGTCTCTATCTGAATTGCTGATATTTTCTCTCCCTTTGTGAGTTCATTGTTTGCACTTGTAACCATATACATTGAGCATTTTATCATTTAATTTGAAATAAACTTTATTAACTTCAACGAGAGTCTGTGTTTATTTAGTTGATCGAATGATTAGTCAGATAAGGAGTATAATTACCATCAACTATTCAACTAATTGGTTCATCAACCAAGTAGAAGGAAAGTTGATGTATAAATTAGATAAGTATTTTGGAAATGTCATAAATGAATTTTAGAAGGAAGAGAATTGAACATTTATAAAAATTGACCCCAGCGCATCAGGGATTTGGGTGAATGTGTATGGGCCATTGTTCTGTGATATTATTGAGTATTGATCCCTGATTAGGCATTGGCCTCGCGCTGGATCAGTTTCTTGGTAGCAGAAGACGGTTTAATTATTGATTAGTTTGGTAATGATTATTGATTATTGATTATATGTTTTAACTCGAAAAAGTTAGTGTCCTGTTCTATGTTGTCTAGAAGTACAGGTATGGAGATACCTGAGGAATCCTGGGAATGGAATTTAGCCTGAAATAGGCAGAAGAAGAGTGTGGTAAAGAAATCACACTGCAGAAGTACTTTGTCTGGTGTAATAATACCTAAGCTATGGAGGGCTGAAGGTGTTATATTTAGGGAAATTTCGTATGAGAGTAAAGTGTCTGAATTAGCGAAGGGTCCACTTCCGAAACTCTAGCCTCTTTTCACACCAAAAAAGTCCTCTTGCGAAACTTTGGCCTTATCCCTAGAGGAGTAATAGGTCCACCCGGAGCTTGTTTGAAGAGTAAAATAGCGCTGGACGTTATTAGGACTCGTAGTGAAGAAAACCTCTCGGAAAGGATGAAAACTATCTCTTTATTAGTGGAACAGACAAGGTAGCATTGTTTTGTGTTGTTACTAATCGAATTTTTGATTAAGAGTACTTAGAAAAATATTTCTGTATTATTTTGTAAAGGGAGGGTCAGTAGAAGGAGTAATACTGACGTCAGAAAAAGCTGCGCTGGCATTGGTCAGGCAACGGACGTGTACTGAACTGTTATTGGTTGGTGTGAACCGCGCTAGTATTGGTTGAGATTTTGCTTACGTAGTGGTGTTCTGATTGGATGGTTGGTGTGTGTCACGCTGGTATAGGATGAGAACTGACAAATAGAATAAGTAGAATTACGGAAAGGTTTCCTTGTTTGTTTTGTTGAGATACGTTAGTGTAAGGAGTCAGGAAAATGAAGTTGCTTGAGAAAATAAAGCATTTCTTCAAAAAGGATAAACCAATTGTGACTAGAGAGGGAATTCTTATTCCTCCTCCAGGAACGCCTGCTTTTTATATGATGTTAGAGCGAGGATATCATACGTGTACATGGTTGGAGAATTGGGTGGAGTACACAAAGGATGATGGAATTATAGCCTTTCCACAGCATGGTTCATTTAACATGAGGATTTTACAGAATTTGAGAAATCGAATGAATTCATTAGAACCAAATCCCAGACCTACACAGTATGAAGCGTTAGAAGCATGGGAAGTAGAAGCAATGGAAAGAGAGAAATATCGAGGGGGTAGGAGATCCAGAAATGTAATGACTAGGTACCCTTTTGAGAGAAGAGAGGATACAATGAAATGATGGAGGAGAGCTGTGGTAACCGAGGGTTTGTACCCAGTTTTAATTGCTAACGACCAGACAGGAGGCAAATGTAAAGAGAAAAAGAAGAATATAGAGACTTCGAGTTTAAGGGATGATCTGAACGATTCTGATGATGATGAGATATTAGAGGACATTATGACCAAACAACCTCCACCGTATGAAGAAAATTCAGGGGAGGTGAGTCCATGTGCCCCACAATTGGGAACCCTATTATCTCCACAAGTCACTGAAATAGCTAGGGTAGTGCGAGAAAATGAAGTGAATTTTTTGAATAAGGCAAGAAGACCAGAGCAGGTTCAGAAAATGAATCAGTTAAGTATGACTGTAGAAGCATTAATGGTACCAGTAACAATTGGTCCCGTGGTTCCATTATACGGAGAAAAACAGAATATGACAAAAGCACATTTGTTATCAGTTCCAAACGTCAGGAGTGGAATGGTGGTGATGGCAGCTGAGGGTGAACAGACTGAAATTAATAATACTTTGTTAGATCTTCCGGTTTGTCAGATGATAACAGAAACCCCTAGAAGAAGTGTACATAGATCCAAGGAGAATAGGGCCGAATGTCACTCCAATAGCAGGGAGTTCAGCCGGTCCTTCACAAGAGGAATTGAATAATTGGATAAGGGAAATGACAAAACCAAAACCGCAACCACAGAGTATAAATGTGAGTAAATTGAAAGTAGATCTGGAGGAGATGATTATTGGCACAGTAAGTCCAGATAGATTAGGGACTTACCGAGATGATGAATTGTTGTTTTTGTGTAAAAGCATTACTTGGATAGCAAGGAATCTTCATCAAAAAATATCTGAAGCTGCTAGTGAGTATGGAATAGACATAGAAAAGTCGAAGGTGTTGCAGAGTTTGAATGCGTCTGGAAAAAGATCTGGAGAGTTTGAATGTGTCTGGAAAAAGGTTACAGATAAAAGAGTTGATGAATATTTTGAAGAAATGGGGAGATGTAGATCGATGGAAAAATAGATGGGTGAAAAAGAAGGAAGAAGCAGCTAGTAGAGGAGCATCTATGTTTCCATTGAAAGAAACAGAACAAGTTGAAAGAGCGTGTCCGATGAGAGAAGTACCAGGTGGTGGATATGTTCATGTTCCATGGTCAAGGCAGGATATATTATCTTTTACGAATGATTTCCCCAGATTAAGAGAGAAACCAGTTGAATGGTACTAACAGGTAGAAAGGTTTGTGAAAGTCTCGAAGGTTTTGTTGAAGGATTTAGATGGGTTGTTTGATATTGTTGTTCCGGCAGATTTGTGGACAGAATGTAATATCACCGTTGATTGGCTGAAAGAAGAATATCCTAGAGACCCTAAAACAGGTGCACCATCCTAAGAGGTGATGAAAAAGTATAATCAGGTAATCACTTTCTTACAGGGAAAAATTTCCCCCAAAGAAACAGATTGGGTTAAAATAGACAGGACGACCCAAGAACCAAAGGAGTCAGTGCATGCCTACTATGAAAGGTTGTTACAAGTATTTAAACAGTACAGCGGATTTGAGAATATTGGAGACAAAGATATGGGACATTTTGTGTATCGTTTTGTGTTTGGGTTGAAACCGGAGATTATTAATATGATTCAGCAACATTTGATCTGTTAGCAGAGTAAAACAATTGATGAAATTTTAAGGTATGCGAAGTATTGTAGTGATGACATTGAATCAAGACATAAGAAATTAAAGGAGAAAATGATGTGGGCACAAGTGAAGGTAGCAGAGCAACAAGAGGTAGATAATAATTCTCAGACAGGTTATCAGATGAATGGTCAGAATCAAATTGGTCAGGTACCCAATGGAGGTAAAGGTAGAGGTAAAATGAGTAAAGAAGAGGCTAGGAAGAAATTTCCTTGTCATGCGTGCGGAAAGATTGGACATTGGAAGAATGAGTGTAGATCTGCTCAAAAGAATAATGGGGTAAATCAAAATTTAAATCCACAGATGCAGAATGAGGTGGTTGTGAACCAGCAGCAGCAGGTAGTTATCCCACAGTTACAGGTGCCACAAGCTCCTATGACAAATAATGTGAATGCTCAGGTGCAGAGGTACGGTGTGAACACTGGATTTCACGGAGGTGACCAAATGGGTAAGAATCAAAGTGTGCAAATGGTTCCGCAATATTGGTTGCAGTGCAATGAGAGTGATTCAGACTCATCTCAATGACGGTGCCTGAGGGGGGAGGAAGAGTGCGTACTTGGCGCATCTTTGGCGGTAGATCAGTCAGGTCCATTTGTTGAAGGAAAGGTGGGAGGTAATGATATGACATTCCTGGTGGACACTGGTGCTACCTGTTCTACTGCGAGAGCAGCAAAAATTCCAAACCTACCCCTCTCGGGAGAAACTATCCAAGTTGTAGGAGTCTCAAATAAGCATATTAGAACGCCAGTCACAAAACCAATAGAAGTTCATATTGGAAACTTCAGAGACATGCATCGGTTTGTGGTATGTGACTCGCGGCCAGTAAATCTCTTAGGTAGAGATTTGTTATGCAAGATGAACTGTACCATCTACTGTACGCCAGATGGTATTGCATTTCAGACACCTGATGAGGATGTTGAATTCAAAATGATGTTTGCGAAGCAAGGGACAGAAGTGGATGAGTTGTTTTCACTTCTCACAGAAGAAAGTTTGCCTGAAGAACTTAGAAGTACTGTGAGGTCGGATGTATGGGACTTTACGGGGAAAGAGATTGGCCTAATGACAAATGTCGACCCGGTTCAGGTTACAGTAAAAAATGGAGCTGTGTATCCAAACACTCCTCAGTACAAAATGAGTCCAGAAGTAATTGCGGGAGTCACTCCTGTGATAGATCAAATGATTGAACAGGGAATTTTGAGAGAAATAATGAGTAGTCCTTGTAATTTGCCCATTATAGTAGTACAAGATTTAAGGAAGATTTATAAGATTGTGATACCTTGCTGTCCAGTAGTACCAAATCCAGCAGTAATCCTCTACCAAATTCCATGCGATTCAGAATGGTACACAGTGATTGATCTGTGCCAAGCATTTTTCTCGATTCCCTTGCATCCGGAAAGTCAATATCTTTTTGCGTTCCGGTTTGGAGACCGTGTTTTGGCATGGTGCTGAGTTCCTCAAGGGTATACCGAGAGTCCTTCAATCTTTAATCAGATTCTGAAAAGGTGTCTGGAGACCTTGGTCATGCCAGGAAATTCAGTCTTGGTTCAGTACATTGATGACCTACTTGTGGCATCAAAGACCCGAGAGGCATGTGTGACAGATACCATTGACTTACTGAACCATTTGGCAGAAGGAGGACACAAAGTGTCACCAGCAAAATTGCAATTCTGTAAACAAGAGGTCGAGTACCTAGGACAAAAAATAGAAAAGGGAGTCAGAAAGGTGACAACAGAAAGAATTAGTTTGATCAAACAAATGAGCCCACCTAAAACTCAGAAAGAAGTGCAAATGTTTTTGGGAATGGTTGCATACTGTAGGCAGCGGATCTGTGGTTTCTCACTGATTGCAAAACCTCTACAGAGGTTGAGACTAACCCTGGGCGGTGAACTACGCTACGCTCGCGGAGTTTGCGTAGTTTCGGTAACTTCGCGATTCGCGTAGAACGCGAAGTTACCGAGTACTACGCAATTTGCAACGTAGCGTAGCTGTTTTTCTTCTTCGCGCGCTCAATATGCGTTCTCGCGCGCGCGGTAACGACTTACCGTGATTCTGCGTTCGCCGACGCGATTTCCTATCCGTTTGCAGGTGCCACGAGATTTGGAATCCGGCCGCACGATCCCGCGAGAGTGTGCGAACGCGAACACGTCATTCGGACGCGCGATCTGACTTCCGGGGGCAGTGTTGGTAAGATCCCGATCCCGAACATGAAGAAACTACAATCTGGCGAAGAATATCTCTCGAGCATCATAAAACCTTCTAAAAAATTATTATTTTGCTCCAAAAAACTCCTCAGATTGTGATTTGGCTGTAGTTTTTTGTGCAAGGAGTCCTTTTTCTTTTTTTACTTTTTTTTCAAGAGGAAGGAAGTGCCCCTGAGTCTCCAACTTCCTGTTCCTGTCCAGCAGGCTCCTCCCAGTGCTTTGTCCATGTGCTGTTCACTTTCATTTGGATTTGGAGCTGGAAGGATCACTTTTTGTGTCTGTCTGCTGCATCATATCATTGGATTGGATTTGAGGACTTTTGGATTTGAGATTTTACAAGTAAGTTGGAGAATTGGTGTACTTGTTTGTTTGATTGGGGCTTGTTTGTACCTACATTTTTTGGGGATTTTCATTGTTTTTAAAATTGATTGTTGTGGCCTGGGTGGCCTGTAGTTTCAGTAGGGGCCTAGTTGTTTTTCTTTGATTGAAATTTCAGCCAGTAGGCCCAGAGGTACCCTTGGGTGCATGTTTCTGTGGTGTCTGTTGCATTTAATTTAAACATCATGTAGGGCATGGATGGCATTGGATTGAATTGCTAAATGTGGTTTTTGGGGTGTATTTCACTTTTTGGGTGTGTGTTAATAAATAAATACCTTTGTTGGATGTGTGTGTGTGCTTGTTGTGTAACTTTCCAACCTTTCGTAGCCCTGTGGATTTTCGTTTTTGCATTTTTGTATTAAAGCTGTGTTGTTGAGCAGGCCTCCTTTTTCTGGTCATATATAGGCCTGCTTGAGTTCATTGTTTTCCATGGCCTGTTGTGACTGTGAGTGACCATGTGGCTTGGGGCCATTTTGTGGTGGTAGTTTAGTAGTGTGCTGCTTTTTCCATATAGGCCTGCATGTCTTTTCTTTGTTCCCCTTGGCTTATGCTTGTTGTTGTTGTGGCCTGGCCATGTGGGTGGCGGCCATTTTGTGAAGGCAGGCAGTGTGCTTTTGCCATAGGCTTGCATTGTCTGTCTTCCATTTCTTTTTGTTGTGGGTGGCTAGCGGCCATTTTGTGGAGCCATCCAGGCAGTGTGCTTTTGCCATAGGCCTGCATTCATTGTCTGTCTTCACTTTCTTGTTATTGTGGGTGGCCTGGCCATGTGGGTGGCGGCCATTTTGTGGAGCAAGGCAGTGTGCTTGCTTTTGCCATAGGCTTAAGCTTGTGGCCTAGTCTGCCAGTAGGCCCAGAGGTAGTCATCATGGGTGCATAAAAACTGTTTCTGTGTTGTCTGTTGAATTTTAACATCATTTATGGCATGGATGGCATTGGATTGAATTGCAAAATGTGGTTTTTGGGGTGCTATTTCAGTTTTTTGGTGTGTGTTAAATAAATAGGCCTTTTCAGCCAGTAGGTAACCCTGGGCGTTCAGCTCGCGGACTTTTGGCAACTCCGCACTGCACGACAACGCGGACTTACACTTTTTTTCTTCTTTGCGCGCTCAATATGCATTTTTCGCGCGCGCGATAACGACTTTTTGTGAAGATCGCGATGCCGAACACGCAGAATTTACAATCTGGCAAAGAAAATCTCTCGAGCAGCATAAAACCTTCTCGAAAATGATGATTTTGTTCATTTTGCTCAAAAAACTCCTCAGGTTGTCATTTAGATGTAGTTTTGTGAGCAAGGAGTCATTTTTCTTTTTTTACAATTTTTTTAAAGAGGAAGGAAGTTCCCCAGAGTCTCCAACTTCCTGGTCCTGTCCTTTGTCTTCACTTTCTTGTTATTGTGGGTGGCCTGGCCATGTGGGTGGCGGCCATTTTGTGAAGCCAGGCATTGTGCTTTTGCCATAGGCCTGCATTGTCTGTCTTGTCTTCCTTTTCTTGTTGTTGTGGGTGGCCTGGCCATGTGGTGGTGGCCATTTTGTGGGACCAGCCACTGTGCTTTTGCCATAGGCCTCCAAGCTTGCGGCCTAGTCTGCCAGTAGGCCCAGAGGTAGTCATCATGGGTGCATAAAAACAGTTTGTGTTGTCTGTTGAATTTAAACATCATTTAGGGCATGGATGGCATTGGATTGAATTGCAAAATGTGGTTTTTGGGGTGGTATTTCAGTTTTTTGGTGTGTGTTAAATAAATAGGCCTTTTCAGCCAGTAGGTAACCCTGGGCGTTCAGCTCGCGGACTTTTGGCAACTCCGCACTGCGCGACAACGCAGACTTACACTTTTTTTCTTCTTCGCGCGCTCAATATGCGTTTTCGCGCGCGCGATAACGACTTTTTGTGAAGATCGCGATGCCGAACACGCAGAATTTACAATCTGGCGAAGAATATCTCTCGAGCAGCATAAAACCTTCTCGAAAATGATGATTTTGTTCATTTTGCTCAAAAAACTCCTCAGGTTGTCATTTAGATGTAGTTTTGTGAGCAAGGAGTCATTTTTCTTTTTTTACAATTTTTTTAAAGAGGAAGGAAGTTCCCCAGAGTCTCCAACTTCCTGGTCCTGTCCTTTGTCTTCACTTTCTTGTTATTGTGGGTGGCCTGGCCATGTGGGTGGCAGCCATTTTGTGAAGCCAGGCATTGTGCTTTTGCCATAGGCCTGCATTGTCTGTCTTGTCTTCCTTTTCTTGTTGTTGTGGGTGGCCTGGCCATGTGGTGGCAGCCATTTTGTGGGACCAGCCACTGTGCTTTTGCCATAGGCCTCCAAGCTTGTGGCCTAGTCTGCCAGTAGGCCCAGAGGTAGTCATCATGGGTGCATAAAAACTGTTTGTGTTGTCTGTTGAATTTAAACATCATTTAGGGCATGGATGGCATTGGATTGAATTGCAAAATGTGGGTTTTTTTGGGGGGTCTATTTCACTTTTTGGGTGTGTTAAATAAATGCCTTTTTTGCGTGTGTGTATGTGTTGTTGTTGTGGTTGTTGTGTAACTTTCCAACCTGTTTTTAGCCATGTGGATTTTAGTTTTTGCATTAAAGCTGTGTGTGTTGTTTATCAGGCATCCTTTGTCTGGCCATATAGGCCTGCTTGAGTTCATTGTTTGCCGTGCCTTGTGCCTGTGAGTGACCATGTGGCTGGGGGCCATTTTGTGGTGGTAGTTAGTAGTGTGCTGTTTTTGCCACATAGGCCTGCGTGTCTTTCCATTGTTCCTCTTGTCTTACTGCTTCCAAATCCATCCCCATTGCCAGCTGCAGCTCCCTGATGCTGCATCCATCCCACGTGATGCACAAATTTAGGCCAAACAGGCTCCACTACATTTTTGTTTTTGTTCTTTGCTATTCTTATTCTTTCTGAGTGTACACAGTACACCAGGAAAGCCCTGGCCTTGTCAAAGTCTCATAAATGGCTACACTGTTGTTGTTCACTGAGTTTCTAAAATTTAATAATTGAGACAACCACACACTAAGTTATATATTATATTAGTTTGATTTGTGCTATCATTTGACTGATGTTCTTCTGGCTTTTTTGCTTTTAGGTGCACAAAAGACTGAGGAGGAGGTGTGTCATCATTGCCCGTTGTACTGCCAGACAGACGTCCTGCTGCTGTACATGACGTGACGTGTGACCTGACCAGACATCTCTGCAACTTGTGCAACTGAGTGCTGCTGACATCTGAAGAAGATGGGCCCAAAGAAAGCAGGTACCAGGTCCTCCAGTACCAAGAAAGTTGCTATTGAGAAGAAGGAACAGAAGAAGGAAGTGACACTTAAGTCTGGTGTGCCGCCCAATACCTTTTTGGGAAACAAAAAATTACGCCTGCAGCAGCGGTGTCCGGGGGGCAAGCTGGGGGCAGCACCTCCGCATCAGTGGGCCCAACCCACCAACCCAGGCCCAAGCACATGAGTGTGGAAGAGGTAGCCAGCCTAATGGTGGAAACCAGTGATGCTGAGCCTGAGATAAACTTATCGCTATCTCAAAGTAGTACCCAATCAACGCAGGAGGAAACACAGCAGATAAGTGGTCAACAACAACAGCCGCAACCACCGCCCGCAATAGTAGTTGTTGTTCCTCCCGAAGTAGGGGCAGTTCAGGAAATTGAGCCTCATGCAGAGGTAGAAGAAGAGGAAGCCACTCATTCAGAAGATCCATTGTCTTCCAAATCCCCAGCAAGGAAAAGGAGGGTTAGTCCATCAAGTTCTTCGCCAAGCCCCCTTCTGATGATCTAGATGCCACTTGGAAGCCACAAACTGAGTCTGAGAGGGAGACACGTCCCAAGACCAGGCTAGGGAAAAGGAAGGTTCCAGAAAGCCTTACACTTATGGAGGTCGATGTAGAACAGCAGGATGATGATGATGAGCCAGTCATCACGAACATCACTCCCGGCCCCGAGGAGATGGAGACCAACATTATTACCCTATCCAAAATCGCTGCGAGGGATGTAGCACGCATACCTCAAACACAGGTAACACCAACACGACCTACAGCTTCCATATTTGCATTAGCAAAGGCCCGGCAGCGACCTACATCCAGCACAACCACCACCTCAGTAGAAGTAGGTAGTGGTACAGCACAGAGTCAAATTCAACCCACACCCTCCAGTTCATCCAGCATTGGAAGTGGCACCTCCAGCAGGAGGCAAAAGTTAAGCTCCCCAGTTTGGGACTTCTTTACGGTTAGCGAAAAGGAGGAGAACATTGCTATATGCTCCATTTGTAATACCTCTGTTAGTCGGGGTAAGCTTGGTACAAACTATGGTACCGGAGGCCAAATAACCCATCTGAAAAAACACCACTTGATCAGCTGGGAGGACCACCTTCGCGGCATAAAAACTGCAACCATTGGTGTTGGTGGGGATAAACGAGTAGAAGATCCGATCACGGTGGAAGAGGAAGGACAGGGAGACATTCTCTCTGGTAGTGGTACACAAAGTAGCCCTGTCCCCAGCAGTGCAGTGTTATCGTCGCCCACATCTTCAGCAACATCTCAGTGGCACAAGAGTAAGAGTCAGCCTGAGACAGCAAGGAGTACCGCAATGAAAAAAAGTGCGTTGTTGAGCCTAAGAGAAAGGAAAACCATGCAGCCTACCATTATCAGCATGTTTGGGGGGAGGGGCAGTACGAACGCAACCACCCAATAGCACGTTTGTACAATGCGAAGCTGGCTAAAATGTTAGCACTGGACCTTCTCCCTTTTTCTTTTGTTGAAGGGGTGGGTTTTCTGGAATTTGTGACAGCCATCTGCCCAAAATGGCATGTTCCCAGCCGCTACTATTTTGCCAGAGTTGCTGTTCCAGCACTACATCACGACGTGCTGGAATTGCTTGGAAAAGCCTTGAAGCAGAGTGCTGTTCAGAGTATCCACCTGACAACAGACATGTGGACCAGTTGCCAAGCCACTGATTACATGTGCATCACTGCACACTGGATCTCTTTTGCGGGGGTTAGAGAACAGATATCTGCTGGTGTTGACGCTGCTGAGATTTTTCATGCCACTCGCAAACATGCAACTGTAGCCATGTTTGCCATGGAGAAATCTCATACTGCTGCAAACATTTTGGAAGAGTTTAACAGCAAGGTCTTTGAGTGGCTGCGCCCAAGAGGGCTTAACATTGGTTTTGTTGCCACGGACAATGGCAGTAATGTAGTTAGGGCCATGCAAGATGGTCACTATTTCAGGGTCCCGTGTTTGGCACACTGCATTAACATTGTTGTTCAAGACTTTCTGAAAAATGAATACAAAGTCAGCAACTTACTGGCCACCTGCAGAAGAATATGCACACATTTCAGCCATTCTTTTAAAGCCCGGAAGCAGCTGAGGGTCATTCAACGTGAGCATAAAATGCCAGTCAAAGCACTCATCCAGGAGGTGCCAACACGTTGGAACTCAACTTATTACATGCTTGATCGTCTGTTTGACCAGTACATACCACTCAATGCTTATGTCATGCAAAGATTAGGGGAACCTACTGTGAGAGGCATGACCGTTGAGATGGGTCAATGGGACCTCGTTAAATGCCTGACAGAGATGCTACTTCCTTTTGAGATCTTCACACGTGAAGTCAGCAGGGAGGACTGTACTATGGGCCAAGCTATCCCATTGTTGCACATGCTAGAGCAACAGCTGAAGGAGGTGTCTGAAACGTACGCAGGTGTGGATGACAAACAAGACGCATATCATTTGGCGGAGTCCTTAGCCGTTCGCTTATCTGAAAATACAAGGATTCAAAATAAAATTGTGTCAGATCCACATTACATTACTGCCACAATTTTGGATCCACGGTACAAAGTATTTCTGAACAGTAAGGCAGTAATTCCTTTTTCAGAAGTGGATGTTGCCAAGTACAAAACTTTGATAGCTCAGCTAGCCATTGACTTTGAAAACGAACGTCTGGTAATTACAGGCCCCCCGCCCCAGGCCATAACAAGTACTACAGGGCATCCAGAGTCAAGTTCTACTTCGGAGCCTGAGGGCAGTGCGTTTGCCTCCCAGCAGTCACCGACACCAACACTACCAATAACATCAACAACAGCAAGAACAGGATCATCCACAGTACAATCGGCAACTGATTGGTTTCTACGGCAGGGGTATGGTAAGTCCAGTGCTGATGCAAAGGCAAAACAGGCCGAGCACATCGGAGCACCCCTGAGCATTGAGCGGACGGTCCAGGCCTATCTGGATGACCCAACAGAGGTCTTCATGGATCGAAACCCATTGGTGTATTGGTATGGGAAAAGAAGCCAATGGACAGTGCTCAGCAGGCTGGCGATAAAGTATCTGGCTTCCCCTGTCGCAAGTGTCTCTTCTGAGCGTGTTTTCAGTGCTGCTGGTGCCATTGTAACTTTGAAAAGGACCAGTCTCTCGCCCAAAAGCGTGGAGAGGTTAACCATGATCAAAATGAATCAGCACTTTATACCACCGGATTACAAAATACGTGAATCACAGCAGGAAGAGGAGAGCGACTTCGATGACGTAAGTAGTGGGTTACAGGACCTACTTCTGTCCGAACCACCAGAGTTTGAGGACGAGCTCCTCTTCCCTGACAACTAGGCTTTCAAATTGTTACTTTCTTCCTTCCTTTATTTGTCTGTGTATCTGTCTTTCTGGTTCAAATCAAATCACAACAAATCCATCACCACCGTCTTCTCTTTTTATTTCCCTATTGGAGTTGCACGTCTGTGCATTTAACTGTCCACTCCTCAGAGTCCTGCTCCATCTTCCTGACTCGCCCTAATTACATTTCCATCAAGCCAGACATTGGAGTACAAGAAATGTTGCCTCTAACAGTCCCTCCATAAGAAGTGAAACGTGACTATAGCTATCCTCTGTTTTGTTTCAGAGCCGAAACTCATCACTGTCCGAAGGCTAACGCCTCTGCAGGCATCCACAACTCTTCACTGTCAGAACTTGGGCAGGCATCCAAAAGTAAACTCATCACTGTCAGAAGGCTACAGCCTCGGCAGGCATCCAAAGCTCATCACTGTCAGGACAGAAGGTACTTGGCAGAGAAAGACAAGACTCTTCGAAGAAACTTGCTGACATTTCTGCAAACTCAATTGACCAGCAATGACCGCTACCCAGGCCGCGGCCCATCACAGCGCTGACCATGTGAACCAACTTAAACTGCGACAAAGTGCCACAGATGAATAAGACGAAAACCGAAACAGCGACTAACAACACTCAAAATGAATGTGGAGTAATAATGAGGCCACTGCCTCGTTAAAAAAAAAACACACCTGTCAGAACTAGGCATCTGATGATCTGACAGCCAAAGAGAAGAGCAAGACAGGTAATGATGGCATGCATTGGATGCTTGCGGACTCTGAGCGATTGCTGTTGTTTGTTGTGTTGATGTTGTGCATGAAGTCGAACTCTACTAGTTAATCTACAAAGTGAAAGTGACTCAAGTGACAGTCAATGTTTCCCTTCTTGTTGTTTAATAACCAAATTGTATATGAATGGACTTAATCCGAGTCACTACAGACTGAGTTGGAGTTGGACAACACGTACCACACCATGATGATGACCATACTACCTTTGCACGCAGTCAGTCAGTTGGATCGGAGATGATTGATGGAATAACTGCGTTTCATGAAGTGGCATAAAAGGTAAAAACAACAATTCAACAAGAAACACAGCAGACCTACATGTCCATGTAGTGGTGGAGTCGAGTGTAGTGGTATGACTGACAGCGGCGCATTGATTTAGTCACTTAATTTTGAAAATTCTAGGTTGCTGTATATGCCTTTTGTCTGGCTCGGTCAAAATTTAAGGTAAATGGAGGTTGGGTCACGGCCTGGTGCTGTGGGCCTGTTCTGTCCTATTGTTGTTGTAGCTTAATGCTGTAAACAGAATAGACACGATGTATCCAAGCCGCCTCAGTCTGAAAGTGTTCTCTCTTCTCTTCTTGGACTCCACCGTAATTGATGCTTTTTTTTAATTCATTGATTTTTCAATACCCCTTTTGTTTTTCCATCTACACTTACAGGCCGGCCTTTACCCTGTGCTATACTGGGAGAAACAACTCACACTTACCTTACCAATCCGCATCAGGCAGGCAGTGGCACCCAATATTGATGTGCGGAGCGTCCATGGAAGATAGGACCAAGAGGAATGACGAGATTCAACTTCACAATTTGACCAGGATAATACAGTAACTTTAGTATCATTCATCATTCGTCTTTTAATTAATTTGATTCCTTTTTTCTCTTCAATCATTACGACTGTGTGTTGTGTTGTTGTTTGTTTGCTAATTGATCCCTACAACTATTTTTTAATTTTCTTTGCTATCTTTAAAACTAAGCCCGGTACAACATGTAATTTGGGTCTCTCTGAGGGCATACATGCAAGGCAAATTGCATAGAATATACTGCTGCCCTGTACTGTCTAATTGTCTAGTAGTAGTTAGTAAGTACTACTCATTAACCATCAAGTTATCTTCATCATCATGCATGCATTTCCTTTTTCTCCCTTTATAGATTTATTGGATAAGATCATGGTCATCTGCCAAGATTGTGCTTTGCTTTTGTTGTGTCCATGCATACTGTTTTTCTTTGTCAAACCTTTCCCCAAAGCCCCCTTCCCATCCATTCATCAAACCCTAACCCTCTTCCCCCGGGCTGTGATTTATATTGAGGTGTGATGTGACTACATTAAATGTACACCAATTGATCACACGCTTGCTGGGGCAGATGTGGTGAAAGCAACACTAATTCAATTTCAAGGCAGGGCGAGGAACTTCTTCTGTTTGCCCACCCATGCTCAGTCTATGTGCAAGCCAATTTATTTTCCAAAGGGACCTAATACATCATAATTAATTGCCGGCATTGATTGGATTCATCATCAACATCCTACCACACAGCAGTAAAGGTTACGAATTACGATTGTGTTAAGTGACTCACTCGACACAACTACAGTTTGTAACTTCTTGTACTAGGCTGTCCCCGCCACCATTATGTTTTATTTTACTTTAGCAGTTGCAATATTGTTTGTTTGGCAGTCTTCTACTGTACTGTACTTTACTTCGTTCTACTACTCCTCCCACAGTCTCTCTCAGGCAAGTGACTGTCTCTTTTTTATTTTTTTTGCAAATGCTACTCCCAGTATCTACTACTACCACCACAACCATGGCATCTTCTCCATTCTCTTGGGAAACCATGCAGCCATCGCTGTGCCGAACTTAATCATCATCAATCACAGGTAAGATAAGTTTGGTGGGAGGTATAATGGACTAGGAGGAGAGACTGACAGTACTAGTAGGACAAATAACTCAGTGAGGGGTACCGCATCTATCTGTTTGTGTGTCACATAATCGGCAGATTATTTAAATCAAACACTGGCTGTGGCCCTGCAGCAGCAAGGAAACCATGTGACGTAAATTCATAAAACAGTATCCGCCCCACAAAACATTAACATTGTATGTTTAAGTATAAATATAATTTATTACCCTAACAAAAATAAACTATCCCACACCTGACCCACCCCTCTCCCTAACCCCAACCAATGTTCAAAACAAAAAAGTCCAAACAATGTCCATAAACCCCAACGCCCAATTCCCACCCACCAACAAAAGGAATAAGAAAGGGGCAATCCAACGGGATCCTAGATAGTTCTTAGATTCGGCGGGCTTTCAGGTTCAGGTGTTTGTCCACAAGGATCTTGACCCGCTCCTCTAGTTGCTCCTCTAGGCGTGAAATCCGGAGGAGCATCTGGCGGCGAAATGCCCTGCAGTGGCATCCAGGGTGGGGGGCAGCAGTGCTGGATGTTAAGGAATTGCGGTGGCGGGCGGCTGCCTGACCGCGGTGCCGTACCACTGGAGGTGGGTCCTGGCTGGGGCCCGGGGCATTGGAGGAGGCTGCAGCTGCTGCCGCCTCCTCCTCCGCCTGAGCCACCAGCCGCCGGTACTCTTGGCAGATGGTCTCCAGTTTCCGGCGCTGGGCCCTGGCTGCCAACTCCTTCCATGTTGGTTTTTCTTGGGAAGGAGGATCTATATCAAGAAAGAAAAAGAATATTGTTGTAACCAATACTCTTAGCAAAACAGTAACACAACATTAATTCAACACATAGTGGCACAGTAGCACTAGCAAGCACAGTACATAACATTTGTGGTAATAATCTATCCTCCCACTTCCTCGGCCTCTAACATTTGTGGGAGTTTCAGGCATTATACTAGCACTATGGACTCCAGTACACAGTACACCAGTCTTCTTCTTATCTCTAGTTTAGCAAAATTACATAACCTTGTTGTAGCCGGCATGCCAGATCAGTCAGCTAAGCTTGCACCCAAGACAAACATACGAGTCATGACGCAGACTCACGTTAGTTTTATTTACTACTGTCTGCAGGTGGGGAAGCTCGTATTTTTCTATTACGGGTGGCACTGGCCATACGCTCTCTGTTACATGAAGGGCAATTGCTCAATTTCACTTTCACCCTGCCCTGGCTACTACAAAAAGGCAGATTATATATCTGATCCAATGATCATTGCTTATATATGGGACGACGACATAAGGTCAGTAGCGGTCGGTGGTGGGAGTGCTGCCGGGCGGTGACGTGGGGAGGGGAGGGGCAGGGTGGGGGTAGTAAACTATGGATTACGGCCAATTACAGGTAAGTAAACATATAAATAAATAAAACTAATTTCGTTGTGCGCACTGCATCGCATTTGGCGGTGCAGTGCGCAGAATAAAATTTGCTTTATTTATTTTTATGTTTACTTACCTGTATTTGGCCGTAATCCATAGTTTAATACCCCCACCCTGCCCCTCCCCCTTCCCACATCACCGCCCGGCAGCACTCCCACCACCGACCGCTACTGCATAAGGTACTTTGTTTTGATTGATTGTGTAAC
Organism: Calotriton arnoldi; assembly: GCA_963921515.1. Classification (NCBI taxonomy): domain Eukaryota; kingdom Metazoa; phylum Chordata; class Amphibia; order Caudata; family Salamandridae; genus Calotriton; species Calotriton arnoldi. Next base: position 223,422 of record CAWUFW010011184.1, read on the forward strand.
CAACAGATAGGCCACCCTTTGCAGGCTGGCTGACACAGTCGAAAATAAATTAACATAGGTAGGGAGTGGTCCTCGGAGTCGGAGGAAGGCGCTTGATAACTAACTATACACAATATATATATATATGATGTGCTTGCAAACTACTGTGAGTCAACTGTATTCTGAAAATACAACTTGTATTCCCCTTGGCTTTGCTACTCTGGCGCGGTTTCTTTTACATTCTCTTCAAACTAAGACTCTGCATCCAGTGACAGTCTCCACCTATGCTGTCTATGATGAATACATACAGGCATCCGCACATTCTAAGTAAATGTCTATCATTCTTCTTAATCTCTCCACAAACCTTAGTTTGTTTCACCAACAACCACCCATGCGTCCACTCCTTCCTTGCTTGCCTTGGCTTTCAGTTTCACCCAAACACCGCTGATGATTCTTGCTATCCCCAGTATCCACCCATACTGTGTTGCCCACCCAGGCAGGCATCTTCTTTCACCTTCCACCCATACTTCAACAACACATGCATCTGATTCCTTTCAGCCACCTATGCATGCTTCCAACGTATCCTTCTCTGCCAGTCATATTACATCTCGCCCGTCCTTCCTCCTTCCACCCTTCTTTCCCTTTTTGTTCAACACATCCATCAAGGTCATCTGATCTGACATTTAGACTTCTCCATAAAACTTTCACAGCTGAGTTGGAGTCAGATAGAAGAGGCCATTGGTTACTCAACTCACGCTGCTAATGCTATTGCTAATGCATTGCTAATGCTAAGTAAAGGGTGTCATCTTCAACCATTGTATAATGTTCACTACAACTTCATACTTAATAAGTCTCAACAGTACAGTGAGTGAAGTGAACACCCTTCCAGCTAGTGTAATGTCAATAAGTAATGAATATAACTTACCACAGCCCGCCATTGCTGCTGGCTCACCCCCTGTATCTCCTGCAGGTGCCGCATCTCCTGCCCCCTCCGGAATGGCCGCATCGTCATTGCCGCTGGCCCCGCCGGCACTGGTGGTCGGTAGTACGCCTAGCAAAAACATTACACATTTTTAGATGCCTGTACACCTCCCCCTATTTATTCGTTTTCACAAGCAAGATTGAAAAAAAGGTTAATACATACATATACAACATACATCACTAGTCCAAATCGTGTACTAGAGTAGAGTCAGTTGACACTAGTAGTGTTATGGTTATGGTCCCGAGGGTCATTATTATAGTCTACTCTACTCTTTGCAAAGTTAGCCTGAGCCATGCAACCATTTTTGCTTCATGTCTTTTGCGCATGTTACCTCGCAGCTTGTTGTGCAGTAAGACGCCTTTGAGCCCACATGAGCTCATACAGCTACTGTCTGAGCGTTGCGTACAAGAGGTCGAAAAACAAGTCACTTTGTTATGGAGTTCGGTTAGTCCGTATTGCTTAGCCATAAGTAACATGTTACACTTTTTGGCATGACTGAGAAATGCTTGCATTATACTATCTAACGCGCACCATTTTTCTCATAACAGGCAGTAGATTCCCTTCTACGAACCAGAGATTTGCAGAGCTTATGATGCATGTAACCAGTACTTCTACGTTCTATGGTGAGGGGTCTCCCAGAATTCGCACAGATCTTTTGTCTTCTATCATGCACTTGTAACAATGTTTATTGTTTTAATCTTATGCATTTTGCTGTTGGAGCTGGCTGTAGTACACTGAATTTTATAGAACAACGTACAGAGCTTGTTAGTTGAAAATAAACCTTTTGAACTTATGCATAGACTCTGTGGTATTTGGTGTGGTGGTGGACTTACACGAGTGAGTGAGCGAAAAGGTGTTATGTTCTGGGTTGTGTAATCATTGGGTATCTTCGGGTGGGGGTTCGGGGACCTAATGAGACACTATAGCTAGTCGGTCAGGGGATTGTGGGTTCACTTCTGACTGAGGTGTGAGGAAGGTCCAACGTCCCATCACCAACATCCTATTTTCTTGTGCATAGTTCTGTATGTGGCTGTGCAGAATCCCCACAACAGTAGTAGTATGTACTATATCCTATCAAAAATAGTCAAATATCTGGTTGGGCATTTTGTTGGTGGTAATTGTCAAAGCCTCAAGAATAAGAAGAAGACTAGAAGAGGACAACCCAAATGACTGGACTCAGTGGCTAGAGCTATTGGTCAATCTGAGTTTTGTTCAAAACCGTAAAATAAAGAGTGGCAAACTGGGCAAGCTTAGCTACAGACAGACTAATAGTAGTAGTACAGAGAGTCATAGCAGAGGCAGTTAGAACTTAGAGGCAGGGATAACCAGAATTTAGAAACAGATAGTCAAGATCAAAGAAGCTTTTGTAAAAATAGAATTAGGAAGTGGAACCAGAATTAATAGTTTGGCAAAAATAAGCTGCAGTAAAAGTTAGGGAAATATAATTGTTAATATTAACCACTGGAGGACTTACTGGGGCCAGCAGCAGGGCCTTCGGTAGAGGAGCGGTCCTCTGGTTGTCCCGCCGACTCGGACCCCGTCTTCTTGCCCCTGGGTGCTGCTGATCAGTGATCATGTAAGATATAATAAAGAAAGAGACAAACATTAATGATTGCTGTGAAACAAATACATTATTTTAAAAAACGCTCAAAAAACATTTTAGGAAACAATAATTGCAATAAAATTGACCTATCTAATCAGATCGACTACTGGCTTGCGGGATTCACGGACCATCTACTTAATTATGAACACTAATCCAGTGTTCCATTCTGATTGATTCGAATCCAGAATACTAACTAAGCCTAAGTACCACCTGACCTAGCCCACCTATTCCAGACGGGCCAATTGTTCACTAAGTCTGCATTTCCATTTTTTTTAGCCCTCAAAAATGCATAGATGAGATGGAGGACACATGCATAAATTTGTGCATACACCAAATTGTTGGTTGGTTGCGTGTCTGATGTTCTGCTACTGACTGACACTGCTAAGCCTACCACTCACTAAACAAACTACAAAAGGTTCTACTAAGGACTGGGGAAAGCAGCACTCAGTGACAGAGGATGCGTCACGCAGACCGCAAAAAAATTATCAACTAATACTAACTAAACCTAGTATCAATCCACCCACCACTATTTGACAGGAGGACAAAGGAAGGACTAGAGTCTCTCTAGCAATAGCATTACCTAACTTAAGTTCTCTAAAGTAAACTCTTACATAATAATCAGCCCAAGCGAGCGCAAAGTTGCAAACAAGTAAGAGTAGCGCCGAGCACCTGTGTCCTACAATCACAGAAGATTTTGAAACATAATTTACCTGCAATGTAAGCAGCAGTATTCTTGTTGTTCGTAAAAAAATTATACACAATACTTATACTACTATATATTAGCTACTCACCAAGCCCCACGACCTCGACACCTAGCAGGTCCAACAGGTCCTGCTCCCAGTCCAGGATGTCTGACCACCGGTGGGCCAGCTGGTTATGGGTGCGCCGGACCCCTGAGCAGCGAAACACTGCCCGGCGCACCTTCGCCCACTGGCGGTGATGCTCCTGGGTAGGGTACCCGGAGCCTGGCCTGCCGCCTGCTGCCAAGGTCAAGGGGAGGTGGCGCTGCACAAAAAAAACAAGGGCGGCCACCTCCGCCTCGCAAAAAAGCTGCCGGGCTTGCACCCCTGCAGGGCGCAGTCTGCCGCAAGGCAAGCGGCTCTTGGGCGCACGCGCCTTGCCCTTGGAGCCGGTAGTGCTACCCTTCGCCATGGTTTTGGGGTGTGTGAGAGGTGGAAAAGAAAAGTTAGAAGGAAAAAATAAAGTTAGGGGAAGAAGTAGGAGCTTAAAGAAGGAAGTAATATAAAACAGTAGAAAAGTAAAAAAAAACAGTAAAAGTAGAAATAAATGCAAAATATAGACTTAGGGACAGAGAGAGATAGATAATAAATAAAAAATAATTTGAAAAACAGTGTAAAAAACTAAGGCTTGCAAAGATTGAGGGAGGATAGAAAAGCAGGCCCAGAACCATAGCATAGAGTGAAAAACAAGATGGAAGTGCCCATCGCGACCGCGTTGGTAAGTTTGCGCGATATTTCCCCCCGAGCACGCGAAAAGCGTCGCAAACACGTACGACGCGTTCCCGAACATGAAATGCGCATCGCGAGCACGCTATACGCGACCCGGAACAGGAAATAAGGCATCGCGAACGGGCGGGACAATTGAAAAACAAGATGGCCACGCCCATAGGCGACCGCATGGGCAAGTTCGTGAGATACTATCCCCCGAGCATGCAAACAGCATCCCGAACACGCACAACGCGTTCCCGAAGAAGAAAAACGCATAGCGAACGGGCGCGACAAGCAGCTACGCACGCTCGCGTAGCTATGCGTAGCGCTTTAACAGCTTTGCGTAGCTTCGCGTAGCACGACTACGCGAACTACGCCCAGGGTTAGTTGACACGAAAAGATGTGAAAGATCCGATTGTGCTGGATGATGAAAGTATGGAAGCTTTTACGAAGTTGAGAAACAGTCTTTGTTGAGCACCTGCATTGGGAATGCCAGATTATGCAAAGGATTTTGCATTGTACTGTTGTGAGAGAGGTGGATGTTCACTTTCAGTCCTAACTCAGAAACATGGAATGGCACGACGTCCAGGAGCATATTTTTCTGCTACTTTGAATTCAGTGGCTGCAGCATTACCAGGCTGTTTAAAAGCAGTAGCCGCCACTTGTGTGAGTCTGGAACAAAGTGAAGCGATTGTGATGCAATATCCAGTCAAAGTGTATGTGCCACATTCTGTTGAGATTCTTTTAACTCGAACCCGGACTCAATACTTGACCTCTAGTCGGCTGACTAAGTACGAGAGAGTGATTCTGGGTGCTGAAAATGTGACTGTGGTGAGGTGCCCAACTGTAAATCCGGCAACTCTACTGCCGAATTCTCGTTGTGAGGAAGTGAGAGAGGAAGCGGATCATGATTGTTTGGATGTGACAGAACTGTGCACCAAACCCAGGTTTGATATAGAGGATGTTCCTTTAGAAGAACCAGACTGTGAGATATTTGTGGATGGGTCATGCTTAAGAAATGAGAAAGGCGAATTACGCACTGCCTATGCTGTTGCACCATAGCGGGAGTTCTAGAAGCATCCTGTCTAAAAGGGGTAAACTCTGCTCAAATTGCTGAATTGATAGCTCTAATTAGAGCATGCAAAATTTCCAAAAGTCTGAGGGTGACCATATTCACGGATAGCCAATATGGGTTTGGGGTTGTCCATGATTTTGGACAGCTATGGATGCAAAGGGGATTTCTGACTTCTTCAGGTTCCCCTATCCATAAGAGCAAAACTGTAAAAGAATTATTGGATGCTTTGCAATTGCCCAAAAGAATTGTACTGGCCAAATGTGCCGCACATAAATCAGGAGATGATTATGTGACAAAGGGCAACAGATACGCTGACCAAATAGCGCGTTTCTGTGCACAAAATTTAATGGCTTTAAACAGAGCAATTGAAAGGGGAAATACCGAATGCCATCTTATTGTGGCTTATTTCATATGTGGTTGTTTACAACCACATATGAAACTTGGGACGAAGTGAGGCAGATGCATGAAGAGGCAAGTGATGAGGAAAAGGAAATTTGGAGAAATACAGGTTGTAGAAAGCGAGCAGAAGACGAAGTGTGGGTCTATTTTGACGAAAGACCAGTCTTGCCAGATTCTTTACTCTCCCATATGGCCAGGGTATATCATGGAATTGCACATGTTGGAAAAGATGCAATGATCAGACTCTTCAAGCAGTCATGGTATAACCCAAGGTTCAGGGTCATTGCAGAGAGCCTTTGCCAGAGGTGCATCACTTGTCAGAAGCCAAATCCAGGCAGAAAGACAGTTGTTAGTTGGGGACGAATTGGAAGAGCAGGAGGATCATTTACACGTCTCCAATTGGACTTCATCGAGCTACCCCCATGTAATGGGCTGAAATATGTGTTGGTTGTTGTCTGTTTGGTCTCTCGCTGGGTGGAAGCCTATCCGACAAGAAGGAATGACAGCTTAACTGTCGCCAAATTACTTCTAAGAGAACTGATTCCAAGGTACGGATTTCCAGTCACTTTAAAGACAGATAGAGGAACACATTTTAATAATGAGATAATTTGGATGATTTGTGCAGCATTACAGATTGAACAGAAGCTGCATTGTGCCTATCGACCCGAAGCATCTGGAGTGGTTGAGCAGTTAAATGGCACAATAAAATCTCGATTAGGAAAAGTGTGTGCATCCACAACACTGAAATGGCCTGACGCTTTACCCCTTGTATTAATGAGTCTTAGAAGCATTCCTGACAAAAAGAAGGGTTTGAGTCTACATGAAATCCTAATGGGAAGAGAAATGAGACAAGCATACATACCAGCGAACAAACTGATGAATATATCTGATGATCTAGTGCTTGATTATTGCATCTGGTGCATTCTGTGTCTCGCCAGGTTGGAGAAGATGCCACAACAGCACACCCGAATCAAGCTTATGATCTGAGTCCTGGTGAGTGGGTTCTCATCAAGAAACATGTGAGGAAATCGTGTTTAGAACCCAGGTGGAGTGGTCCTTACCAAGTTATTCTGGTGACGACAACTGCAGTAAAGTGTGGTGGTCTGCCAAACTGGATTCACGCAAGCCACACTAGACGAGTCCCAAGTCCACTTGAAAGACAAGAGCAGCAACAGGTAAACAAAAGTCAAAGACCAGAGGTTGAAGTGTGTGAAGCTGAAGAAACTAGAATAAAAGATTCTGAAGAACAAACTGATGACGAACAGCCGAGCGCAAGTCAAGTAAAGTGGGCACCAGCTACTGGGTCTCGTGAGACTGCTGTTGAACCAGAGGAAGGTGAAACTGCTGTTGAACCAGGAGAAAGTGAGTTCACTGCTGAACCAGAAGGAAGTGAGTTCACTGTTGAGCAAGGAGTCAGTGAAATTACTGTCGAAACAGAAGAAACAGAAGTTGCTGAAAAACAGGAAGAAAGACAGATAGAAGGAAGGCCAAATAAGAGAACCTGTGAGCCAGATACAAAAGGTGAAAAAGTAGTTCAAACCAAGAAACCAAAAAAAGGTGACAATTGGCCAGGTGGAGTGAAAAGACTGAAATACACTCTTGTAAGGAGAAAGTTAAAGAAAAGACCAGAGCAAAGTAATGAGGTCTCAAGTCACACATAACAAGAAGAGTCAGGAGAAGAATTAGTACGAAAAACAAGAAGAGTAAGAATTCCAAGCAGAAAATACACAGCACCAGAATGGACTTATGTAATCTTGGAAGAAATTGAAAGCTCAGATCCAAGTGAAGAAAAAGACAAATCAGACACTGAACATGTTGATGAAAGCAAATTGAGACCACCTTAAAAGAACTGTGACAAAAACTAAGGTGCAGCATTGTCAGTTGGGAGAAGAAGTAAAGATTTCTGAAGACCTAAAGAAAAGAAAAGTAAAAGAAAGGGGTAAAGAAGAAAGTCTGAAGTGTAGGATTACACTATTTTCCTAGAATTATTTTTTATTTTTTTAATAAAGTTTAGTGTTTGTAGATTTAGATACATTTTTATATATTTTTGGTAGAATACAAAATGGTTAAAGAAAAGGTGACTGAACATCCAAAATCTAGTCTAAAACGTAGATGTATTAAAGCTTGCTTATGTAGTGTCTTGTTATTAACATTCATGTGGATATTACTTACTGTCCTTGTACCTATCCTAATGGTAACTAATAATGGAAATAATACTAATAATGTGACAAGTGAAAGAGTGAATGATGTTACTAAAGGAACACCTAATCCTAACATAGAACAATTGGATGGAAGCATTCTCCATCATGATAAATCAATTAGGGATTTCTCGTTAAATGTGTTTATTAAATTGTTGTATGAATACATTGATACAATGAATGTGAGTGATTGTTATGTGTGCATGCAATTACCTTCGTCTGTCTCAGAGGGGGTGACATATCATCACCTTCCTTTAACATATGGTGTGTCTTGCAGTGTCTTAACAAGTTTGTTTTACGTGACGGGGAAGCTCGAATATCACTATTCTAATATAGATTTAGGGGCCGATTCCGATCTCGGCCGGTAGGGCTCCGAATAGGATTCGGCTTTACCGGATCCGATTCGGAGCCCTTGTTCCCGACCGAATCGTACGCGGGTCCGGCCGAGCGAGTACGATGCGAATTCGCCGACCGACTCGTCCGGGCGACCCGACCGCTCCGACCGACTCGTACCCGGATCGTACCGCTCCGACCGACTCGCTCGGACCCGATTCGCACCGCGCAATGGAGACGTTTTCCGGCCGGGTAAGCACGATGCGCACCTCGACCGCTCCGACCGACTCGCGCCGTCCGACTCGAACTCGCTGTCGGAGCCGTACTTTGGGGTCCGTGTCGGACCCCCTGTACGCGTACCCGTGCGAGGCGCACACAGGCCTGTGCGTGTACGCCGCGAGCGCTCGCGGCGTACTCGCTGTAGGGGCGCCCTTGTCCGCCTCGCACCCATTGAGGCAATGGGAGCCCGCGTACGCGTTGTACGACCGGCTCCCATTGAGTTCAATGGGAGTCCGACCGACTCGTGTCCGGTGGCATACTAATGCATCGGACTCGTTCGGTCGGACTGCACGGGTCCGATTCGGTCGGAAATCTCTCCGGGTCCGGCTCGGTCGGAGAGATTTCCGGCCCGAATCGGAATCGACCCCTAAGTGTTTTCAGAAATACCTGTTATTAAGGAACTAAATAAAGTTTTGAGTAGTAAAAATGCACGTTATATGGGAGAGTTTTTCCATATTACTAAGGCTTTAGATATAGAATATGCTTATAAAAACAATTTAACATGTAGTTTGCAGGTTGAAGAAAAAGTATTCATAGAAATGGTAGAAAGTAGAAGGGAAAGTTTCCAGAGAAAAGCTGCTGAACAGAAGTCGCAAGTTCCACCATGGGCTTTCAGGGAAGGAAACTATGAGAAAGGCGAGACATACGCTGCAATGTCCCTGGACTGGTATCAGAAGGGAAAAATATGTTTGCTTAGAATGAAAACTAACTATAATAATTATTTCATCGGTACTAGTGAATGTGAGCATACCTTTCAAATTACTGGAGGTTGGGGACTGAAGGGTGGAACTGATCCTGTCTTTCCAGGAGTTTATTATGAGTGTGTGGTAAGAAAGCCTACTATAGATTGCCTGCACATTGGTATGGTAGTTGGTAGTTTGCTATTGTCTTTCCAAAGGTCTATCACTTGGACCGAAACAGCAACAGACTAAAGGAAATAAATCACGGACTAACACGTAACTAGAGAGCAAGTTTCTCAGAAATAGTAGGTGATATTTTTGGTGCACTGATACCCTCAGTTGGAATCATTCTAAATTCGCACAAAATTCGGAAGTTATCCACAGTGGTTGATCGTTTATCAACAGATATTGCTGGTGGTTTCTTAATGATTAACACAGAAATGGTTGCAATCAAATCAATGGTTTTGCAAAATCGACTTGCCCTTGATATCTTATTGGCAAAAGAGGGTGGAGTCTGTGGTATGTTGAAAATCCAACACTGCTGTACTTATATCCCTGACAAAAGTAAAGGAATTGAAGGATATATAAAAAATATTACGAATTTACATGAAGATTTGACCCTACTGGAGGTTGACGGTGTTTGGGAGAGACTTGGTTAGAGTTTCTCCTCTGTAGGTAAATGGTTTTCTACGTTGGAAGTAGTTTATTAGGAAAAATAATAATGCCGCTTATTTCAGTAGCCATAATAGCCTTAATGATAATAACAACATATAAATGTTGTAAGTGGAAGAGTGGAAGAAGAGCAACAACAGAAACAGGGAATCAAAGGAGAGCAAGAAAGAGGAAAAGAGAAGAGATAGAACTAGAAGAAATGAAAGGAGAATATTATGATTTGATGAAAGCCATCAAAGGGGGGATTGATGGAGCAGGATTTCGCAAAAAAAACCCTGCTCAAATGAATACCCCCATAATACGTACTAACAGTAAGTAGTAATAGCAAATTAACGTGCACCTTACATGAACACAAGGGAAAACTGCTTTGCGCATGCATGCACTAACGTGAGATAACGCATGAAAGAACTAAAACCGTATTTACATTATGCTTTGAAAGAAAAGAGAAACAATGCATGACTAGGCCACATGTGCTTTTCGTAGTTTGCATGTTGCAGCTTGCTTTGAAATTATAAATAATACCGTTTTGACATAAAGCTATGCTAGGAAAAACGCTAACAGGGAATAGTGCAAAGGTGGGTGGTAAACAGTGAAAACTACATTATAATATATCTAATGAATGTTCATTTTCCATTTACTATAGTGAGCTGGATGAGACGACATTTTCTCTTAACTTAGCCGGATAAAGGAGGCGATACAAAAGGGGATGATGGACGGAACGTTTGAGCCAATCAAACACTCACCCCCAGTCAACTGATCTGGGTTTAATCCATCATCATTCTTTAGCTCACTCCACCACCCCAGTTCAGACATGGCCATATCCAAATCAGTCTGACCCTGTGCCTCATGGGAACAGTCCAGCCCGAACTGCCAAGCCATGTCTTCCCTGGACCGGAAACAAGCATCCTAGGACCGGTTTCTGGCATTCCAGCCGTCATCAGCCAGGCTTGCTTGAATCCAGTGGCAAAGTGAGCAAGGGACCCACGTCTGGGCATACCCCCGCCAACTTGGGGCGAACAAAGCGATACAAAAGGGGATGATGGACGGAACGTTTGAGCCAATCAAACACTCACCCCCAGTCAACTGATCTGGGTTTAAATCATCATCATTCTTTAGCTCACTCCACCACCCCAGTTCAGACATGGCCATATGCAAATCAGTCTGACCCTGTGCCTCATGGGAACAGTCCAGCCCGAACTGCCAAGCCATGTCTTCCCTGGACCGGAAACAAGCATCCTAGGACCGGTTTCTGGCATTCCAGCCGTCATCAGCCAGGCTTGCTTGAATCCAGTGGCAAAGTGAGCAAGGGACCCACGTCTGGGCATACCCCGCCAACTTGGGGCGAACAAAGCGATACAAAAGGGGATGATGGACGGAACGTTTGAGCCAATCAAACACTCATCCCCAGTCAACTGATCTGGGTTTAATCCATCATCATTCTTTAGCTCACTCCACCACCCCAGTTCAGACATGGCCATATGCAAATCAGTCTGACCCTGTGCCTCATGGGAACAGTCCAGCCCGAACTGCCAAGCCATGTCTTCCCTGGACCGGAAACAAGCATCCTAGGACCGGTTTCTGGCATTCCAGCCGTCATCAGCCAGGCTTGCTTGAATCCAGTGGCAAAGTGAGCAAGGGACCCACGTCTGGGCATACCCCCGCCAACTTGGGGCGAACAAAGCGATACAAAAGGGGATGATGGACGGAACGTTTGAGCCAATGAAACACTCACCCCCAGTCAACTGATCTGGGTTTAATCCATCATCATTCTATGAAGGAGGGGCAGGATAAATGAGTGAAATTGAACTGACAAAGGCACGCTGAAGCGCTGAGCACAGCAGAAGAAGTGCAAGGGTTGAAGGCCAATGTGATGATCGTCTGCCAAAGGATGTGACAGACCGTGGGACAGAAAGACTCCTTCCATGGACATTGCTTAAAATTATGTACAATTGTAACATGGATTAAATCGTGTGAACGGAACAATTATGAGTTCATGGGAATGGGCATAAAACAATGAAATGTTTAGAGTCTGAATGAAGTCACGATGGTGTGACATATAGGCCTGGGCGGAAAACTACGCTACGCTCGCGTAGTTTGCGAAGTTTGCGCTACTTCGCACTACGCGAATTGCACGTAGCACAGTGCGAACACGCGTAGCGTAGCGTAGCGTAGTGCAGCGGTCATTTTTTGCTTGCTCGCGGTCCTCAACATCAAGTTGGCGACCGCGAGCAAGCAAAATGACATCCCGGCGAGACTTTTTCTCGTTCGCGATCAGCAACATCAAGTTGCCGATCGCGAGCGTGGAAAATAAACCTCCCGGCGAGATTCTCAACGCGGGGAGGTCAGGTTTCTAATTGCGAGTGGTCGCGTATGCTCGCGACCGCTCGCGATGAGAAACTACCAGTCCGCGTTGAGAAAGCTGCCGCTCGAGTAAAAATCTACTCGAGCGGCAGTAAAAGACAGCTCGCACTGTGCAAGATGCCGTTTTCAATGATTGCACAGTGCGGACAAGCATCCGGCACTGTGCAATCATTGCGAACACGCACTACGCAGTTCGCGTAGTGCTACGCGTAGCTCGCGTAGTGCGAACTGCACTTTGCGTAGCTTCGCGAAGCGTTACTTCGCGAACTACGCCCAGGGTTAGTGACATACCACCCCCAAAGTCCACCAATCAACTGTCTAGTTACGTTAAATGTTACACCTGATGTGGGATGGATATGTAGGTTTTAGGGTGTAACTGGGGTGCATTTAGGGGTGTGGTTAGGTTAGGCTAAGAGAGAGGGGGGATGCGTCGCTGTCCGTCGGTTTGCAGAGGCCTAGCTGTTCCTGTCCTGTCCCGTTCCTGTCCCTGTAATCTTTGTCCCCTGACTCTATTTCAGGGGACCCCCACCATCACTTTGGCCAGAGGGGTGGTTTTCTACAAATCCATCGGGTTTGTATTATTCTGACTCATTCCTGCACAATTTATCTGCAAATGTATTTTGTCTCTGAAACTTTTGTCTCTTCATCTATCCACTCCTTCATGCACAATGTCATTATTTGATTGATGAGTTTGTCTCTATCTGAATTGCTGATATTTTCTCTTCCTTTTGTGAGTTCATTGTTTGCACTTGTAACCGTATGCATTGAGCATTTTATCATTTAATTTGAGATAAACTTTATTAACTTCAACGAGAGTCTGTGTTTATTTAGTTGATCGAATGATTAGTCAGATAAGGAGTATCATTACCATCAACTATTCAACTAATTGGTTCATCGACCAAGTAGAAGGAAAGTTGATGTATAAATTAGTTAAGTATTTTGGAAATGTCATATATGAATTTTAGGAGAAAGAGAATTGAACATTTATAAAAATTGACCCCAGCGCATCAGGGATTTGGGTGAATGTGTATGGGCCATTGTTCTGTGATATTATTGAGTATTGATCCCTGATTAGGCATTGGCCTTGCGCTGGATCACCATTGATGATGCACAAAAGAAACAAGTTCTGCTACATTCGAGTGCGTCCTGTTGGGTTACAAATGTATTTACACGTGACAAAAACACCTGTTGTGGGGGATGTGAATGTATTTTTAGCAGTTTTAAATGACCAGCGCACCTCTTTACCGGCACTCAGCTTGTTGTACCAGGGGGGACTACAGCCCCCAGACTGCCCCGCTGCCTGTTGCCTTTCGCGCCTGGAGGCGCTGACACCATCCTGCGCGGCCGGAGGCGCATAAATTCACTCGCGGCTCCTGCTTCGCGGGACCCGCGCACCTCTCTACCGGAACTCAGCTTGTTGTACCAGGGGGGGACTACAGCCCCCAGACTGCCCCGCTGCCTGTTGCCTTTCGCGCCTGGAGGCGCTGACACCATCCTGCGCGGCCGGAGGCGCATAAATTCATTCGCGGCTCCCGCTTCGCGGGACGCGCGCGGGCGCGCGCAGGCAAAGCCCGGGGAAAGGGCGGGCCCGTCTGCACCCGTCAGCAACCGACTGAGACCGGGCCGGGCCAACTCTCCTTAATCGAGATATCACCATGGGTAAGCGAAATGACCAATGTTCCGCAGACACCATTAAATCTAAGGCAAAGATACCACGCAACTGTGCCTCTATTATCTCCTATTTAACCACAGCAGTGGGAGCCATAACCAATGAGATTCAGGATGTGGAGGCTCAGCTGGGGTTGGGGTTGGGAGCTGATGGACCGGTTGTCAATGCTACTGATGACGCCTTATGTTTAGACCCTGTCCCCAGCTCAACCATAGATGTGGTTGCAGATAACACTACTAGAGACAATGACACCATCAGAGACAACGACATTTCCTCCGCGTCTCGCCCTAAAGGAAAACCGGAGGCCAAGGGGAGCTCGGAACTGTTAAGAGATATGGCTGTACCCATTGGTAAAATAAAGAGGAAAAAATGCCAAAAAACAGGCCCCGTTATAAAGGATGCATTAACACGGAAGGGGGGCGCAGATCATCGGACAACAGTGGAATTATCATCCCCTAATCAGACTAAAGTAAATGCGTACTCGGTCCTATCACACATCGACATGCTCTTTGGCTCACTTAAGGAGGACTTATTTAAGTTTGTCAAATCTGGTTTAGGTAGTGTGATGGATAGGTTAACTAAAATAGAGTCCAAGCTTGATGAACCCAGTGTGGGAAGGAGTCAGGTTCACAATGTTAATGTTGCGGGTAACAGATTAGGTAAGGCTGAAATTGGTACGAGCTCACAAACAACTCAGAATAGGATCCCTGAAGAGGGAAGGCCACCGACTAGGACACCTCCGGGGCCTATAAAAATAAATGAGGTATGTAATGGCCCAAGGGGTGGTACTGATAAGGGAGTTGTGAGCACTTCCCAGGGGAAGTTTAAAGTCCACTTTTGACAGGGCCAAACTTAATACCCATAGAAGCACCTGTCAAACAAGGAAGGTTGAATCTGCCACCTGAGGCTACTCCTCTGGTAGCGGTTCTAGTAGGGGTGCCCCCCCTTAAAAGTAATAATATTGAAACAACTGAGGAACTTATTCGCAAAGTCATGTTATGGTGTAGTAGGTTTTCTGAGGGAGGCTGTAGAGCATCCACACACATTATAATGGCCAGGCGGGTAGGATGGGTGGGAAGCCGCCCTAAAACTGAGGATGGTGACTGCATAGTGATTAACTTTGATCGGACAGATGTAGCAGGCTGGCTCTTCCTGGAGAGCCCTAACCGGGGTTGGGGAGGGATCACAGCCTTACCCCTGGGCTTCTTCTATCCACCGGTGATGGGTGACTGGGGTAGAGTTAGCAAGGGGCCGCAAAGACACACTGCAGGAAAAGGGCCGTTTAGACCTATTGCTAAAACTGCGCATAATGCTGGCCAACCCATCTGTGTTAATACCATTGACCCTTTTCAAGGTTGTCCAAATGCCAGTGGAGCAAATAATAGAAATAATGAGAGTAGACTTGCGATTTCAAATAGATTTGCTCCTCTGAGTCAGTTGGATAGTAATGACTGACTAGACCCTTGTTCTTCTATTGAAGGGTACAGTACAGATGGAGTTGGAGATGGAGATAACCATATGAATTGTATTTTTAAACAAGCACAGGGGGAAGAGAATAATTTAGGGCAGCATGTTAAGATACTAAGCTGGAACATAGCAGGACTCCAAAATAAGTCAGATGATGATAGGTGGAAAGTCTTTTTAAGTGAGTTTGATATGATTGGGCTCCAGGAGACTTGGGATACTGAGAATAATTTATGGATGGATGGTTATACCACCTATTTGGAGCCAGCCAAATCTTCAGTAGCTGGCAGAGCAAAGGGTGGTTTATTGACCCTGATCTCCTTAAAAGTTGCAGGTAATCATTGTAAACTGGACTCAGGTTCACCGAATTATCTAGTAGTACAGATTACTTCCACTAATGCACCTAAATTGCTCATCGTAAATTTTTATAATTCATTCGATAGAACTATCGTAAATGAACATCTGGTCAGTCTGAATCGTTTCCTTGAGTTGTACAGTGGGAATCAAACTTCTCCTTATTCGGTTATTGTTTTACGTGATTTTAATGTACATAGATGTCAATTGAACTGTCACGTTTTTGACAGTTTAGGTCCTGATATACATTCAGAGATACATTTTGAACACTCATTACAGGGTGGACTCTTAGAGGGCACTTTAGCGGATTATTCTATCCTAATACAACGCATAATATTGATGATATTCCTACCTTTAAAGGTAGGGGAATGCATTCCACTATTGATTATATTTTTATTAGTGTAGCTTTAACCCCCCGGGTGATAGGTTACACCACCACGTGGTCTCAGTTTAGTGACCACAACCCTATACATCTGACACTGGCGGGCGGTCTTAAAAATAACCGGAAATCGAAAAGATGTGCTTGCACTTCTAATATAAGACCTAAAGACCAGGCCCGTAGACTTAAGTGGAGTATGGTAGTGCCGGGGGATTTTCAAGCGAACCTGTTGAATACCGTTGGAAGGGAGATAGACCTCTGCTCAGATGACAACCTAAGGGGTAAAGAGGTCCTTATAGCATACACCAAAATCTGCACTCAGGTGGCCTCTGACCTTAAACGCCCTTTTAGGGAGAGCCAAAATATAGGGGAGAGGTGGTTCGATCATAACTGCTCAGTAGCCCACCGAAAGCTGCTAGCGTCTTTAAAACTTAAACCACAAGATAAAAGTGCCATAGCAGCTTTAAGGAAAAAATATAAACTGGCAATAAATAAACGTAAAAAGAGATCAAACATGAGGCATGGAACGATCTACTGTCCACTGATGTCATCAAAAACAGCGCTAATTTCTGGGAAATTGTAAACAAACCCTTTTTTCAAGAATCTATGGGCAGTCCTCTTGAATGTAATATACAGGAGCAGGATTGGTTCAACCATTTTAAATCTATATATGGTGACCAGGAGACTCAAGGGTCTTCAGCTACTGTATTTGAAGTCAAGGCATACACTATGATTTTTACAGAGCTAGAAGTAGTAGAGGCGATAACCCAAATGACAAGTAACAAAGCCCCTGGACCAGATGGCGTCCCAGCCGATCTTTTTAAATCTAACGTAACATTTTGGTCCAAACTACTGGCCAATGTTTTTAACTTGGCATGTAAATTAGGTCTACCCAGGTCACGGTCTGAGTCAGTCATTGTGCCAATCTTTAAAAAGGGTAATAGAGAGGACCCAAGCTGTTACAGACCAATTTCACTTATAGACTCTGCTGTAAAGGTGCTTGGAAGGGTGGTACTTAGTAAACTCACGGCTTGGTTAAATGAATCTAATACCCTATCAGATCTGCAATATGGATTTAGGAAAGGAAGGGGCACCACCGATCAATGCCTGAACCTGCACCTACTAATTGGGAAGTATACCATTGCCAAGAAGGGCACTTTGTATTTGGCGTTCATGGATCTTTCCTCGGCCTTTGACCGAGTGAATAGATCCAAGCTATGGAGCTATACTTATCAAATTAGGTGTGGATGGAAATATTGTCCATTTCCTTGCCGACCTGCATAAGGATCTGACCGCTACAGTGAGGTACGATCAAAGGGGGAACTGTACCCAGGGAATATGTATTGCTAATGGTGTTAGGCAGGGATGTATTCTGGCTCCCCTACTTTTTACTCTTTATATCAATAACCTGGATCAAGTTTTAGGGGAAGCAAGCAAAGATATTCCGCGTGTGGGGGAGCGATTGATCCCAGCACTCCTATACGCGGATGACGCTGCCCTATTAGCAAGAACTGCGGTTGGTCTACAATGTCTTTTAACCTCCTTTGCTGTTTTTATGAAATCTTTGGACCTAAGTGTAAATTTTTCAAAATCACATACAATGATAGTAGGTCTTACACCCAAAAGGGTCAAAAGTCTGTATTGCGAGGGTAATGCGATCACGAGGGTTACCACTTTCCCTTACCTAGGTGTTTTATTTGATGATAAGGGCTCGTGGACCCTGCAAATGAACACAAAGAGAAATGTATTTGCTAGATCGACTTCTGCAGTTCTAGGTTTTGCACGCAGGTTAGGGGGAAAACCAATGCAAGCACTGTTAAATGTATATAGAGCAAAATGTACCTCCTTCGCAATTTACGGTTCTGATTTATGGGGTTTTAGGGAAGCAAAGGAAATCCAAGTAGTTGAAAATAAATTTTTAAGAAACTTGCTATCAGTGCCACAGTCTATGCCAACATATATTATTCATCAAGAGACAGGGACAGGCTTTGTGGAGGACTTAATTGCAATAGCACCTTTATTAAAATGGATAGCAATTTGGTTAAATCCTGAACTTGAAATGAATCGTGAAATTTTGAGAGATTGCTCAGCTCTAGACCGAGCTAGTAGCATTCCTTGGCTGTGCCATTTAAAAAGGCTGGCAGAGAAACTGGGACGACCTGAACTATTTATTTCCCCAGATAAATTGGTAAAGGGTGATATCCAGTGGGCGAAGAAATCTTATTTATATATGGCACTCATGGAAAGAGAAGAAAGGGAGTTGGCAAAACCAACGGTACGTGCCCATCAATTGCTAAAAACGTCTTGTGCAATTGAACCATATTTGAATGTAGTTACCAACTCAAACCACTGCTTTCTCCTGGTAAGATTCAGGTTGAATCAGTTACATTTTCTCCTTGCAGATCCCCCGGGATGGAGAAGGGTGGAGGACCTGGGAGTTTGTTCATGTGACAATTTCTCCACCCAGGATACACTGCACTTTGTTTTATTTTGCAAACACTTTTTGCACAGTCGGAAACGTTTTATCGTTCCAATCCTAAAGGACAAAGGATTCTTACAAGCAAAACCAGCACTTATGTATTTACAGTTGCTCTCCAATGTCTGGGAAATTTTTAGTATATCGAGTTTCCTTACTGCAGCAGTGAGAATAAGGAGGAAAAAAGTGAGTGTGATCTCTATGACCTAGTCAACATTAATTAACTTTTAACAAATTGGGGTTTCTTAAAGCTGTATTTTAAACTGTTTGTTTTTGTCTATTTTATGTTCATAACTTTTTTTTTTTTATAGAATGCTTTTATGGTTTTAAACTAACCGAATAAAGTACTTTTGACTGACTGACCTAGATCAGCATTTTGTACCCAACGTAAGTGTGGGAATCAGCAGACACAAATTCTTTCAACGCAAACACACCAAAAAAGAAAGAGTGGATGAGTATCTAGCTGATTTACGAAGCTTACTGGTGACTGTAAGTTTGGGGCATTATTGGATGACCTTATTAGGGACCAAGTTGTAATGCATGCTTGCAACCCAGCCATACAGGAGAGGTTATGGATCAATGTAGATTTGTCTTTAAAAAGTATTTTAACATTGGTTAGGAAACAGAAATTTCAGCAAAAAGTGCTATCAATCAATCAATCATGTCACTTATAAAGCGCACTACATACCCGCGAGGGTCTCAAGGCGCTGGGGGAAGAGGGGGGTGGTGCTGCTACTGATCGAAGAGCCAGGTCTTGAGGAGTCTTCTGAAGGCCAGTAGGTCTTGGGTCTGTCGGAGGTTGGTGGGGAGGGTGTTCCAGGTCTTGGCGGCGAGGTGGGAGAAGGATCTGCCGCCGCCGGTCGTTTTCCGGATGCGGGGGACTGTGGCGAGGGCGAGGCTGGTCGAGCGGAGCTGGCGGGTGGGGGTGTAGAAGCTGAGTCGTCTGTTGAGGTAGGCTGGTCCGGAGTTGTGGAGTGCTTTGTGTGCGTGGGTGAGGAGCTTGAAGGTTATCCTCTTGTTGACAGGGAGCCAGTGCAGGTCTCTCAGGTGGGGTGTGATGTGGCTGCGTCGGGGATGTCGAGGATAAGACGTGCAGAGGCGTTCTGGATGCGTTGCAGCCGTCTCAGGAGCTTAGCCGTCGTTCCTGCGTAGAGGGCGTTTCCGTAGTCCAGCCTGCTGGTGACGAGGGCCTGGGTGACTGTTTTTCTTGTTTCGGTGGGGATCCACTTGAAGATCCTGCGGAGCATTCGGAGGATGTTGAAGCAGGATGAGGAAACAGCGTTGACCTGCTTAGTCATGGAGAGGGTGGGGTCGAGGATGACCCCTAGGTTGCGTACGTGGTCGGTGGGTGGCGGGGCTGTTCCCAGTGATGTTGGCCACCAGGAGTCGTCCCAGGCTGAAGGGTTGGAACCAAGG
This sequence comes from Calotriton arnoldi, assembly GCA_963921515.1. NCBI lineage: Eukaryota > Metazoa > Chordata > Amphibia > Caudata > Salamandridae > Calotriton > Calotriton arnoldi. The sequence continues at coordinate 243,189 of CAWUFW010011184.1, forward strand.
ATGAGGACCTCCATCTTGTCCGAGTTCAGCTTCAGGCGGCTGGTCCTCATCCATTCGGCGATGGCCTTCATTCCTTCGTGGAGGTGGGCTTTGGCGGTGTGAGGGTCTTTGGTGAGGGAGAGGATCAGCTGGGTGTCGTCGGCGTAGGAGATGATGTTGAGGTTGTGCTGTCGGGCGACGTGGGCGAGGAGTGCCATGTAGATGTTGAACAGCGTTGGGCTGAGGGAGGAGCCTTGGGGTACGCCGCAGATGATCTTGGTGGCCTTGGATCGGAAGGGGGCGAGGCGGAGGCTTTGTGTTCTGCCGGAAAGGAAGGATGTGGTCCGGTCCAGGGCCTTCTCTTGGATCCCGGCGTCATGAAGGCGTGTTCGTAGTGTGTGGTGGCAGACCGTGTCGAAGGCGGCTGATAGGTCCAGGAGGATGAGGGCTGCTGTTTCTCTGTTGTCTAGCAGGGTCCTGATGTCATCGGTGGCAGCGATGAGGGCGGTTTCGGTGCTGTGGTTGCTGCGGAAGCCGGACTGGGAAGGGTCCAGGATGTTGTTCTCCTCGAGGTAGCGGGTCAGTTGTTTGTTGACGATTTTCTCGGTGACCTTCGCGGGGAACGGGAGCAGAGAGATGGGTCGGAAGTTCTTGAGGTCCTTGGGGTCTGCCTTGGGTTTCTTGAGTAAGGTGGTGATCTCGGCGTGCTTCCAGCTTTCCGGGAAGGTTGCTGTCTCGAAGGAGATGTTGATTATTTTCCGGAGATGGGGCGCGATGGCTGTACTGGCTTTGTTGAAGATGTGGTGAGGGCACGGGTCTAGCGGTGAACCGGAGTGGATGGTGTTCATGATCTCGCTGGTGTCCTCGTCGTTGATGTTGGTCCAGGAGAGCAGGCGGTTGGTGGTTGTGGGGGCAGTGGTCTCGGTGGTTGCCGGGGCGGTCGTGGTGTTGAAGCTGTCGTGGATGTCGGCGATTTTGCGGTGGAAGAAGGTGGCCAGTGAGTCGCACAGTTCTCGCGACGGCTGGATGTCGTTGGTGTTGGAGCTGGGGTTGGAGAGTTCCTTCACGATGTTGAAGAGCTCTTTGCTGTTGTGTGCGTTGTTGTCTAGGCGGTCTTTGAGTGAGGCCCTTTTGGGGGATCTGATGAGGTGATGGTGACTGCGGGTGGCGCTCTTGTGGGCGGCGTAGCTGTCCGCTGTCCGTTCGTGGAGCCAGATCTTCTCCAGTTTTCGGCATGTTCGTTTGGAGGCCTGGAGGTCTTCGGTGAACCAGGTGGCTTTCTTGCTGGTGTGGCTGTTGGGCGGATTCTTGAGCGGGGCGAGGGTGTTGGCGCAGTCGTCGATCCACTGTCTGAGGTTGCGGGCGGCGGTGTCGGGGTCGGAGGGTTCGGCGGGTGGGCTCAGGGCGCGGGTTGTGGTTAGCTGGTCTTCCGTGACTCTGCTCCAGCAGCGGCGAGGCATTTGTTCGGTGCGGTGGTGCGTGGTGGGCTTCCTGCAGGTGAAGTGGATGCAGTGGTGGTCAGTCCAGTGGGGTTCGGAGGTGTGGTTGAAGGAGACGTGTGGGCTTGCGGAAAAGATGGAGTCTAGCGTGTGGCCGGCGGCGTGGGTGGGTGTAGTCACGAGCTGTCTGAGTCCGAGGGTGGCGAGGTTGTCGATCAGGGTGGTGGAGTTGGTGTCCTTGTTGTTCTCGAGGTGGAAGTTCAGGTCCCCGAGGAGGATGTAGTCCGTGGAGGCGATGGCGTGTGTGCTGACGAAGTCAGCGATGGAATTGCTGAACTGTGGTCGGGGTCCGGGGGTCTGTAGATGAGGGTTCCTCTGAGGGTGGTGTTGGGATCGGTGTGGATCTGGAAGTGCATGTGTTCGGCGGTGCTGAGGGTGTCGTCGGTGTTGGTTGAGACTCTGAGGGTGTTCCTGTGGACGATGGCGATGCCTCCTCCGACTCCGTTGGTGCGGTCCCTGCGGGTGATCTTGTATCCGTCCGGGATGGCAATGGCGATGTCGGGGGCTGAAGCGGGATTCAGCCAGGTCTCCGTCAGGAATGCGACGTCTGGGGAGGTTGAGTCGAGAAGGTCCCAGAGTTCGATGGCGTGTTTGCGGGCGGAGCGGGTGTTGAGGAGGATGCATCTGAGGTAGTTGGGTTCTTTCCTGGGCGGTGGTTTGGCGGGGCGGGTGCTGGCGAAGCTGCAGTTCCGGCAGGTGAAGGGCCCTTGGGTGCACTTCGGGGTGGCCTGGTAGCAGGCGTGATCTTTTCCGGGGTTGAGTGCGTGGAGGGTGCTGGCGTCGTATCGGCGTCTGTTGATGTGGCGGGCGCGGGGGATGCCCGGACCAGGGGGTCTGGCGCTGGGCGCGGTCACGGCGCGGACGGGCGCAGACGGGCTTGCCTTAGGCGCGCCTTCGGCGCGCCAGCGGCGCGTCCGCTGCGCGGCCGCGCAGCGGCCTCCATAAATGGGGAGGTGGGAGGGAGGAGCAGGGAATGGGGCAGCGAATGGGCAGTGAGGGAGCGGGGCCGCAGGGCGCAGCGGCGGAAAACAGGCACAGAAGGGAAAACGAGCACAATCAGGGCATCAAGGGGGCACAGAAAGGAAAAAAAACGAGCACAATCAGGGGCAGCAAGGGGGCACAGAAAGGAAAAAACTAGCACAATCAGGGGCAGCAAGGGGGCACAGAAAGGAAAAACGAGCACAATCAGGGGCAGCAAGGGGGCACAGAAAGGAAAAACGAGCACAATCAGGGGCAGCAAGGGGGCACAGAAAGGAAAAACGAGCACAATCAGGGGCAGCAAGGGGGCACAGAAAGGAAAAACGAGCACAATCAGGGGCAGCAAGGGGGCACAGAAAGGAAAAACGAGCACAATCAGGGGCAGCAAGGGGGCACAGAAAGGAAAAGACGAGCACAATCAGGGGCAGCAAGGGGGGCACAGAAAGGAAAAAACGAGCACAATCAGGGGCAGCAAGGGGGCACAGAAAGGAAAAAATGAGCACAATCAGGGGCAGCAAGGGGGCACAGAAAGGTAAAACGAGCACAATCAGGGGCAGCAGCAGGGCTACAGCTTTAAAAGACAAGGAAAATAAATCAGCTTCTCTGAACAGGGTTCTTAAAAGTTATAGCACGAAAGCGAGTGGTTCACAGGTCAAAGATAATACTAGAGCAAGACAAAAGCCTGAGAAAGGCAGGTGCTATAGGTGCGACAGTAAGGATCACCTAGCTTTTAGCGAAAATTGCTGTGCAATTAATCAAATCTGCAGCAATTTTGGAATCAAAGGCCACTATGTGAAAGTATCCAGGAAAAAGAAATGTGTAAAATGCGTGCATGAAAATCTGAAGTATGGTGATGAAGACGATTCCAAGCTGGAGAGTGAAAATGTAAACATTGTTTTGAATGTTGAACAGAGGTTAATCCTAAATGTGAATGATTAAATTTGCTGGATGGCAATTGGTGGAGTAGGATTAACCATGTATGTAGATTGTGGTTCCCCATACACCATCATTAATGAGGGTGTCTGGAGGGATACATTTATTGGGAAAATTGGAGATTTCCTAGAGGAATCTGACATTAATCCTAAAGGGTTTGGGGGTGAAAACATTTAAGCTCTAGGGGCCCGATTCACAAAAGTAATCTGAAACAAAATCCTAACTTTACGACTTTCGGTATTCACAAAAGGCATTTAGGAGTAGTAAAGTTAGGATTTTGTCATAAGTTTGTCTTAAGTTTTGGTCTTAAGACAAAATCCTAACTTAAGACTAACTTAAGTTTAATTTAGGATTTTGTTTTAATTTTGTCTTAAGTTTTGGTCTTAAGCTAAATTTAAGTTAAATTTAAGTTAGGATTTTGTCATAAAACCAAAACTTAAGACAAACTTAAGACAAAATCCTAACTTTACTACTCCTAAATGCCTTTTGTGAATACTGAAAGTCGTAAAGTTAGGATTTTGTCTCAGATTACTTTTGTGAATCGGGCCCTAGGTTTTCGTTGGCTGACCTTTAAGTTCAATCAGAGTTTCTCATGGGAAACTTTATGTGGCAAGAAAGGGGCCATCTGTACTAGGGTGGCCAAATTAGAAGGACCTCCATATTATTCTTGACCCTTCTTGTGGATGGAGACACCACTTTGGGTAGTGAAGTACAAAATACATTTCCTACAGTTTTTATGACAGATTTAGGAAATTTGAAGGGGTTTGAACATAATTTTTGAGTTAAAGAGGATGCTTGCCAAGAATTCACAAAGTCAGGAATGTACCCATCGCAAGACGGGAACAATTATGAAAAGAATTAGAGAAACTGGAAGAGTCTGGATTATAGAACCAGTGGAAACATCTGAGTGGATTGCCCCAGTAGTCTTCGCACAATGAAATAATGGAAAAATTAGATTCTGTGTTGACTATCGCCATCTTATTAATAATATAATTATTGATAGGTTTCCACTGCCTAAGATTATGAAACGGTTGCCATGCTCAAGGATGCTCGATTGTTTTCAAACATCAACCTCTTCTCTGCTTACCACCAGGTCTCTTTAACACCTGACTCAAGGAAATACACTGCCTTCATTACCCCAGATGGGTTTTTTCAATACAAATGCATGCCCTTTGGACTTCCGTCAGCCACTGCCATTTTTCAGCATCTAATGCTCAATTGATTTGGCAAGGAAAAAGGCTTAATGTTCGTCCAGGACGTCATTTTAGTTTTTGGTAAGAGTAAGGAAGAAGAGTAGAATTCAGTAAGTGCAAGTTTGCTGAAAACAGCGTCACGTATTTGGGTCATGCAATTGATGAGTAAGGAGTTAAGCCCAACCGTCTTTGGTACAAGCCATTAAAAATGCTGCTACTCCCAGCTCAAAAGAGGATTTACGTTCCTTTCTTGGGTTGGCGGAGTATTGTGCTAAACACATTCCAAGGTTTGCTGAGAAATGCTACCATATTAGAAAACTTTTGAAACAAGCGTGCAAGTTTTTGTGGTCACAGCAATGTGAGCGTGATTTCATGATTATAAAGAATGCTATTTTCAATGGCACCTAATTGTACAGTTTCAACCCCACTGCGGATTGCAAGCAACAAATTGTTGGGAGCAGTACTTTCCCAAGGGGATAAAAAAGGTACTGAAAATGTAATAGCATTTGCATCAAGGTCACTATCACCTACTGAGGAAAAATATCCAACTGATAGAGAAGGAAACATTGGCATGTGCCTGGCCTCTGAAACATTTTAGAGCATTCGTCTGGGGCACACTTGTTATTATAAATTATGACCATAAACCATTAGTGAAAATATTGACCACAGAGGGAACAGCAACTGCATCTGCCAGGATCGCTCGTATTTCTATGCGATTGCAGGATTTTATTTATAACATTGTTTATAGGCCTTGTAAAGATAACGTGGTAGCTGACTGCTTGTCCCCTATGCCAACACAACTTGAGGAATGCAAAGATGAGAAAGGCAATGACTGCTGTGTTCTTGTCTTTATACATGATGATGGATGTCCTGCTGTCAATAAGGATGCTTGAGTCAGTTTCTGACTGGCCTTTTACAGAGATGATCGTGTTACCCCTGCTGCACACTTTAGGACAACAAGAACCTTTTGGAAACTACTTCGGTGCAGTCCATCTCTACATATTTATTATATATTATCATGTTATTATTTTCACATGTAATTGTCTTTTGTCAATTACATTTTGAACGCTTGTTCTACGATTGTTTCCTGATGTTGTTATGCTATGAACAGTTCTCTGACGCCCTCCTGGACCTGTGCATGTTAAAAGAACACAAATTAGTAAAAGTTACTGCTTTTTGGCCAGCATATTTGAGAATTAGTGCTATAAAATGAAACGTTTGTCCCCATTTTTTTAAACATATCCTAGTGGAGAACCTCTCCAAACCCTTCTGAAGATCACTCTTGTTCAATGCTTTCACTTGATGAAATCTGTGACTTCTATTTAATTATTTTGCAGAGCTGCTTTTACCACCCAAATTAGCTATATTTCCAACACATCTCCTTTTCCTTCTCATTATTTACCTTATTTTGCATTACCGGAATATATCCATTTGAGCAAACAAGTGCCCTCCACTATATATAGCAGCAATAATGTAATGTGTTGTAAATAGGCAAGAATAATTTTAGGTACCAACAACCAATAAAGTTTCTCTTCACTTGTACAACTTGTGGTAATTATATACACCCACGTTGGTATTAAAGCTTTCCAACTAAGCCTCATGCTGTTTTCCAGTATATCAAGAGAATAGATGCTAATCTGTATAATAACCATTAATACATATTTGAACATACAACTAATATAGGATGTAGTGTTATAACACACTTCACAAGCACGGTGCCTTATCCAAAAGAGTACAAACATCTTAAATTCAGGTAAGCCAACATCATGTAAGGTGAAGTGTCTGCACTCTGGAAGACCTCAGTCCACTGCAATTCTCTCTGGCTTAGCAGCTATCTTTACAGCAATTTAACATCTGTAAATAGACTTCAGGAACAGGACGTGCTTTTTCAGACACTCTAAATAAATTACAAGCTAAGCCTGCAGTATAGCACACCTAGGACATGATGTATGAAAAATACATGAATGAATGAAATAGCACTTGTAGAGCGCATAGCTACCCGGAGGCATCCCAGCGCTAAGCGGTGAAACTAAAGCGTCAAGAACCACTTGGGAAAGAGCCATGTTTTCAACAGCTTACGGAATGCCATATGATTAGGTTCCTTACGTAGCTGAAAAGGGAGGGAGTTCCAAAGTTTGGCAGCATTGTATGAGAAAAGCCGGCCACCGGTTCTGGCACTCTTAATTCTGGGGACAGTGGCCAAAAATTCCTCGTCTGAACGCAGCCGCCCATTTGCTCGGTAGGGCTGGACCATAGAGGAAATAATTGATGGTCCTTTCCCTCCTATCATCTTGTGGGTGATACACAAGGCCTTGAATTGGACTCTCTCCCGGACCGGGAGCCAGTGGAGAGCTGTCAAGGCAGGTTTTGCAGACTGTCGGCTCGGAATCCCTACAAGAATCCTTGCGGCACAGTTCTGCACTGTTTGCAGTTTAGCAAGGACCGAGCTCGGGGCACCAAGGTAAAGGGCATTCCCGTAGTCCAGGCGGGAACAAATAAGCGCCTGGACCATGAGTTTTCTCGTCTGGAATGGGAGCAGAGGAAGCACTTTACGGATCATCCTTAAGATGCCAAAGCAGGAAGCCACGACCTTTCTGGCTTGGGCTTTAAAGCTGAGGTCTGTATCAAGCCAAACGCCCAGGCTCTTTATTTCTGGCTTTGGGACAGGTGCGAGGCCAGGGGATTACCAAGGAGTATAAGCTCGGTCTTGTCGCCATTCAATTTTAGATGTGAGAATTTCATCCATTTGGCTACTTCTTCAAGGCAACGACAAAGGCGGCTAGAGATCCTGTCTGAGTGGTTCAGCGCAACAACCAGTTGGGTATCATCAGCATAGGTCACAATATGCACCCCAAATGGAAGTACGATGTCCGCAAGAGGAGCCATATACACATTAAAAACCCCACAGTGAAGGGGCAGGGATTTTGAAAGAGCCTCATCCTCGAATACCTGGAAAGATATTTCTTTCAGGAAAGATTGCAGCCACGTAAGGGCGACTCTGGACACCCCCAAACTTCTGAGTCGTTGGACCAGAATATGGTGGTCCAATGCTAATTCACTAATCATTCACAAACTGCTTTGCAAAGGTATCAAATCACTGTACGATCTACTATATTGTGCTAAATAAGTAGTCAGAAGAAATAGGAGAACATAAAAAAAAAAGAAATCACTTGAAGTTACACTTTTTTTTTTTAACAACAAATTTTATTGATTTTCCAACGTAAAATGGGCGACGCCCAGCAAGGAGAATACAAAGAAAATGCATGAAATGAAATCCCTAGGTACATCATACAGAACCCATACCGTCTGCAGAACAACAGACCGAGGAAGAAAGAAACCCTCCCCCCCAAATCGCACCAAACATACTTATGTAAGCATTACTTGTACGTGAAATATGAATTTTCAGCCACATTGTAATCAACAACAATACATTAGACAGGTGAGTTAGTGACAAGCAGCCATTCAATTGGGTCATGAGAAGCGGACTGAGACATTATAGGCAAATCAATACCTCTGTACGAGGCCCAACAAGACTAAATCTTCCTGTGTTTCTGTGGGCACCCCCTCGCCTGAAATACCACGATTTTGGCGGACATGCATCTGTCCATTGCATTTTTCCAGTGGGCTATGCTGGGTGGGGACGAGTCCTTCCAGTGCTGTGCTATGTCCCGTTTAGCAAAAGTCAGGCCCAAGAATAAAAGGTGTCTCTTATAACGGTTCCCCCCAATATCGCCCGTGCTATGCAAAAGCACCAGTCTGGGGTCGAGCCGAATATCCCATGCCAGGACCCGGCCCAGGCATGATGCCACGCTGGGCCAGAACTGCTGAATTGCCGTGCAGCTCCACACCATGTGCAGAAAGGAACCATTGTCTGCGCAGCAGCAGAGGCACACAGGGGATTGGATTGCACCCATTTTCCATAACCTGTGACGGGTGTAATACACTCTGTGGCGGTATTTAAACTGGATAAGTCTATATCCAGTAGACACCGCCGCGTATCGAGGGCTAGCTAAGGCATCAACCCAGTCGTCATCTGTGAGGGCCGGCAGGTCGGCGACCCACGCCACTCTAGTCTTATGGATAGTGGTCGCAGTATGGGTATTAAGTGTCTGGTAAATTTGCCTAATTTTGTGGTCCCTGATGTCGCCCATCAGCAAACGGCCCTCTAATGGGTGGAACTCCGGCAGAGACTCTAATTGTCAAATCAGAGGGGTCAGTGCATGTCGAAGCTGCAGGTAGTGATGAAATTGTGATTTATGAAGATCAAAATCACCTGTGCTAGACGCCGCCGCTTCTCCCCGGTGCGAAAACTATTGTCAGCCCCCCTGATCGTCGGCTTAAGAGCCTCCCAGATTGTTATATGCGACAGAGATGTACCCACGTTGAACCGGAGATATTCCACGATGGCGAGACGCAGAGTTTCTTGATACTTAGCATCCCGGAGGAACCAGGGGGACATGCGCCATCTGTACGGGGTCCGAAGGTTCCGTAGGCGCAACTGCATTTGAACGGGCGAGTGATCTGAAAGGCCTCTAGGCAGGATAGAAGTATGCGCTATTCTGTGTACAAAGCTGTGGGGAAGGAATATATAAATGGAGCCTCGAAAGTGTAGGGTGTACGGTTGACGCATAAGAAAACCCGCCTCCGTCGGGTGAAACGCGCGCCATGTATCAGACCAGCCTAGTGTATGCGCTAGAGTACTCAGCTTGGAAACAGGGGAGGGCCTGCCAGACGGCACCACACGCCATCTATCCTGGGGGGTCATGGTATCATTCCAGTCACCACCCAGGATCATCAAACCGCCGGGAAGGTCTCCCCATAGCTGCGTTATTTTGTCTATAAATGTTTGACCCAGTGGTGGGGGAACATAAACACTCCCTATCGTCATCTGCTTGCCAGCCACTGCGCCCGAGACTATGGTAAAGCGCCCGCCAGGGTCTAGCCAGTGCTGTGAAATGCGAAATGGCACTCGGCGATGAATGAGGATCGCGGTGCCCCGTGAGCCCCGTGTGAAGCCGGAATGATAAACAGTGGTAAAACCAAATCTAGTAAGGCAGGGGGCCTTGTTACCCAGGAAATGGGTCTCCTGTAGCAGGAGGATATCAGCGGCATGGCGCTTTTCCAAGCGGAGTACTGCCCCTCACTTTATCTTGTTCAACAGCCCCCGTACATTCCAAGAAAGTATGTTTAGCTCTTCCAGTGGAGAACTACCCGGATGGTGCGTCATCCCCCAACGTCAAAGATTGCGTCGACAAGTGTGAGATCTGTGGCATAAGGTGTGACTGTGTGTTTGGTGCCAAGAACATAAAAAACAACAGCAAAAACCCCAGCACCCGCCGCCCACCATCCCCCACCCCCATACTTCCAAAAACAAGGAGTACCTGTCGCAGTGGAAACGTGCCCCAGACCCCGAACGTGAAGTCCCGGGCAGTCCCTCCAAGAGAACCCACCCAACCCGAACTTACAAAACATAACCCAAACTGTCCAGAGGCGTGGACATTCCGTCTTCACCTGGAGCCGGTGTGTAGGGCCCCAGTACATTAGGTTTGGATACCCTGTGAGACAGGCCAGCGGCCACAACATGGAACCACAGGACTAATTGAATCCTCATTGTTCAGCGGTCTCCGATTGATCATGGGCTCTCCAGTTGGAACGAGATCTATGCCGCCGAGCAGATGTGCCTCTGCCCTGTTGGCAGCTCATGTGAGACCCCTGTGAGGAGTCAGAGTCCAACGGCGGCGGCGAGTGTGGTTTGAGGTGGCGCCTCTCGTCCGTCCAGGCGAACACCTCCTCCAGAGAGTCGAAAAAGTGGGTCTTGGCATTGAAGATTACTTTCATTCTGGCGGGAAATAATAGAGCGTAGGACAGATTCAGTTCACGGAGCCGCTGATTGGCTTCAACGAAGGGTTGGCGCTGCTGCTGCACTAATCTGGTATAGTCGGCGAATGCCATAATTGTGTGAGAATCGTATGTCATTTTGTCCTTGTGGGTCTAGGCAAACCAGAGGATGGCATCGCGGTCTGCATAAATGAGGAGCCTGGCAATCACAGGCCTCAGGCGTTCCCCAGGAGGTGGCCTCTTGGTCAGGGCGCGGTGGGCTCTCTCGATCACAAAGTAGGGGGACAGAGCCTCCGGCAGAAGCAAAGATTTGAGCCAGCCAGAGAGGAAGGCGTCCATGGATGTGCCCTTGCATCCTTCTGGAAAGCCCACCAGGCGGATATTGTTACGACGCGCCCTGCCCTAGGCGTCCTCGACCCGCGAAGCCAGTTTCTTTGAGACCATGGTAAGTTTGTCAACCATCTTTTGGAGGGTGGCCATTGTGTCCTCGACTGTGGAGACCCTGGTCTCCGTTTCTGTTATCTGATCCATGGCTTTACGAAGATCTTGGCGGAGGAAAGACACCTCGGAGCCGACTGCCCCAATCTGGGCTTCAAGCGCTGTCCGTGATTGATTAATAGCTGCGAGCAGCGTAGCGTTATCAGGGGACAGGCCCTCTGCGCCCTCCTTTCTCGAGGAAGTGGTGGTATAATGGTCCATCGTGTTCTGTTTTGGGGCAGTCGCCCCATGTTTGTCCTTGCCCATTGTGGGGGGGAAAGGGGGGACAGGCTGAGATGCGAGGTGGGAAACCCGCGGCTAGGGCAGGTGCTGCAGGCGAGATGGAACGTCCCACTGTGGCCGTGTCTGCCCGCGCCCCATGAAGCGGCTCCTCCGAGCGGGGTCCGCCGTGCCGCAGAAGGTTGTCCCAAACCGGACCGGGGCAGGGTTCCAGGCCAGGCCTCACGGAATCCGCCCTCCCTGACAGCAAGCCACACCAGGCCTAGCCCGGCCGCTTTCGCCGCCTGAGGAGGACGGCCAAGTAGACCCCCTACAGGGACCAGACTCGCCGGACCCCCGACCTGGGCACCCACCCCGGCCAAGTACAGCTAGGATCACCAGCGGCAGGCTCCACCTCGAGCATGCAGTAATTCGGGCCGTCCCCAATGGATCCAGGGCATCAGAGCAGAGCAGGCGCCAAGGGTCTCCAGGCCAACTCCAGCACCACCTCGGCGTACCTCACCAGGGCTCCGCTTTGTAATGTCCTTGGACGCTGCGCCCATCAGCATGCGCAGCTGCTCAGGGTTGGAGGCAATGCAAGGGACTGCTATATAGGCTAGAGGGCCCCTGATGCACAAGCCTCGGAGGAAGTGGAGGGGTTTCCGGCCTGCATCCCCTCTCTCACCTTGTTAATGAGTGGAAGTCCTGTCTGCTAGGGCCAGGCCTCTCAAAGTCGTCCCCCTCCACACAGAAGCCCACCAGCAAGTCTCTTCAGCAGCCCACACAGTGGAGGCCTGGAATGCGTGTACTTCGCCCCGGGGCCCTGTCGGGGAATATGCGGCTCCTAACAGTTCAGGTGAAACAGGGCGCCACCGCTGATGCACCGCCAGCGTGCGCAGGTGAAGCAGCTCACAAGGGGGGGAAGCGGGCCTCCACGCCGGTCGCTCAGTCTGCCCAAGGCCGAGCACACCTCCAGCCCGCTGCCGCTCCAGGACGGGTTGCAGACCTATCCAGGCCCCTCCCCCGGAGAGGCCGGGGAGTCGCGGCAGCGGGACCACCAGAAAGGATGGGAGGAGGAGGGTCTGCCCACTCCCAGGGCATCCCGGGCGAAGCTAGGCTTCAAGGCTCCGATCTCGCCTGCTGGCAAGCCCCACCCGGCCCGAGGCCTTACCGCAGTCAAAGTCCACAGGTGAGGGCAGCTGCCGGCACTCCGCTCCGGAAGGGCATGCCTGCCCGGATCCAACTACGGCAGTCCCTGTGCAGGTCCCGGCACAGCGCGGCGGCCAGATGGTGCCTCCGCCTACCTCCGTCGCCACAGGCAAGCACAGTCGCTATCCGCTCTGCTTTTGGCTGCCTCCTCGCACAGGCCACGGTCGCGTCGTCACCGGACCCCCGGCCGGCACCGCTCACCACAGCCAAATTCAGGGCACGATGGAGGGGACAATGGCTACACAAGCCATCCCGCAGTCCGGAATGTCACTGGGGCCAGGATGAACGACGGATTATGGCAAATACAGGTTCGGGCGGTCGGAGCTCTACGGAGACGCGTCCGCCATGCTTGGCTTCCAAGCCACGCCCCCTGAAGTTACACTTTTTTGCTACTTTAAAAACGTGATTCGGTAATAGTGATTGCTGTCCATATTGAGAATATTTGTAAAACAACCAAAGTGCATGTGTAAATTCTCATCAATGGAAACATTAAATATATTTTAAAGTAATAAATGTAATAAAAATTACATGTATTTTAATAATTTAAGAAGTATTTTAAAAAAGTAACACCGATATATATTAATATATACATTTGATTATATATATTTAATTTAAAAATATTATTTAAATAATAATTTTAAATTATATGATAATTTAATATTCATAATCAGTCGTAATACATGTTCCCATAGGGAAATGGGAGGTGCTGTTCATCCATGAACCCCATTGCAGACAACTCAAGGTGCCTCCCAGGGCAGGGGTGCAGGGATCAACGGGGGCACCATAGGTGCTCCCTCGCTCCCAACCGGAGGCTGCACACACACAGGAGCCCCCAAACACGCTTTCCAACATGGTTTCCCGTTCAGACAGGCCGGCATGGAAACTATGCCAGAAACCGTGCATTGTAATCCTAAGGGCAAAAAAACCCACCCTTTGGGATTACGAGCAGGTTCCGATTGGCCAATGGGCTCCTTGAGCCTATCGGAAACCAGACAGAATGACCGTCCACTTTAGTGTCCGACTGCCAGCATTGTAATGCAGCGGTCATAAAGTAAACCAAGCGGCTGATTACGATGCCGCATCACAATCGGCCCTCGAACTTCAAATTAAAAAAATTTATTTAATTTACTAAAAATATATTACATATTAAAAACATTACTAACTAAAAATATTCGAATTTTAACTAGACAAAAACATAATATAAATTTAATTAACAAAAACGAAACTATTAAATTACACAAATAAAACATATTGGTTTACTTTCCAACCGCCTAATTAAGATATAGGTGGTCGTAAAGTAAACCGGAATGTCATTCCAGCTGGCTTCTGATGGGCTCGGATAGCCCATCGACCAGTCAGAATCTGACCAGTAATCTCAAGGGCGGGCTTTTCCACCCTTGAGATTACTATGCACGGTTTCTGACATGGTGTCTATGCCGGCCTGTCCGACATGGAAACCATGTCGGAAAGTGTGTTTGAGGGCCCCAAGCAGGGCCCCCTTTGGTGCAAGGCCTCTGGTTGGAGGCCAAGGGGTCACCTATGGTGCTCCTTGTTGATCCGTGCACCCTGTGGCAGGCACCTTGAGGTGCCTGCCACGGGGTGCAGGGATGAACCACACCTCCCATTTCACTATGGGAGCATGCATGCTCCCATAGTGAAATGTAAGAATGCGACCATCCTAATGAGGTGGTCGGGACCGCCGACCGGGTGTCGGTCGGTCCCAGGACCAAGTCGGTGTTGGGCAGAAGCAATTTCGCCTGAAATCGAAATCAGGCCCATAGTATAGCCACTTCAAATTATAAAACAGTAAAAAAACAAATTAAGGTCAGGAAAACTGCAAATTACTATTCCCACTACAATAAATGCAACAGTAAAGAAGCGTTGAATTGAACAGGGGTAAAATTTACTATATCCACTCCACTCAGTGCAACAGTAGGAAAAGTGTTGGATGGCGGAGGGGTAAAATTTACTATTCTCACTTCAGTCGATGCAACAGTAGGGAAAGAGTTGGCTTGCAGAGAGGTTAAATGTACTCTTCCCACTCCAATCAGTGCAACAGCAGGGAAAATGTTGAATTGTGGAGGGGTAAAACTTACTATTCCCACTACAGTCTGGAAAGTGTTGGATTGCAGAGGGATAAAATGTACAATTCCCATTCCAGTCACTCTTTGCAACATTAAATACACAGTAGTTCACTTTAGAAATGTAAAACATTTAAATAGAAAAATTGTATTTTAAAAAATAAATAAATTACATATTTATTACAATTTTTAAAATGTTATAAACAAATATTATAATTATAAACAAAATACTAAACTATATTCCCAAAAATATTAACAGCAAATAAATACAATATTTTTTAAATAAAAAAAATATTTTAAAATCCTTACACTTTTTATTACTTAAGTAACTTCCTACCCCGCGCCTATATAAACCACACAACACACCTAAAAATATTTATTAAATTATAATATTTAAAAATGGTACATCATTATTTATCAATTAAAATATGAATAATAATTACCTAATGGTAAATTAATATTTATTTACCTGCCCATCCTTTATCCTTAGAAAATAAATAAATAGCCTGAACCTACAACCTGCATCTAAAATGTAAATTAAAATCAAATTTAATTATACAATTAATATTACTTATTTCAATTAAATAATACGCATTAAAGTACTTCCCACCCTATACCCCTACAAAACCAATAACCCACACCTAAAACTTACTTTTAAAAAATAACAACTATACAATTAACATAAATAATGTTATAGCTGAACTAACTATAACGGGGGAATTTCTATGGTTTTGTACGAGTGAAATGTCCAACTAACTATAACGCCCCTGAAACCTATGGTTTTTTCAGTGAATTTCTAAGGTTTTTTAAATGCTAATTTCTAACTATAACGTGCCTGAAACCTATGGTTTTTTCAGTGAATTTCTAAGGTTTTTTAAATGCTAATTTCTAACTATAACGTGCCTGAAACCTATGGTTTTTTCAGTGAATATATATTTATTATACTATGTATACATGTGAAAATGTCTCGGTCCCCTGTTTGCCTTGGTGGCACGGAAAAAATGGGTGGAACTGACATCAGCACGCCGACGAGGTCCTCTTATGGCTCCGATGACGTGGGAGAGCTAGGAAAGAATTTCCGTGGAATGCTGGTGCAGGGGATATTCACCTAAGTGTTCAGGCTAGTCCTTTGGGAGCAACTGTTTATGTTGCCACTCCAGAAACCGAAACCAGTGATCCGAGGGCAGAGGCCCTGCAGATGGCACACGAGGTGGGGTGCCCAGTCGTGTGCACCGGCGGGGCAGCGAAGTGACAAGCACCACAACCCACAAAAAGGTAACGAGGGCACTGAATAACACATGATCTTCTCTTTGTATCTG
The DNA here is from genome assembly GCA_963921515.1 of Calotriton arnoldi. NCBI lineage: Eukaryota > Metazoa > Chordata > Amphibia > Caudata > Salamandridae > Calotriton > Calotriton arnoldi. Next base: position 258,914 of record CAWUFW010011184.1, read on the forward strand.
GCAGGAACAACGAAGTTAAAATGCCCTAGTACCAAAATGTAGAATTAGTGCTACAACGGTCTTCAAGAGGACCTGCGATGCCGCTTCTGCCTCCCGTACCCTGGAGGTGGCACATGGGTCACGCGGTACGGTCATACTGCGGTGGGACGCACACTCGTTGACCTCTCATGGCACTGCTCCACACTTCAGGGAGGACGCTTTCCATTAGCTATGTATTCTGATGACATGTCGCGCCGGCCCCGTCCAACAACAGAACTCCTTTAGATCCAAACAGACTCTTCCACTCTCTCACCGGAAGTGAAACCAGGCCCCGCGGACACTTTCACAATACAACAGCCGGGAATGCACTTTTCGATAAAAAAACCACATTCCTTCCTCCTAATTAATCAAATAAACGTCTCACTGAAGAACAGGGGCCAGCTTCGATCGGTAAACAGCCGTTACAACGACTTTTTTACTTTGCAATACCATTACAACGCATGCATTACCACGCATGCGTTGTACATCATGAAGTCATTACTACGCATTTTTTTAGAGCGCATGGTCATTTACCACGCATGCCTTTACAACGAATTTTGTTATAAAGGTATGTATGGTAAATGACCATGCGTTCTAAAAAACATGTAGACGATCCATGTTGTTGTAAGGAAACCGAGGCTGTTCCGTTTCCTCACAATGACGTCCACCGCCCCTCAGAGATGGCGTGAAGCAGGAACCACGAGGAGTGAGAGGTAAGGGGGATTGGGCATGGGGTGGGGGTTTCTTTTCTAGGGTTTAGGGTAGTGCAGTGGTGTTTGGGTGGTGTAGGGGGTCGTGCTGGGGGTAGAGTTTTAGGGTTTAGGGTAGTGCAGTGGTGTTTGGGTAGTGTAGGGGGTCGTGCTGGGGGTAGTGTTTTAGGGTTTAGGGTAGTGCAGTGGTGTTTGTGTAGTGTAGGGGGTCATGCTGGGGGTAGTGTTTTATGGTTTAGGGTAGGGCAGTGGTGTTTGGGTAGTGTAGGGGGTCATGCTGGGGGTAGATTTAGGGTTTAGGGTAGTGCAGTGGTGTTTGGGTAGTGTAGGGAGTCGTGCTGGGGGTAGTGTTTTAGGGTTTAGGGTAGTGCAGTGGTGTTTGTGTAGTGTAGGGGGTAGTGCTGGGGTAGTGTTTTAGGGTTTAGGGTAGTGCAGTGGTGTTTGTGTAGTGTAGGGGGTAGTGCTGGGGGTAGTGTTTTAGGGTTTAGGGTAGTGCAGTGGTGTTTGGGTAGTGTAGGGGTTCATGCTGGGGGTAGTGTTTTAGGGTTTAGGGTATGGAAGTGGTGTTTGGGTAGGGTAGGGGGTCGTGCTGGGGATCAATTTAGGGTTTAGGGTAGTGCAGTGGTGTTTGTGTTGTGAGGGGGTCGTGCTGGGGGTAGTGTTTTAGGGTTTAGAGTAATGCAGTGGTATTTGTATAGTGTAGGAGGTTTAAGGTAGTGCAGTGGTGTTTGTGTAGTGTAGGGGGTCATGCTGGGGGTAGTGTTTTAGGGTTTAGGGTAGTGCAGTGGTGTTTGTGTAGTGTAGGGGGTAGTGTTTTAGGGTTTAGGGTAGTGCAGTGGTGTTTGTGTAGTGTAGGGGGTCATGCTGGGGGTAGTGTTTTATGGTTTAGGGTAGGGCAGTGGTGTTTGGGTAGTGTAGGGGGTCATGCTGGGGGTAGATTTAGGGTTTAGGGTAGTGCAGTGGTGTTTGGTTAGTGTAGGGAGTCGTGCTGGGGGTAGTGTTTTAGGGTTTAGGGTAGTGCAGTGGTGTTTGTGTAGTGTAGGGGGTTGTGCTGGGGGTGGTGTTTTAGGGTTTATGTTAGTGCAGTGGTGTTTGGGTAGTGTAGGGGGTAGTGCTGGGGTAGTGTTTTAGGGTTTAGGGTAGTGCAGTGGTGTTTGGGTAGTGTAGGGGTTCATGCTGGGGGTAGTGTTTTAGGGTTTAGTGTATGGAAGTGGTGTTTGGGTAGGGTAGGGGGTCGTGCTGGGGATCAATTTAAGGTTTAGGGTAGTGCAGTGGTGTTTGTGTTGTGAGGGGGTCGTGCTGGGGGTAGTGTTTTAGGGTTTAGAGTAATGCAGTGGTATTTGTATAGTGTAGGAGGTTTAAGGTAGTGCAGTGGTGTTTGTGTAGTGTAGGGGGTCATGCTGGGGGTAGTGTTTTAGGGTTTAGGGTAGTGCAGTGGTGTTTGTGTAGTGTAGGGGGTAGTGTTTTAGGGTTTAGGGTAGTGCAGTGGTGTTTGTGTAGTGTAGGGGGTCATGCTGTGGGTAGTGTTTTAGGGTTTAGGATAGTGCAGTTGTGTTTGTGTAGTGTAGGGGGTCGTGTTTTAGGGTATAGGGTAGTGCAGTGGTGTTTGGGTAGTGTAGGGGGTCATGCTGGGGTTAGTGTTTTAGGGTTTAGGGTAGTGCAGTGGTGTTTGGGTAGTGTAGGGGGTCGTGCTGGGGGTAGTGTTTTAGGGTTTAGGGTAGTGCAGTGGTGTTTGTGTAGTGTAGGGGGTAGTGTTTTAGGGTTTAGGGTAGTGCAGTGGTGTTTGTGTAGTGTAGGGGTCATGCTGTGGGTAGTGTTTTAGGGTTTAGGATAGTGCAGTTGTGTTTGTGTAGTGTAGGGGTCGTGTTTTAGGGTATAGGGTAGTGCAGTGGTGTTTGGGTAGTGTAGGGGTCATGCTGGGGTTAGTGTTTTAGGGTTTAGGGTAGTGCAGTGGTGTTTGGGTAGTGTAGGGGGTCGTGCTGGGGGTAGTGTTTTAGGGTTTAGGGTAGTGCAGTGGTCTTTGTGTAGTGTGGGTGGTCATGCTGGGGGTAGATTTAGGGTTTAGTGTAGTGCAGTGGTGTTTGGGTAGTGTAGGGAGTCGTGCTGGGGGTAGTGTTTTAGGGTTTAGGGTAGTCCAGTGGTGTTTGTGTAGTGTAGGGAGTCGTGCTGGGGGTAGTGTTTTAGGGTTTAGGGTAGTGCAGTGGTGTTTGGGTAGTGTAGGGGGTCATGCTGGGGGTAGTGTTTTAGGGTTTAGGGTAGTGCAGTGGTGTTTGTGTAGTGTAGGGGTCATGCTGGGGGTAGTGTTTTAGGGTTTAGGGTAGTGCAATGGTGTTTGGGTAGTGTAGGGGGTAGTGTTGGGATAGTGTTTTGGGTTTATGGTAGTGCAGTGGTGTTTGTGTAGTGTAGGGGGTCGTGCTGGGGGTAGTGTTTTAGGGTTTAGGGTAGTGCAGTGGTGTTTGTGTAGTGTAGGGGGTAGTGTTTTAGGGTTTAGGGTAGTGCAGTGGTGTTTGTGTACTGTAGGGGGTCGTGCTGGGTTCTAGTGTTTTAGGGTAGTGCAGTGGTGTTTGTGTAGTGTAGGGGGTCAGGGTTTAGGGTCGTGCAGTGGTGTTTGGGTAGTGTAGGGGGTTGTGCTGGGGGTAGTGTTTTTGAGTTTAGGGTAGTGCAGTTGTGTTTGGGTAGTGAAGGGATCGTGCTGGGGGTAGTGTTTTAGGGTTTAGGGTAGTGCAGTTGTGTTTAGGTAGTGAAGGGGGTCGTGCTGGGGGTAGTGTTTTAGGGTAGTGCAGTGGTGTTTGTGTAGTGTAGGGGGTCATGCTGGGGGTAGTGTTTTAGGGTTAAGGCAGTGCAGTGGTGTTTGTGTAGTGAAGGGGTCGTGCTGGGGGTAGTGTTTTAGGGTTTAGGGTAGTGCAGTGGTGTTTGTGTAGTGTAGGGGGTTGTGCTGTGGGTAGATTTAGGGTTTAGGGTAGTGCAGTGGTATTTGGGTAGTGTAGGGAGTCGTGCTGGTGGTAGTGTTTTAGGGTTTAGGGTAGTGCAGTTATGTTTGGGTAGTGTAGGGTGTTTTGCTGGGGTAGTGTTTTAGGGTTTAGGGTAGTGCAGTGGTGTTTGGGTAGTGGAGGGGGTAGTGTTTTAGGGTTACGGTAGTGCGCCCAACCAGCCACAATATCTGTGGACAAAGGGGATCTTGACTCTTTGGAACGCTCCGTCAATTGAATAATTTGGGTCAAGGGCCCTACCACGTCCAAGACCTATCAATTCCTTTCTTGGGATCCCTCATATACTTGGAGAAAAAGGTACATAGTTTCTCATCAATTTCAGGCGTGTGTGCCACCTTCCCCTTCAGTGAGGGCCAGGGGCATTCTCCCCTCATCCTATTCCTGACCTCCCTTTCAAGGGGTTGATAGATTTTCCCCACCACATACTCTGCCACTTTGGCGTCAGGTGTCCACTCCGCTGACCTAGGATGGTAAATTTGGGTAGGCTCGAACATGTCTGAGTGGACCCCGTCCCCAACCGGGGACTGAGAGGAGTGGGACTCTGGACGCCAGGGATGCCCTGAGTCCTTATCCTCATCGGAGGAGAAATCGTCCTCCGATACACCCTCTCCATCTAAGGGAAACCCGCCATCGGGGTCTAGAATAGTGGTGACAGTGTTGCAATTTTCTCCGGGCCCCTCCTCCTCCCGGCAGGGTGCATGTTTTAGCGTTCGCACACTCTTGAGGAAGGTCTCCGTAAGTTGATCAAATCCTTCCAAGTGCCCCGCGTTATGCTTAACGGCCCTTTTATTCCCTATCTGGGAGCTACTGGGACCCGCCACCACCAGATCTGGGTCACTGAACACCCCAGGGATGCTTTTCGCCAGCTTATCAACCTGATCCCTAAGAGGAGCCAGCGCCCTAGAAATAGCCAGAGAGAGGGCTTGGTCCACTGCTGGAGGGAGAAGTTGGGGGCCATTCCTCCTCCACTTCCTGGTAGGAGGAGTAAAAATGGTCTTCTGGAGAAGACATGATAGCAGAGGGTGTGAGCACAGAACAAATGCCCTTAAAATCCTTAAGGCTGCCCCCTCGCCGGTGCTCCAACAGCTGGCCTTTCCCCGAAGCTGTTATAAGAATAGACTGAGGCGCAATACCAATTACCACCACTAGGTGGCGCTGGTCACTAACGTGGCCGTGTGGGGAAATCACCGCGTAGCGGTGTCAAAATTAGGCGAGGGTTGGTCGCGAATCAAGCGGACACTAAAGGAGTGACCGGATTCCCAAACGCACGTAAAGACCAGCAGAGCGCTCGACGGAGCTGCCTCGCTCGGACCAGACGCGCCTGACAGGATCTCACCACGCGCAGAACACACAGCAAGAGAAACTGCGAGGGGGAGAACGCGCTCGGGCAAGAGCCTGCTGCGCAGGGAATATGAAACAATACCAAGGCAATAATGCTAATAACGTGCACAAGAAACCGCTATACAAACAACAACAACGTCAGATTAAGCCAAGAATGTAAGGAATGCACTTAACTGACGAGCAGTGAAGAAAGACGTGGGTCCCTTGCTCACTTTGCCACTGGATTCAAGCAAGCCTGGCTGATGACGGCTGGAATGCCAGAAACCGGTCCTAGGATGCTTGTTTCCGGTCCAGGGAAGACATGGCTTGGCAGTTCGGGCTGGACTGTTCCCATGAGGCACAGGGTCAGACTGATTTGCATATGGCCATGTCTGAACTGGGGTGGTGGAGTGAGCTAAAGAATGATGATGGATTAAACCCAGATCAGTTGACTGGGGGTGAGTGTTTGATTGGCTCAAGCGTTCCGTCCATCATCCCCTTTTGTATCGCTTTGGTCGCCCTAAGTTGGCGGGGGTATGCCCAGACGTGGGTCCTTTGCTCACTTTGCCACTGGATTCAAGCAAGCCTGGCTGATGACGGCTGGAATGCCAGAAACCGGTCCTAGGATGCTTGTTTCCGGTCCAGGGAAGACATGGCTTGGCAGTTCGGGCTGGACTGTTCCCATGAGGCACAGGGTCAGACTGATTTGCATATGGCCATGTCTGAACTGGGGTGGTGGAGTGAGCTAAAGAATGATGATGGATTAAACCCAGATCAGTTGACTGGGGGTGAGTGTTTGATTGGCTCAAACGTTCCGTCCATCATCCCCTTTTGTATCGCTTTGGTCGCCCTAAGTTGGCGGGGGTATGACCAGACGTGGGTCCCTTGCTCACTTTGCCACTGGATTCAAGCAAGCCTGGCTGATGACGGCTGGAATGCCAGAAACCGGTCCTAGGATGCTTGTTTCCGGTCCAGGGAAGACATGGCTTGGCAGTTCGGGCTGGACTGTTCCCATGAGGCACAGGGTCAGACTGATTTGCATATGGCCATGTCTGAACTGGGGTGGTGGAGTGAGCTAAAGAATGATGATGGATTAAACCCAGATCAGTTGACTGGGGGTGAGTGTTTGATTGGCTCAAACGTTCCGTCCATCATCCCCTTTTGTATCGCTTTGGTCGCCCTAAGTTGGCGGGGGTATGCCCAGACGTGGGTCCCTTGCTCACTTTGCCACTGGATTCAAGCAAGCCTGGCTGATGACGCTTGGAATGCCAGAAACCGGTCCTAGGATGTTTGTTTCCGGTCCAGAGAAGACATGGCTTGGCAGTTCGGGCTGGACTGTTCCAATGAGGCACAGGGTCAGACTGATTTGCATATGGCCATGTCTGAACTGGGGTGGTGGAGTGAGCTAAAGAATGATGATGGATTAAACCCAGATCAGTTGACTGGGGGTGAGTGTTTGATTGGCTCAAACGTTCCGTCCATCATCCCCTTTTGTATCGCTTTGGTCGCCCTAAGTTGGCGGGGTATGCCCAGACGTGGGTCCCTTGCTCACTTTGCCACTGGATTCAAGCAAGCCTGGCTGATGACGGCTGGAATGCCAGAAACCGGTCCTAGGATGCTTGTTTCCGGTCCAGGGAAGACATGGCTTGGCAGTTCGGGCTGGACTGTTCCCATGAGGCACAGGGTCAGACTGATTTGCATATGGCCATGTCTGAACTGGGGTGGTGGAGTGAGCTAAAGAATGATGATGGATTAAACCCAGATCAGTTGACTGGGGGTGAGTGTTTGATTGGCTCAAACGTTCCGTCCATCATCCCCTTTGTATCGCTTTGGTCGCCCTAAGTTGGCGGGGTATGCCCAGACGTGGGTCCCTTGCTCACTGGATTCAAGCAAGCCTGGCTGATGACGGCTGGAATGCCAGAAACCGGTCCTAGGATGCTTGTTTCCGGTCCAGGGAAGACATGGCTTGGCAGTTCGGGCTGGACTGTTCCCATGAGGCACAGGGTCAGACTGATTTGCATATGGCCATGTCTGAACTGGGGTGGTGGAGTGAGCTAAAGAATGATGATGGATTAAACCCAGATCAGTTGACTGGGGGTGAGTGTTTGATTGGCTCAAACGTTCCGTCCATCATCCCCTTTTGTATCGCTGTGAAGAAAGAGGAAGCGGAAGGGACGTCACGATATTATATACGATAGACTGTGATATGATTGGACTGTAGTTGCCTTGGAGACTACCCCCCTAATGGTTCATGGGTTGTGTAGTCTTTTGTTTAATGATTGTTGTGTTACGTTTTCTTTGAACTGCTATGCAAATAAAGTGAGGAAAGATATGCATAATCCTCGCCTCCGTCCTGCCATAGAATTCATTAAACTTTATTTGATCTGATTTAGAAACATAGATCATAAAAGTGTACATAAAAACAGTAAATTCTCTTTCCTAATACAATACAGTGAGAATTAATTAAAACCAGTAGGTAAAAACGGGTGTTACAAAGCCCGGTTCAGAGCAACTTCAGGTTAACAGAATCGTAAAGGTCAATGTTTCGCAAGATCAATGTCATGTACTTCGTGCAAAATACGCAATAAGGGGTCCAAGTAAGATGTAACGCTCCAATACCTGACCAGTTTGCACTATATACAACTGCAGAAAAACTAAAACTAAAAAGTGTTTTGCACACTTCTGTCATTGGGCTATATGTGGGCTACATCTGGGTGATATTTGTGCTACATTTGGGCTCTTTTTTCTCTGGTGGCCATCTTGGGAGACTTATTTGTTATGAAGTTTCCTAATTTCGGCATTTACTGCAGTCTCCTCAGTAGGAAATGCTTTCAGTTTTTACTTTGATTCCATCAAGAAGGCATTCAGATGTGTCACACATTTGCCATAAATTCAGAATGTTAGCACTCTAGTTGTTCATTAGATCACTGTAGTAAAGCTACTGCTCACCAGGGAGTTAACTGGAAGTCTACTGCTGGTATTGAAAGTGATTGTTTCAGTCTGCATGTCAGAATTTTCTAATGAAATAGAAGAGGATTTGAGATCTCACTTAAAACATGCCCTAAATTTTCTTTCTGCAGCACTAACCATAATTTCTATGGCAAAATGAACCCCCTCATTTTGTTCCTTTTTAAATTAAATGTTTTAAGTGTTACCAGTTTATTCCAATCAAGATGGCTTCAGGTGTGCCATACTTTTGTCATAAGTAAGGCTGTTAGCACTCTAGTTGTTCTTTAGAACACTCTGGGAAGCTGCAGTAGAACACAAAGGCATCAACTGACAGGCTGCTCCTGTTGAAATATAACAGGAAGATATTTGAGATCTCACTTAAAACATGTCCTAATTTTTCTTTCTACAGCACTAACCATAATTTCTATGGCAAAATGAACCCCCTCATTTTGTTCCTTTTTAAATTAAATGTTTTAAGTGTTACCAGTTTATTCCAATCAAGATGGCTTCAGGTGTGCCATACTTTTGTCATAAGTAAGACTGTTAGCGCTCTAGTTGTTCTTTAGAACACTCTGGGAAGCTGCAGTAGAACACAAAGGCATCAACTGACAGGCTGCTCCTGTTGAAATATAACAGGAAGATATTTGAGATCTCACTTAAAACATGTCCTAATTTTTCTTTCTACAGCACTAACCATAATTTCTATGACAAAATGAACCCCTCATTTTGTTCCTTTTTAAATTAAATGTTTTAAGAGTTACCAGTTTATTCCAATCAAGATGGCTTCAGGTGTGCCATGATTTTGTCATAAGTAAGACTGTTAGCGCTCTAGTTGTTCTTTAGAACACTCTGGGAAGCTGCAGTAGAACACAAAGGCATCAACTGACAGTCTCTGCCCTTGTTGGATGTACATGTTTTACTGAGAATGTCAGACTTCATTCTCACATGACTGAGAAAGATAATGTGAATTTACAGAAAATATGCTCTCATTTTAGCTTCTGGAGCACCTTCCAAAACTGTATGGGACAAGCATGTGAAAATAGTTTTCTCTCAAACATGATTCATGATATCCCAGCAGAAGGTTTTTCACAGGGTAAAATCACCTTAGAACACACCACAATTCCTGAAATTAGTATGGTACCATCAACAAATGAATTCTAATGTAACTAAAGTCTGTTATCACCCTTTATAGTTCTCCTTTTGGTAACCCTCAAAATCTTCGATTCACTACAATGCATTTCAATGGGGTACTATCATTTATATTGGTCCCAAGATGGCTGCCAGCAATTCCAGGATGAAGTGCTGACAGCCAATCAGATCTCCCGATGACATGTGTGGTTAGGCTCCGCCCAGATATATATGTGTTTTTACTTTTAATTTCTCCGCAACTACTGAACGGATTTACACCATTTAAAAAAAGGTCGCTTTCTGAACCAAGCGCTACCTTTTTGCCAAATTTGGTGTAATTCTGTTCAGCAGTTCGGGCTGTAGCCGTGTCTAAAATTTCCTATGGGAATTAACATGGAGAAAACACGTTTTGGGACCCCCCTTTTTTCTCGGCCTCTGCTTGCTGAATCACCCCGAAACGTTCAGGATAGGAGCAGACCGGAGCGCCCCACGAGTTTTGAAAATTTCGCGAAGATTCATCAACCGGCGCCAAAGTTATTGGAAATAGAATGTTGCGAATTTCCTATGGAAAATAGGTCCTAACTATAACTATCTACTGGCGACCGCCAGTAGATAATATAGATATATATATACATACATACATATATATATATATATATATATATATATATATATATATATATATATATATATATATCTCAAGAAAACCCCTGCTCCCGAAGGAAAAGAGCATGCACACGAGGAATGCAAGGAATATGGCTTCTTTTAATAAGATGGGCCTCCCACGACCCAGCAACCACGAGAGATATATATATATATATATATATATACACAGACACACACACATACATATATATATATATATATATATATATTCTGCTCCATTGTCCACCTTGGCGTACGCTGCACTCTTAGCGACGGGTGCAGACAAGAATGGAGGTGGGTCCATTCAAAACATCAAAGCTCCTGTGTCCAAAGAACACGCTGCACTCACTGGGTTAATTTTAATCCATTTATTTGTGAGGTCGCGTTTCAGCCTTCTGCCTTCTTCTAGCTCGCATGTAAAACAAACAGCAGATGCATGACGGCACTTTCCATTGGACGCTGTGAATGAAAGGGAAAGAGGCATTGGTCAGTCCCGTACCAATGTCTTTTAGCCCCTCCGTTGTTATTACGGGAAAACTGCAATCCATACTCCTGGAGTACATTAACATTAAAAGTCACAATGACTAACGCAGATTTTACTTATTGTACCACAATGGGGCGCTCCAAGAGTATACAGTTCATTCAAGAATTACATTTCTCCTCTCTTCACCGCTGTCGTACACAGTACCTCATCACGTTGTTTCGGTGACCCTTATGGAAAAACCCCTCGTCAACCACCAGGCTCTATGGCACTCGACGCAGGAGTCGGTAAATATCCAGATCTCCACCAGTCTGTATGGCTGGCGACTATGTTGACGCTGGTGCCTCAGGTGCCCATGTGGCGGTGCAAGATGCCATAACATACTCCACTCCATTGTCCACCTTGGCGTAAGCTGCACACTTAGCGACAGGTGCAGACAAGAATGGAGGAGGGTCCATTCAAAACATCAAAGCTCCTGTGTCCAAAGAACACGCTGCACTCATGGGGTTAATTTTAATACATTTATTTGCGAGGACGCGTTTCGGCTTTCTGCCTTCTTCTAGCTCGCATGTAAAACAAACAGCAGATGCATGACGGCACTTTTAAAGTCATAGCTGATTTTCCATTGGATGCTGTGAATGAAAGGGTAAGAGGGATTGGTCAGTCCCGTACCAATGTCTTTTAGCCCCTCTGTTGTTATTACGGGAAAACTGCAATCCATACTCCTGGAGTACATTAACATTAAAAGTCACAATGACTAATGCAGATTTTACTTATTGTACCACAATGGGGCGCTCCAAGAGTATACAGTTCATTCAAGAATTACATTTCTCCTCTTTTCACCGCTGTCATACACAGCACCTCATCACATTGTTTCGGGCACCCTTATGGAAAAACCCCTCGTCAACCACCAGGCTCTATGGCACTCGGCGCAGGAGTCGGTAAATATCCAGATCTCCACCAGTCTGTATGGCTGGCGACTATGTTGACGCTGGTACCTCAGGTGCCCATGTATATATATACATAAACAGTGTGGGTAACAGGATTTCTGCCCGGCGCGAAAGTACCTCAGAAAAAGCCAACACGTGTTTCGCGCTCCACTGCGCTTCTTCAGGGCTTGTGAATTTTCTTGACTCTTGTTATTCTTGTTTCTTCCTTTCTTAAAAGGCCATACATTTCCATCAATAAAAAGCTTTCTCAAGAAGGTCTTTTTACTCCAAGTTTTAACTACGTCACTGTCCAATGATAAATTATAATACTTTAGCAAGATTTTTATGGATTGTTCCCCTTGATAAGGTCTCAAGACTGGCTGGAAGCCTCCTGGTCCATCTCCCTTCGTTTCCTAACGCGTACGTGTTGGGTTTTTCTGACTGCTTAAGAAAAATAAATGACAACAAAAAGAAACAGAACAAGAAGATTTGTTTTTTATTGATGTTGTGTGTGAATATCTCAGTGATGTTTGGTGTTATATATATATATATATATATATACATATATGCCACACAAAATCCAAAGTAGTACGCACACTCAGAGAAGAAATCAGGGAGGATGTGACCATGAAATCAGACTTTTCTAAAGTAAGACTATGGCTACGCTACATCGATGATCTTTTTGTAATCTGGGATTGCACCGAAACTGATGCCACCACATTTATCAACAAACTTAACAACAATAACTACAATATCACACTCATATCTAATATGAGTAGTGAGCATATCGAATTCTTGGACATACTAGTTACTGCTAAACAAGACACTTTGCAAACTAGCCTTTTTCGCAAAACTACTGCAGGTAACACTCTGCTTCATGCTCTCAGCAGTCACCCCAACAATCTCAAGTGGAGTATAACTTTTGGGGAACTGCTGAGAGCACGAAGGAACTGCAGCACTGAGGAAGCCTTTATAACAGAACAAAACAACATGATTACTAGATTCCAGAACAGGGGTTACCCCAAATGGGTCCTTAAACGGGCTCTAGACAAGGTCAGTAAGGTCAAGAGGGCACAAACTCTGGAATTACCCAACAGAGACAATGATGACACAGAACAGCAAGACACTAGAGTTATCTTGACGTACAACAGGAATTCTCAACAGATACAAAAGATACTTGCCCATAACTGGGCGATTCTCACGAGTGACCCAGTTATCGGCAACACCATCCATACCAGACCTAGAATCACCTACAAAAAAGGTCGAAGCATGAGGGACATGCTAGTCCATAATGATATAACTCAAAGTCAACATCTAGGAGACCATAATCACAAAGGCTTCTTTCCTTGCGGACATTGCAAGGCCTGTCGCAACAGTTTCCGGACCAAAGAATTCCCCATACCGGGAAGAACGGAAAATAAAACTATAACACAATTCTTAACCTGCAGCACGCCTTTTGTTATATATGCCCTGGAATGCCCATGTGGGCTAAAGTACATAGGCAGCACAACTTTCATGGCCAAAAAGAGGGTACTTGAGCATATGCGAGCCATAAATAATAAGGACATACGTTACCCTGTGGCCAGACATTTTCAGGAGTACTATCTCTCCAACAGCTCTCTTTTAAGTTTCTTCATCATTGAACACGTACACACGGGCCCCAGAGAAGGCAACAGAGTCCTGAAGCTTCGCAAACGCGAATCTAAATGGATTCTAGAACTCAATACCAAGTATCCGGGGGGCATAATCTTGACGAGGAACTTAGCACACATCTACATGAATAATTAATGTATATTCTGTTCTGCTTTCTCTCTTCTACAATTTACATCAGTTGTCTGAAATGAAATTCTATTGTTGTTTATATAGTGTATAATACTTATGGGTTTTAACCTCTATATATCTTTCTATTTTTCACTGGAGGAAAGGAAGGAACCCACCGGCTTGTGACGGACACATCCTACACAGGCTCCCTACCCTTTCCTTCCCCGCCTCTGGGCTCTCTTCACTGAGATAAGACTACTTTCACTCTATCACTTGCTCTTTTCTTTGTATTAAGTATTCTTACATAATTTGCCTGATGTTTTCAAATGTTTAGGCCATTGTTTCATGTCCCTAATTATGTCATTGTCACAGCTGCTTTGTGATACTGGGCCATATGTAACACTTCTATTTGACAGCACTTTGTGTACCGGGTGCCGCTTCTCCTCTTGAACCTCCCTATGGCCAGTTTCTTATATGCACTATACCACTATGGTTATCTCCATAAACATCATACCACTATGGTGATTCCATTATGCGTACACTATATACTATTACCATTTTAGGAGGTAAATCTAACATTGAGTAACCGCTCTGTATCTATCATTGTTCAATTTTGCCTGCGTACTACAACCTGTAATGTAGGTGTGTGCACTTGCATTCTGTTATTGACTAGTGTGGATGTGGCCACCCAACGAGCTTTACTTTGCTCTGTCGTGGCTTCCCAGCACACACATCACTATGATTATTGCACGTAAGGATTACTAGCACTTACATTCGTTAGAGTGACCCTTTACTCAGGAACACTCCGTTACAGCCATCGACGTGGCAACAGTTTTCCGTGCCGTCTAATAGGCAATACAGTAGTTAGGATTTTCGGCTCGTATCCCACTATGGCGAGGGCACCCCCAAAGTTTCAGCACAGACATTGCTTTTAGTGGCTGGATACATAGGCATACTCCTGTGCTCCCTCATACTGGCCCCTAACCTTAACGTGCTCATGCGGTTATATGACAGTGACCAAGCAACACCATTCTTGACTTCCAGTGTAACCAGGACCCCCCGGACAAATGTATTTACTGGCAACCACAGGACGCTGTATTTTCCTAAACGGGTATAGGGTATTCCTGCCATTTCTGCATTATCAGCATTTGCTTTACATTAATGATTTTCATGTTTACTTTAACTTACACATGCAAGTCTGTGACATGTCTTTAGTTTATCACTGTAAAATGGCCGCCATGTTTACTGGTGATATTCACTGATGCGCATGTATTAAGTATGCTTTCTATGTTTAACATTAGGCTATGTAAATGAATCTTCACTGTGTGATCAAGACAGGGAGTCTGTCGAAACGCGTAACCTTTACAGATTAAATTCCCTACTTGGCATTTCGTGAGTGTGCATACTACTTTAGATTTAGTGTGGCACGTAAACGCTGGCTGGCTCCGCCGGAACTACGCACCACCTGCTTCGGGCCAAGGCATCCAGCAGGAGCATTTTGTGGATTTGGATATATATATATATATATCCACAGCCAAAGTTCACGCAGAAAAACGAGCCGCTTTCAGTGGCAGGCCATGGCGGGGTCGCGAACCCCAAACATCCATCACAATCGTTTTCACTGGTTTCCCACAAACGATGCCAGGGCCACAAATAATCCTTTTTCAGCGTGTTTTTATTTTATTAAGCCAAGTCACTTGACGCGTTTCGGAGACAAACTCCTTGTTCACGAGTAAGAGTGCAATGCAAATCACAGTGTTTATAACATATCATGTGACACACCTTTACGTAATAAACAGTGAAGACAGATTCAAGGTGTTTGAACGTTTACGGAGCTAGAAAAACAGACTTGTTTTGTCACCCTTATTATTCAGAGATACATCGTGAGTCATTACATTGAAGTCAACATGCAATGCTTAAATTCAAAATTATAATTATTAACCCAAACAATTTTTTTAACTTTTTTCTTTAAACATTTTTATACATTTTTAAACCAAGAGTCATTGATATGTGCCGTCACGGAACTCATTACTACTGCATCGTCATGCGCCGCACCTTCATATTTTCTAACCATTAGTGCTAGCGAGAGTTCTGTGTGATATAAGCATACGACCCACACCATGTGTAATCGTACACACTCGGTTAAAACCGACTTAATTGCTAATGCTGGTGACTTATTCGGTAAAGTACAACCCAAGTGGGCAAATCAACTTTATTCTGAAAAACCTCTTCTAAATTCATGTCATTCCAGGTGCATTTCTGGGTCATGGGTTTGCCATATTAAGCCCAGTGGGCAATGCTGTCCAACCCCAGTGGGTAAAAATCAACTCTCGACAATTGGTCATAAGTGTCTTCACTTGCCCACTCGTATCTCCAATTTGCATACTCAGTTAATGTAATCAGTCTTGCATTCCACTCTCCATTTGAAACTAACCAGGGACCTGTGAAAAATAATAATAAAAATAATTATAATAACCATAGGTGAGAAACCATACCACACATACATCACTATTTACATCCACTATACAATTATATACAAGGGAAGTGAGGATTAAAAACATTCGTAAAACCCAATGTTTCAACAGTTAAACAGTGTAAATCATTCTAAAGTCATAGAGGCAAGCATTTTGATCCCTATCCTAAATGTATTGACTGCGCTTCATCACAGTTGTGTCCCCCAGGTTGCATTGTGTGGTATTTTATGATCATTTTAGATTCCAATCGCCTTAACTCTTGGACTCTGTCACCTCCCCTTTCCCTGGTAGGGACATTGTCCAAGACACAAAAAGAAAGTAATGTATTGTTACCGTTATGGTAGGCCGCAAAATGTCTTGCAACTGGGTATTGCTTATCGTTGTTCTTTATTGCCCTCAGATGCTCCAAGATGCGCTTCTTGGCCTTATGTATGGTATACCTATGTAGTATTTATTGCAAGGGCATCTGAGGGCATAAACAACAAATTCCGTGTTGCATGAGTAATGTCTCAGGATTTTAAATGGTCTACAATGGGGAGACAGCTCGACTTCTTTACAGTTAACACTATACTTGCAGGCCTTGCATCTGCCACATGTAAAGAACCCCTGTATAGTGCTCTTTCTTGCATCTGGTGTGGTGAGTGTTTTACAGATTGTGTCTTTTAGGGACTTTGCCTTGCGATAAGTTATTTGTGGGTAGTCTTCTAAACACTTGGCCAGGTCATTATCAGTTTTAAGAACCTCCCAGTATTTACTAAGGGCCCCTCTGACCTCCCTTGATCGTTTGATATAGCTAGTTATGAACCGAACCTTATTTGCTGGTTCAACAGCTCTAGGTTCATCGGAAACTTTGTTTTGCTCTTTAAGTAAGTCACTCCTTTCTCTTTTGTCCACTTCAAAGCGAGCTTTATCAATGCATTTAGAAGTGTATCCTCTAACTTTGAATCTTTCACACATTATTTGGCTCTCTTTCTCATAATCATCATTCGTGCTGCAGTTACGTTTAGCTCTCAGAAGCTCACCCAGGGGAATACTCCTGATGAGGCTCCCTGGGTGGCAACTGTGAGCGTGTAACAAGCTGTTCCCAGCTGTCTCTTTTCTAAAGAGAGCTCTCGTGAGCTTGTTGTCCTTAATCTTAACAATAAGGTCTAGGAATTCAATGGTTTCCATGTTGACGTGACTTGTGAAAGTCAGATTCAAGGTGTTTGCATTCAATGTATTGACAAATTCCATAGCTTCCTCGGCACTGCCATCCCAGACACAGAAAATATCATCTATGTACCATGCCCAGGCTTTAACATGTGTTTTATACTGGTCCAGGTTGCTGACAACTTGCTCCTCCCACCAGCCCAGGTACAAACCTGCAAAACTGGGGGCGAAGCAAGTGCCCATCGCGGTACCGAGGGTTTGACGGTATATGAGTCCGTCAAACAAGAAGTAGTTCTGTGTTAGACAAGTGTAAATCATATCTAAAATCATTTCGGTGTGGAACAAAAGAGAAAGTGACCTAGTTCTAAGAAAATGTCTACATGCCTTAATGCCCATTTCATGAGGGATACTTGTGTATAGGCTGTTTACGTCCAAACTCATAAGCAGACAGCCCGTATGCCATTCCACATTCTCAATCAGTCGTAAAAGGCTCCTGAGTCTGTCAGATAAGAGGGAGGGTTTGTACTAGCGGTTGCAGATAAAAATCCACATATCTAGAGGTGTTTTCAAGGCAACTCCCCTTGAAGACACAATTGGCCTTCCCGGGGATTTGTCTTGTTTTTGTGGAGCTTAGGGAGGAGGTAAAGGGCAGGTAATTTCGGATATTTACATCTTAAAAAATTAAATTCTTCTGGTTCCAATAAACCTCTTTCTCTCCATTTCTCCAATTGATCTTGATATTTTTTGTTGGCTGCATCGTATTTGCTTTTAGTACTCTTTTCATACCTACTGCTATCATTCAACTGGTTGAGGCCCTCATTCACATACATGTCCTTTGACATAACAACAATATTGCCCCCTTATCCGATTTCTTTATCACAATGGTGTCATCATTTTTAAGGGCTTGTATTGCTGACTGCTGGGCCTCAGATAGGTTACTCTTGTCATATCTCTTCTATTTGGACAATTTATCTAACTCTTTGACCACCCCTTTCTCGAAGACATCTATCGCTTCATTCGCAATGTGTGGTAAAAATATTGATTTGGGCCTAAAGCCACTGTCTTGATTGAGATCAAGTTTAATATTTTCATTGATAAGGTTCAAAATAGGGTCTTGATTCATCCCTGAATCTCCCTCCAGATCATGGAGCATATGCAAAAACTCAATGTCACCTATCTGTATCTCACTGGGCACTTCATTAGTATTGGGCACAGGTTCCTTAACTTTAGTGGCAAACCATTTTTTTAGTCTAAGTTTCCTGGTGAATTGAAAGAGATCTATCCGACCCTGGGTGTAATCAAAATTGGCTGAGGTACAAAAAGAAAGGCCATAAGACAATACCTCTGTTTCAGTGTCACTAAGTTCCCGTTTTGACAGGTTCACTACAGTCTTTAAGTATTTCATTTTGGTTGCTTCTTCTGTCCCCTTGTTCTTGTTCCCACGGGACTTGTTATTTCTTCTCTCGCTGAGGCGTTTGATCTTCCGTCTCCTCTGCCTCCTCTTCCACGTCCTCTTGGCCCCCCGACTCCTGGTTTCTTTTGGGTCGCCATCCTGCCTTGGGCCATCATGGAAAATTCTTTTTAAATTAATTATTTTGGTCCCATTCAATCAATCAATCAATCATGTCACTTATAAAGCGCACTACATACCCGCGAGGGTCTCAAGGCGTTGGGGGAAGAGGGGGGTGGTGCTGCTACTGATCGAAGAGCCAGGTCTTGAGGAGTCTTCTGAAGGCCAGTAGGTCTTGGGTCTGCCGAAGGTTGGTGGGGAGGGTGTTCCAGGTCTTGGCGGCGAGGTGGGAGAAGGATCTGCCGCCGGCAGTCATTTTCTGGATGCGGGGGACTGTGGCGAGGGCGAGGGTGGTGGAGCGGAGCTGGCGGGTGGGGGTGTAGAAGCTGAGTCGTCTGTTGAGGTAGGCTGGTCCGGAGTTGTGGAGTGCTTTGTGTGCGTGGGTGAGGAGCTTGAAGGTTATCCTCTTGTTGACAGGGAGCCAGTGCAGGTCTCTCAGGTCGGGTGTGATGTGGCTGCATCGGGGGATGTCGAGGATAAGACGTGCAGTGGCGTTCTGGATGCGTTGCAGCCGTCTCAGGAGCTTAGCCGTCGTTCCTGCGTAGAGGGCGTTTCCGTAGTCCAGCCTGCTGGTGACGAGGGCCTGGGTGACTGTTTTTCTTGTTTCGGTGGGGATCCACTTGAAGATCCTGCGGAGCATTCGGAGGGTGTTGAAGCAGGATGAGGAAACGGCGTTGACCTGCTTAGTCATGGAGAGGGCTTGACTCTTAGCCATTTCATTGCTGCTTGTCTCAGTAATGTTGCCATCTTTGGGGTCACTGTGCTGGTTATGTTGGAGCCTGAGTTTTGTCGTGTTTCGATGGCTGCAATGTTTGTGCGTAAGTGGTCATATCTTTTGGCAAATGTTAACACGACCTTTTTCATAATCCACTAAATCACGCAGATATTTCCTTTGTTTCTTCTCCTTGATCTCATTCTCTATTTTATGCAATTTCTGTTCCATTTTAGCCATGTCGTTATCAAACTCTTCGCTCCCACAGACCAGTTTGAGTTTTGTCGTGATTTCCTCTATTTCAATCGCGATTCTGTCACAGTCTTTTTTTGCGTATTTGACAAGTAATTGTAGCATGATGGTAGAGCATTGGTGACTGTTGGTAGCTGTTAGAAATGGGATCTCTAGTTGGCAAGGGCTTGCACCTTTGTCCAAGTAGGGACCCTTCTTCCTAGTCAGGGTAAGGGTGTTACACTGGTGAAGTAACCCCTGCTCACCCTCGTGGTAGCTTGGCACGAGCAGTCAGGCTTAATTCAGAGGCAGTGTGTAAAGCATTTGCACATAACCAACAGTAATACAGTGTAAGCACTACAAACGGACACCACACCAGTTTAGAAAAATAACCAATATTTTATATACTCAAGACAAGACCAATTACGACAAAAATCCACAATACTATACTTTACGAATGAATACTTGATACGGTAATTTCTTCTTTGCAGGAATAGCACAAAAGCAAAGTTCGTACGAGTCGGTAGCTCCGTCCGAGCCTACCGCGATGCTGAAAACCACAGAGTCTAACAGTTCCAGCTGACCGCGTCGATACGGGCCAGCAGAGTCATGAACAGACTCGGTAACAGTACCTTTCTCGTTGTGGCTGGAACGGAGTGTACGAGCCGGTCGGCGTTCGCCGCGGTTGCGGTGCAAGATGGAGCGATACAAGGTGCGGTGTCCCTCGATGCGGTGCAGGCAGCGGCTCGATGAGCGTCGTGCAGACGGAGTCGGTGAGTCCAAGGCGTGCGATGCAGGGTGAGACGATGCTCGATGCGGTGCTGACAGGTTGCGAGGCAGGCGACCAAGCCGGAGTGCGGGAGCTGGCGTCGGACAGCGGTGCGAGTCGGAGCGGTGCGTCGCAGACGTGCGAGCGGTGCCCCAAATGCGGTGCGGTCTCGACTCTTGAGCCAGTTGCAGCGACCGCGTCGGTCGGGTCCGGTTGGTTCAGTGAAGCGATGCGATGCGAACTGCGGTGCCCACAGGTCACGGTGCAAGCAGCGGCTCGATGTTGGCGGCGTCGGACGTCGCCACGGTGAGACCAGGGTTGCGATGCGAAGCGGGGCGATGCGGTCTGCGGTGCAAACAGGTCACCGGCCAGGGATGGATTCGGTTGACGGAGTCGGTTGCAGTTCCCTTCCTCTGTGGCAACTGAAACAGCGTTCCAGAAGCGGTACCCAGAGGCTTGTGAAGTCTTTGTAGTCCCTGAGACTTCTTAACAGGAGGCCAGCTCGGTTTCAGGCCCTTGGAGATACTCAGTACAAGTTTGTGGAAAGTTCAGTCTAGTCCTTTCACTGCCCAAGGCAGAAGCAGCAGCTGCAGGCCAACCCAACAAAGCAACAACACAGCAAAGGGGCAGTACTCCTCCTGGCAGCTCTTCCAGCTCTTCGTCTTGGCAGGTTCCTTGATTCCAGCGAGATCTAAATTCATGGGGTCAGGGCCCCAATATTTATATCCCAAATTCCTTTGTTCTCTGAAGGCAGAGAGGCCTTTGCCTAGTCCAAACCAGTTCTGGAGCACTTTGTTGACAAGTCTCCGTCCCTTCTTTCAGTGAGTAGGCCAGGGACATCAGACGCACCACAGGAGGTGGAGCCAGCATTGTGGAGGGAAGGCACTGTCCTATTCAGGGCCCAGGTGCGACCCCTCCCACCCATCTACATGTAGATCTTGCTATTCAGCCCTGTGCTGACTCACCCTGTCTCCTGGCATCCCCCAGCCCCTGTCACTCACACTCCAGACAAGGAATACACAACCTCGCAGAGGCAGGCTTGGATGGTTAGACAAGAAAATACCCACTTTCTAAAAGTGGTATTTTCAAACACAGAATGTTAAAACCAACTTCACTAAAAGATGTATTTTATCATTCTGAGTCCAGGCATACTAAACTCGAATTTTTACCACGTTCCCGGGGTCCGTTGGGATTATACTGTAATAATCAAAACCGCCCGTTCTGGCCTAGGGGGAACAGGTAGCCTTGCAATAGTGAAAAACGAACTAGGCTGTAATTCACTATCAGGACATGCCGCACACACCAGGGCATGTCCTACCTTTTGCGTACAACGCACCCTGCCCACAGGGGTACCTTGGGCCTACCTTAGGGGTGACTAACATGTAGCAAAGGGAAGGTTTAGGGACTTGCAAGTGTGTGCACTTGCCAAGTCGACATGGCAGCCCCAGGCTGCGCACAGGCTCTGCGGTGGCAGGCCCGAGTTACATTTTACGGGCTGTTTGCGTGGGTGGCACAATCCAGTGCTGCAGCCCACCAACAGCATTTGGTCTATAGGCCCTGGCACTCGCAGTGCACTTTACAAGGGACTGACAGATAAACCAAATAGGCCAATCATGGAAACACCAATCCATAACGCATGTTATACAGGAGCACTTGCACTTTCCCACTGGACAGCAGTGAGGAAAGTGCGCAGAATCATTACACCAGCAAAAACAGAGTCAAAACCGGGAGGTCAGAAAGCAAAAAGTCAGGGGAAACACGCCAAAAGATGCCAAGTCTAACAGTAGCCCATTCATCCACGAGGTCGGGATCAGGCTCATTGAATGTAGGTGTAATAAAAATCCTGAGGCCCCTTGGGATGCGGCCAGCCTCGACGTATTTCTGGAGCGTAGTCGCTTCCCACCATTTATTCTGTTCTACTTTCAGTAGTTTCCATAATTTATTCCACAATGATTTTTTAGTGGTGCCGGAGTCGCTGGTTTCAGGGATCTCTGCTCGTTCCTCATTTGATACAAATGTTTGTTTCTCAAACATCCTGCTAGCTGCCTCATTTCTCTTTTCATTTCTGGACGAGGCCTTTTGTAAAGATGTCAGTTCCTGCGCTGTCTGCACGTGCAACCGCTTAAGGGAAACAAAGGAGGACGGAACCTTTGATGAACGTCCTCCAGTTCCACTTGCCCTTAAATACGCGATACAAAGTATCCTGTGTTTATAGAAGAGACGTGGCTCACTCACCCGTATTTGGCGTTTCACATGCAGTTCAATCCGCATCCATGGTGATGCTTGTATCTGCGATAAACTACCACGGTTAGAGCTGCATCACTCCTTCTCAGGTATATGTAAGGGCGGGCAGGGGTTTACTCTTAAATCAGTAAACCGAGTCAAATACGCAAAAAAAGACTGTGACAGAATCGCGATTGAAATAGAGGAAATCACGCCAAAACTCAAACTGGTCTGTGGAAGCGAAGAGTTTGATAACGACATGGCTAAAATGGAACAGAAATTGGATAAAATAGAGAACGAGATCAAGGAGAAGAAACAAAGGAAATATCTGCGTGATTTAGTGGACTATGAAAAAGGTCAAGTGTTAACATTTGCCAAAAGATATGACCACTTACGCACAAACATTGCAGCCATCAAAACACGACAAAACTCAGGCTCCAACATAACCAGCACAGTCGAACCATCGACCAGTGACCCCAAAGATGGCAACATTACTGAGACAAGCAGCAATGAAATGGCTAAAGAAACCAGGAGTCGGGGGGCCAAGAGGACGTGGAAGAGGAGGCAGAGGAGACGGAAGATCAAACGCCTCAGCGAGAGAAGAAATAACAAGTCCCGTGGGAACAAGAACAAAGGGACAGAAGAAGCAACCAAAATGAAAGACTTAAAGACTGTAGTGAACCTGTCAAAACGGGAACTTAGTGACACTGAAACAGAGGTATTGTCTTATGGCCTTTCTTTTTGTCCCTCAGCCAATTTTGATTACACCCAGGGTCGGATAGATCTCTTTCAATTCACCAGGAAACTTAGACTAAAAAAATGGTTTGTCACTAAAGTTAAGGAACCTGTGCCCAATACTAATGAAGTGCCCAGTGAGATACAGATAGGTGACATTGAGTTTTTGCAAATGCTCCATGATCTGGAGGGAGATTCAGGGATGAATCAAGACCCTATTTTGAACCTTATCAATGAAAATATTAAACTTGATCTCAATCACGGCAGTGGCTTTAGGCCCAAATCAATATTTTTACCACACATTGCGAATGAAGCGATAGATGTCTTCGAGAAAGGGGTGGTCAAAGAGTTAGATAAATTGTCCAAATACAAGAGATATGACAAGAGTAACCTATCTGAGGCCCAGCAGTCAGCAATACAAGCCCTTAAAAATGATGACACCATTGTGATAAAGAAATCGGATAAGGGGGGCAATATTGTTGTTATGTCAAAGGACATGTATGTGAATGAGGGCCTCAACCAGTTGAATGATAGCAGTAGGTATGAAAAGAGTACTAAAAGCAAATACGATGCAGCCAACAAAAAATATCAAGATCAATTGGAGAAATGGAGAGAAAGAGGTTTATTGGAACCAGAAGAATTTAATTTTTTAAGATGTAAATATCCGAAATTACCTGCCCTTTACCTCCTCCCTAAGCTCCACAAAAACAAGACAAATCCCCCGGGAAGGCCAATTGTGTCTTCAAGGGGGAGTTGCCTTGAAAACACCTCTAGATATGTGGATTTTTATCTGCAACCGCTAGTACAAACCCTCCCCTCTTATCTGACAGACTCAGGAGCCTTTTTACGACTGATTGAGAATGTGGAATGGCATACGGGCTGTCTGCTTATGAGTTTGGACGTAAACAGCCTATACACAAGTATCCCTCATGAAATGGGCATTAAGGCATGTAGACACGTTCTTAGAACTAGGTCACTTTCTTTTTGTTCCACACCGAAATGATTTTAGATATGATTTACACTTGTCTAACACAGAACTTCTTCTTGTTTGACGGACTCATATACCGTCAAACCCTCGGTACCGCGATGGGCACTTGCTTCGCCCCCAGTTTTGCAGGTTTGTACCTGGGCTGGTGGGAGGGGCAAGTTGTCAGCAACCTGGACCAGTATAAAACACATGTTAAAGCCTGGGCATGGTACATAGATGATATTTTCTGTGTCTGGGATGGCAGTGCCGAGGAAGCTATGGAATTTGTCAATACATTGAATGCAAACACCTTGAATCTGACTTTCACAAGTCACGTCAACATGGAAACCATTGAATTCCTAGACCTTATTGTTAAGATTAAGGACAACAAGCTCACGACAGCTCTCTTTAGAAAAGAGACAGCTGGGAACAGCTTGTTACACGCTCACAGTTGCCACCCAGGGAGCCTCATCAGGAGTATTCCTCTGGGTGAGCTTCTGAGAGCTAAACGTAACTGCAGCACGAATGATGATTATGAGAAAGAGAGCCAAATAATGTGTGACAGATTCAAAGTTAGAGGATACACTTCTAAATGCATTGATAAAGCTCGCTTTGAAGTGGACAAAAGAGAAAGGAGTGACTTACTTAAAGAGCAAAACAAAGTTTCCGATGAACCTAGAGCTGTTGAACCAACAAATAAGGTTCGGTTCATAACTAGCTATAACAAACGATCAAGGCAGGTCAGAGGGGCCCTTAGTAAATACTGGGAGGTTCTTAAAACTGATAATGACCTGGCCAAGTGTGTAGAAGACTACCCACAAATAACTTATCGCAAGGCAAAGTCCCTAAAAGACACAATCTGTAAAACACTCACCACACCAGATGCAAGAAAGAGCACTATACAGGGTTTCTTTACATGTGGCAGATGCAAGGCCTGCAAGTATAGTGTTAACTGTAAAGAGGTCGAGCTTTCTCCCCATTGTAGACCATTTAAAATCCTGAGACATTACTCATGCAACACGGAATTTGTTGTTTATGCCCTCAGATGCCCTTGCAATAAATACTACATAGGTATACCATACATAAGGCCAAGAAGCGCATCTTGGAGCATCTGAGGGCAATAAAGAACAACGATAAGCAATACCCAGTTGCAAGACATTTTGCGGCCTACCATAACGGTAACAATACATTACTTTCTTTTGTGTCTTGGACAATGTCCCTACCAGGGAAAGGGGAGGTGACAGAGTCCAAGAGTTAAGGCGATTGGAATCTAAAATGATCATAAAATACCACACAATACAACCTGGGGGACACAACTGTGATGAAGCGCTGTCAATACATTTAGGATAGGGATCAAAATGCTTGCCTCTATGACTTTAGAATGATTTACACTGTTTAACTGTTGAAACATTGGGTTTTACGAATGTTTTTAATCCTCACTTCCCTTGTATATAATTGTATAGTGGATGTAAATAGTGATGTATGTGTGGTATGGTTTCTCACCTATGGTTATTATTATTATAATTATTTTTATTATTATTTTTCACAGGTCCCTGGTTAGTTTCAAACGGAGAGTGGAATGCAAGACTGATTACATTAACTGAGTATGCAAATTGGAGATACAAGTGGTCAAGTGAAGACACTTATGACCAATTGTCGAGAGTTGATTTTTACCCACTGGGGTTGGACAGGATTGCCCACTGGGCTTAATATGGCAATAACATGACCCAGAAATGCACCTGGAATGACATGAATTTAGAAGAGGTTTTTCAGAATAAAGTTGATTTGCCCACTTGGGCTGTACTTTACCGAATCAGTCACCAGCATTAGCAATTAAGTCGGTTTTAACCGAGTGTGTACGATTACACATGGTGTGGGTCATATGCTTATATCACACAGAACTCTCGCTAGCACTAATGGTTAGAAAATATGAAGGTGCGGCGCATGACGATGCAGTAGTAATGAGTTCCGTGACGGCACATATCAATGACTCTTGGTTTAAAAATGTTTAAAGAAAAAAGTTAAAAAAATTGTTTGAGTTAATACTTATAATTTTGAATTTAAGCATTGCATGTTGACTTCAATGTAATGACTCACGATGTATCTCTGAATAATAAGGGTGACAAAACAAGTCTGTTTTTCTAGCTCCGTAAACGTTCAAACACCTTGAATCTGTCTTCACTGTTTATTACGTAAAGGTGTGTCACATGATATGTTATAAACACGGTGATTTGCATTGCACTCGTACTCGTGAACAAGGAGTTTGTCTCCGAAGCGCGCCGAGTGACTTGGCTTAAAATAAAAACACGCTGAAAAAGGATTATTTGTGGCCCTGGCATCGTTTGTGGGAAACCAGTGAAAACGATTGTAGTGGATATATATATATATATATTTTGATATATATATATATATTCACTGAAAAAACCATAGGTTTCAGGTACGTTATAGTTCACTCATACAAAACCAGAGAAATTCAGCCGTTATAGTTAGCTGAGCTAACTATAACTTGCGCCCCCGCAATGCACTGCTGACAACATCACATATTACATCACTCATGACATGGTCAGTGACATCACTGATGACATCTCAAATGACATCACTGATGACATCATCCTGTGAGCGTGAGTGTTTCTAAAAAGTTTAAGAATGATATATATATATATATATATATATATATATATATATTCACTGAAAAAATCAAAGTTTACAGGGACGTTATAGTTAGCAAATAGAATTAAAAAGACCTTAGAAATTCACAGAAAAAAACAAAGGTTACAGGGACATTCACACTTAAACAATGGACTCATGCAATCATTCAGACACTAGTCATGCACTCAATCAATCAAACAAGCTTTATTCGATTTAAAATTAATCGCAAAAGTACATGATACAAAATGTCATCATAAAAAACATGTTTAAAATACCGATAAGTATAAAAAGCGACAGAATTCTTCACAATAAATATGAAAAGTTTGTTCAATACAATGAGTGCAGACGCTTGTTATGCTCTGGGATACGTTTGCAGAGTCCATACAGTTCTCCAAAGTGCAGCAAATACAATCAACAACATGAATAAAAAAAGAACTATGTACTTATATTGCAACATAGATAGTATACTTTACATGATATAATAAAATATATAATAAAGTGTGCATGCTGTGGAAAATGTGAAGCATTCTATTGTGCTTGAGCTCGCTGCCTTGGTCATGTGTGATAGAGAACCGTCCGTTCCCAAGTAGAGGTGCAATCTTGAAACCTATGCATCCAATGGGTTCCAGAAAATATGAGGAGAACCTGTTACACGATTGGGCCCTGGTGGACCAATGTGTGATGATGACTGGTGATTATTTTCCCACCAGCTTCTGTACTCGACAGACACTGACATGTACTTATAAACAGTATAACAGACCATGTCTGTTTGTAATAACTGTATATATAGCAGAGCAGGTCTGCATTGCTTTATCTTCAGAGACCACAGCAAGGGGACGAGCAGAGCCTTCCTAATCCTTTTGTATAGCCCACAAAAAAAGAACAATTGCAACTGCGATTGAGCAGAGACTGAATCACAGGGACAGGCTATGAGATCCTGTTCACATGTAGCTGTAGATGGATAGACAACCAATAGATGCGACAGGCCAAGGCAGAATCTGACCATGTCGTAAAGGTGGAAACTTGGAATAGTAAGCAGATATGGTTCCGTGAATCTGGTTGTTAATAGCATGTCATATGCTCTAACTCAACGTTTGCTAAACTCCTCCTCCTCTGTTTTCTTCAACCTATAGTCCGACTATTCTCTCTTAACCAGGGTTTTCATCTGCATAGAGGTACACGAGGGGTTGTTAAAAGGTTTGTGCCTCCCTATATTAGTCAGTTGAGTCTTGACATATTCCAGCCAGTCCATATTGCTTGCCTTGTCTAATTTTATACAGTCATTGATTACGGTCTTGGTCAAGACAGCTTCTGGGCGATTCCAAACTGAGATCCACAACATTAATGGAGCTAGCAAAACTAGATCTCTTACGTGAACAAGGCCCAACTCTTTGTGACAGTTAGATGCAGGTACAGACCTAGGTAGGCATAAAAGTTTACATACAAATTTGTTTTCAGCAACCTGTAATAATGAGGGCTCATGTGTTCCCCATATCCCTGCTCCATAGGTGCCTGCTGTGACGCATCTGGTCTTGTAAATGTTAAGCAACACACCCACTGGAGAGGATCCTAGTTTCTTGGCAAACATATATTTATATATATTAAGCGTGTTTAGCCACAAACATGACAACGGCACCTGTCCGCAAGTTGTTCGGCGGCAAGTGGTTTTTGTTGGAGAATTATGGAGTCTGCTGCCAGAACCGCCGCCACTTACCAGTAAGGTAATGCCCATCAACACTCAGTTGGCATTTACTATAAATGAAGGAATACAGTTACCAAACCGTTTCCTGTGGTCTTACCCCTGTGTACAGTGGGGCACGGCAGGACGAGGAACAATCCACAATTCAGCCCACATGATGAGTGAAAGTCATTGTGAGGCGCAATACAGGCTGGCATGCTCGTGTCTACTAAGTGTAAACCATTACGATAACGGTTTTACACGGGCATGCAGCCACAATCACTCAGAGTTTATTAAAAAATACTCACGATGACATGGCGGACATGGGAATTCCAAAGAGACTGATATTATTGTAGTCCGTCGTCACTCACAGGAATTTCCAGGACCAATAGGAAAGCACCTATGGACATTTAAATGGGGGCATTGTTAACAAATTGCACTAAGGGCATTGAAAAAGGCGGAAATGCCGAAACCGGTCTGCCTGTAAATCAGCAAATAAAAAGGAATTAAAGGAGAAAGAGTCCGTGGAGTGCGTTGTAAAATCCCTGTGGGGGAGTTGGTGAGATATATAGATATATATATATATATTTCACACAAGTTGCCTTCAGACGGAGTGCACTCCCAACAAGCTTTAATCTTGGCAAAGGGAACAACTTCAGTAAACGAGAGGTAGAAATAAAAGCATGTCCTTTCTCTAAGGGAGCATGCAAGCAATGTTCTTTCCCTCGCTCCAATTTCAATTACCCAATTAAATATTCACTGCCCACATGGGCCTCGCAGTAAGTTGTATCTTGGGAATTGGAGTCCACATTTCACCCTAGTGGGTCGGAAAATCATGAACACGCTCAGTTTTTAAGTTGCATACTTTCTCTCTTCTCTCCGATGTTCAATAGCCAGAAATTGTTCCAAAAATAGAAATAAAACCAAACTTGTTGCTCCTTCTGTGGCTGCCTTTCATCTGCGCGCCACGGACTTGCTGTAATTTCTGCAATGGTGCTCCTCCATGACCTGGCGGGCCGTTTAAACATTTCACACAAGTTGCCTTCAGACGGAGTGCACTCCCAACAAGCTTTAATCTTGGCAAAGGGAACAACTTCAGTAAACGACAAGTAGAAATATAAGCATGTCTTGCCTGACGCGTTTCAGACTAAATGTCCTTTCTCAAAGGCAGCAAACAAGCAATGTCAGTTGAACTGAGTCACATCAAAAAGGTAAAAAAAGGTTATAAATGAAGGAAAGGGGTCAGGGTAGAAACACCCTGACCCCCTAGGGCTGGTCAGGGGGTCCCACAGGGACCCCCAGGGCCAAAAAAAGCATTTTTAAACAAAAAGAATTCTGCGGAATTCGCGCTGGGTGCGCGAATCCTGACGAGAAATTTAAAAAAAAATAAAGCGAAGTGTCCCGTGCTTCATCTTAATGAGCCCCCGGGTGGACCAAGTCCCGGGGGTATTTGTCAATATTTAGGCGGGGGCCCTGCGGAGGCCCCTGCAGCCCCGGGGACCACCACCTCCCCGGGGCTTAATTAATTATGGGGGCGGCCTCGCGGGCCCCCCCAAGCCCCGGGGACCGCCACCTCCCCTGGGCTTTTGTTCTTTTTTTGGGGGACCTCGGGGGCCCTCCCAAGCTCCGGGGACAACCACCTCCCTGGGGCTTTGATTAATTATGGTAGGGGGGCCTCCCGGGCCCCTCCAAGCCCCGGGGTCCACCACCTCCCTTGGGCTATGTTTTACGTTGGGAGGGGGCCGCCCCCCTCCAGGAGCCCTCCTTGGCCCTGGGGACCGCCACCCCACAGGGCCGGCTCCAGCAATGTCCCGGGGTGCCCACCCTGGGACATTGCAGATTGCAATGACAGGACTGGAGCACGGCTGTCATTGTAAACTATGCTTTGCTTCATGGAAGCGAGAGCAGAAAAGTGCTCTTGCTTCCATGAAGTGAAGCATTTTGCTTTTGGACAAGAGGAGCTGCATGTCAGCAACTCCCCTTGTCCAAAAGCAATGCCGGCTCCCGCAGGAGGCGGGGAGCCCGCAGGGACCGCCGGGGCATTGGGGCTCCCCCCGCAGTCCCCAACGTGTGGCCAGGCCCCGGTGATGGGGTCCCCCGGGCCAAGAGTGGCCTAGGGAAAGGGGGCCACGTGGCCCCCCTCCTGTACTATTCTTTTTTTTTTTATAAAAAAGAGGCAATGCCCCGGGGAATGGGGTCCCCGGCCATTATTGGCCTCAGGAGGAGGGCCACGCAGCCCCTTCCAAAATAAGAAAAAAATAAATAAATGCTGGCCAGGCCCTGGGGCATGGGGTCCCCGGGGCCAATAGTGGGACAGGGAAGGGGGGCTATGTGGCCCCTCTCCCGTATTTTATTTTAAAAAAAATGATTTTTATTTGTAAAAATAGAGGTAAGGCCCCGGGGGATGGGGTCTCCGGGGCGAATACTGAATAATGGAAGTGGGGCTTTTTTTTTCTTTCTATTTTGGAGTCGTGACCCCAACGTGGCTCTCAGCGCGGCTCCCCGTGTAATGTTGCGTTGGATTCGCGACTTCACCTCAAATAAATAATTTTGTAGTATTTGTGAAGTTGTTTTAAAGAGGTAGTGTGAGTGAAGTTAATGATAAGATTAAAACTGATAGAGTTGTCAAAAATATATAAAATTAAAAATTAATAGTTAAACCTGAACAGTGTATTGTGTTGTAGTACATTGAAATCATGTTTTTGCAGATTCGCGTCGGGTGCGCGAATCGACAATAAATTTAAAAGAAATATGTATGTGTAAAAAAAATTTAGATTCACTGTTGTGTTATAGGGTGGCTCTAAAAAGAGCCCATGTTTTCATTATGAGTTTGTTGTAGCTACATGTAAGTGCAGATGCACAGCTTTAGGTTGTTGAGAAAGACTCTGGGGCATATTCTCAAGGACTTATCGCCGATTTATCGGCACTTTAGCGCCGCAAAAGTGGCAAACGATTTTTCGCCCTATTCACAAGCTGGTGCAAACTGCCGACATCGCCAGTTTTCCTGCGATAGCTTCCGCAAAAAACATCGCCACGGATGAGTGCGACAACTAACGCTAATGATATGCAGAGTAGGTGTTCCCATGCAAAAACACACGGAAACACCACTTCGCGCGATTCTCAACGACCAGTCAGGTCTGCGATGCGAACCAAGAACAGGCGATAAGGCGCGTTAGCTGCAGGGATTTAACACCTGCCTTTAGCTGGTGCTAAGCAGGACGACTACCTGCAGTATGAAAGGGAGCCCAGCCCAGAGCCACAACTGAAGACCCACAGATGCCATGGAGCCAATGAACATGCAGCTCGGAGACCCAAGAGGGCCACAACACCCACCCCCAGGAACCCCCCCTCTGGACCCCCCTCCCGGACTACCACAGAGACAGCGTAGGACAAGACAGCGGACCTTCCGAAAACGGCATGGCCCCTCAGCCACACAAGTGCAGAATGGGGGGAGAGGTGGGAACCAAGTATGTGTGAAGGAGGCAACTCACCCATGAAGAAGAATGTACACAATGCCAGGTGTGGCGGTGATGTGCTGGACAGACCACAGAATGCAGAGCACAGACATGTCCATGTGGACATATACTGCTGGGGTTTGCAGTGTTGTGGACAGTGGACGCAAACATGTTATCTCAGGCAGTGGGGAAGACCCTGCACATGTAGCTGTGCCGTCCCCCCTGTAAGCGTAAGCGCAGTGGGCTGGGCCGGCGTACGCCACTCCAGCATAGGAGTGCGGATAAAAAGGCCGGGGCTCTGGGCGTGGTTCTCTTCCGTGATGGGCAACGCGTCTGCCAGGGCGGCGCACCTCATCCTGCCACGAGTCCACCGCCGTGACATCCAGACTCCGCGACACAGGCTCCCAGCGCATCCAGCGGCACAGCAACACGGAGTCATGTGTGTGCCGGATACTGCCTTAGTCCTACACTGCGGTCAGCAGGTCCCACAATTCAAATCGTGCCACATTTCTGTTAATGGAGGAAACCACTAGTCAACAGACATTGCCCCAAGTGCGGCCCGCTCGGACGACGCATCATCATTAGCTGTGCACCTGCTGAGCGCTCCAGGTACCACTGACCCTGTGCAACACAAGTCGACGCCACGTGGCACTATTGAGGCAGAATTCAGTAGGCAAAAAGAACATTGCTCCCATTGAGGCCCGCCCGGACAACGCATCATCGTTGGCTGTGCACCTGCTGAGCGCTCCAGGTGCCACTGACCGTGTGCAACACAAGTCGACGCCACGTGGCCTTGGGCCCTTTCTGACCGCTGCCTACGGCCTACACTGCGGTCAGCAGGTCCCCCAAGTTAATTTCAGTCTTGATTCATTTATGGCAGAATCCAGTGGGCAACAGACATTGCTGCCAGTGCGGCCCGCCCGGACGACGCATCATCGCTGGCTGCACACCCGCTGAGCGCTCCAGGTGCCACTAACTGAGTGCACCACAAGTCATCGCCACGTGGCTGTGGGCCCTCGCTGACCGCTGCCTCCGGCCTACTCTGTGGTCAGCAGGTCCCCCAAGTCAAACGACGCATCATCGCTGGCTGCACACCCGCTGAGCGCTCCAGGTGCCACTAACTCAGTGCACCACAAGTCATCACCATGTGGCTGTGGGCTCTCGCTGACTGCTGCCTCCGGCCTACACTGCAGTCAGCAGGTCCCCCAAGTCAAACAATGCATCATCGCAGGCCGCGCACCCACTGAGCGCTCCAGGTGCCACTAACTCTGTGCAGCTCAAGTCATCGCCACGTGGCTGTGGGCCCTTTCTGACCACCGCCTCCGGCCTACACTGCAGTCAGCAGGGCTCACAATTCAAATTGAGTCTTCATTTATTCATGGCGCAGTCCAGTAGGCAACAGACATTGCTTCCAGGGCGGCCCGCCCGGATTACGCATCATCGCAGGCCGCGCACCCGCTGAGCGCTCCAGGTGCCACTAACTCTGTGCAGCTGAAGTCATGGACCCTTTATGATGTAATCATATGTGTGTGAGTCCAGTTCTGGTGCCCCTACCTCAGTGCACTGCAAGTCATGGACCCTTCATGAGTGACTCTGTGTGTGTGATCCGATGATCACTGTTTAAGTTGTTGCCAGCACCAACCACTCCCTGAGGGCTGGCTTACACTCACCCCACACCCATCCAGCACAGGCGTCACTGGACATGTAACCCTGGTAATAAAAAGGGGCCAGGCGCACGTGCCCATAGCCAGTTCCACTATCTATCTAAGTGTGTCCGTGTGGTCATTATGTATGCGTGATGGCCCCTGGCCCTACCACATCACATCGTGCTGTGGACAGCGGACGCAAGCATGTCACCTCAGGCAGCGGGTAAGACCTTGGACATGTAGCTTTGTCGTCCCCCCCTGTAAGCGTAAGCGGAGTGGGCTGGGCCGGCGTACGTCAGTCCAACGCAGGGGTATGTAGAATTAGCCCGGGGCTCAGGGCGTAGTTCATTTCTGGCCTGGACAAGGAAGTCACCAATGCGTGTGTCTCTGTTGTAGTGTCGGCGCCACCCGGCCCGCAATTGACAATGTTGCAATGTAGCATGTTGCAATGTAGCATGCACCCGGAGGGTGGTCTCGCATGAACGGAGAAATGAAGGAGCGCATGACCGCTCGGGGTCTTGGCTCATACATGCCAAGTGTTGTGTGTATCTGCATTGCCGCAGCATGAGCCAAATGCCTAGCCTTAGTATCAGCGCGAGTTCAGCCAGGCATGAACTCTACATCTGTGTCCGCACTAACCTTACCATAGGTCTACACTCACGTGGCCGCCCACCTTCAACGGACAACATCACTGTGTCGTTGTCAGGCTTGTGGACATGCGCAGACAGGCATGACAATGGTGTGCCGTTGGAGTGCAAGTGATGCAACCGCGCAGCGCACACAAGTAAATAGGCTTGGGGGGAGGGAGGCACAGCTGTGAGGCTACGTAACACACAGTGATGCCGCTCATTTGCCACATGCAAGTCATGTCAAACATGGATCCCACCCCACACCCAACAAGCCACATCACACTTCATGAATGCAAGCAGATGACAAACTGACATTATGGATGAAAGCTCCTTTGTCTGAACTATCAGGCGGAAGCACATCTGCACATCCGACCTCGGAATTGCATGTGCCCAGCACCCCCTGACAGATACGATAGCAGATGAGGACGACTCCCACACTATGCACAGCCCGACGACAGACCAACGTATACACACCCCACACACAGAAGTCCTTGCTCGGACTTATCTTGCATGGAATGGCCTTCACACTTACTCCCACACCATCCCAGGCGTACAACCGTTGCACACTTAAACAACTCATTGATCCGAGCTGTGGCATTTCATCCACAGAACTGGCGCAGGTCAGAACAGTGTCGTTTCAACCAGAGCCACTAACACAATGGCAGACCATCCCGGACACATGCACAACCCCTGTCACGTGGAACTGTACCATGCACGTATGCTGCATTTACTGGAGGCACTGCCATTGGTAGTGCTGCGGATCAGTTATCGGCTGAGCTTCCGCCTTGCCAACGTCACCTGCGTGCAGCCTGTGTTGCATTGTCGCTCGTGCATATTCGAGTGGTCCATGGATGTCTGCCTATCCAACAGGACGGTAGCTGAACTGGATTTCGACATGTGTGTGCACCCCCTGTTGACCCACGACCATGAGTGTCACCATGACACCTGTCTATGGGATGCCTGGATACTTGGCATACATACTGGCAGCTGGACCTGGGAGTTTTCAGAACTCCTCGTGTGCAGTGACCACATTGAGCCGCTCCCCTATTGGGCTGTAGTGCTAATTGGTGAAAGGGGGTGGACGCAGCACATCTGTCCGGTTAGCCTCGCCGTCCTGTTCGATGAAGTCGACAACGACCTCATGTTGGAAATGATTGCCTACGAAGCTGCACTCGCTTTCATGGACGTGTAACTACGTACCTGCAGACACAACAGTTAGGAACACATTGCACATGTCCCGACACCTTGTTGGGACTTGGGGTTCTGGTCACATCTCCCACAACAACAGTGGACATGGCTGCATTCGCCTGGACTCCGAATACATGAGCGGACAACAACGCGGGTAAACACACACCTGTGAATGGTGCGGCACTTCCCCGGAGTGGACAGCGGCGCTTGGCAACGTTCCACGTTCTGACATACTGCTGCATTGGTCTTCATGTTGTGGCACTTATCTTGGCCGTACTGACACGCATATGCTAATAAAGTCTATGCACCTTCACTTGTATACAACTGTGATGAGTGTTGATTTGTATGACAATGTGTGTCTCACTGCCTATCTGGGTCACGGCCATACATGAATTACTACACCATCAGGGATGTGGGGTTGTACTAGTATGTCTTCATCTCACAGTTTCCAGCTATGCCACATGCGAATGGCCATTTTCCACACACAAGCGGCAGTAGTTGTGTCCTCTGTTCTGTTGTGCTGGTGTTGCTGTTTGTTCAACATTGTTGTAAATGTTGCGGTGCTCTGGATCTTATGTGTGTGTGCTGCATTGTAGGTGAGTTGCCCCTTCAGCTCTGATTTGGCTGGCCCTTTTCCCTTTCAGGCAGTGTGGCTTTCACTTCTGTGCTTATGCAGTGCTGTGCTGTTGCAGACTTGGGTAAATTGGGCTCTTGGTTGGAGTTGTGACTGTTGGCCATGGTTTGTCCGCAGATGTACTCTACTTAATTGTGCATGTGTGCCATTGTGCCCATCTCCCCCCGTCCCCCAGTCCCTGGTGGTTACTCACCCTGTTGCTGTTGTTTCGGGTCATGTTGAGCAGTGTCCGGTCCCCGAACTCCTCCCACTGTGTCCCCACTGTTGACTGTGGTCACCATTTCCTCCATCTCATCCAGCTCCTCCTGTGGTGCTGGACTCCCACCTCCAGTCTGCATTGCTGCCTTCTGGTTGTCTGTGAGTTTCTGCTTGGTCTTGCGCTTCACATCATTCCAGTGCCTCTTGACCTCGTCCATTGTCCTCCTCAGCACTCCGACTGCATTCGCCTTGTCCACGATGGACTGCCATATTGCATTTTTTGTTGCCAATGACACAGTGGAGGAGACGAACAGTTGTTGATGGTGTTCTATCACCTCCGTGGTCAGGATCCTGTTTTTCTGCGGACTGAACCGCATCTTCCTCTTCTTCTTGTCCTTGCCCTTCCCTGACCCCGAGGTCCCAGGCTGGTCCTCCGGGGGGCTTGTGGGGTTCTGGTCGTCCTCTGTACCTGCTCCGGCTGCCTCCATTGTGCTTCGCTGTAGTTTGGTTTTTGTTTGTGGTTTTTTTTCTGCTTTTGTAGTGGTTTTTCACGCCTGACGTGTGTGAATTGCAGGCCTGGCGCTGCTTTTCGCTGTTTGTCTTATCGCGGTTGGGCCCATCGCAACTTTTTTCGCGTTCGGGTTTGGATTTTTTTCGCCGTCCCGATACTGTTATCGCAGACATTTGCC
This sequence comes from Calotriton arnoldi, assembly GCA_963921515.1. NCBI lineage: Eukaryota > Metazoa > Chordata > Amphibia > Caudata > Salamandridae > Calotriton > Calotriton arnoldi. The sequence continues at coordinate 295,441 of CAWUFW010011184.1, forward strand.
GCGTTATCGGGGTACTATCGCATGTTACCGCCGTGTTGAGAATGCCATGTTGACACATAGTTATTTTCCCATGATAGACGGCGATATGGAAACTTGCGTTAACCTATTTTGGCGATGTTTATCGCACGTTCTTGAGAATATCCCCCTCTGTTTCCTTGATCTGTGAAGTGTACTCCATCACTTAGGTAGATGTCATCCATATCAAAATGTAGATTGTTGTTATAGATGGAGCGCATCCTATGGTCTCTGAGGTAAGCAGAAACAGCTTTATTGACATTCTTTCTAGCTTTCTCAATCTGTGGACAGAATTGATTTGACCACTTCCATTTCTGTCTTTGACATATATTTCGAGTATACAAATACAGTTTGAGGTAAAAGAAACATCAATTGTGCAAATGTGTCCTTCATTAGCATTTCCAGACCTACGCAGTCAATGTGCCTAGGTCATTGCCACCACAGTGCAAAATCATGAGGTCAGGGGGTTGGAGATGCAAAAAGGTTTTAATCAAAGACATCAATTGGTGCCACTTTAATCCTCTCTGTGCAATCCATTTAATATCCACATTTTGCAAAGCTAGGTGTTTATCAATACCTCTGCGTTCAGCATACATTTTGCACCAGAAAACATAGCTGTGTCCAACAATCCATACTGTAAGCATCTTGAAGGGATGTCTGGAAGTAATGAAAAGATGTCTGTAGCTGAGGTAGTCAGTTGGTAGAATGAGCGGTATCTAAAATGGTGGACAAGATGCTGTTTTAAAAAAAGTAGAGAATTGATTGGCCGTTTAAGAACATTGTACATTCAAAAATAGGGTGCATGCTACTTTCTTTAAAAAGCATGTTTCTTATTGGTTAGTAAAAATGTTTGAAAGGTACAGTAGATAGGATAAGTTCATATTTTGCAATCGTCAACCACACCTGCTGTTTGTATTTGTAACTTTGTGTGCTGAACTTGAAAATATGTTGAACTTGTGACCTGTCAGTTCAGTTGAATGTTCCATGAACTGTTACTATGGAAACTGGCATTAAGCAGAATGGGGGAAGAGTTGAATGTTATCTGTGGTTTTAAAATATGGAATTGTAATTTATATATAAGTTATATGTTATTAAAGTAAGATTTCCCAAATCAGTACTATCTTTAGAAGTGGTGTGTTCTTAAAAAATAGTGGTATTTTTATTTGTTATATATTTTTGAACTCCCGTATGGATTCGCGGCTCCATCGCGTTGGTGCACAGTGGACTGGCGACTCCAATAAATTCCAGAACCAGTTTGGGCACTTTTAGAAGTCAGTTGGTAAGGGTTAATATGTCTAACCAATAGAAATGTGTTTTACAATTTGAAATTATGTAGGAAGCACTGTGATTTGTTACTTACATTTATTTGGGTGGAGAAAGATAGGGAAAGTTTAATTTTACCTTGTTGAGAGTGGTGCATTACATTGATTGTGTGCATAAGAAAATCACTTTATGAGTTTCTGATATTTCATATTCTACAAATCAATTTGGAAGGTGAGTTATAAATTTGTGAGGTGTATTATGTATTAGCTTTATTTTTAAACTTTAAAAATTATTCAAGAACTGTGATGTTTGAAATATATTATTAAATGTAGAGATGTGTATTGTAGTATGCTTTATTGTACTTAAATGTTGTTTGAAATAGATTCTGTATAGTAATATGTGTATATGGGAAGATGGATTAGTGATTATGGTAGTTTGTTTAAGTGTGTGGATATGTACATTTGTAGTATACCGCATAATTTTAGGTGTTGCTTTCAAATTGGAAGTGCAGTCTGTCAAGTTTTAAGGTGTGCATGGACTTGTGTCTGAAGTATGTCTCTACTTGTATATGTATTTTCATATGTCTTATACATTTGAAGGTGCATGATGTATAACAAAGAGGTTTTGTTGCTTTTTATGTGGTAGGCTCAAGACTGTGAGTAGTAGTAGAATGGTGAAGATGCAGCACAAAAGTGTGGTTTAAATGATGTTGACATAAGGTATTAGTGATTAGGCTACTTTTTATAAGTCTCTAGAGAGATACAGTTGAAATATGCCACATAAGTTTTGGTGTTTGCTTGAAATTGGAAGTTTGTTCTGTGAAGTTTTGAGGTGTGCATAATGTTGTGGTACAGACATATGCATGCATGCTTTCAGGAATATGGTGAGACTTATAGCAGAGACATGTGAAGGGTTCCTGCATTGTATTTGGCTAGGTGTAACATTATAAGTAGTTTTAGAATGGTAAAGCAGCAGCACAAAAGTGAGGTTTGAGATATGTTTGTATAGATATTATTTATTAGAGTAATTTGTATGAGTGTGTGGAAAGCTACATTTCAAATATACCGCATAATTTTCAGTGTCTGTTTGAAAGTTGAAGTGTAGTCTCTGAAGTTTTGAGCTGTGGATGGTGTTGTGACTGAGGTATGTCTCTACTTGCACATGTATTATGGTACGTGTTATGCATCTGAAGATGATAGATGTATAAAACACAGGTATACATCTATCTGTATATTACTTTTATATATGATGCTGCTAGCAAAAGGTGCAGACATATGCATTTATGCTTTTTGGAATATGGGGAGACTTACAGCAGAGACTTGTGAAGATTTGCTAGTTTATATTTGTGTATGTCCACTAGCATAAGTAGTTGCAGAATGGTGAAGCTGCAGCTCAAAACTGTGGTTTAAAACATGTTGGCAGAGGAATTAGTGATTAGGGTATTTTGTATGTTGAAAGGTATGGTTGAAATATATCACATTATTTGTGTTGATTTGAAATGAGAAGGGCAGCTTCTTAAGTTTTAAGATCTGCATGGTTTTGTGACTGTGGTATGCCTGTACTTGCAGATGGATTTTCATATCTGTTATGCATCTGAAGATGCTAGATTTATAAAATACACGTATAGATCTATTTGTATGTTTCTTTTATATATGATGATACTAGGAAAAGGTACAGATATATGCATACATGCTTTTAGAAATATGGGGAGACTTTCAACAAGGATAAGTGAAGGGTTGCTTTGCTGTTAGCTATGCTCAATACCTGATTAGTAGTAGAATAGTGAAGCAGCAGTAGTAGAAAAGTGATGTTTAAGATATGTTGGGAGAGGAATTATTGATTATGGTACTTTATAAGAGTCTGTGTAAAAGTTCACTTGAAATATGCCGCATAAATTTAGGTGTGTGTTTGAAATGTTAAGTGTACTCTGTCAAGTTTTAATGCCTTTTTGGTCTTGTGAGTGTTTTTATGTTTCTACTTGCACATGTATTCTGATATGTGTTATGCTTTTGGCAATAGGTACAGATAGAAGCATGCATGCTTTTAGGAATATGGTTAGAGTTATGGTAGAGACATGTGATAGGTTGCTGCTTTATGTTTGGCTAGGCCCAATATTCATAGAATGGTGAAGCTGCAGAACAAAAGTGAGTTTTAAGACATGTTGGCAGAGGGATTACTGATTAGGCTACTTTCTATGAGTTTTGGGGAAAGGTACACTTGAAATACACCGCAGAAATGTAGGTGTGTCTTTCAAATGTAAAGTGCAGTCTATTTGTTTATTTCTTTTATATATGATGATGATTTCAAAAGGTAGACACATATGCATGCATGCTTTCAGGAATATGGTGAGATTTATAACAGACTCATGTATAGGTTTGATGCTTTATGTTTGAGTACGCCCAATACCCTGAGTAGTTACAGAATGGTAAAGTTAAGGTGTACACCATGTCATAAACCTCACTTTTGTGCTGCAATTTAACCATTCTGCTACTACTCAGGATGTTGGGGTAGTCAAATATAAAGCAGCAATCCATCATATGTCTCACCTGTAAGTCTGCAATCACATAGCCACTACTGATGCACTCATCCATGCACTGAAGCACTATGAATGCAGTCCTTCAATCAGCCAGGCTCTACCCATGCACTTGTGTAATCACTCATGCTGTACGCATGCAGTCCTTCAATAGCCCAAGAACTATCCATGCAGTTAAAAAATCACCCAGGCCCAACTATGCACTCCTCCAATCTCCCAGGCTCTACCCCTGTACTCATGCAATCACCCATGCACTATCTATGCAGTCATGCAATAACCCAGGCACTATCCATGCAGTTATAAAATCACCCAGGCACTACCTATGCACTCCTCCAATCACCCAGGCACTAACCCTGCACTCATGCAATCACCCAGGCACTACCTATGTAGTCATGCAATCACCCAGGCAGTACCCATGCACTCCTTCAATCACCCAGTCAGTACCCATGCACTTACAAAATCACCCAGGCACTACCTATGCAGTCCTCCAATCACCAAGGTACTATCCCTGCACTCATGCAATCACCCAGGCATTAGCCATGCACTCCTTCAATCACTCAGGCAGTACTCATGCACTTATAAAATCACCCAGGCTCTACCTATGCACTCCTCTAATCACCCAGGCACTACCCCTACACCCATGCAATCACCCAGGCATTACTTATGCACTCCTCTGATCACCCATCCAGTACCCATACATTTATAAAATCACCCAGACACTACCTATGCACTCATGGAATCACCCAAGCACTACCTCTGCACTCATGCAATCACCCAGACACTATCTATTCACTCATGCAATAATCCTGGCACTACCCATGCACTCCTCTAATCACCCAAACACTACTCATGCAGTCATGCAATCACTCAGGCACTACCCGTGCACTTTTCCAATCACCCAGGCACTACCCCTGCACTCACACAATCACCCAGGTATTATCCATGTACTTCTTCAATCACTCAGGTAGTACTGATCCACTTCTTCAATCACCCAGACATTACCCCTGCACTAATGCAGTCACCAAGGCATTAGCCGTACACTCCTTCAATTATCTGTGGAAAGGTATGCTTGAAATACACCATATGATTTTAGGTCTCTACTTGACATGAGAAGTGCTTGAAATACACCATATGATTTTAGGTCTCTACTTGAAATGAAAAGTGCAGCTTCTTAAGTTTTAAGGTGTGCATCATCTTGTGACTGGGGTATGTCTGTACTTGCAGATGTATTTTCATATGTGTTATGTATCTAAAGATGCTAGATGTATAAAATACAGGTATATATCTATTTGTATATTTTTTTATATATGATGGCACCAGGGAAAGGTACAGACTCATGCATCCATGCTTTTTGAAATATGGGGAGACTTACAACAGAGATATGTGAAGGGTTGTTGCTTTGTATTTTGGTAGGCTGTACATCTGAGTAGTAGTAGAATGGTAAAGCAGCAGGAACAGTAAAGTGATGTTTAAGGTATGTTGGGTGAGGAATTACTGATTATGGCGCTTTAAAAGAGTCTATGTAAAACTTTACTTGAAGTATGCCACATAAATCTAGGTGTCTGTTTGAAATGTTAAGTGTAGTCTGTCAAGTTTTAAGGTCTGCATGGTTGTGTGATTGATGTATTTTCTAGTTGCATATGTATTCTCATATGTGTTATGCATCTGAAGATGCTACATGTATAAAAGAGAGATATATCTCTATTTGTATGTTTCTATTATATATGGTAGTACTAGTAAAAGGTACAGACACATGCATACATGCTTTCAGGAATATGGTGAGATTTATAACAGAGCTATGTGTAGGTTTGATGCTTTATATTTGGGTAGTCCCAATACCCTGAGCAGTTAGAGAATGGTGAAGCTGTACTAGAAAAGTGTACAGCATGTCATAAACCTCCCTTTTGTGTTGCAATTTCACTATTCTTCTACTACTCAGGATGTTGGGTGTAGTCAAATATAAAGCAGCAACCTCAACACATGTCTCAGCTGTAAGTCTGCACTGACCCAGGCACTACCCATGCACTCACCCATGCACTAAGCCACTCTATATACAGTCCTTCAATCAGTCAGGCACTACCCCTGCACTTATTTAATCACTCAGGCACTACCTATGCACTCTTTCAATAACGCGGGCACTACCCCTATACTCATGCAATCACCCATGTACTTTCTATGCACTCCTCCAATCACCCAGGCACTACCTGTGCACTTCTCTAATCACCCAGGCACTATCTCTGCACTCCTCCAATCACCCAGGCAGTACAGATGCACTAATGCAATCACTGAGGCACTACTGATGCACTCATACATGCACTCAGCCACTTCCCCTGCACTCATGCAATCACCCAAGCACTACCCATGCAGTTCTCCAATCATCCAGGCACAACCCTTGCACTCATGCAATCACCCAGGTACTACCTATGCATTGTTCCAATCAGTCAGGCACTACCCATGCATTTGTACATGTACCAAGGCAGCACCTGTGCATTCCTCCAATCACGCAGGCATTACCCTTGCACTCATGCAATCACCCTGGCATTACCTATGCACTTCTTCAATCACTCAGGTAGTACTCATGCAGTCCTCTAATTTTATAGGCACTACCCCTGCACTCATGTAATCACTCAGGCACTATCCATTCAGTTATCCATGCTCTCAGTCACGACTTGTGCACTCATTCCATTTACCGATGCACTCATCAAATCACTCAGGCAGTACTTATGCACTCATGTAATCAGCCAGTTACTATTCATCCTCTTCTCCAATTACACAGCTAGTATTCTTGCACTCATACAAACACCTAGACACTACTGTTGCACTCATTCATTCATGTAGGCACTACTTATACACTCATCTATGCATTCAGGGACTGTTCATGCACTTATCCATGCACACAATCTCTACGTCTGCACTTATGCAACCAGTCAATCAGTAGCCAATCTCTCCTCCAATTATGCAGACATTACACTTGCACTCATACAATCACCCAAGCACTACCCATGGAGTCATGCAATCATTGAGACACACCCATCATATATCTTAGCTGTAAGTCTTAACATATTGCGTAAACCATTTATACATAATTCTGTACCTTTTAGTAGCAATATCATATAATAAAGTAATATACAAATAGATGTATACTTGTGTTTTATTTGTGTAGCATCTTCACATGCATAATATGTATCAGAATACATGTGCAAGTAGAGATATACCTTAGATACAGCACCATGCAGACCTTAAAACTTGACAGATTGCTCTTCACATTTGAAGCAAATAATGAAATTTATGTGGTATACTTGAAGTGTAGCTTTCCACAGACTCATACAAAGTAGCGTTATAACTGATTCTTCTCTTAATATGCCTTAAACCTCACTTTTGTGCTGCTGCTTCATCGTTCTATGACTGCATAGGGTGTTGGGCCTAGTCAAATATCTGGCAGGAATTTTTCATATGTCTCTGGTGTAAGTCTCACCATTTTCTTAAACACATGCATGCATATGTCTGTACCTTTTGTTAGTAGCATCATATATCAAAGAAACATACAAATAGATGTATACCTGTGTTTTATATGTGTAGTATGTTCAGCTGTATAAGACATATCACAATACATGTGCAAGTTCATACATATCTCAAACAGAAGACCATGAAGACCTTAAAACTTGAGAGAGTGCACTTCATATTTCAAAGAGACACTTAGATTTATTTAGTGCACTTCAAGTGAACTTTTCCAGAGAGTCTTGCAAAGTATCATAATTACTAATTTGTCACCCAACATATGTTAAACATTACTTTTCTGGTGCTGCTGCTTTACCATTTTACTAGTAGTTAGGTATTGAACATAGTCAACATAAATAAGTAAGAAGCAAGAGAAGTGCAGACAGAAGCAACAGAGGTGCCGAAGGAGGCAAGAGAAGTACCCAAACAGGCAAAAGAAGTGCAGAAAGATCCAAGAGCAGTGCAGAAAAAATCAACAGAGGTGCAGAAAGAGGCAAGAGGGGTGCAGAAGGAGCCAAGAGAGATGCAGAAGGAGCCAAGAGAGGTATAGAAATTTGCAAGAGAGGTGTAGAAAGAAGCAACAGAGGTGCAGAAGGAGACAAGACAACTGCAGAAAGAGGAACAGGGTTGCAGGGGTGCAGAAAAAGGCAAGAGAAGCGCAGAAAGAGGGAAGAAGGATGTAGAAAGAGGCAAGAGGGGTGCAGAAGGAGTAACAGAAGTGCAGAAAGAAGCAAGAGCAGTGGAGAAAGAAGTAAGAGAGGTGCAGAAAGAGGTAAGTGTGGTACAGAAAGAGGCTAGAGAAATGCAGAAGGAAGCAACAGAGGTGTTGAAAGAGGCAAGTGGGGTACAGAAAGAGGCAAGAGGGGACAGAGGTACAGAAAGAGTCAAGAGGGATGCAGAAAGAGGCAAGAGAGTTGCAGAGGCAGGCAAAAGAGGTGCATAAAGAAGGAAGAGCAGTACAGAAAGAACCAACAGAGGTGTAGAAGTAGGCAAGAGGGGTGCAGAAATTTATACGAGATGTGCAGATATAAGCAAGAGCATTGCAGAAAGAAACAACAGAAATGCAGAAAGAGGCAAGAAGGCTGTAGGAGGAGGCAAGAGTAGTGCAGAAAAAAGCAAATGAAGTGCAGAAAGAGGAAGAGGGGTGCAGAAAGAGGCAACAGATGTGCACAAAGTGGGAAGAAGGGTGTAGAAAGAGGCAACAGGGATACAGAAAGAAGCAAGAGAGGTGCAGAAAGAAGTCAGAGAAGTGTACAAACAAGCATCAGAGGTGCAGAAAGAGGCAAGAGGGTTGCAGAAAGAGGCAAGAGAGGTTCAGAAAGAGGGAAGAAGGATATAAAAAGAGGCAAGAGGGGTGCAGAAGGAGTAACAGAAGTGTAGAAAGAAGCAAGAGAAGTGAAGAAAGAAGGAAGAGAGGTGCAGAAAGAGGCAAGTGGGGTAGAGAAAGAGGCAAGAGAAGTGCAAAAAGAAGCAACAGAGGTGCAGAAAGATACAAGAGGGGTGCAGAAAGAGGTGCAGAAAGAGGCAAGAGGGGTGTATAAAGAAGCAAGAGTAGTGCAGAGAGAACCAACAGAGGTGCAGAAGGGAGAAAGAGGTATGCTGAAATAAGGAAGAGGAGTGGCAACATTTATAAGAGAGGTGCAAAAAGAAGCAAGACTAGTGCAGAAAGAATCAACAGAGGTGCAGAAACAGACAAGAGGGGTGCACAAAGAGGCAAGGGAAGTGCAAAAAGAAGCAACAGAGGTGCAGAAAGAGGCAAGAGGGGTGCAGACAGAGGGAAGAGAGGTGCAGAAAGAGGGAAGAAGGATATAGAAAGGGGCAATAGTTAGGTATTGAGTATAGGCAAAAACAAAGCAGCAACCCTTCACATGTTTCTGCTGTAACTTTCACCATCTTTCTGAAACCATGCATGCATGAGTCTGTACTTTTTGCTAGTGTACTATATATAAAATAAGCATACAAATATATGTATACTTCTGTTTTATATGTAAAGCATCTTCAAATGTATGACACATATGAGAATACATGTGCAAGTAGAGGCATATCTCAATCACAACACCATGTAGGCCTTAAAACTTGGCAGACTGCACTTTACATTTGATTTGCGTAGCAGTAGAGAAATCCTTTAGTTGTGCTCTGTGATTCTGTTGTAGAGGTTGTGATGTCTTCTAAATGTAGGAATTGTGCAGTGTCTGACAAAGCTTTGCAATGCAATTAAAAATATTTCTTAATTTATAGATGAGAATATTTGTATATAATTATTTTGATAATATAAAAAATGTAACTAAACTATTTAAACTTTTCTTTGTTTTCAGATATTAACCAATATTAGTAATAAAGATTGAGTATGGCAAGAAAAGATCAAAAGAAAAGAAAAAAACAGTACTATTTAAAAGAAAGAAAAAAGCAGAAATTAGATGAAGTACAACATGTGACATTGAAGAAAAATACTTCTGGCAAGAGAACTAAAGAATTTGTTAAATGACTTTTAAAGAACGTAATGAATTTTGAAAATGGGGAAAAGAGAAAGAAAAGTACTACAACCAATCAGAAGGAAACGAAAAAGGACAAATTAATGGAAAATCAGGTTATGGGAAAACAATCTATGTTGAAAGAAGGATGAAAGAATATAAAGACATTAGGAAGAGAATGTATAAAAGTAGAGTACTACAAAATTTATTGAAAGATTGCAAAAAATATAAAAGAAGATCAACATCTTACAAGAAAAAACAACAGATTGAAAGTGTAGTCAAGAAGGCTTTTGAATTGAAAAGAATATTGTTTATATTAGTATTGAAGAGAATGAAAACATTGAATAAAACAATGCACTTTATGAAGGAGAAAAGTAATAGAAAAAGACTGGTTAATAGAACTAACTTTTGCAAAAAGATTTCGAGTGAATGGAAGCGCACTTCTAGTACTGAACCTTTTTTTAATGAAGAAAGCTATTTTCAACAAAATACATTAGTTCATGCAGTTGATACCAGTGGTCGTTGTTTAAGAGGTTAAAAACGGTTGTCCAATTGAAAAAGAAAAGATGGTTCCTAGAAATGTGGAAGAAGTAATAGCTGAAGAAGTTCAAGGGAGATGTACACAAGCTCCAGTGTATAAGTGGGATTGTAGTAGTATTTGTAGTATACGACAGGAATCAATTGATATATTATGAAATTTCTTATGAGATTATGGTAAAAAAAAGTATTAAACAGAAGATTAAGATGTTGCAAGGACTAGATCCTTGTAAAGTGAGAATATATACTAACTTGCAGGGTCATTCTCTGGCTTGTCTTTCTAGAAAAGTGTGTCAAAGTACTTTTCATCATTTAAGAATGTTAGCAGTACATCACTCAGAAATGCGGACGTTAGTAAGACGATTGTACTATGTAAAAAGTCCTGCATTATCTTTAAGTGAAATAAACACAGCTCCTTTGCATGGTTCAGTATTGGATGTAAAAAAAGTTTCTTATGATATACAGTTTAGTTTCTTTGGTCCTCAAGAAGAGTGTAGAGAAAGTGAGAGTTTGATAAGTGTAGGTGTTGAAGAAGAGGTGGAAGATAGTACTACCGAGAAGTTTGTAGAAGAAATTACAAAGTTTAAGGTACTTTCTTGTGAAAAACCAAACTATGTTTGTATTTGTTGTCGACGTGCTCACTATAGAAGTCAAACTAGGAATGTTGATGTGTATTTAAAAAGTGAAAAGGAAAACAATGATAAGTGGGAGCAATTTGGTGCTTATTTGTTGGTGGAAGGTCGTTTTCAGTTGGGTAGTGATCAACGTATTTGTAAATATTGTTACAACAAATTAGAAGAGAACAAAATGCCAGCTAGAGCTGTACATAACAACCTAGAGTTGGTAGCTATTCCTCCGGAACTGGTAGATTTAAATACGTATGAGTCTATTCTTATTCAATCTGTGCATCCGTTTCAGGCTATAGTTCGTATGGAGCCTAAAACAGGTAAGCTGCCTCCAACAGATTTAAAAAGAGGATTAAAAGGAAGAGTTGTGTATTTACCTTTAGATTTTAAGAAAAATATTGAAACTATTGGTGTAGAGAGAGAGGAAAGTGAACCTGTAGTTATTCTAGTTAACGGTGTACCAACAAAGAGTCGGAAAATATGGCAAGAGTTAGTAGATGTCACATAACTTCAAAAGGCTACATAATATCTTGTACAAAACAATATTTATTATAAAAATGTTTATCTGGAAGAACAAGAAATATCTTTAGAAGATGAAAGAGAAATTTCAAATGGCCAAATAGAAAAAGTGGACAACTCCAGGAGTGAAGAAGTTTATGTACACTACAGTATACATCCTCTACATTCAAAAGAAGTGATAGGAAACACTATTGAATTATTCCAAATGAAGAAAGTGAAGGGAACTCCCATGAGTGTATGGGAAAAAAGCTTAGAAGCTCATTGTTTTCCACAGCTCTTTCCCACTGGAAAAGGTGGACGATATGATGAACGACCAGTACAGATTCCAGCTTCAGAATATCATACAACAAGATTGTACTCAGAAGATCCAAGATTTCGACAGTTTATTCCATATTCATTTCATCTTCTGTTTGAAAGTGACTTGTCTGGACTTTCATATGCAGTGAACCACATATTAAAAACAGGAGTTCATCTTACACATGTTTCTGCAAAGGAATTTTTGGACAAAGTTCAACAAAGAGACGATCATTTAGAATCTCAGTTAATTAATTTGATGGCATGTCAACGTAGTACAAATGAGTATTGGTATCGTCGTCACAGAGAACTTAAATGTATGTTAAGAAACTTAGGAACCCCTACGTGGTTTGTTACGCTTAGCTGTGCTGAATACGCATGGGACGATTTACTTGAATTTCTCCGACATGCAAATTGAAATGTAAAAAACATTGAATTGAAGACAGCTGGAGAACTGTGTTACTTGGATCTTGTAAATATGTGCAGATATCGTTACCCCTCTCACATATATGTTAAAAACAGACACACCAGTACGTATTGTTTCCAGGATCTACAACATATCTCAGGGATACTGGGAAAACCACTACACTAAGGCTAGATTAGCTTGGCAGGTGGACCTTGGGAAGGTTATAGATGATAAAGCATGACGTTACTGCTGTGAAAGTATGAAACGTATCTCATTGAATGGACGCCACAGACTGATACATTTTACATTTCTAAACAGGGTTTACTATACTCCAGAGAGGCTTTGTAGGTATGGACTGCGGGACACTGCTAACTGTGACCGGTGTGGCGCTGACCTGGTGGACTTTTTCCACTTGGCCTGGCAGTGCCCTGATATTGCTGCCTTTTGGGCATTGATATTTAGAACTTTGGCGGACATTACCAACATGGATTTAGAGCCGGACCCTATGCTGGCACTGTTAGGACACTCTCTACATTTACCCAAGGCAATACGGCGCCTGGTGGATATGGGACTTCTCATGGCTAAACGCAGAGTAGCAGTCTGCTGGTCCCGAGGCCCGACCCCTACTATAGCCCACTGGTTAGCAGATATGTTGTACTGTAGTACACAAACTGAGGTTTATAGCGAATTGCTCCCACCCCGTAATCGCCCCAAAAATTTCTGGGGTCTTTATCAAACCTACTTAGCTACTACAGAGAACGGAGCAGTTAGTGAAGATGCCCCCGATAATTAGATCAGGGTGAAAACATAGTTGGCGGAGCAGTGACAGCCATTCGTGCGGGTCACAACCGCTTCAGGTGCTTAATTAATTGTCAATTTAACGTCTCTGGGCATTGGGACGGAAGTATGATGTGATATGCTAGTGCTATTTTTGTCTAGATTTAACTGATATAAATCAACTCATAAAAGATACTGATGTACGCTTCGCAGAGTTGTAAGCAAATGTAACATATGTGACATCAAATATGTAATGTGTATGGTAACCTTGAACAATATGTAACTGGTTGCTAGTATGACATGTCTCCATTTCTGTTATTGATAAAATAAATAATAAAAAAATAAATAAAAAAATGTGTGAAGATATTTTAATCATCGGCTTCAAGCTATGATGTCGTTTATCTGCAATAAAAAATAATCCACCTCTTATACACATGCTATTATGGATCAAAAATGCACCTAAATTTGGAACCGATTCTGATGAAACTGTTTTGTCTTTCATTGAAGTCTATGTTACCTGTGCCATTCCACAGGAGAAAAAAGACAACAAGTTTTACGGTTTCAAAGTCATCAATGTGGAAAATATTGTCGACGAAAATACACGTCGAAGGGAAAATTTTATACAAAATGTCGTTTTGGATTCCCATGTCCAGTAATTTCAAAAGGAAGAGTCAATAGTTTCATGTCAGCAGTAAGGCATACTATAACTCGAAAATCTCCAAAGAATACTTACAACATAAAAAGAACTGAAGATTCAAAGTATATTAATGACTACAATCCAGTGATTTTGACAATGTGGAATGCAAACATGGATATCTAGTATGTTGCAGATAATTCGATTGCTGTTGCTCCCTATGTTACGTCATATATAACCAAATCTGAAAAGATGGAGTTGAAAGAAATATGAGAAGAAATTTCACAAGAGAAGACTCTTAGTAACAAATTGTACAGCTTTAGTTTGAAGATGCTTTCCCATCGAGAGATTGGACCCTACGAATGTTCATATCGGTTGACCTCTGCCAGTTTATATTCAAAGTCAAGAGGGTAAGTCTAGGTCTTGCTGCAACACGAAATCGAGTATTGAAATCTCTACAAGAAATTGAATACTTAGCATTGAATGAACCAGAAAGTACAGATATTGTTAAAACTAATATGTTGGATACGTACTATCCCAAATGGAGTCTACATCTGGTAAACATATGTCTCTATGAAGTACTGCAACATTACAGTTTTAAGAGAAATGTTACAGAAAATATAAATGAAGAAAAATATGCAGTAATTGGATGTGGTGGATGTTTGGTAAAACATCCCAAAGGAAATCTTATTAAACACAGGAAACTCAGTTGTGAAACTCCAGATAAAAGGGAATTTTTCTATTTAGAACTTCTGCAACTCTTCAAGCCCTGGCATAGTGAAATGGAATTACTTGGAGATTTTAACTGCTATGAAGATTCTTTTAATGCATGTAAAGATAGCATTCAATGCACAATTTTTCCAACTTATCTACAAATGTTAAATAAAGAGATTGAACAAGAAACTACTATTGCAGCTGAAATAGATAGAGACAGATCTCAAGATAGTCAAGGTTCTGCTCCACTAAGTCAAGATCCACTTGGACAACCATTTCTTGAAAATGAAGCAGCATTAGCCATGAATCAAGTAGAAATTGCAATGCAACAAGCTCAACAGGATATTATTAAGTTTGGAAACTTAGAAGAAAAACTAAATATTGAACATAAAGAAATATATCAGCAAGTGACACAACAGATACAACATGGTTTACTGCATGAAAAAAGAATGCCAATGCATATCATTTAAACCTATTTGAATGTACATCAGTGGGAAGCTGGAACAGGAAAAGGTTTCTTAATTAAAGTTTTGACCAGTTATCTACACAAAACCACTGAATCACATTTATCTTGTGTTGTAACTGCTCCAACTGGGTTAGCAGCACACAACATTAAAGGGATTACATTACATTGATTACTTATGCTACCAGTTTAACATGAAAATAAGTTGGAATATCACAAGTTATCTGGAGAAGCTTGTTATGAAGTTTCAAGAGTACTCAAGAAAATGCAACTTCTAATCATTGATGAGGTGAGCATGGTGTCAAACTTAATGCTTGCCTTTGTACATTTAAGAATGCAACAGATTTTAAAAACAGATTATGATGTTCTATTTGGAGGAAAACATGTAATTCTATTCGTTGACCTACTACAACTTACTCCTGTAAAAGGACAGCCTGTTTTTAAAACACTTCTCCATGAAGACACTAAGAAATCTTTGGGAAGTATTGGAAATGTCAACATTTGGTCTTATTTTGAATATAAAGAACTTCTTAAGAATATGCGACAAGCAAGTGATGAACATTATGGAAACATTCTTCAAGATATAAGAATTGGTGTTTTAACAAAATATGAACAAGAAGCTTTACAAAGTCGGCTTTTAATGAACTTGTTTCCAAATGAAAACATAGCACCTGAAACAATATACAAAACAATTGGAGAAAAGAAGTCTATAGTTTGCCTAATGCCTACACTGCAAGAGTGTTCTACATTCAATCAAGAACTTTTGAAATTGGAAAAACAACCAATACTGAAATGGAAGCTATCGATAAAATGGAACACAAAGGAGTTACTATTCTTCTCTGAGAGAAATTACAGTTAAAATTGGATACTTTGGAAAAGTCGGTGTCTAAGACTGCAGGTTTAGAAAAGACTTTATATGTATGTGTGAACTGTCGGGTAACTTTACGGCGTAATTTGAATGTAGAAGAAGGTTTAGTAAATGGAGCAATGGAAAAAGTTGTTGATTTTGTAAATTTTCAGAACATAAATTGAATTGAGTTTATGAAGATTAAATTTGATCAGATTGAAGAGATAAAACAGATTGGACATTGCAGTGTTCGTTTTTTGCTTGTAAAAGACTTGTATGTTCGTAGAAAACAGTTTCCTCTTTCTTTAGCATATGCTGTAACCATTCATAAATCTCAAGGTTTAAGTGTAGACAGTGCTTTGGTAAATATTGGAAGTACAGAGTTTAAAGAGGGCATGGCATAAGTTGCATTGTCTCGAGTAAGAACATTTTCTGGTTTGTATTTGATTGATTTTGATGAGAAAAAGATTAGTGCTGATGTAAATTTTGTAAGAGAGTACAAACGGTTAAGAAGACTCTATGCTCCTAACTTATGTGAATATCCAATATATGAGAAACGTGTAGTGTGTCCAAAACAGAAATCTGACAAATATTCCACTGAGTTTAAAAAAAAAAAACAATTCAAGAGAATGAAAATGAAAATGAAAATGGACACAGTTGATGATATTGTAGGATACCAGTTAGAAAATAGTTCAGGTATCAACTGCTATGCTAATGTTATTGTGAATGTTGTGTTTTATCTAGAGGATCTTCATCATGAAATTATGGAAAATCGAGAAAAAAGATTTTGTTCTTTACTACATTATATTTTTCAAACGTTGGTAACTGATAGAACTAAAATCCATACTGCTTCTGGCATTCGGCATCTTTTGGATATATGTACTGAATCATTGAAATTTACATTGAATGTACAACAAGATGCACAAGAATTTCTTATGTGTATGCTTGCAGTATTGGAAGATGAAGGAATAGAAATTGAAAATTTGTTTGGACTAAGTTACAGATGGGATCATAAATGTGAAGAGTGTTCATTTTCTTCTACCACTGAGATAGACACTGAACGATTCATATATTTGACAATACCAGATTGCAAATCGGTGTCTTTTAACAAATTAGTAAAAACAGCTAATCAAGATATGAAATGTTCTCATTGTAAATCAGAAATGTTGTCAACATTATTTATAGAAAGATTTGGACAATATGTAATTTTAATCCTACAACATTGTAGAGCAGATGGAAGAAAATTGGAAACCAAAATTAAAAATTTTGTGGCAAGTCAAGTATCAATTTCAGGAAGAACTTTTAAAGCAGTGGCTAATATTTTCCATGATGGACCTACTAGAACATCTGGACACTATACTATGTATTTAAAGTGCAATAAAGGATGGACACAATGCAATGATGCCCATTTGGAATTCAAATGTAGGTTGCCTTACGAATTACCAAATTCATATCTGATATTTTTGATGCCAAAGTTTTGAAAATATCATCTGGCCTATTGGGAAGATGTGAACACCAATTAATGAGTTTATTTTGGATATTTTCAATGAAAATGGATTTGGAAACATTATTCGGCCTATTGGGAAGATGTGAACAATTAGTGTTTGGATTATTGTTTGTGCTAATTCTTATTGCATTTGCAAAATTGTGTTTGAAAGAAGTAGTTTATATATTTGATCTTTATATTATACGCGATGTAAATGAGAGTGTATACTTTACAAAATGTACTTGAGCAAAATAAAAGACTTTATGTACTTGAAGAATGTCATTTGGAAACTGTAGATAGGTAAACACATAGTTACACTTGTT
This sequence comes from Calotriton arnoldi, assembly GCA_963921515.1. Classification (NCBI taxonomy): domain Eukaryota; kingdom Metazoa; phylum Chordata; class Amphibia; order Caudata; family Salamandridae; genus Calotriton; species Calotriton arnoldi. The sequence goes on from CAWUFW010011184.1 coordinate 312,847, forward strand.
CTAAATAATGCTCAACTCTGATTTTCTTTTTACAATCTCATTGATTGTTTTTTTCCCCACTGTTGTGTGATGATCTACATTGAAATCAGTGTGTATGGTGAAATTCAGTAGAATCTGAGAACAGCAAAAAAGGGAAACTGAATATGTTGTGTAATTCTGAAATTATGTTGTGTTCTTAAAATTATAATATTATATGCAATAACAGTTTTTCTTCCTCTTTTTTACAGAAGGCAATGGTAAAGTTTGAAAAGATTTTAAATTCAGTTTACAACAAAAATACTGTAAAATAGTTCCACTGAGTTTTGTATTTTTTTTAGTAAAAAAGGTAAGATGAAATAATGTAATAAGCATGATTATGTGAACTAATGTTTACAGTCACTTTTACTACACTCATCCATTTTTTCAAACACTACCCATGCACTCATCTATACAGTTAGGCACTATTTCCACACTCCTCCAATCACCCAGGCACTATCCATGCATTTCTCCAATCACCATGCAGTACCCATACACTTATAATATCACCCAGACACTACCTATGTACTCCTCCAATCACCCAGGCACTACCTGTACACTCATGCAATCAGCTAGACATTACCTGTACACTCTTGCACTTACCCAGGTATTGCCTATACACTTCTCCAATCTCCCAAACATTACCCCTGCACTCATGCAACCACCCAGACACTACCCTTAAACTCTTTCAATCACCCAGGCAGTATCTATGCACTCCTCTAATCACTCAGCCAGTACCATGCACTTATAAAATCACCCAGACACTACCTATGCACTACTCTAATCATCCAGGCACTACCACTACACTCAGGCAACCACCTAGACATTACCCCTGCACTCACGCAATCACCCAGACATTACTCTTGCACTCCTCCAATTACGCAGACATTACCCCTGCACTCACGCAATCACCTAGTCATTAAGCATGCACTCCTTCAATCACTCAGGCAGTACACATGCACTTATAAAATCACCCAGGCACTACCTATGAACTCCTCTAATCACCCAGACACTACCCCTGTACTCCTCCAATCACCCAGCCAGAACCCTTGCACTTATAAAAACACCCAGGTACTACCTATGCACTCCTCCAATCACCCAGGCACTACCCCTACACTCATGCAACCAGCAAGACATTACCCCTACACTCATGCAACTACCCAGGCATTACCTATGCATTCCTCTAATCCCCAGACATTACCCTTGCACTCCTGCAATCACTCAGACATTACTCATGCACTCCTCCAAACACTCACACATTATCCCTGCACTCATGCAATCACCCAGGCATTACCCAAGCACTCCTTCAATCACCCAGGCACTACCCCTGTACTCATGCAACTACCCAGCCAGTACCTATGCACTTATAAAATCACCCAGGCACTACCCCTACACTCATGCAATCAGCTAGACATTACCCCTATACACATGCAATTACCCAGGCATTACCTATGCACTCCTCTAATCCTCCAGACATAACCCCTGCACTCATGCAATCACTTAGGCATTACCCATGCACTCCTACAATGACCTACACATTACCCCTGCACTCATGTAATCACTTAGGCATTACCCATGCATTTCTCCAATGATCCATACATTACCCCTGCACACATGCAATCACCTAGGTATTACCCATGAAGTCCTTCAATCACTGAGGCAGTACCCATGCACTTATAAAATCATCCAGGCACTATCTATGCACTCATGCAATCACACAGGCACTACTGATGCACTCCTCGATGCACCTAGGCATTATCCATGCACTCCGCCAATCAGACATGCACTATCCATGCACTCATTCAATCACCCAGTCACTACCCTTGCACTCGTCCAATCACCCAGGCACTACTCCTCTACTCATACATTTACCCAGGCAATACCCATGCACTTATAAAATCACCCAGGCACACCTCTACACTCATGCAATCAGCTAAACATGACCCCTATACTCATGCAATTACCCAGGCATTACCTATGTACTCCTCTAATCCCCAGACATTACCCCTGCACTCATGCAATCACACAGACATTACTCATGCACTCCTCCAATTACCCAGACATTACCCCTGCACTCATGCAATCACCTAATCATTAAACATGCACTCCTTCAATCACTCAGGCAGTACACATGCACTTATAAAATCAACCAGGCACTACCCCTGCACTCCTCTAATCACCCAGGCACTACCTGTGTACTCCTCCAATCACCCAGCCAAAACCCTTGCACTTATAAAAATACCCAGGCACTACCTATGCACTCCTCCAACCACCCAGGCACTACCCCTACACTCATGCAATCAGCAAGACATTACGCCTACACTCATGCAACTACCCAGGCATTACCTATGCATTCCTTTAATCCCCGGACATTACCCTTGCACTCATGCAATCACTCAGACATTACTCATGCACTCCTCCAAACACTCACACATTATCCCTGCACTCATGCAATCACCCAGGCATTACCCAAGCACTCCTTCAATCACCCAGGCACTACCCCTGTACTCTTCCAATCACCCAAGCACTACCCCTGTACTCATGCAACTTCCCAGCCAGTACCTATGCACTTATAAAATCACCCAGGCACTACCCCTACACTCATGCAATCAGCAAGACATTACCCCTACACACATGCAATTACCCAGGCATTACCTATGCACTCCTCTAATCCCCCAGACATGACCCCTGCACTCATGCAATCACTTAGGCATTACACATGCACTCCTCCAATTACCTATACATTACCCCTGCACTCATGCAATCACTTAGGCATTACCCAAGCACTCCTCCAATGACCCATACATTACCACTGCACTCATGTAATCACCTAGGTATTACCCATGCAGTTCTTCAATCACTCAGGCAGTACCCATGCACTTATAAAATCATCCAGGCACTATCTATGCACACATGCAATCACACAGGCACTACTGATGCACTCCTCGATGCACCTAGGCATTACCCATTCACTCCTCCAATCAGCCATGCACTATCCATGCACTCATTCAATCACCCAGTCATAACCCTTGCACTCGTCCAATCACCCTGGCACTACCCCTGTACTCATACAATTACCCAGGCAATACCCATGCACTTATAAAATCACCCAGGCACTACCTCTACGCTCATGCAATCAGCTAAACATTACCCCTACACTCATGCAATTACCCAGGCATTACCTATGTACTCCTCTAATCCCCCAGACATTACCCCTGCACTCATGGAATCACCAATGCATTAGCTATGCACTGCTCCACTCACCCAGGCACTACCTTGCACTCCTGCAATCACCCAGGCACTACTAATGCACTCCTGCAATCACCCAGTAACTACCACTACACTCATGCAACCACCCAGACATTACTCTTGCACTCATGCAATCACCCAGGCACTAGCTATGCACTCATAGAATAACCCAGGCAGTACTCTTGCACTGCTGCAATTATCCAAGCACTATCCATGCACTCCTCCAATCATCCAGTCAGTACCCATGCACTTAAAAAATCACCCTGGCACTACTTATGCACTTTTCCAGTCACCCAGGCACTACCACTACAGTCATGCATCCACCCAGACATTACTCCTGCACTCATGCAATCAGTCATACATTACTCATGCACTCCTCCAATTACCTACACATTACCCCTGCACTCATGCAATCACTTAGGCATTACCCATGCACTCCTCCAATGTCCCAGACATTACCCCTGCACTCATGCAATCACCTAGGTATTACCCATGCAGTCTTCAATCACTCAGGCAGTACCCATGCACTTATAAAATCATCCAGGCACTACCAATGCACTCATGCAATCACACAGGCACTACTGATGCACTCCTCGATGCACCTAGGCATTACCCATGCACTCCTCCAATCAGCCATGCACTATCCTTGTACTCCTTCAATCACCCAGGCACTACCCTTGCACTCCTCCAATAACCCAGGCACTACCCCTGTACTCATACAATTACCCAGGTAATACCAATGCACTTATAAAATCACCCAGGCACTACCTCTACACTCATGCAATCAGCTAGACATTACATCTACACTCATGCAATTACCCAGGCATTACCTATGTACTCCTCTTATCCCCCAGACATTACCCCTGCACTCATGCAACCACCCAGACATTATCCCTGTACTCATGCATTCATCCAAACATTACTCTTGCACTCATGCAATCACCTAAACATTACCCATGCACTCCTTCAATCACTCAGGCACTTACCATACACTTATAAAATCACCAAGGCACTACCTATGCAGTCCTCTTATCACCCAGGCTCTACTTCTGCACTCATGCAATCACCAAGGTATTACCTATGGATTCCTTCAATCACCAAGGCACTACCCCTACACTCATGCAATCAGCTAGACTTTACCCCTACACTCATGCAATCACCAAAGCATTAGCTATGCACTGCTCTAATCACCCATGCACTACCCTTTCACTCCTACAATCACCCAGGCAGTATCTATGTACTCCTTCAATCTCCCAGTCAGTACCCATGCACTTATAAAGTCACCCAGGCACTACCTATGCACTTATGCAATCACCCAGGCACTACCACTGCACTCATGCAATCACCCAGGCTCTACCTGTGTACTCATGCAATAACCCAAGCACTACCCTTATACTCATGCAATCACCCAGGCACTAGCTATTCACTCATAGTATAACCCAGTCACTACTCTTGCACATCTGCAATCACCCAGGCTCTATCCATGCATTCCTCCAATCATCCAGTCAGTACCCATGCACTTAGAAAATCACCCAGGCACTACTTATGCACTCTTCCAATCACCCGGCACTACCACTACAGTCATGCAACCACCCAGCCATTACTCCTGCACTCATGCAATCAGCCAGACATTACTCAAGCACTCCTCCAATGACCCAGACATTACCCCTGCACTCATGCAATCACCTAGGTATTACCCATGCAGTCCTTCAATCACTCATGCAGTATCCATACACTTATAAAATCACCCAGGCACTACCTATGCACTCCTCTAATCACCCAGGCACTACCCCTGTACTTGTATAATCAACCAGGCACTACCCCTGCACTTATATAATCAAGCAGACACTACCCTTGCACTGCTCCAATCACACAGGCACTACTGTTGTACTCATGCAATCACTCAGACACTACCTAAGCAGTTATGTAATAACTCAGGCAGTACCCTTGCACTCCTCCAATCACCCAAGCACTATCCATGCAGTCCTCCAATCACCCAGGCATTACTTATGCACTCTTCCAATCACACAGGCACTACTGATGCACTCCTCCATTCATATAGGCATTACCCATTCACTACTTCGATCACTCAGGCAGTACCCATACACTTATAAAATCACCCAGGCACTATTTATGCACTCCTCTAATCACCCAGGCACTACCCGTGCACTCATGCAATTATTCAGGCATTACCTATGCATTCCTTTAATCACCCAGTCAGTACATATACACTTATACAATCATCCAGGTACTACCTATGCACTCATGCAATCACCCAGACAGTTCCCCTACCCTCATGCAATCACCCATGCACTGCCTATGTACTTATGCAATAACCCAATCACTACTCTTGCACTCCTCCAATCACCCAAGCACTATCTATGCACTCCTCCAATCACCTAGACTTTACCCTTGCACTCATCCTATCACCCATGCATTAGCTATTCTCTCCTCCAATCACCCACACACTATACTTGCACTTCTGCAATCACCCAGGTAGTATCCATGCAGTCCTCCAATCTTTCAGGCAGTACCCATGCACTTATAAAATCATCCAGGAACTACCTATGCACTGATGCAATCAAACAGGCACTACTGATGCACTCCTCAATCCACCTAGGCATTACCCATGCATTCCTTCAATCACCCAGTCACTTCCCTTGCACTCATCCAATCAGCCACGCACTATTCATACATTCCTTCAACCACCCAGGCACTACTCTTGCACTCCTCCATTCACCCAAGCACTATCCATGCACTCCTCCAATCACCCAGGCACTACGCTTGCACTCCTCCAATCATTCAGGCACTACCCATGCACTCTTGCAATCACCGAAACATTACCCATGCACTCCTTTAATCACTCAGGCACTATCTATGCACTCCTCTAATCACGCAGGCACTACCCCTGCACTCATGCAATCATCCAGCCACTACCCATGTACTCTTACAATCACCCAGGCATTACCCATGTACTCATGCAATCAATCAGGTAGTACATATGCACTTCTCCAGTCACCCAGGCACTACACATGAACTCATGCAATCACACATGCACTACCCATACACTTCTCCACATATTACACTTGCCACAATTCATACAACACTTACAAATGTGTCTATTTTTAACCAAATAGGCGGTTCTAAAAAGAACCATTTTTTTCTTTTATATTTGTTTTGTGTTTTTTCAACTCTTTTTTTATTTTTTTGGTGTTTTCTTTTTAAAATGAAAAAATTAACAGAACCAACGGTGAAAACTTTTAAAACATTATGCAATTACAAAGTCATTGAAAAAAAAAAAAAATAGCAATGGTGGTTTTTAATGGCAACCACGATGGCATCCACTGATTGTTCACCAAAACATAATTTTTTTTTGCATTTTACACAATGCTGCTCCACTCTGACAAATTCAGGTACAATGTGAGGTCTTGTTGTTGCTGAGGAACCAGATGAAGTACTATGGTCCAGCAGCGTCGTCCTGACTTGCCTGCTTCTGTAGGTCTCGTCACTGCTGTTCCCTCATGAGACACCGTGGATGCAGTGTTTGTAAATGCTTGAGCATTGAAGAGGTGCCGCAGGAATACTTTTTGTCAGATCCTCATGAGAGGACCTTCTCACATATGGTGCACGTAACCTTTCGTGCATTTACCTTCTTCTCCCCAGGTGGAATTGAGAAGAAAGCCCAAACGATTCTCTCATATCTTACCTTCACTGGTTCTCCGAACTCTTCTTCATCTTCAGGTGGAAGCTGCTGTGCTGAATTGGAAGCAGCCATTTTCTGATAAAGAAAAAATACACCAAAAAAACCCGAAGAAGAAGAGCAAAACACAAGAGCTGTGTCTCCTGAGATGCAGTTAAAAGAATGAAAACATTGGGTGGGGTCCTTCAAGTTCTAGAATCAAAAGCTTCTTAACCAATGAAATACTTTCTTTTGAAGTCACATGGGATTCGCGCACCGGGCGCGCAAGCAGCGCGCACCCGACGCGCAACTGACGCGCACCCGATGCGATTTCCGAAAACTATATTTAACAATAATATATCTTTATTACAGTTACAAATATATGATATTTACAATTATGTTAAATAATCTCTTGGTATAATATACATATTAAAGTTATATACATAAACTTTTAAAAATTAAAAATTTGCGGTGGATTCGCGCACCTGGCGTGACCCCCGGAAAAACATACGTGACGTTGCGCGGGGCCGAGAACCGCACACCCTTCGCATACCGAATGCGCATCGTACACGAGTTAACCAATATGGCGGCAAAGTTCTTGGATTCGCGCACCCACCGTGACTCGTACACGATCGGTACGCAAATCCACTTAAAAAAATATATAAATTCATATTTTAGAAAAGAGAAAGCATCACATTATTTTTTTAAAAGTTAAAAAATTTAGAAAAAGCATTTTTCGACATTACAATTAGAAATTAACATTTAAAAAACATTTGAAATTCACTGAAAAAACCATAGGTTTCAGGGATGTTATAGTTAGAAATTAGCATTTAGAAAACCTTTGAAATTCACTGTAAAAACCATAGGTTTCAGGGACGTTATAGTTAGTAATTAGCATTTAAAAAACCTTTGAAATTCACAAAAAAAAACATAGGTTTCAGGGACGCTATAGTTAGAAATTAGCATTTAAAAAACCTTAGAAATTCACTGAAAAAACCACAGGTTTCAGGGATGTTATAGTTAGTTGGACATTTCACTCGTACAAAACTAGAGAAATTCGGCCGTTATAGTTAGTTGAGCTAACTATAACTCGTGCCCCCACAATGCACTGATGATGACATCACATATTACATCACTCATGACATGGTCAGTTACATCACTGATGACATCTCAAATGACATCACTGATGACATCACTGATGACATCATCCACGTGATAATCTGATGCACCTCCTCACACCCTAATATAACCTTTGATACACCCACTCTAAATTACAGACTGCCATTCTCAAAACCATAGACACACCAACACCAATAACTACATACCCACTCACTGATTCTTAGGTCTACACACACATCCACTCACTCACTCATACAGTCACTCATACATGCAGTCACTCATCAATACAGCCACTATCATATGCCCTCATACACCTATACAGACAGTCACACACAGCCACACACCTATAGAGTTACAAACACAGCTACTCAGTCATGCAAAGAATCAATCACACTCCCATTTACTCACCTAAACAGTTATACACACACCACCTCACTTATTCATACAGGTACTAACACATACTTACTCTCTTATAGAATCACTGACACATGCACACACGCATCCATACAGCCACTCTCACAATCACTCACTCTCACATATAGTCATTTATATACTCCAACACTCACATATACTGCCTTTCCCATATGTAGTTACTCACACATGTACCACTGAGACATCCATTCACTCGCCAACACACCCATACACACACTCACCCACCCATACAGCCCTTCACAGATGCACTCTTGAACCAGAACACCCAGTAAATCACCCACTCAGACATCTATGCACAGTCACACACTACCCAACCACCCACACAGACACTCAGGCACACATACAGATACTCAGACAACCAATCAATAACCCATATAGACACTCATGTAGCTACTCACTAACCCATGCAGCCGCTTATACACCAACTGATAGACTGATACAGACATTCACACAGTTTAGTCACTAACCATGCATTCAGTAAGACACATTTAATCACTTACTTATACAGTCAGTCACGCACCTACTAAATAATCCATTCAGACACTCATACACCCACTCATTCTTCAATACAGCTTGGCCTATATATATATAAAACAAATTTAAACTTTACAGAAACACACAGTCACTGTATGATGTCATCAGTGATGTCATCAGTGATGTCATTTGAGATGTCATGAGTGATGTCATCAGTGATGTCACTGACCATGTCATGAGTGATGTAATATGTGTTGTCATCAGCAGTGCATTGCGGGGTGCGAGTTATAGTTAGCTCAACCAACTAAAACGGCCAAATTTCTCTGGTTTTGTATGAGTGAAATGTCCAACTAACTATATCGTCCCTAAAACCTGTGGTTTTTTCAGTGAATTTCTAAGGTTTTTTTAAATGCTAATTTCTAACTATAACATTCCTGTAACCTGTGGTTTTTTCAGTGAATATATATATATATATATATATATTCACTGAAAAAACCACAGGTTTCAGGGACGTTATAGTTAGTTGGACATCTCACTCGTACAAAACCAGAGAAATTCAGCCGTTATATTTAGTTTGAGATGTCATCAGTGATGTCATCAGTGATGTCACTGACCATGTCATGAGAGATGTAATATGTGAAGTCATCAGCAGTGCATTGCGGGCGCAAGTTATAGTTAGCTCAACTAACTATAATGGCTGAATTTCCCTGGTTTTGTACGAATGAGATGTCCAACTAACTATAACGTCCCTGAAACCTGTGGTTTTTTTCAGTGTATTTCAAAGGTTTTTAACTGCTAATTACTAACTATAACGTCCCTGAAACCTACGCTTTTTTCAGTGAATTTCTAAGGTTTTTAAATGCTAATTTATAACTAAAACATAGTAGTCGCTGTTGGACTTGGCCCTTTTTCCAGGGTTATCCCCAAACTTTTTGCTTCTTCCTCCTATTTTTTCCTGACCTATTGTTGGTGGTTTTAGGACTCTGGGCACTTTACCACTGCTAATCAGTGCTAAAGTGCATATGCTCTCTGTGTAAATTGTTATTATGATTGGTTCTCCCTGACTGGCATATTTTGATTTACTGGTCAGTCCCTCGTAAAGTGCACTAGGTGTGCCGGGGCTGGCAAATCAAATACTACTAGTGGGCCTGCAGCACTGATTGTGCCACTGACATGAGTAGCCCTGAAAAGATGTCTCAGGCCTGCCACTGCAGTGCCTGTGCACAGTTTGCTAACTGCCATATTGACTTGGCAAGTGCACCCACTTGCCCGGCCCTAACCTTCCCTTTTCTTATATATATGACACCCCTATGGTAGGCCCAAGGTACCCCCCTGGGCAGGGTGCAGTGTATGTGAAAGGTACGACATGTACTGATGTGTTTAACAGGTCCTGATAGTGAAATACTGCCAATTTCGTTTTTCACTATTGAAAGGCTATCTTGCCCCATAGGACAGAATGGGGAATGCTTTGTAACATTTTACAAGCATATATTCCCATAGGGATAAGATAGAAAAATTAAGTTTAGGCTCTCTGAACTCAGAATTTAATAACACATCTTTTACTAAAGATGGTTTTTAAATTATGTGTTTGAAAATGCCACTTTTAGAAAGTAAGCATTTGCTTGTTTAACCATTCTGTGTGCCTCTGCCTGTTTGTGTATTGACTGTCTGGTTTTGGGGTGACAGGGGCTGGGGAGGTGCATTCTCTCAGACAGCCACGGGGGGATTGATGTATGTCCTGCCTTTCCTGAATGAGTTTGGGCTGGGCTGAATAGACCTTCACTGCATTCAGAGTAGGGGGAGGAATTCTCACTAGCACCTGAATAGGCCCAGTCTGCATTTAGAGTTGTGGGAGGAGATTTCCCTTGCACCTGAATAGGGCCTGTCTGCCTTACACAATGCTGTCTCCACCTCCTGCTGGGCAGCTGGACCAGAGAGGACAGAACTGGTTTGGACTGGGCTCAGAGACCCTTGCACAAAGAGAACAAAGTCATTTTGTGGTATAAGTATTACACCTAAAACCCCTGAACTTTAGACTACTTCTGGAATCAAGAGGAATCTTTGCCAAGGAGAAGAGCTGGAGAAGCTGAGGAGAAGTTCTGCCCTTGCTGTGTGTCTGGGGTTGGTCTGAAGTTGTTGTTTCTGCCAAGGAAAGGTAAAGGACTTTGCTGTGTGCTGTGTCCCCTGCTTGAGGAAAGTCTCCATGGGCTTGAGTAGAGCTTGCCTCCTGTTTTGAAGTCTCAGGAACACAAAGACTTCACCCCCAGCTCCCCTGAACTTCCTTGCTGGGATTTCTGACCCGCCAAGAAGTGCCTTTGACTATGTGGGGCCTCTGGAGGTTGTTTCTGCCTCTGGGAGCTGGAAAGCAATGCAACAACAAGAAAATCGACGCGTCGCTCTTCTTGCGACAGTTTTTTCGATGCAACGCTGTGGTGCGAGAAGAATCGCCCGCACCGCCACGCCGCTGCTGAAACCGATGCAGCACCTGTCGCCGCTGCAAAAATAAACGCATCGAAGGATCGCGACTGAAGAATTCGACGCAGCGCAGCTCGACACCACCGCATCATTCGCCGACGCATCCCGGATTTCCATGAATCATCCCTGTACGGCAAGTTTTCCCCTACGCATCATCCACAGATCGGAGTCATCTCAGAATTGATGCATTGCTTCCTCCTACAGACTGGACCCGACGCACCGCTCCCATGTGTCCAGCAGAACTGTAGCATCGCATCCACGAAGGTCTCAGAAATCGACTCATCTCTTTGTTTTTCGACGCTTCCCATCGCTGTGGCTGTTTGGCTTGGTGAATTTTGTCGTAACGACAGGTACTTTGCAAGAAATCATGCATTCATAGTTTTCTATGGACTCAGTTGCTAGAACCTTTTGAAAGTCATTTTTCTTAATACTTGTATGTTGGATTTTTGTCGTTTTGGTCTTGTTAAGTTTAGATAAAGATACTTTATTTTTCTAAACCGGTGTGGTGTCTACTTGTGGTGTTATCACTGTGTTACTGTGAGTGGTGGTACAAATACTTTACACATTGCCTTTGGGATAAGCCTGTCTACTCATGTCAAGCTACCAAGGCGGTGAGCAGGGATTATGTAGAGTGTGTATCCCCCTTACCCTGACTAGAAGGAAGCATCCCTATTTGGACAAAGGTACCTACCTCTGCCAACTAGAGACCCCCGTTTCTAATAATCGCATTTGCTGAGTGGTGCAGAAAGGGGGCTGGGCCTCCGACCAGTGCTCAGGAATTCCGCTGTGAATTAATTACAGGAGGTACCAGGAAGGCTTCTTGGCCCCCAAAGTCCCTCAAGAGTAAAGTGGACTTCATCCCCCAACCGTTAGTGTGCCAGGAGGCACGTTTGCAGAGTGGTGGAGAAAGGGGGGTGTGGCCTCCGAAGACCTCTTAGCAATACCTCTGTGTGGGACTTACTGGAGGTAACAGGGGGGTAGTTGGCCCCCAAGGACAACCTTGGGGGCAAACTACCTCTCCTATTACCTCCAGTATGTCCCACACAGCAGCATTGGTAAGTTCTCAAAGCAGGCCATGCCCCCTTTGCCCACCAGTCTGCAAATGCGCTCCCTGGCACGCTCTTGGATGGGGATTAAAGTCCACTTTGCTGCAGGGGGTCGTTAGGGGCCGAGTAGCCTACCTGCCACCTCCAGTAAGTCCCAGATAGTGGGATTGCTGAGACGTGGACACAGGCCACGCTTCCTTTCTCCACCACTCTGCAAACGCGCCTCCTGGCGCGCTCTTCATTGGGGATGAAGTCCCCTTGCCTCCTGATGGTCCCTGGGGGCCAACTAGCCCTCCTGTTATCTCTAGTAAGCTCCACACAGCTGGATTGCTGAGAGTGGTCCGAGGCCACGCCCCCTTTTTAAACCACTCTACAAATGCACCTCCTGGTGCACTGCTGCTCGGGGGATAAAGTCCACTTGTGTCCTGAGGTCCTCAGGACACAAGTGGACCTCATCGCCCCACCAGCAGTGTGACAAGTAGTAGAGTAGTAGTGAAAGGGGGCGGGGCTTCCGTGAGTTGCAGGGATTCCGGTATTTTTTTTATTTTAGGAAATGAGGCCCTGTGCCCCCCCTTCCTCTCACCCTTTTGGGCCCCGGGGACACTTTTCATTTTTTTGTAAAAAAAAAACATACAAAGAGAGGGACCCCATCCCCCGGGGCTGGCCTTTGCTTATATTCATGTTTGGAGGGGAGGGGGGCCCCTTCCCTGGGCCTCTTTTGGCCCCGGGACCCCATCCTCCTGGGCCTGCCCTGCCTTTTTATTAAATATTTTGGTAGGGGGGCTGCGTGGCCCCCTCCTGTGGCCAATTTTGGCCCCGGGTACCCCATCCCCCGGGGCTCGGCCTTATTTTTTTTTTTTTTTAAATAATTAAAAGAGGCAGCGGGGCCAAGTGGCCCCCCTCCCGGGCCATTTTTGGCCCCGGGGACCCCATCCCCTGGGGATTGGCCTCTCGTTGAGGACTGCAGGGGAGCCACAATGCCCCCACGGTCCCTGCTGAATCCCCGCCTCCTGCGGGAGCCGGCATTGCTTTTGGGCAAAGGGAGCAGCTGACATGCAGCTCCCTTTGCCAAAAAGAATCTTGCTTTACTTCATGGAAGTGAGAGCAGTTTTCCTGCTATCGCTTCCATGAAGTGAAGCAGAGTTTGCTATGGCAGTGCGGGAGCCATGCTCCTGCCCTGTCATAGCAAACTGCAATGTCCTGGGGGTGGGCTCCATGGGACATTGCTGGAGCTGGCCCTGGGGGGTGGCGGTGCCCAGGGCCAAGGAGGGCTCCAGGAGGGAGGCCACGCGGCCCCATCCCTTCATGTGTAAAGCCCCGGGGAGGTGGTGGTCCCCGGTGCTGGGGGGTCCACAACAGACCCCAAGCTTTTCTTAATTAGTGCCCTGAGGGGTGGTGGTCCCCAGGGCCTGTGGTGGGGCAGGAGCCCCCCATGCATCTTTTTTTAGTTTACAGCGAACCCCCCTTATTTAAATAAATATCGGCCCAGGGAGGTGGCAGTCCCCGGGGCTGCGGGTACCCCCGTGGGCCCCCACACCATTATTAAACATTTCCCCCAGGATCTGGCCGACCGGGGGCTTCAAGAAAACAAAGTGCTGTAGACCGCACTTGGTTTTTTTTTAAAAATTCCGCTGCATTAGCCGACCCTACGTGACTCCCGCCAAAAATAAAAAAAAATTGCTTTTTTTGGCCCTCAGGGACCCTGACCCTAGGCCTACCCTGATCCCCTGAGTAGGCCTAGGGGGTCAGGGTGTTTCTACCCTGCCCCCTTTTCGATTTTTTTTACCTTTTTTCTTGTGACTCAACCGAGTCACAAGATGGCTGCCAACACTTTTTGGTTTGAAGTGTTGGCAGCCTATCAGAATCAAGCTCGTGCTCAGGAGGGTTCGCGGATCCACCGCGGTCACCAGATATATAAATATTTTAAATATGAATATTCCAGAAACTACTGGACGGATTTACACCATTTAAAAAAGGGTTGCTTCCTGAACCAAGAGCTACCTTTTTGCCAAATTTGGTGTAATTTCGTTCAGCAGTTCGGGCTATAGCTTTGTCTAAAGTTTCCTATGGAAATTAACAAGGAGAAAACGCGTTTTGGGACCCCCTTTTTTCTCGGCCCCTGCTTGACGAATCACCCCAAAATTTCAAGACAGGAGCTGACCGGAGAGCCCCATTAGTTTTGAAAATTTCGAAAAGATTCGTCAAATGGCGCAAAAGATATTGGCAAAAGAAAAAATGCTTTTCCTATGGAAACTAGGCCCTAACTATAACTACCTACTGGCAAGCGCGAGTAGGTAATATATATATATATATATATATATATATATATACATACATATATATATATATATATATATATATATATATATATATATATATATATATATATATATATTTAATTCCCACAAAGTGATCCTTATAACTTGAAGCGCTCGACAGCAGGTGCTCTGCGGAAAGGTCGGAAAGGTCGGATCCTGACCTGGCACTTTTTGTAATACAAAGGAAGCGGCACTCTGAGCAGGATTTTGCTGGCTTTATTAATCGTATCACACTCCACCAACGCGTTTCAGCCTCACTCGGCTTTGTTCATGGTTAGTGAGTCTTTTTTCTATTACACTTTATATACCCCACCTTAGCCTCAAGGTGGCATTGTGGGAGTTGTACTGCGGGCTGAAATACATCGGTAGCCTGACATGCATGCTCAAGAAAGGACCTCAGTACACAAGTGGACTTCATCCTCCGAGCAGCAGTGTGCCAGGACCCACGTTTGCAGAGTGGTGTAAAAAGGGGCGTGGCCTCGGACCACCTCTCTGCAATCCAGCTCTGTGGCGCTTACTGGAGGTACCTGGTGGGCTAGTTGGCCCCCAGGGACCCTAAGTATTCAAGGGAAATTAAATCCCCAACTTACAACGTGCCAGGGGGTGCGTTTGCAGAGTGGTGCAGGGAGGGGGCAGGGCCTCCGGCAAGTTTCCTGGCACCCTGTTTTTATTTTTTTTTATTTTGGGGAGGGGGACCGCGAGGCCCCCCTCCAGAGGCCAATTATGGTCCTGAGGACCCCATCCCCCAGGGCCTGGCCAGCCTTCTTATTTTTATTTTTCTTTTTGGGAGGGGGGCCGCGTGGCCCCCCTCCTCAGGCCAATTATGGCCCCGGGGACCCCATCCCCCGGGGCCGGCCTTTCTGTTTCAAAAAAACAAATTATTTACAGGGGAGGGAGGCCGCGTGGCCTCCCTCCCGGCCCACTTCTGGCCCCGGGGACCCCATCCCCCGGGGCCTGGCTTCTCTGTTGGGGACCATGGGGGGAGCCCCAATGCCCTCACAGTCCCGCTGGCTCCCCGCCTCCTGCGGGAGCCGGCATTGCTTTTGCACAAGGGGAGCTGCTGACATGCAGCTCCCCTTGTGCAAAAGCAATCCTGCTTTGCTCGATTGAAGCGAGAGTTGCAATGTTTGCAAAGCCCCGGGGAGGTGGTGGTCCCCGGGGGTCCGCAATGGACCCCTGCATTCAATTGATTAGTGCCCTGGGGAGGTGGTGGTCCCCAGGGCAGGGTGGGGGGCAGGAGCCCCCCCACACTTTAATTCTTTTAATTAAGCCCCGGGGAGGTGGCAGTACCCGGGGTTTGGGGGGCCCGTGAGGCCCCCCACCCTATAATTATAAAGCCTTGGGGAGGTGGCGGTCCCCAGGGCTGCGGGGGGCAGCATGCCCCGCGCATATATTATAAAGCCCCAGGGAGGTGGCGGTTCCCGGGGCTGCGGGGGCCCCCGCGGGCCCCTGCTATACAAGTAAGGAATGCCCCCAGGACCTGGTCCACCCGGGGGCTTTAAAAAACGAAGCGTGGGAGTCCGCGCTTAATTTTTTTTTCATTTTCGGTGGGGTTGGCGCACTTTGCGCGACCCGGCTGAAAAAGTAAAACGAAAATGCTTTTTTTGGGCCTGGGGGTCTGGCCTGGGGGCCCCTGAGCAGGCCTGGGGGGTCAGGGTGTTCCTACCCTGCCCCCTTGTTTTGTTTTTTAAGGTTTCTCTTAACTTTTTCCCCTCTCACTCGGTCCGAGGCACAAGATGGCTGCCAACACTTCCTGGTTTGAAGTGTTGGCAGCCAATCAGAGCCAAGCTCGTGCTCGGGAGGGCTCAGCCAATCAGATCTCACAATTCTCAAATATATATATTTGTACATCTTTAAATAACTCAAAAACTACTGAACGGATTTACACCATTTTAAAAAAAGTGTGCTTTCTGGACCAAGAGCTATCTCTGTGCCAAATTTGGTGTAATTCCGTTCAGCAGTTCAGGCTGTAGCCGTGTCTACAGTTTCCTATGGAAATTAACATGGAGAAAACAGGTTTGGGACCCCCCTTTTTTCTCAGTCCCCCCTTGACGAATCACCCTGAAACTTTCAAGACAGGAGCTGACCTGAGTGAACAATTAGTTTTGAAAATTTCGTGAAGATTCGTCAAACGGCGCTAAAGTTATTGGCAAATCAAAAAACGCTTTTCCTATGGAAACTAGGTTCTAACTATAACTACCTATATATATGCCAAGGTCTATAGAAGAATGAGTGGGTTTATGAGTGTCTGAATGGATGATTTAATGGGTGCGTGACTAACTGTATAAGTGAGTGATTAAACATGGTGTAGTAAATGCATGGGTGAATCACTTATCAGTGTGAATGTCTGTATCAGTCTGTCAGTTGCTGTGTAAGTGGCTGTATGGGTTGGTGAGTAGGTACATGAGTGTCTATATGGGTTAATGATTGGTTAATGATACCTGTATGGGTGCCTGAGTGTCTGTGTGGGTGGGTGGGGGTGTGTGATTCCCTGCATAGATGTGTGAGTGGGTGATTCACTGGGTATATGGGTTCATGAGTGCATCTGCAAGGAGCTGTGTGGTTGAGTGAGTGAGCGTATGGATGTCTCAGTACTATATGGGTGAGTAACTGCATATGTGAAAGGCAGTATATGTGAGTGTTGGAGTATATAAGTGGCTGTACGTGTGAGTGAGTGAGTGAGTGAGTGAGAGAGTGAGTGTGAGAATGGCTATATGGATGAGTGTCTGCTTGTGTCAGCAACTATAGGAGAGTAAGTATTTGTTAATATTTGTATGAGTAGTGAGTGTGTGTGTGTTTCTGTATGAGTGAGTAACTGGTTGTGTGATTGAATGTTTGGGTGAGTGTGTAGGTGTGTGAGTAGCTCTATGGGTGACTGACAGTGCATGAGTGGCTGTATGGGTCTATGAGTGGATATATCAGCGTTTGCATTGGTGAGAGACTGGCTGTATGAGTACCTATATGGGTGAGTTAGTGGATGTGTTTATAGACCTATGAATCAGTATGTGAGTATGTATGTACTGGCATTGGTATGTTAATAGTATCAAGAATGGTAGTCTGATATTTGGAGTGGGTGTATCAAAGGCTATATTGGGGTGTGAGTAGGGGCATCAGAGATTAAGTGGATGATGTCATCAGTGATGTCATCAATGATGTCATTTGAGATATCATCAGTGATGTCATCAGTGATGTCACTGGCCATATCATGAGTGATATAATATGTGACATCATTAGCAGTGCATTTCGGGAACACAAGTCATAGTTAGCACAGCTAACTGTGACGGCTGAATTTCTCTGGTTTTGTATGAGTAAAATGTCAGCCTAACAATAATGTAACTGAAACATATGTTTTTTTCAGTGAATAACTAAGGTTTTTTAAATGCTAATTCCTAACTATAACGTCCCTGAAACCTGTGTTTTTTTCAGTGAACTTCTAAGTTTTTTTTAAATGTTAATTACTACCGATAACATCCCTGAAACCTGTGTTTTTTTTCAGTGAATGTCTAAGGTTTTTTAAATGCTAATTTCTAACTATGCTTACATAGGGAGATCATGTACAGAAAGAGGAAGAAAGGCGCAGAAAGAAGCAAGAGAAGTGCAGAAAGAGGGAAGATAGGAGCAGAAAGAAAGAGAAAGGTGCAGAAAGAAGCAAGAAAAATGCAGAAAGAGGCAACAGAAGTCCTGAAAGAGGAAGAAAGGTGGAGAAATAAGCAAGAGAAGTGCAGAAAGAAGCAACAGAGGTGCAAAAAGAGGCCTACTTAGACTATACCTTTCCAAAAACTCATACAAAGTAGCCTAATCACTAATCCTTCTCCCAAGATGTCTTAAACCTCCCTTTTCTCTTAAAGATACACTATTCATCGACTGCTCAGAATGTTAAGCCTCCCAAATGTAAAACAGCAACCCTAACCATATCACTGTTGAAAGTCTGACCAAGTTTGTGAAGGTATGCATGCGTGTGTCTCTGCTTTTACCTAGTGACATGTTACATAAAAATAAACATACAAATACTTAAAATACCTGTGTTTTAAACAGCATACTCTGTAAATTTGTGTATAAAAAGGTGTATGTATTTCTTCCTGCTTATTATAATACAGGGAACATGGGTATTCAATAGTATATTTGAGGGGCTCTGTAACACCTATATACATAAGACATGTCTGCATGTGCAACCGAATGACAGAGCAGAACTAAGAAGATTTGACCATCTATAGGAGAAGCTACCCACTTTTTAAGCTACCATCTTCAGATGCATAACACATGTGAGAATACATGTACAAGTAGACATATACCTCAGTCACGAGAGCAGGCAGATCTTTAAACTTGATAGCTTGCACTTCCCATTTTAATACAGAAACAGGCGAGAGAAATACAGAAAGAAGCAAGAGAATTGCAGACAAAAAAACAAAAGAGGTTGCAGAAAGAGTAAGAAATGTGCAGAAAGAGGCAAGAGAAGTGCAGAAAGAGGCAAGAGAAGGGTAGAAAGAGGCAAGAGAAGTGCAGAAAGAGGCAAGAGAGGAGCAGAAAGAGGCAAGAGAGGTGCAGAAAGCAGGAAAAGGGGTGCAGAAAGAGGCAAGAGGGGTGGAGAAAGAAGCAAGAGAGGTACAGAAAGAAGCAAGAGAAGTGCATAAAGAAGCAACAGGGATGCATAAAAAAGGCTAGAGGGGTGCAAGAGAGGCAAGAGAAGTGCAGAAAGAAGCAACAGAGATGCAGAAGGGGGCAAGAGAACTATAGAAAGAGGCAAGCAAGTTGCAGAAACAGGCAACAGAGGTGCAGAAAGAGGGAACAGAGGTGCAGACAGAGGCAAGAGAGGTGGAGAAAGAGGGAAGAGGGGTGCAGAAAGAGGCAAGAAGGCTGCATAAATTTGCAAGAGAGGTACAGAAAAAAGAAAGAGCAGTGCAGAAAGAACCAACAGAGTTGCAGAAAGAGGCAAGAGGAGTTCAGAGAGGAAAGAGAAGTGCAGAAAGACATAAAAGAGGTGCAGAAAGAGGCAAGAAGGGTGCAGAAAGAGGCAAGAGGGGTACAGAAAGAAGCAAGAGAGGTACAGAAAGAAGCAAAAGAAGTGCAGAAACAAGCCACAGAGGGGCATAAAGAGGCAAGAGACGTGCAGAAAGAGGCAGGAGAGTTGCAGAAACAGGCAAAAGAGGTGCAGGAAGAGGGAACAGCAGTGCAGACTGAGGCAAGAGAGAGGTGCAGAAAGAGGGAAGAGAGGCTCAGAAAGAGTCAAGAGGGGTGCAGAAACTTGCAAGAGAGGTACAGAAAGAAGCAAGAGGGGTGCCGAAAGAAATAACAGATTTGCAGAAAGAGGCAAGAGGTTGCGGAAAGAGGCAAGAGAAGTGTAGAAAGAAGCAACAGAGGGGCAGAAAGAGGCAAGAGAAGGGCAGAAAGAGGCAGGAGAGCTGCAGAATCAGGCAAAAGAGGTGCAGAAAGAGGGAACAGGAATGCAGACAAAGGCAGGAGAGGTGTAGAAAGAGGGAAGAGGGGTACAGAAAGAGGCAAGAGGGGTACAGAAATTTGCAAGAGAGGTGCAAAAAGAAACAAGAGCAGTGCAGAAAGAATCAACAGATGTGCAGATAGAGGCAAGAGGCGTGCAGAAAGAGGCAGGAGAAGTGCAGAAAGAAGCTAAAGAGGTGCAGAAGGAGGCAAAAGGGGTGCAGAAAGAGGTAGGAGAGGTGCATAAAGAGGCAAGAGAGGTGCACAAAGTAGGCAAGAAGGATGCAGAAATGTGCAAGAGAGGTGCAGAAAGAAGCAAGAGAGGTGTAGATAGAAGCAACTGAGGTACAGAATGAGGCAAGAGAAGTGCAGAAAGAAGCAACAGAGGTGCAGAAAGAGGCAAGAAAGGTGCAGAAAGAAGCAAGAGAGTTGCAGAAACAGGCACAAGAGGTGCAGAAAGAGGAAACAGGGGTGCAGACAGAGGAAGAGAGGTGCAGAAAGAGGGAAGAGGGGTGCAGAAAGAGGCAAGAGGGGTACAGAAATTTTCAAGAGAGATGCAGAAATAAGTAACCCTGGGCAAAGCACTACGCTACGCTCGCGTAGTTTGCGAAGTTTGCGCTACTTCGCACAACGCGAATTGCACGTAGCACAGTGCAAACACGCGTAGCGTAGCGTAGTGCAGCGATCATTTTTTGCTTGCTCGCGGTCCTCAACGTCAAGTTGGCGACCGCGAGCAAGCAAAATGACTATCCCGGCGAGACTTTTTCCTCGTTCGCGATCAGCAACATCAAGTTGCCGATCTCGAGCGTGGAAAATAAACCTCCTGGCGAGATTCTCAACGCGGGGAGGTCAGGTTTCTCATTGCGAGTGGTCACGTATGCTCGCGACCGCTCGCGATGAGAAACTACCAGTCCGCGTTGAGAAGCTGCCGCTCGAGTAAAAATCTACTCGAGCGGCAGTAAAAGACAGCTCACACTGTGCAAGATGCCGTTTTCAATGATTGCACAGTGCGGACAAGCATCCGGCACTGTGCAATCATTGCGAGACAGTGCACTACGCAGTTCGCGTAGTGCTACGCGTAGCTCGCGTAGTGCGAACTGCACTTTGCGTAGCTTCGTGTAGCGCTACTTCGCGAACTACGCCCAGGCTTAGAAATAAGCATGAGCAGTGCAGAAAGAACCAACAGAGGTGCAGAAAGAGGCAAGAGGGGTACAGAAAGAGGCAAGAGAAGTGCAGAAAGAAGCAAAAGAGGTGCGGCAAGAGGAGAACAGACAGTGGCAAGAGAAGTGCAGAAAGAGGGAGGAGGGTTGCAGAAAGAAGCAAGATGGGTGCACAAATTTGCAAGAGAGGTGCAGAAAGAAGCAAGAGCAGTACAGAAAGAACCAACAGAGGAGCAGAAAGAGGCAAGAGGGGTACAGAAGGACGCAAGAGAAGTGGAGAAAGAAGTAACAGAGATGCAGTAGGAGGCAAGAGAACTGCAGAAAGAGGCATGTGAGTTGCAGAAACAGGCAAGAGATGTACAGAAAGAGGGAACAGGGGTTTAGAAACAGGCAAGAGAGGTGCAGAAAGAGGGAACAGGGGTGCAGAAAGAGGCAAGAGATATGCAGAAAGATGGAAGAGGGGTACAGAAAGAGGCAAGAGGGGTGCAGGAAGAGGCAAGAGGGATGCAGAAAGAAGCAACAGAGGTGCAGAAAGAGGCAAGAGAAGGGCAGAAACAGGCAAGAAAAGTGCTGAAAGAGGCAAGAGAAGTGCTGAAAGAAGCAACAAATGTGCAGAAAGAAGCAAGAGAAGTGATGAAAGAGACGAGATTTGCACAAAGACACAAGAGAGGTGCAGAAAAAAGCAAGAGAAGTACGAAAGAGGCAGGTGAGGTGCAGAAAAAGGCAAGAGAAGTGCAGAAAGAGGTAAGAGCGGTGTAAAAAGAAGCAAGTGAGACACAGAAACAGACAAGAGCTGTGCAGAAAGAGGTAAGAGAAGTGCAGAAAGAAGCAACAGAGGTGCAAAAGGAGGCAAGAGAACTAGAGAAAGAGGCAAGAGAGTTGCAGAAACAGGCAAGAGAGGTGCAGATAGAAGCAAGAGAAGTGCAGATAGAAGCAATAGAGGTACAGAAATAGGCAAGAAAAGTGCCGAAAGAAGTAACATAGGTGCTGTCAAGGACCACACACTCTTACCTGCTTAGATGCGTGGTGTTGAGTTTCGCAGAGATGCAATGACCAATTCCCTGAAATCTATATTATAACCGGGTAAGGTTAATATTTAACACTAGTTACTCTATAGAGATTGAGGAGGAGGGCCGGATACCGGACGTAGTTGTTGTGGAAGCTTGCTGTCGACCTGCGAGGCAACAAGGAATATAGTTGAGTACTTGTGTCCTGATATCGTGATTACACACCTTTAATCTATCACTGTTTCATGGATTTGGTGACATACTAAAAGAAGCCTACCTGCGAGCAGAAGTAGTAATGCCTACGTCCGGGTATGTCTTTAGGAAACTGGTTGGCTGAGACGAAGGGGCGAAGAGCGTGTTTTCCCCTTCTGGTCGTGAAGTCTTAGTAGCTTTAAATAACAAAAGAGATTCCTATGAGTGGGTGTTATTCTGGCACTATACGTAATTAAACACTATTTTATACATGATCATTAATCAACCTTCTTATGTACTCACAGGCATATTAGACTCTCTATGTTTATTACCAGTGGTTACCAGCTCCTGAGAAAAATAAGTAAAATGCAGACAAACCAACAATATGCTTTAAAATAAGCGTATGAAATTGTAAACTTGACTTATTGTCCTTTTACATCTTTTCATTTTGTAAGTTTCTTAGTAACAATGTCCATTAGTCTTTAAAGCTGCTGAGCTGCTTTAAAAGGTTCCAAAAATTTACTGTTTCTTTCTTGCGTAGGGCGCCAGAATAAACATGTACTTAGCTTTCTCTTTCTTGTTTTGCAGGTCCGAGCGTAGCCGAAGATAAGAGGATTCCCCAGGTGCTGCCAAAGAGAAGAGGATTCCCCAGGAAGTCGAGCCGCAGAGGAGAACGTGCAGCGCTGGATTCCGAAGGTAAGTGGTTCACAAGATGCTGCACGCGCTCCCTATCGGATGCAGTACGGAAGGCCAAGCGTCTTCTAGAACACGGGTGTGGTCTTTTATAGACGGACAACACCCGACCGCACCCGCACATTTCTTCACGTTCTTTCTGAACGTGAGGACGCGCCTTTGCTTACTAACCTGGTATTTCTACAGAGGTCCATCGGAAAGCGTCCTTTTTCTCAAGCGCTTTCCAAAGTTCAAAATGGCTCAGACTTGTCCCTCTGAACTCGCCGGTTTTTAACAGTGCTATAATGACGATATCGCTATCAATGAAACCATATCTCCTTGCAAAGTAAACATGGTAAAACATGGTGAACCAATTATTAAACAGCATAATACTTTCGCCAATAAGCATTGTACAAATTGTTATACATAATTATACATACATTTTACACCACATAAAGGAGTGCAGGTGCACGGGATAGGGGTGGGTTTTTATTAACCAAAAACTGGAGTAGTGTTATATACTCCATTCATGACAGTACTCCCCTCTCAAGATCCCTCCTAAAACCATTGGGATAGGCTTTGGTTTCTTTGGGTATTGGTTATGAAATGATTTTATAAGTCGAGGAGCGTTTTTTAAATGCTCTAGGGGTTCCCAGGAACGCTCTTCGGGACCATAGCCTTTCCAGTCGACTAAATAAAACAATCGTCCATGAATCCTTTTGGCATCTAAAATTCTTTTTACTTCAAATTCTGGAACCCCCTCTATCATAACAGGAGGGGGAGGTGCATTCATGCGCATTTTTGGATGACAAGGCTTTAGTAAAGAAACATGGAAGACAGGATGAAAGCGATATTGCTGCGGCAGAGTCAATTTTACACAAACAGGGTTAATAAGTCGTTCCACAAAGAATGGGCCTATGTATCTAGGAGTGAATTTTTTGTTTCCTTTAATTCGCAAATTTTTTGTGGCTAGCCAAACTCTATCCCCGATTTGATAAGAAGGCTGAACAGAGTGATGTTTATCAGCAAAGGTCTTTTGACTTTCTTTTGTTTTTGCTAACTGGAATTTTGCGGTTTGATGAATGGAGTCTAACTTAGTTAAAAGGTCATCAATAGATGGAACTTCCTCTAACACTAACTCTTGGTCAGGGATAGTCTTAGGGTGATAACCATAGGTACAAAAAAAAGGAGACATATTGAGAGATGAATGATCTTCATTATTGTAAGCGAACTCTAAGGCCCATAAAACATCTGACCATTCCTCTTGATGATCTCTTAACACGCATCGTAAAAATTGTTCTATTGTCTGGTTAGTGCGTTCAGTTAAGCCATCTGTCTGTGGGTGATAGCTTGATGACAAGCGTACGTCCATTTTTAAGGCCTTACTCAAATTTTTCCAGACATGGGAAATTAATTGAGGTCCTCTATCGGAAATTACCACAGATGGAATTCCATGCAAACGAATTACATTTTTTGCTAATAGTTCTGATAATTCTAGGGCTGATGGCATTTTCTTTAGAGGGATGAAATGAGCCATACGAGTGAATTGATCCACTACTGTTAAAATTGCTGTATAACCTTGTTTTGTCGGGGGAAGTTCTACTATAAAATCTAAGGAGATTGTATGCCACGGCTGAGGAGGGATTGGTAGTGGTTGTAAAAGACCACTGGGGGCTTGATGTAAAGATTTATTCTGAGAACAGGTACTACAGGTTTCTACATATTGTTTGATATCAATAAACATAGAAGGCCACCAGAATTTCCTCTTAATTAAATGCTAAGTCTTTGTAATACCGGGGTGGGCAGCCAAAACAGTGTCATGATGCAATTCTATAACAGTTCTTTGAAGTGACAATGTTGGCACAATAACCTGATCATTCATGTATAACAATCCGTTTCTCCATTGTACAGATGGATACAGTAGTTCCCAATCATTCTTTGATTTTGTGGTTACAATGTTTTCTATTTCCTGAATTATGTCTGTTGCTATAAGACCTGCTTGAAAACATGATGGAGGCAGAATGGGTTGTAAATCAGCATTAGTCTCATTTTCCGTCTCTTTTCCCCTATTCGGGATAAAGCGTCAGCCTTATGGTTTTCTTTGCCTGTTCGAAATGTGATAATAAAGTCATAATCATTAAAAAATAATGTCCAACGTAATTGTCTGGCTGATAAAGCTTTTACAGATCTTAAGGATTGCAAATTTCTGTGATCAGTATAAATAGTGATTGGATGGCGAGCCCCCAACAAGTAATGGCACCATTCTTCAAAAACTGCCTTTATTGCCAATAACTCTTTGTCTGCGATGGCATAATTTTGTTCTGCAGCAGACAATTTTCTTGAATAATATGGGATGGGGTGCATTTGACCTGTGTTTTTATTTCTTTGAGATAAAATCCCTCCCAAAGCAAACTGTGAAGCATCGGCTTCTATGATAAATGGGCTGGAAGGATCTGGGTGTCCCAAGATGGGCGCTGAAGTGAACAATTCTTTTAGCTCACTGAAGGTTTTTTCTGCAGCTTCATTCCATTCAAACTGTACACCTTTTCGAAGTAGTTTGGTAATCGGTGTAATAATCTGTGAGAAATTTCAAATGAAGCGTCTATAAAAGTTTGCAAAGCCTAAAAAGCTCTGAATCTGTTTGACTGAGGTAGGACTGGGCCAGGAACTTACTGCTTCAACCTTTTTTGGGTCCATTTCTATGCCCGATGGACTGAGTAGATATCCCAAAAATTCTACTTTGGACACATGAAACATGCTCTTTTCAAATCTTACAAATAGTGAGTTTTGTAGTAGTTGTTGTAGAATGGCGCGTACTTGTTTTACATGCTCTTCAGAATTCCTAGAATAAATAAGAATGTCATCTATGTAGACGACACAACATACATCAATGAATTCGTGCAAGACCTCATTTATAAAAAATTGGAAAGCAGCAGGAGCGTTGCAGAGTCCGAAGGGCATAACTTGATATTCAAAAAGACCGATCTTGGTGCGGAAGGTGGTCTTCCATTCGTCGCCCTCTCGGACTCGCACTAAATGATATGCTCTGCGCAGATCCAATTTTGTATAAATGGTTGCCTCTTTTACTTGATCTAATAAGGTTGGAATTAGAGGCAGAGGATATCGATTTTTAACAGTTACTTTGTTCAAAGCTCTATAATCGATGCACGTGCGCAGGTCCCCCCCTTCTTGGGATGAAAAATAAAGGGGAAGAGACCGGGGATTTTGAATGTCTGATGAAACCATTTGCCAAATATTCATCTAAATAAGTCCTTAAATAGTAATTTTCCTTTTCCGTCAGTGCATAGATGCGACTACACGGAAGTGTTTCACCTGGAACTAAATCTATTTGACAATCAAAATCTCGATGTGGAGGCAAGGTGTTAGCCTTCTTTTTATCAAATACATTGAGCAAATCATTATACTCTGATGGAACTCCTTCAAGGATTAATACACTTTGTGTTTCTTTCGGAAAGTCATACCCTTGAATAGTATCATTGGTGGTTGGAATATGAAAACAATTGGTGTGACAAAATGAGGAATAGAAAGTAATGGTTTTCTTCACCCAATCAATCCCAGGATTATGGTGGATTAACCACGGGATTCCCAAAATGAGCCTAAACTGAGGTGCGTCAATGACATCGGAGGTAATAACTTCTTTATGAGAAGGAGAACTTGACATTTGTAACTGTTCAGTATGGTATTGAATGGGTCCAGATGTAAGTTCCTTACCATCAACAGCTCGAACGATTTCAGGTTGGGATTTCGGTATGGTTTTTAAACCTAATTTTTTCATGAAATGGGTATCAATAAAGTTTGCTGTGGCTCCGGAATCTATTAATGCGTCCACTATCCACGATCGATTAGGATCGTCAGTGGCTGTGAGTTTTACTTGTATACAAAGATGGCGAAATGACTCTGTGGGATCTGTGGAGGCCAAGGTACAAGGTTCACTCGACAAATTGACCTCACTCTTTGTCGAGTTACTTAGTTTTCCGACTCAGCTTGGACTATAGGTACCTGTGATGATTTAATTTTATTTTTGTTGGGCCGTGTGGGACACTCTTTTACAAAATGCCCCGTTTTACCACAATAAAGGCATTGATTAAGTTTACGTCTCTTTTCTTTTTCTTCCTTGGAAAGGGGGCCACGTATTGTACCAATTTGCATAGGTTCTTCTTGGTCGGGTTTATTTATTGGATCCTTTACAGGAGCTATTTTGTCCTTGCTTATGAAAAGCTTATGATCACTTCTTCCACGCTCTTCCCTTCTTTCAGATATTCTATGATTTAATTTTACCACTAGGTCAATGAATTCGCTGCAATCAGTGGGAGGATCTAGAATCTGTGCTAACATGTCCTTTAATTCGTCTTTTAATCCTCTGTAAAAGAGAGAAATTCGTTTTTCTTGGGGCCAATTGGTTTCCAATATAAGACGATTAAAGAGAGAAATGTAATGAATTAGTTCCGTAGAACCTTGTTTTAAATTCAAAAGTTCGTTGTCTGCAGATTGTACAAAAACGTGTTTAGCAAACAACTTTGTCATAGTTTGTTTGAATAGTCTAAAATTATACAACATAGGGTCGTCACTATCTACCAAGGGGACGGACCATAAGGCGGCATCTCCTCCTAAATAGGAGAGAATAAAGGCCACTTTAGATGAATCGTCAGGAAAGGCTGCTGGTTTCGCAATGAAATGAAGATGACATTGGTTCATAAAAATTGTAAATTTATTACAATCACCGTAAAAACGTTCTGGTTGAGCTAAGGGCACCGCCACTGGGGTTATAACCTGGATTTGGGGCGAAGCACTAGAACCAGCTGAAGCACTTGGAGCTGCTGCAAATGAGGATGGTTTTAAGACGGGCTTTTGTATTGCTCCCTGTAAATTTGTTACGTCTCTACGTAAAGCAGCATTTTCATTTTTTAAATCTCGTAGCATAGCAGCTATATCCTGTAGACTAATGTCTTGTGCTGGATTCATTGCTGGATTCATTGCGTCTGGGCAAAACTATTAACGTGGGCTTGGCCTTATGTCAAGGACCACACATTCTTACCTGCTTAGATGCGTGGTGTTGAGTTTCGCAGAGACGCAATGACCAACTTCCCTGAAATCTATATTATAACCGGCGTAAGGTTAATATTTAACACTAGTTACTCTATAGAGATTGGGGAGGAGGGCCGGATACCGGACGTAGTTGTTGTGGAAGCTTGCTGTCGACCTGCGAGGCAACAAGGAATATAGTTGAGTACTTGTGTCCTGATATCGTGATTACACACCTTTAATCTATCACTGTTTCATGGATTTGGTGACGTACTAAAAGAAGCCTACCTGCGAGCAGAAGTAGTAATGCCTATGTCCGCGTATGTCTTTAGGAAACTGGTTGGCTGAGATGAAGGGGCGAAGAGCGCGTTTTCCCCTTCTGGTCGTGAAGTCTTAGTAGCTTTAAATAACAAAAGAGATTCCTATGAGTGGGTGTTATTCTGGCACTATACGTAATTAAACACTATTTTATACATGATCATTAATCAACCTTCTTATGTACTCACAGGCATATTAGACTCTCTATGTTGATTACCAGTGGTTACCAGCTCCTGAGAAAAATAAGTAAAATGCAGACAAACCAACAATATGCTTTAAAATAAGCGTATGAAATTGTAAACTTGACTTATTGTCCTTTTACATCTTTTCATTTTGTAAGTTTCTTAGTAACAATGTCCATTAGTCTTTAAAGCTGCTGAGCTGCTTTAAAAGGTTCCAAAAATTAACTGTTTCTTTCGTAGGGCGCCAGAATAAACATGTACTTAGCTTTCTCTTTCTTGTTTTGCAGGTCCGAGCGTAGCCGAAGAGAAGAGGATTCCCCAGGCGCTGCCAAAGAGAAGAGGATTCCCCAGGAAGTCAAGCCACGGAGGAGAACGTGCAGCGCTGGACTCCGAAGGTAAGTGGTTCACAAGATGCTGCACGCGCTCCCTATCGGATGCAGTACGGAAGGCCAAGCGTCTTCTAGAACACGGGTGTGGTCTTTTATAGATGGACCACACCCGACCGCACCTGCACGTCTCTTCACGTTCTTTCTGAACGTGAGGACGCGCCTTTGCTTACTAACCCGGTATTTCTACAGAGGTCCATCGGAAAGCGTCCTTTTTCTCAAGCACTTTCCAAAGTTCAAAATGGCTCAGACTTGTCCCTCTGAACTCGCCGTTTTTTAACAGTGCTATAATAACGATATCAGCTATCAATGAAACCATATCTCCTTGCAAAGTAAACATGGTAAAACATGGTGAACCAATTATTAAACAGCATAATACTTTCACCAATAAGCATTGTACAAATTGTTATACATAATTATACATACATTTTACACCACATAAAGGAGTGCAGGTGCACGGGATAGGGGTGGGTTTTTATTAACCAAAAAGTAGTGTTATATACTCCATTCATGACAGGTGCAGAAAGAAGTAAGAGAAGTGCAGAAAGGTGGAACAGAAATGCAGAAAGAGGCAAGAGAAGTGCAGAAAGAAGCAACAGAAGCAACAGAAGCGCAGAATGAAGCAACAGAAGTGCAGAAAGAAGCAACAGAGGTGCAGCAAGGGGCAATTGATGTGCATAAAGAGGCAAGAGGGGTGCACAAAGAGACAAGGGAGGTGCATAAAGAGGTAAGAGGGGTGCAGAAAGAGGCAAGAACGGTGCAGAAAGAAGCAAGAGAGGTACAGAAAGAAGCAAGAGAAGTACAGAATGAAGCAACAGGGGTGCTGAAAGAAGCAAGAGAGGTACAGAAAGAGGTAAGTGAGGTGCAGAAACAGGCAAGAGGGCTGCATAAAGAGGCAAGAGAAGTGCAGAAAGAAGCAAGAGAAGTACAGAATGAAGCAACAGTGGTGCAGAAAGAGGCAAGTGAGGTGCAGAAAGAGGCAAGAAAAGTACATAAAGAAGCAAGAGAAGTACAGAATGAAGCAGCAGGAGTGCAGAAAGAGGCAAGAGTGGTGCAGAAACAGGCAAGAGGGGTATAGAAAGAGGCAAGAGAAGTGCAGAAAGAAGCAAGAGAAGTATAGAATGAAGCAACAGCGGTGCAGAAAGAGGCAAGTGAGGTGCAGAAAGAGGCAAGAGAAGTACATAAAGAGGCAAGAGAGGTGCAGAAAGAGGCAAGTGAGGTGCAGAAACAGGCAAGAGGGGTGCAGAAAGAGGCAAGAGAAGTGCTAAAAGAAGCAACATAGGTACAGGAAGAGGCAAGACAACTGCAGAAAGAGGCAAGAGAGTTGCAGAAACACGCAAGAGAGGTGAAGAAAGAGGAAAGAGGGGTACAGAAAGAGGCAAGATGGGTGCAGAAAGAAGCAAGAGAGGTATGGAAAAAGGCAAGAGAAGTGCAGAAAAAACCAACGGAGGTGAAGAAAGAGGCAAGAGGGGTGTAGAAAGAGGCAAGAGAAGTGCAGAAAGAAGCAACAGAGGAGCAGAAAGAGGTAAGAGAACTGCAGAAAGAGGCAAGAGAGTTGCAGAAACAGGCAAAAGAGGTGCAGAAAGAGGGAACAGGGGTGCAGACAGAGGCAAGAGAGGTGAGGAAAGAGGGAAGAGGGGTGCAGAAAGAACTAACAGAGGTGCAGAAAGAGGCAAGAGGGGTGCAGAAGGAGGCAAGATAAATGCAGAAAGAAGCAAAAGAGGTGCAGAAAGAGGCAAGAAGGGTGCAGAAAGAGGCAAGCGAAGTACAGAAAGAAGCAACAGAGGTGCAGAAAGAGGCAAGTGAGTTGCAGACACATGCAAGAGAGGTGCAGAAAAAGGGAACAGGGGTGCAGAAAGAGGCAAGAGAGGTGCAGAAAGAGAGAAAAGGGATGCAGAAAGAGGCAAGAGGAGTACAGAAAGAAGCAGGAGAGGTGTAGAAAGATGCAAGAGAAGTGCAGATAGAAGCAACAGAGGTGCAGAAAGAGGCAAGTGAGTTGCAGACACATGCAAGAGAGGTGCAGAAAAAGGGAACAGGGGTGCAGAAAGAGGCAAGAGAGGTGCAGAAAGAGAGAAAAGGGATGCAGAAAGAGGCAAGAGGGGTACAGAAAGAAGCAGGAGAGGTGTAGAAAGATGCAAGAGAAGTGCAGATAGAAGCAACAGAGGTGCAGAAAGAGCCAAGAGAAGTGCTGAAAGAAGCAACAGAGGTGCAGAAAGAAGTAAGAGAAGTGCAAAAAGATGGAACAGAAATGCAGAAAGAGGCAAGAGAAGTACAGAATGAAGCAACAGCGGTGCAGAAAGAGGCAAGTGAGGTGCAGAAAGAGGCAAGTGAGGTGCAGAAAGAAGCAAGAGAAGTACATAAAGAGGCAAGAGAGGTGCATAAAGAGGCAAGTGAGGTATAGAAACAGGTAAGAGGGATGCAGAAAGAGGCAAGAGAAATACAGAAAGAAGCAACATAGGTGCAGAAAGAGGCAAGAGAACTGCAGAAAGAGGCAAGAGAGTTGCAGAAACACACAAGAGAGGTGAAGAAAGAGGGGCACAGAAAGAGGCAAAAGGGGTACAGAACAGAGAGGTGTAGAAAAAAGCAAGAGAGGTGCAGAAAGAACCAACGGAGGTGTAGAAAGAGGCAAAAGGGGTGCAGAAAGAGGCACAAGAAGTACAGAAAGAAGCAACAGAGTAGCAGAAAGAGGCATGAGAACTGCAGAAAGAGGCAAGAGAGTTACAGAAACAGGCAAAAGAGGTGGAGAAAGAGGGAACGGGGTGCAGACAGAGGCAAGAGAGGTGCAGAAAGAGGGAAGAGGGGTGCAGAAAGAACTAACAGAGGTGCAGAAAGAGGCAAGAGGGGTGCAGAAAGAGGCAAGAGAAGTGCAGAAAGAGGCAAGAAGGATACAGAAAGAGGCAAGAGAAGTAAAGAAAGAAGCAACAGAGTTGCAAAAACAGGCAAAAGATGTGCAGAAAGAGGGGACACGGGTGCAAACAGAGGCAAGAGAGGTGCAGAAAGAAGAAAGAAGGGTGCACAAAGAGGCAAGAGGGGTACAGAAATTTGCAAGAGAGGTGCAGAAAGAAGCAACAGAGGTGCAGAAAGAGGTAAGAGGAGTAACCGTGGGCAATGAACTCTGCTCCGCTAGCGGAGGTTGCGGAGATTTGCTAACTACGCATTAAATTGAACACACGGAATTCATGCAAAAACTCCAACTCTGCCATGTAGCGGAGTTAGCTACTGCACCCACAACCCTTTGATAAAACAACTTTACCTTTACATGCTAAAAAGCATGCAATCAATTCACAAAAGTGAGCTTTGAAAAATATTAGGCAATGAGAGAGGTGATGATTTTGGGGTCCCCCCTAACCTAGGGGGAGGACCAAGCAGATGCTTTGAACACAAAGAGCATATCATGCTGAATAATTCGGTGGTGGGCCCACCCTCCTAGGACCACCCTCCTAGGACCACCCCAAGCAAAGTTATGGGCAAAAATACAATGCCAACCAAAAGCCCAGCAAAGCATTATGGGGCGAGATTCTAGAGTGCAGTGAATATTATAGTATTAGCTCTCAGCTGAGCCGGGAGAGCAGCTGCCGCTTGAGGAATATTTTGATATTGAATACTATAATATTCACTGCACTCTAGAATCTCGTCCCATAATGCTTTGCAGGGCCTTTGGTTGGGATTGTATTTTTGCCCATAACTGTGCTTGGGGTGGTCCTAAGAGGATGGGACTACCGCCGAATCGTTCAGCATGATGTGCTCTTTGTGCTCAAGGCATCTGCTTGGTTCTCTCCCTAGGTTAGGGAGGACCCAAAAATCATCACCTCTCTCACTGCTTGCAATTATTTCATTTTCACTTTTGTGAAATGACTATATGCATTTTAGCATGTAAAGATAGCGTTATGCTATATTTTCATTTTCACTTTTGTGAGATGACTATATGCATTTTAGCATGTAAAGATAGAGTTACTTGTTGTTTTACTAAAGGTATCTGAGGTTTCTATTTTATTAATTTGGATAAGATGAGCTTCACCAAGTTTTGTGGGTTGCTGAAATTTGCTAACTGTGCATTACATTGAAAACAGGAATGTATGCAATAACTCTGGAGTTCGCCACAACCCTTTGATAAAACAACTTTACCTTTACATGCTGAACAGCATATAACCAATTCACAAAAGTGAGCTTTGAAAAATATCAGGCAATGAGAGAGGTGATGATTTTGGGGTCCCCCCTAACCTAGGGGGAGGACCAAGCAGATGCCTTGAACATAAAGAGCATATCATGCTGAACGATTCTGCACTCATAAGGACTGACCCTGCTGCAAACTTTGGGCTTCACAAAAGAGGACTTTGCTCTGCATAAAGGTTTAAGGAATGGACTCCAAGAAAACAACAGGTACAAAAGATCTTAAAGAGTCACCTGGAACAATTTCACCAAGAAGAGCTCAGCTAACCAGCGTCCAGGGGACCTTTAAGGATTTGGCCAGGTGCATTGCGGGAAGAGTAGTACCACCTCTCCAAGGAGCAAATCAGAGCTGTGGAACCTTGGCTGGTGTTGTGGACACTTCAAGACTGAATGGACCTTCTAGAAGAAGGTCAAGAAGTTTGGATTCATTTGGAGAATTTTTGGTAAAAAGCTCCATATGTTGACAGACCTGTCGTCAAGAGTCAAACCGGCGATGTCGAACCGCGACTTTGCCAGAAATTCAGGTTTGCCCCACTGAAAGCTCCGGAGCTCTTCGTTGTTGATGATGAGAACCAAGACCTCTAGGAATCACCAGGGCCTTGTGCTAAAGGAAGCTGCTGCTGTTGAACTGCAACCTGGCTTGCCGAGGAGACTCACTCGACGTCGAGAGAAAAAGAACCAAAAAAGTGCCTAAGGTTGAAGGCAAAATTTGGACCGCCCACAACCATCACATTGTATCCGACCCATGCTCCATTTGAGTCAGCCTTAACACTTTGACTTCGTCCCGGCCAAGTGCGACCAAATGTCCCCGGTTGGGTCTTTATGCTTTTAAGCACTAGAAAGCAAATTTTTTATATTTAGGGGCCGATTACGATACCACACATAAAGGCTCCAGCCTGCGGTCGGAGCCTTTAGGCCCTCATCGTAATGGGCTGGTCGGTTTACTTTCCAACCGCCTAATTAAGATATAGGCGGTCGGAAAGTAAACCGGCCAGTCATTCTGGCTGGCTTCCGAAGGGCTCAGAGAGCCCGTCCCTCAGTAGGAATCCGGCCTGTAATCTCAAGTGCGGGTCTTTCTGCCCTTGAGATTACGATCCCGGTTTCCGACATGGTTTCCATGCCGGTATGTCTGGAAATCTTGTTAGGGGGCCACCAGGAGGGCACCCTTTGGTGCACGGCCTCCGGTTGGAGGCTAAGGGGGCACCTATGGTGCCCTCCTGTTGATCCCTGCACCCTGTGGCAGGCCCCTTGAGGTGCCTGCCATAGGGTGCAGGGATGAACCGCACCTCCCATTTTACTATGGGAGCATACATTACGGCCGGTTTACAGCCGTAATGCATGCTCCTATAGTGAAATACAGGAATGCGACTGAACAGTGTTCGGTCGCATCCTAATGGGGCTGTCGGGACTGCCGAATGGCTGTCGGTCGGTCCCATGACCAAGTTGGCGTCAGGTGGAAGTAATTCCGCCCGAGATCATAATAAGCCCCTTAATCTTCAAAAGTTCATATCTTTGATTCCCTACATTGGATTTTTGTTGTTCCGGTGTCCTTTTAATCATAACAATATTTCCTATTTTTATCAATTGGTGTTGGATTTTTGTTGTGTGATGTGTCTTACTTATTTATTGTTATTGGTGTTTTACACATCTGTCTCCTAAGATAAGTGTGACTGCTTGTGAGCCACGCTACCAAGGTTTGAGCAAGGAATGAGCAAGGACTAATTTATTGCGACCTTACTGGTCCTTATTTGTGATTGTGGTGTTGTTACTAGCTGCACCTACTAACAAACCACCTTCCCACAGGACTACTCAGTTTGAATAAGGAAGGCTGGGAGCAAGCGCCCAAGAAGCTACCCAAGGATGTAGTTAGCTACATGCTGGCATTTTGCAACCACACAGCCCACTTCCAGAAATTCACACAGGAGAATCGGGAAGCTAGCCAGGAGGACATGAAATGCGGGTATGACCACAATACCACTCTGTTTGAGTTTCAGCCTGGTCAAAAAGTGTGGGTCATGGAGCTCAGGCCACTGCAAGACCGCTGTTCTGGGCCTTATCAGCTGAAAAAGCGCAAGAGTGATGTAACCTACTTGGTGGACGTCAAAACTCTCAGGCTCCCTTTAGGGGGCCTTCATGTCAATTGCCTTAAGCCCCACTTCTGAGGTCTGAACTTGCCAAGTTTTTGGTTACTGATGATAGGATGTAAGAAGAGAGTAAACCCTGACCTCCTTTCTTCCAAGGAGCAGGAATGTCAGTGGAGGGTGTAAGTTTTTCCCCTACACTAACCCTAGATCAACAGACATTCTGCCAGCAGTTACTAGGAGAGTTTGCCTCTATGTTCTCACTTATCCCAGGGGTCACTACATGGTACATCCCTGATAGTGATACTGGGGACAGCATGCTTGTTAAGTACAAAATGTACAGGTTATCTGACAAGGTAAGAGATGCTGGCGTTAGAGGTTATTGAGCCCTCAAACAGCTCAGCCCAGTAGTGTTGGTCTCCAAGGCTTCCCCACCAGGTGTCAGACCTGAACTCTGGTTCTGTGTGGACTACCATGGGCTCAATGCGGTCACCAAGACTGATGCATACCCTATCTCCAGAGCTGATGAGCTCACAGATAGGCTAGGAGCTGCCAAGTTCCTCAGCAGATTTGACTTAACTTCTGGTTACTAGCAGATTGCTAAAGAGATTCTCAACACCAGAAAGGCACTTCCAGTTCTGGGTCATGCCTTTTGGGTTGAAGAACACCCCTGCCACCTTCCAGAGGTTAGTCCACCAGGTCCTGGCTGGGTTGGAAAACATCAGTGTTGCCTACCTAGATGACATTGCGGACTTCAGTTCTAGGTCTGAGGACCACTTGCACCACCTCAAGGAAGTGCTTCAGGCTCTGCAGAATGCAGGCCTGATTATCAAGACCAGTAAGTGCCAGATGGGCAGGATTATGTGGTCTACATGGGACACCAAGTAGGGGGCGACAAGGTGCATCCCCTTCAGCAAAAGACTGAAACCATTATGGCTTGGGAACTCCCCCCCAAGACCCAGACAGAAAAGATAGCCTACTTAGGTCACCCTGGCTATTACAGGATATTCATCAAGGGGTATGGCACCATTGTTGCCCCCTTGACAGAGCTGACTTCCAAGAAGCAGCCACGTCAGGTGATCTGGACACAGGCATGTCAGAAAGCTTTTGACACCCTGAAGGAAGCCATGTGCACAGCACCCATGCTCAAAGTGCTTGACTTCTCCCAAGAATTCATGGTGCTGACAGGCGCCTCTGAGCATAGCCTTAGGGCCATGCTCTCACAGCTTAATAAAGAGGGCCTGGATCAAACTGTAGCCTTTATCAGTAGAACAGAGGTGGTGCACAATAGAAAGGGAAGCCTTTACTGTGGTCTGGGCGCTGAAGAAGCTAAAGCAATACCTGTTTGGTTAATGCAAATGAAGGGTGAGAATCCCAAACTATTGAGGTGGTCCATCTCCCTACAGAGAATGTACTTTATGGTTGAAAACTGTCCTGGAACAGATCACGGCAATGCTGAAAGTCTCTCCAGGTTCTTCTGCCTTAGTGAGGAGAACTTTCAAGGTGTTGTGTAGTTCCTACAAATCTATATAGGATCTGCGCGTTTAGCCAACATGAAATGAGGGACTGGTGTCGAGACTGATTCCAGACACCCTCAAAGGATGTTAGTCTGTTTGTCCAGCTAGCTCACAGTGCTACTAGCCCCTCTTACCAAGGAGCGAGTAGCTCCTGACAACTATCGAACATGACAACCCTAACCCTTCAGGGATCGTGGAAATAGCACAGTACTTTTCGCTCAGTCACTCGTGCTCACTTTGTCTCAGAGAGATACACAGAATAAACGGTGGGGACGTTTTCAACAAGTATTTATTGAACCAGTGTCATTCTAGTACAAAAAACGTGTGCTGCAACAACCATGAGACAAAAACAGATATATACGGTTATAAGCACCAGCAGAGTAAAGAAAAGGTAGAATTCTACCATAGTGCTAAAACAATGAATATATGAAGGCATATAAATACATGACAGTAATAATGCGTACTCCTACGATGCAAACCCTAACTAGATGTACCTAAGTGTACCTAGCATGTATATAGGTGTAGAGCCAAGAATCCCCTTAGGATAGAGCCAACCCCATTACCTGATGTGGCAGAGCGAAGGACCCTGTTGTGGCCACGAGATGGACACCCCGCGAGTGTCTGTGTTGAGGAACCTCAGCGTCTCGCGTCAGCATGTCAGCATGGAAGTCTTTCTCCTCTGGCTTGCCCACCGAAGATGTGGTGCTTATATACCCGAAAGGTACCCTCAGGGGTTCTATCTAGAAGTGTACTATGGGCAGGTCGGGCAAGGATAATGATAGAGGTGACCCTTATACAGATCTATTATGCAGAAGATGGTAATCCTGCTGTGATAATGAGAATCCTCATGCATAATACATGAGGCTAGTTTTCAGAGAAAACCACACGACAGTCATGTAGCACCTAACTAGGTAAAAGGTTAGTGTCAGACCCATTATGTAGAACAATGGTAGGACAGATGTAGGTAAAAGGTCGTGTAACTACCTAGGCCTATATTGGGGTACATTTCGGTTCATAACAAAGGGGTAGGTTAGCTCTCCCCACTTTCCGCTGAGGGGGGACAAGTGTTAGACCTGGCATCCTTAGCATGGTTTCCCCTGCCTTTTGACTTCTGACCTCTGTTTTTGACTGTTGCTGCAGACTTTGTTTTTGCTGGCTTTAGGAATCTGGGAACATTACCAATGCTAACCAGTGATAAAGTGCATGTGCTCTTTTCTTAAAACATTGTAACATTGGTTTATCCACAATTAGCATATTTTATTTACTTATACGTCCTTAATAAAGTGAACTACATGTGTCCAGGGCAAGTACATTAAATGCTTCTAGTGAGCTTGCAGCACTGATTGTGCAACCCACTTAAGTAGCCCTTTAAACATGTCTCAGGCCTGCCACTGCTGAGCCTGTGTGTACAGTTTTAAACTGCCATGCTGGCCTAGCAAGTTAACCCTCTTTCTGGGCCCAAACCTTCCTTTTTAATACATATGTCATCCCTAAGGTAGGCCGTGGACAGGCTAAGGGCTAAGGGCTTACTCAAGGCTTGTTAAGCATTACCTCTGGAAAGAAGGTGATCACAGTAGCATACTGGCAGGTATCATGAAAACTCTTAATTACTCTCTTGGGTCTAGCTGTTCCACTGTGTGAAGGCTAGGAGACTCTAATCAGAACTTGCATTCCCATTCATATGTGAGCAAGGAAAGCCACACACTAGGCTCTTGTTTGCAAAGTCTTAGCATATAGCTCAATCACATCAGAGCCACAAAACTGATTGTATCTGATAAAAACTCTAGATACCACCTTTGAAAGCTTGGCCATCTGAGTACTAATTATTTGAATCACAATAGCACAGTGTTATAGCAAAGTTATATCGAAGCACACTGTTACTGAAATGTCAATTTTTCTTTCTCAGTGTTCACGTACAAGTCTAAAACCAGGAAATGCCTTTGACTATAACAAACACAAAATGCTTTTATGCAGCAGCATGCAAATGCCTTCTGACAACAGCGCAACTCTGGATTCTCAGTAACCCTGGGCGTAGTTCGCGAAGTAGCGCCACGCGAAGCTCCGCGAAGTGCACTTTGCACTACGCGAGCTACGCGTAGCACTACGCGAACTCCGTAGTGCGCTGCTCGCGATGATTGCACAGTGCCGGATGCTTGTCTGCACTGTGCAATCATTGAAAACGGCATCTTGCACAGTGCGAGCTGTCTTTTACTGCCGCTCGAGTAGATTTTTACTCGAGCGGCAGCTTTCTCAATGCGGACTGGTAGTATCTCATCGCGAGCGGTCGCGAGTATATGCGACCACTCGCAATGAGAAACCTGACCTCCCCGCGTTGAGAATCTCGCCGGGAGGTTTATTTTCCACGCTCGCGATCGGCAACTTGATGTTGCTGATCGCAAACGAGGAAAAAGTCTCGCCGGGTTGTCATTTTGCTTGCTTGCGGT
The DNA here is from genome assembly GCA_963921515.1 of Calotriton arnoldi. Lineage (NCBI taxonomy): Eukaryota > Metazoa > Chordata > Amphibia > Caudata > Salamandridae > Calotriton > Calotriton arnoldi. Next base: position 352,259 of record CAWUFW010011184.1, read on the forward strand.
CGCCAACTTGACGTTGAGGACCGCGAGCAAGCAAAAAATGACCGCTGCACTACGCTACGCGTGTTTGCACTGTGCTACGTGCAATTCACGCAGTGCGAAGTAGCGCAAACTTCGCAAACTACGCGAGCGTAGTGTAGTGCTTTGCGCAGGGTTAATTCTCAGTATGTGTTCAAGTGCTAGTTTGACCTACAGCGCGTTCTCGGGCACACATGGGCATTCAAGCATTGTTTACCTTACCGGGATTCTGTGACTGGATACAGTGCTCAGTCACTCACGAGCACTCAGGAACACTCAGATTCCCTCGACGATCCACAATCACAAGCAGTTGGCGGTGACAGCTGTCAGCTTCTAAAGGAGCGCCACACCCAAGAAGGCGCTTGAGAGTCAGGAACTCTTGTGGGACCATGCTGCTTTGGGAGTGAGTACTCGGGAAGCCTGCTATGATAACCTAATATGAGTCTGAGGGTCAGAGGCATGCACAAGATGGGCTTTCAATAATATAGCATGCAGCAGCATACCTATGAAACAGTTCAATACCATTACACACAGCAGTGCATAGGAAGGACTCTGCAGGGTCCCTGTTAACAACAGTGTCAATATCATTCAGTTAGCAACAATGCCAATTAGCCCTGGGCGGAGCTGGTGTAGTGCCTCTACGCGTAGCTCTACGGAGTTTGGAAAAAACTCTGTGGAGCTCCGCGTAGCTCCGCGTAGCTCCCTCCCCGCTCCCAAATGCTTTAAAAAGGTATAAAGAAGGCACTTACCTGTCTTTCTGCCACCTCCCGTGCCTCGCCGCTCTCCTTCCTGCTCCTCTCGCGTCCTCAACGTCCTTCTTAAAAAAAAAAAACACTACGTTGTAAGGCTTGCGCGTGCGCACTCGCAAGACATATAATGTAGTGTTTTTTTTTTTTTTAAGAAGGATGTCGAGACGCGAGAGGAGCAGGAAGGAGAGCAGCGAGGCACAGGAGGCTGCGGACATGCAGGTAAGTGCCTTATTTATACCTTTTTAAAGCATAATTGGGAGGGGGGGAGGGAGCGGCTAACTCCGCTCTGCCACGGAGGCAAAGTTTTGCCTGCCTCCGCGTTTGCCACGTAGCGCGTAGTAGGCAAATCTCCGCAAACTCCGCTGGCAGAGCTGAGTTACCCACCCAGGTTTAATGTCAATATCCTAATGCAGGGTATCAACATCAATATCATACTGCAGGGTCTTTATTAGTAACAATGTCAATATTACACAATGAAATGACATATCACACAATGTAATGTCATCGCACACAACACAGTAAAAAGGTCTCCAGGACATGAGGCTCTATCCTAGGGGTCGTGACAACAGTTTATAAATGTAATTTTCAATTGGGAAGAGATGGAACCCTCAAATTTGGTGTCTTTGGATCACAATTTAAAAACACAACATATGGTAAAGTTGGTTTTTAAATTGAAATTCTGTAAATGCCACTTCAGCAAGTTGGCATTTTCTTACTGTAACCATTTGGTGTCTTATGTCTGTCTCTGGAATACATGTCTGGGATGGGTGACAGCTGGCTTGCTGCATTTGTTCTCGACAGCCACAGACAAAGGAAGGGTAGGTGTGACTGAGAGGCCATCTGCATGCTGATGGGTCATCCTGAGATGGATGGGAGGGAGGACCTGACTATTACACCTGAAAGGGTTGTGTCATGTCACCACAAAAAGGGTTGCATACCCCCCTGTAGTGAATCTGGAGCCAGGGCAGGAAAGGCAGGGTCTTGTGCACTTCAAAGGCATTTTTTTAAAGTCTCCCTACTTAATAGGCTCAACTATGTATAAGTGCTGGACCTCTGACACCACAAACTCAGAACACTTCTGGAACTGAGAACATTCTACCAGGAAGAAGAACTGATGTGCTGCCAGGAGGGACTGTCACTTTGCTGAACTGCTTTGCTATATTGGCCTGCTACCTACTGCCTCTTGCCTGGGAGTGAGCAGGACTGGATTTGCATCTCTAGATGCCAGAACGAAAGTATCTCCACAGGCTTGTTGGCTTGCTTCCTGTTTCTGAAGTCTCATGGATATCGAAGACTTCACCCTTATACCAGCACCTGGACTCTGTCTGTTGTGTGTCTTGCTCTGCCAAGTGGTGCCACTCTAGTCCTGGGCCTTTGGAAGTGAGTTGTGAATGCTGCAACCCAGAAATTCCACGCATCGATGATGTTGCACCGATCGGACCCTTCGCATTTTCTTTGACACCGACTCATCGCCGCCGCTGCTAGAACCTTGGATTTCGCATCACTAATAGAGTGACGCATCGTTCCCTGTTTCCGATGCATCTCCGACTCTGTGTGGCTCGGCACCAATGCAACGCCATATGCTGCACGCATCACCTACAGCCTAGCGGTTTGATGCCGATACATCACCCAGATGTTCATTGCATTTTGCACCTTTACGCATCTTCAACTTTGCGCAGCTCAGACCCGATGCATCACCTACGTCTACGGGATCGACTGCAACGCACCGACTCCTTTGCTCCACGCATCACCCTTGAAGTTTACACATCCAAGGTACTGTTCAGCGGGCCAAAGCCAGTCCCTGTATCTGACCCGTGCTTTATTGGGGTCCGCCGGAACTTTTGGATTTGCCCCGGTCAAGCATGACAAGGTAGCCCTGGTTGGCACTATTTGCTTTTAAGCACAACAAAATAGTTTATTCTTTAAAAATTCATATCTTGACTTCTACTTATTGGATATTTTTCATTTTCTCATTTTGGTCTTGTTTTACCCATTTAGCGCTAATTGTTTCTATGCTCCACAAAACAGTTTATTCTTTAAAAATTCATATCTTGACTTCTACTTATTGTATATTTTTCATTTTGTCATTTTGGTCTTGTTTTACTAATAACAATATTGGTTATTTTTCTAAACTGGCATGGAATCCATTTGTGGTGCTTTCACTGTGTTCCTGTGTGTTGTGTGCACAAATACTTTACACATTGCCTTTTAGTTAAGCCTGACTTGGCAAGCTACCAGAGGGTGAGCGCAGGTTAATTTAGAGTTGATTTACTCTGACTAGGATTGTGGTTCCTGATTAGACAGGGTGACTACCTCTACCAACCATTAACCCAGTTTCTAACAGTGGGCATGTTGGAAAGTAGATTATTGGTAAGGGCAAATGTAGGTCTGCCACTGGCAATAAGGCCACTAACACATGATAGGACTCAGCATAGGTCTTAGAAAATTATTCCTATGCTCAACCCTTGGTAACGTGGCTGCGAGCAGACAGGCTTAACTTCAAAGACAGGTATGTAAAGCATTTAAAAACACCAATTCAGTAAATAATTAAGACACATCACATAATAAAAATCCAACACTAATTTATAAAAATAGGAAATATTTTTATCTTTAAAATGACACCAAAACGACAAACATCCAATGTAGGGAACCGAAGATATGAATTTTCAAAGATTTAATAAAATATAGCACTTAGAAGTTAATAGCACCATATTGGGATACCTCCTCGCGATAGACCGGGGCAAAGTCAAAGTTTCAGGCCGACCACGATGGAGCCCTGGGCAGCTCCAGCTTGCGGCAGGTCCCGGTCTCAGTTTCTACCTTCACACTTAGAAACTTTTCTGGAGCTTTTTCTCGCGAGGTCCCTCGAAGCTCCCAGCCAGTCCGGATCCGGTGACGGTTCGCCGGCTTGCCTTTCGACGAACTCCTGGTCAACTTCCCTGGAGCGGACTTAGAAACTTTTTCTTTAGCGCTTCAGCGGGGCAACCCAGGAACCCAGGCCGACACGCGATGGAAGACAGGCGGCTTGGCGTTCGCGGTTGCTCCTGGTCACCTTTTCTACGAGCGGACTTGGAAACTTTTCTGGAGCTTTTTCTCGCGGGCTCTCTCGATGCTCCTCATGTAGCCGGATCCGGTGAGGGTTCGCTGGCTTCAGATTTCTTCTACTCCCGGTCAAACTCTGGAAGTCGGACCGACGGAGCTTTTAGCGGGACGAACCTGGATGGCTTGGCCGACTCGCGGTTGAAGGCAGGCGGCTTGGCTGACCAGATTGAGTCGGTCCCTCTATGGAGCTTTTTTTCAAAGTTCCTCCAAAGTTCTCCAAACTTCTTGAACTTCTTCCTGAAGTTCCTCAAAGGGTCCCAAAGTGTCTCAAACTCACTCCAAGGGTCTGGAAGCTCCAAGATGGTCCTTAAAAGTTGAGGACTTCAGTTCCAACAATCCACTGGGACGTCACCCTTACAAATCCACTGGTAGTTCCCCAAGGTGCAGATTTAGTTGGTGATTTTCCAGATGAGCACTTTTAACCTGTAGTTTTCAGGGAGTCCACTCTTTAGTTCTTTTTCAGCAAAATAATCCACAGGGCTGTAGTTTCAGATGGTGCGGTTTTCAGAGGTCAGGCCTTAGAAATCTTTGCACAGCAAAATCTTCTCAGCTTGGCAATGTCTTGCTTCAGTAAGTTTCAAGCAGCAGATCCGGAGGGCTCTGCCCCTCTCAGATACTTATTCCATGTTCTCTGGGTCAGACAGGAGGTCACTCCTGACCAATGGGAGCAGGGTAACTCCTCAAAGATATGACCACTTCCTGTAGAGTGTGGCATTATTTTGTCCCAGAGTGCGTCAAATCTTCCAAATCCATAATGGCAGAATTTCCAGCAAGGAGGCAAGAGCTGGCTAAACACACCCCTAGGATGGCTAATTTACTTAGACTCTCCCCCCTGCATCTGCTCATACCTTCCTTAATCCCCCATCTGCCTGAGATAGAAAGTTCAGAGTTGTAAATGTCACTGGGTTCTGCTTTTCTCTTTGAAGCCCATGGTTTACAACCCCTCCCCCTGGCCTGGCATTCCTGTGGACCAGCACACTACCCTCCCTGCCCAGCTGCATAACCCCATGGGCTCTTTATCACCTCTCCAGGCAAGCTGGCTAATCCACTTAACTCTGACCAATCAGGGCAGACCACTGGAAGGCTGAATCTGGACTTACAAACAAGAAAGTCTTATAACTTCTTGTATGTACTTTAGGAGAAATTCAACAATATCATATTGTTGGATTTATTAATACCATTCGGGGAAATCTTTGAATGGCCTCTCTAGCCCTCTCCTATCAAGAGTTATTAATTAATAACTTCCTACCATGTTAACCTATATAACAGGGGATTTGCAATGGGAAAAATGACTTGGGCCATTTTTCCAGCACCAGGACTTACAAAAAAATATTTTATAAGTACTTTGCTTATATCTACAGGACCCCCACCCCATAGGACAACTAGGGGAGACTTTAGGGGTTCTGAATCTGTAAAAATATTGCAGATCCTCACTTCACAGTGCTCCTAGCATCAAAGTTGAATTTGGGCAGCACTTTACCACAATGTGGGAGTGAAATGTGAAATTTCACTTTACCCAGGCATATAAAAACTCATTTTATAATGGTCTACCTTATAGATACCTGACCCCCACCCCTGGGACACCTAGGGGAGGCCCTGGGGGTCCCTAATATGCCAAAACATTGTAGGTTATCCATTTATAAGTGCCCCAAACCCCAAAGTCGAGTTTGGGCACAATTTACTTTTTAAAAGCAGTCCTGGCATCCAGGGCTGCTTTTAAAACTGACCTCAGGCCTCAGCAGTGCACACATGCAAGTGCAGAAAGGCTGCTGGCCTCTTAAACTGCCATGCCCTAGGGTACTAGGGACTTCTAGGTAGTTTCAATCCCCTGCCCTATTATATACTAGGGGCTTATGGGGTAGGTCATGCCAATCACAGGGGTACCCCACCATACCATTGTGTACCCTAGTGTATGTAGGTATTTTAACTGTATTCTAAGGTGTCTCTTTCAGCCTTGCACTGGCCCTGGGCCTGGTTAGGCAGAGCCCAGGGTCAGTCGGAGTCAGTTACCACCAGTACCAGTCAGCAAAAAGTTGGGGGGTGCCCAGGGCACAGGATGACTTTGCAACAGGGCATAATTGGTGTAATTCTCTCTAGCGTAATTACTCATAATTGTCCCAAAATGACTACTAATTATGCGTAATTGTGTGAGAAGTGTAATCCAGCATTTAGGGCTACATGCTTAGTGCAAAATGCACCCTTGTGTCCAAAGTAGGCCTGAGGAAGCATGTTATGCTAACAAAACATCCTTAAATACTATTAGACATGAACAACAGTAGCCAGCAGCCACTCGCTGTCACCTAGTATGTTGTGACTGTGCACCTGAGGTCGGACTTTTTCCCCAAACTATGCTCAATTACTCAAACTGGAGTTCAAGAGTAATTTGTAATGACTGAAATTACACTGGTTATTCCTGCGTAATTAAAATTTCTCCCAGGCCCAGAAAAAAAGCCCTTGAGTCTCAACCAATCATGTGGCTCTATTTTTGATTTTGCACAACTGCTTGACTCTCTCACGATTCTCGTGAACTCAATCATCCAGATATATATATATTTTTTAAGTTAATTACTCAAGCACTACTGAACTGATCCACACCAAATTACAAAAAGCATGTTTTGTTGACCAAGATTTAGCTTCCTGCCAAATATATAAAATTAATATATATATATATAAAATTATATATATATAAAATTAATGACCTGCAAAAAGCCATACTCAAAGCCAATGCATAAACAAGAAATGCCAGTTTGGTCGTTAAGAATGATAAAAGGGAACCTATCAATAGACCCACTCTGAACACAAGGGAAACACCACGTGAGATCAGAATGATCATGACGTATAGTAAACAAGAATGGCAGATTAGAAAAATCATCAACACCCAATGGCCCATAGTGTTTAATCGACAACACACTAAGCCATATTCTTCCAAAGAAACCGTCTTTAACATTCAGACATTCCCCCTCCATGAGAGATTCATTAGTGAGGAGCAGCCCAGAGGTCACTCCGGCTCTTACCTGGTTATCAACCAAGACAGGATTTTTTAAATGCAGCTCTTGCAGAGCCTGTAAATTTGGAGTCAACATGATTAATTACACGACTGCATTTAGTGACTACACCTGTAGAACGGAATATGCAGTATACGTGTTAGAGTGCCCATGTGAGTTAAAATACGTGGGGAGCACTAAACTCCAAGTTTACAACAGAATCTTGCAACACATAAGGTCTGTAGTAAACTCCAATCCAAGTTACCTCGTGGCCAGACATTTCAAACTGGTACATCAGAACAACATAAGGGAACTTAAATACTTTGTGATTGGGGCGGTTCCCACACCAAGAAGAAGGCAACAGGGAGAAACTATTAGGACAACTGGAATCATAATGGAACTTGACACCAAAATGCCAAACGGGTTGAACACTAGCGAGGATCTCCACAACTTTTTATAATGGGGTTTTAACATTATATCCAGTACCAGCTATTAGCTAGTTTCATCTAGAAGTTGTATACACTGAAATGATTGTTTACTCCCTAAGTGAATACCTATAGATCAATAATACCACTTTGATGTCCGTAACTGTCAATTAGAGTTTTCCTCTCTTCCCACAAGCAGTATATTATGTATATAATTTGCATAGAGTGATTTTACCTTGCATCAGCACTATGACACTTTAGGTATTGCATACCAGCAATGTGCATTACTACGATATTGTGACACATTAGGCTTCGTGGTAGTATAAGGTTGGTTTAGAGAACCACACAAGCACTTTATTGCATGATAGCACTTTTTATTTAAAACACTTTGCACTTTATAGGGAGAGTGCAATTAGGCGCACATAGCACTTTATGAGGTGTATATAGCACGGTTGTCAGAAAACACCAATGCAACAGGCTGCATCAATCAAATTAATGAATTAATCCAGAGATGCAATCAATGTTTTTACCCAGTATGATTACAAATATATTCTGATTCTTTTTTAACTGGTTGAGTAGGTTGAAAAAATGACACATATGCCAACAAATTTATGATTGATATTGATGCTTGTGTGAGTTATTCAACTGAGTTATATGCTCACAGCAGCATTATACCGGAATATGAAGGAATTAGATGTGATTAGTTCAAGTAAATCAGAAGGGTATGAAATAAGTAGAACATTAGTTATTGAGACACCGATGTGATGTTATATTTTAATTCTGCATTTCAGGATTCGCAATGTATTTGAACAGGAATTGTGATAGTCTGTTTTCTATGCTTATTTAATCAGTGTGCACAAGAGATTGTTAATGATATATAAGGAGAAAAAAAATGTAGAGTTGTCATGTGATCAAGACCGTGGTGTAGCGGGCGAAACACGTCATGGAAGTAAGGCAGATACCTTGAGAAGTTTGTTTCATTTGGGAAATGAAGCCTGAATAAAGCACTTTTTGTATTCAACAACGTGGAGTGGTCCGTACATGTTTGTCAGCAGTGAGCAATCTGTTGCGTGTCAGGATTATATATATATATTCACCGAAAAAACTAAGGGTGGGTGTAATTTGCGCAGTACTACTAAGTTGAACAAAAACTCTGTTCCGTCGGACTCCCAATTAATAAAACAGAACCCTCATATACTTTTGGCAAAATAACAAGTAACTCTGTCTTTGCATGCTAAAATGCATATAGTCATTTCACAAAAGTGAAAATGAAAATTTAGCAAGCAGTGAGAGAGGTGATGATTTTGGGATCCTCCCTAACCTAGGGAGAGAACCAAGCATATGCCTTGAAAACAAAGAGCACATCTTGCTGAACGATTCGGTGGTGGTCCCATCCTCTTAGGACCACCGCAAGCACAGTTATGGGCAAAAATACAATCCCAACCAAAGGCCCTGCAAAGCATTATGGGACGAGATTAGCAGTGGGCAATGAATATTATAGTATCCAATATTAAGATAATTCTACAAAGAGCTGCAGTTCAACTAGTCGTTACTAGGTGTCCCTCTCGAGTCAAATGCAAAAGCATTGAAATTATTACATCAAGCTGCAGTTCCACTAGTCGTTACTAGGTGTCCCTCACGAGTCAAATGCAAAAGCATTGAAACCCTTTCATGAAGCTGCAGTTCCACTAGTCATTACTAGGTGTCCCTCATGAGTCAAATGCAAAAGCATTTGACTTGAGGGACACCTAGCAACAACTACTTGAACTGCAGCTTGATGTAATAATTTCAATGCTTTTGCATTTGACTCATGAGGGACACCTAGTAATGACTAGTTGAACTGCAGCTCTTTGTAGAATTATTTTGATATTGGATACTATAATATTCACTGCCCACTGCTAATCTCGTCCCATAATGCTTTGCAGGGCCTTTGATTGGGATTGTATTTTTGCCCATAACTGTGCTTGAGGTGGTCCTAAGAGGATGGGACCACCACTGAATCGTTCAGCATGATATGCTCTTTGTGTTCAAGGCATCTGATTGGTCCTCCCCCTAGGTTAGGGGGGACACCAAAATCATCACCTCTCTCATTGCCTGATATTTTTCATTTTCAAAGTTCACTTTTGTGAATTGGTTATATGCTTTTTAGCATGTAAAGTTGCTTTATCAAAGCATTTGTGGGTGCAGTTTAGTAGCTGACTCCGCTACGTGGAGGAACGGAATAATTATAACTTGAACCCCCGCAATGACGTCACATATTACATTGCTCATGATATAGTCAGTGACATCACTCATGACATCACCGATGACATCTCAAATGACATCACTGATGACATCATCCACTTAATATCTTATGCACCTCCTCACACCCTAATATAACCTTTCATACACCCACTCTAAAATACAGACTATCATACACAAAACCATAGACACACCAATACCAGTTAGTACATACCCACTTACTGATTCATAGGTCTCACACATCCACTCACTCAACCATACAGTCACTCATACACGCAGTCACTCATCAATACAGCCACTGATATATGCACTCATACACCCATACAGACACTCACATACCGCCACTCACCCACAGAGATACTCACACACCTAGGCAGTCACCCAAAGAGTGAATCACACTGCCATTTACTTACCTATACAGTTATACACATACCACCTCACTAATTCATACAGATACTAACATATACTTACTCTCTTATACAATCACTGACACAAGCACACACTCATCCATACAGCCACTCTCACAATCACTCACTCTCACATATAGTCACTTGTATAATCCAACCCTCACATATACTGCCTTTCACACATGTAGTTACTCACACATATACCACTGAGACATCCATTCACTCACTAACACAGCCACAGGCAAGAGAAGTGCAGAAAGAAGCAACAGAGGTGCAGAAGGAGGCAAGAAAAGTGCAGAAAGAGGCAAGAGAGTTGCAGAAAGAAGCAACAGAGGTGCAGAAAGAGGCAAGAGAAGTGCAGAAAGAGGCACGAGAGGTGCAGAAACAGGCAGGAGAGGTGCAGAAAGAAGGAACAGGGGTGCAAAAAGAGGCAAGAGAGGTGCAGAAAGAGGGAAGAGGGGTACAGAAAGAGGCAAGAGGGGTGCAGAAAGAAGCAAGTGAGGTGCAGAAAGAGGCAACAGAGGTGCAGAAAGAGGCAAGAGAGGTGGAGAAAGCGGAAGAGATGAGCAGAAAGAGGCAAGAGAAGCACAGAAAAAGAAAGAAAGGTGCAGAAAGAAGCAACAGAAATGCAGTAAAAGGCAAGAGAGGCACAGAAAGAAGCAAGAGTGTTTTGCACACCATTAGTATCAATTTAACACCCACATTTAACAATAAGTACCAGGTGACCATTCTAGGTTTGCAAAGGGCCTTCCACCATGCTGTAACACTTGTCACTGCAATTTTGGTAACGTTTGAGCTGTTTGAGCTAGAAACAAGGTTTTTTTTTGTTCAAATCTGCAGATTGTGCAGTAGATGATGGATTATGTGGCAAATGCGGAAAAAATGTATAATTGTGCGAAAGTCGGTGCAAACAGTCGCATAATTCCAGTGGCCCTGCTCCTCAGTGGTTCCTTCTCTTGTTTTGTCTCATTGAGTTTATAGTTTAGCTTCTATGGAAACGAGGAAGACTAAACCTGAGGTTACCACTCCACAACACAGACTACCATACCACATAATTACTCAACATAACACATAATCCCACTCTTCATAATTCCTATACAATAATTGCAACATACTTTCTATCCAAATAATTTCACTGCACAACATACCACATAATTCCACTACACACAACCTACATCCACTCCAAAAAACATTAGTAAAAAACTTTTATATTTACAACGCCAATAGCTCTAACTCTTGCAAATGCGAGACCTATAACATTACAAATGCTTTTTTAACTGGTAGTCGTGTTTGCAGAGTGGTCCTTGTCCCCCAAAGTCCCTCAGGAGTAAAGTGGACTTCATCCCCCAACCTGTAGTGTGCCAGGAGGCGCGTTTGCAGAGTGGTGGAGAAGGGGGGTGTGGCCTCGGAAGACCTCTTAGCAATGCCACTGTGTGGGACTTACTGGAGGTAACAGAAGGGGTAGTTGGCCCCCAAGGACAACCTTGGGGGCCAACTACCCCTCCTATTACCTCCACTAAGTCCCACACAGCAGCATTGGTAAGTTCTCATAGCAGGCCGTGCCCCCTTTGACCACCAGTCTGCAAACACACTGCCTGGTGCGCTCTTTGATGGGGATTAAAGTCCTCTTTGCTGCTGGTGGTCCTGAGGGGCCACCTAGCCTACCTGATACCTCCAGTAAGCCCCAGATAGTGGGATTGCTGAGAGGTAGACACAGGCCATGCCCCCTTTCTCCACCACTCTACAAATGCGCCTCCTGGCACGCTCTTGGTTAGGGGATGAAGTCCCCTTGCCTCCTGAGGGTCCCTGGGGGCCAACTAGACCTCCTGTTATCTTTCGTAAGCCCCACACAGCTGGATTCCTGAGAGTGGTCTGAGGCCATGCCCCCTTTTTACACCACTCTGCAAACGCACCTCCTGGCGCACAGCTGTTTGGGGGATGAAGTCCACTTTAATCCTGAGGTCCTCAGGAAACAAGAGGACCTCATCGCCCCACCAGCAGTGCGCCAAGAGGCGTGTTTGCAGAGTAAAAAGGGGCATGGCCTCGGACCACCTTTCAGCAATCCCACTGTGTGGGGCTTACTGGAGGTACCTGGTGGGCTAGTTGGCCCCCAGGGACCCTCAGGATTCAAGGGGACTTAATCCCCCAACTTAGAACGTGCCAGGAGGCGCGTTTACAGAGTGGTGCAGGGAGGGGGCGGGACATCCGGCGAGATGCCGGCTTTTCTTTTTTTTTTGTTAGAAGGGGGCTGTGTGGCCCCCTTCTCTTAATATTTTTGGGGCCCTGGGGACCCCATCCACCAGGGCCTGAGCCATTTTTTATTTTTATTTTTTTTTAAAAAGGGAATGGGGCCACACACCCCCTTCCCAAGGCCAATTTTGGCCCCGGGGACCCCATCCCCCAGGGCATGGCCACTTATTTTTTTTAATTCATTTTAAAGGAGGAGGGCCACGCGGCCCCCCTTGAGGCCATTTTTGGCCCCGTGGACCCCATCCCCCGGGGCTTTGCCTCTTTAATTTTTTTTTAATGTTAATTACGGGAGGAGGGTCTCGTGGCCCCCCTTCCCTGGGCCACTTTTGGCCCCGGGGACCCCAAACCCCAGGGCCTGGCCTCGTTTTCTTTTTATTACATTAATTATACAGAAGGGGGCCACCTGGCCCCCCTTCCAAGGGCCACTATTGGCCCCGGGGACCCCATCTCTCAGGGCCTGGCCTCAACGTTGGGGACCACGAGGTGAGCCCCAATGCCCCCGCAATCCCAGATGGCTTCCCGCCTGCTGAGGTAGCCGGCATTGCTTTTGGACAAGGGGAGCTGCTGAAATGCAGCTCCCCTTGTCCAAAAGCAATTCTGCTTTGCTTCATGGAAGCGAGAGAAGGTTTTCTGCTCTCGCTTCCATGAAGCAAAACAGAGTTTTCAATGACAGGGCGGGAGCCGTGCTACCGCCCTGCCATTGCTAACTGCAATGTCCCAGGGGTGGGAACCCCGGGACATTGCTGGAGGTGGCGGTCCCCAGGGCCAAGGAGGGCTACATGGCTCCCCTCCAACAGATTTAAAGCCCCGGGGAGGTGGTGGTCCCCAGGGCTGGGGCTCCGCTACGGACCCGCGTATTTAATTTACTGAATGCCCCAGTTAGGTGGTGGTTCCCGGGACAGTGTGGGGGAGCAGGAGCCCCCTCACCTTTGTTTATTTAAATTGAAGCCCCGGGGAGGTGGTGGTCCCGGGGCTTGGGGGGGCCTGTGAGGCCCCCGGCACATAATTTAAGTTTAACAAGGGAAACATCGAGGCAAGAACAGCCCTCAACCTCAAAAACAAACAACGTTACCAGTACTGAGCAGCGAACCAGTAAAGAAACGGCAACAACCGAGACTGGTGATAGTGACAATAGTGAGAGTGACGTCTCAGTACAATCTGACACTTTGGGAGTAAAAGCCCGAATTTTAAAAGAATTCGGTTTAATGGCCAGAGGAAGGTAAATCACTCAGGCACACAAGGAGACACCAACAAACAGAGGACTAGGTCGAGGAGGCAGAAGAGGAAACAAACCAAAATCAAACAGAAAGAACAAGCAAGACAGCCCTGTGGGAGTATTGACAAGAGGGCAAAAAGCAGGAAAATAAAAGACAATTTGACTGTGGTAAATCTCTCAGATTATGAGGTTACTGACAACCAATTGGAAGTTTTATCGCTAGGATTATCTTTCTGTCCCTCATCTAAATTTAACTACACAGAAACTCGTATAGATCTTTTTAATTTTACGAGAAAGTTAAAATTAAAAAAATGGTATGCTGTAAAAAATACGCAAAAGAACACTAAGAATCAGGATAAACCCACTACCCTGACGATCAATGACGTTGATGTTTTACACACAATGCATGAGTTGGAGGGTGATGAGAATTTTATTAATGACCCTTTTTTAAATCTGGTGAATGTCAATATTGATGTTGGGATGGGTTGTATCAGTGGTTTTAAACCCAAATCTGTGTTCCTGCCCCAGATTAGTAATGATGCCATTGACACTTTTGAACGGGGCATGATTAAAGAACTTCAAAAAATTGATTTAAGAAAACTGCACACAATGAACAATTTGAAAAAGGTCCACATGGATGCCCTGAAAGAGTTAGAAAATAACAATAACATAGTCAACAAAAAATCAGACAAGGGCGGTAATGTAGTGATATGGCCCCTTGAAATGTACCTGAATGAGGGCAATAAACAGCTGACGGACAGGGACAGATATGAAGTAGCTTCAAAAAAACAGTATGAGGATCCCAAAAATGATTATTTAGATAAACTTGCAGATTGGCGTGATAAAGGGATTTTAGAATTGGATGAGTACCTTTTTCTATTGTGTAAATATCCGAAAATTCCAGCTTTATATTTATTGCCTAAACTGCACAAAAATGTGTCTAGTCCCCCAGGAAGACCAATCGTTTCGTCCAGAGGGAGTCTGTTACAAAATACGTCGAAGTACGTAGACTATTTTTACAGCCCTTTGTACAGGCTTTACCTCGTATGTTGAAGACACAGGGGACTTTCTAAGACTTATTAATGAGATCACCTGGAATGAAAATTATTTTCAATGAGCTTAGACGTGAATAGCCTATATACTTGCATCCCACATGACCTTGGCATTGATGCATGTAGATACTTCCTCAAAGGGAGATCTCTCTCCTATCTTCTACACACAAAGATGCTCCTTGAAATGATGCATATTTGCCTAACAAACAATTTCTTCCTCTTTAGGGATGGCGATGGGAACTTGCTTCGCCCCCAGCTTTGCCGGGTTGTACCTGGGCTGGTGGGAGAAGCAAGTTGTCAGTACCATCAGACAGTCCGAAGACCACGTCGTTCTCTGGGTACGGTACATTGATGACATCTTTTGCATCTGGAAGGGGACTGATTATCAAGCCCAAGACTTCATCACCACATTGAATGATAATTGTTTAAATTTGAAATTCACTAGCCACATACAAGACACTACAATCGAGTTTTTAGATTTGAAATTGGAGATCAAAGCGAACAAACTGACCAGCCAGTTGTTTCGTAAAGAAACTGCACGCAATAGTCTGCTACACGCAGATAGTTGTCACCCCAGGAATTTAATTCACAGTATCCCATTTGGGGAATTATTAAGAGCCTAACGGAGCTGTAGCACTGAAGAAGAGTTTCAGAAAGAGAAGGTCAGCATGAGCCAGAGGTTCTCTGAAAGGGGATACATTAAAAAAACAATCAAGCAAGCGATTCACAAAGTAGATAAACTGAAACGGAATGAATTGCTAATACCCAAAAAACAACTTGAGAAGAAGAAAGAACAGATTAGGTTTATCACAACTTACCACAATCAAGCTTGGGAGGTCAAAAGAGGTTTGAAAAAATACTGGGAAGTTCTTAAAACGGACCCAGATTTAGCTAAGCGAGTTGGTGACAATTCGGCAGTAACTTTCAGAAAGGCGAGATCTTTGAAGGATACTTTGAGCACCTGTCTAGTGAACAGTGAAAAAGACAGAAATTACATAAAAGGATTTTTTACCTGTAATCAATGTAAAGCCTGTAAGCAGTAAAGCACAGTGAAAGTTGCAAATCATTAAAACTATCAGATAGGCAACAACCTTACAGAATTTCAAAACACCTTACTTGCAACACGGATTATGTAGTGTATGCCCTTAGGTGCCCCTATGACAAATACTATATAGGGAGCACCATACACATAGCTAAAAAACGGGTGCTTGAACACATGTGAGCGATCAAGAATAATGACAAGCAATATCCTATTGCTCGACATTTCAAGGCCAGCCATAACCAGAACTGTAACCTATTGAAATTCTATGTCCGAGATAAAATTCCAGTAAGAGAAAAAGGTGGAAACAGGACTTTGGAATTGAGGAGATTAGAATCTAAAATGATCATCAAATATAATACCCTTCATCCAACAGGCCTAAACCTGGATGAAGAATTGGCCGTACACTTAGGATAATCAATTGTGACAGTATATGTTGAAATCTCCCTGAAACAGTTTTTATCTAAGGTTTATTCAGATTTTATTTTATCAAGTTTTCGTGGATTCTATTTTAATCACTGATCTTTGTTTGTTTTATTGCAGATGAGAAGACACGTAAATGCAGAGGAGCTATTATATCTGGCTACTGTTGTACAGTAGGAATTTCTTTCTTGTGTATTTTGAATGTGGTTCGGAACTTTAAACTGTTTGATTTGCCCACTGAGGCAGAATTGGTGAACAATCATCATCGCAATAAGGATGAATAGATTATCAGTTTAAGTCTGAGCAGAAGTTTTGCAAGAATTTATTGCTTTTGTTTGATTGAAGGAATATCAAATTTATGGGTTAAACATCGAAGGTTTTAAGTAACGATTCATGGGCCACTGGAGTAGAATTGTGCACAATGCCAGAACTGTAATAACAGCTGCAATAGGAGTACAGAAAAATGTGTTTTACAATTTATGGGTACTCGCCCACTAGGGCGGAATTGTGCATTTATTATTGGTAGAAAGCTGACATATGAAGTTACATGTTTTAGAGAATATGTATTTTCCCATATCAATTTGAACATGCCATCATTGTTAAAATAATCAAAAACACTAGTTGAACTATCTCCAATGCAACTTCATTTAAAAAGAAAGACACTGAAACCGACAAAGACCTATTTTCTATGTTTATGATTTGCACAATAGCACTTGTGGTGGTCTCTTTAAAAGAGAAATGGAACAAAGTAAAACCTAACCCGTGACCAAGGAGCGAAGGCTCCGAAACACGTTGGGATGTTTGTTGCCAGTTTGTGAAATAAACACGCTGATTCATTGGAGCTGCGGCACTGTGGTTATTTGGTTGGAATTGAAAAGGATCCGGCCGTACCAACAGGTTTTGTGTGGAATATTTGGGGTTCGCTACCCCGCCGCGTGGCTCACCGTAGAAAGCCGCTTGGGCTCAAGCGACTTTTTGCAATGGGATAAATATATATATATATAGGTGCAATTCATTGCATCAGGCACTGGGCACTCAGTCTATCGGGACTATATGTCGATGTTATTTTACGTGACCACCCTTTATGTCCATTACACATTCTCAGTATTTACACATGAGGGCTCGTGCTTTCCAAGAGTGTGTCTTTTAAATTTCTACAATGTAAGCAGTATGTCTTTTGTGTCTATATATTCTAGTAGACTATAAATGATTTTAACAAAATGGCGCTCAATAGACTGACGAAGGCTGCTGTGACAGCCGAAAACACGTTCTCTCTATTGAAACCCAGTACTTTTCGTGTGCGTGCCCTTTTCTGTGAGGAGTAGGGTTGGTTTGGATATATATATATATATATATATATATATATATATATATATATATATATATATATATATATATATATATATATTAGAAGCATAAATCGTGAGCAATGTTCATGATTCAAAAGCCTGCACACAGCGTGTTGGTTCCAAGAAATGTTTAATGGCAACCCGTTTCAACCCTTCCGGGTCTTCGTCACGACCCAATTGAGACGACGATCACCAATCATATATATATATATATCCAAAAATACTCTGCACTCAATAAATCTTCAGTAGTTCTTGTTTATTCAGAACACCACTACTCCACCATTCGTTTTGACCTCACAGGGTCTTTGTCATGGTAGGCGAGTCTTTTTTCTAAATGCTTTTATACCACTTCCATTGTTTGCTAATTATGAAGCATTGTGGGAGTTGTAGATTGTTACACTTTCACTTATAATATATACATTGTAAATATTCTTCAGTCATTCACATAAGGTGTGACCAAACCCACTTACATAGCACTTCCTGTGTGTTTAACTGTAAACTAACCCACAGTGCTCCTCTCTCCAACATAGAAGAACCTTTCTTCCCCTGGTCAGAGCTCCCTGTGCTCACCCAGATATGTGGTTATGATAATGGGCAAACTTTCTCTTGTGGTTACTCTAAACCAGTTATGGGGCACCCCCCCCCCCACACCTCTGGGTTTGGAGACAAGAAGCCTAAGAAGAGAAAGTGAGGGTGACCTAGATGTGAGCTACATCTGCCAGTGATAGGTTAGGCACTCTTTGAAGCACACGAAGGGGCTGGCACAACCCTCCAGCCCATCCTGCTCAAGGAAGAAATATATTTCTGCACACCCAAGCCATTTGCCCACTGTCTGGGAGTAATACACATAACACCACAGAAAAGTCATTAACAGTCAGGTGACCCCGGATACTGGCAGAAAGGCACAAGTGGCTTAGACAGGAAAATGACAACTTTATAAAAATGTCATTTGTAAATAGTAGTATAAATTCCGGAATTACTATAAAGTTGGATTTAAAATTACTATTAAAATGGGTTCGTGAATCATTGCTCCCAAACTGCAATTAAGTGGTGAAAAATACCTTTGGGTGGGGGGTTCACCATTAGAAAATGTAAAACATTAAATATGCAAGTCCTACTTTTTAAATACTGTGCACTCTTCTCTATGGGCATTTAGGACCCACCTTAGGGGTGAAATAAAGGTATTAAAAAGGAAGGTGTGGGCCTGGCAAAAAGTTTATTTTGCCAGGTCGAAATGGAATTTTAAAATTGCTCACACAAGCTACAGGGGCAGACCTGGAGGAATGTTTGACAGTGTTACTGTAGTGGGTTGCACACTGAGTGCCATTTTGTGGTATTTGATTTACAGGGCCTGGGTACATGTAGTACTATATGCAAGGGACTTATCAGTAAATTAAATGTGCCAAAAAGGTGTATGACAATTTTCCTATGTTTAGAAGGAGGAGCACAAGCACTTCACCTCTGGTTGGCAGGGGGAGTGCACAGAGTTCTATGGCCAGCAACAATGGTTCAGCAAAAGGAGGCAAACATCTGGGGCAATCCTGAAGGAAGGGAAAAAACACCTGATGCTGCACACTCATGTCGCTCTACTTGCATAATGTCTTCACCTGCTGGGTCCATAGGAAGGCTTGTCTTGCCTGCTCAACAGCATGGGCTCTCTATGATGATTCTGGATGCTGCGCTTTGCCTTGCACCCAGGCAGGGTTGTACTGGGACAAAAAATAGTCCTGGGCACTAAAATAAAAGTGTCCCCTATTAGTGAATTAGATAGATAAAAAAGTGTTTTTATGTTTTCAAATTGGGGCAGTTTTGAAATTGTAAAGATTGTATGAGTGTTTTGCAATGTATGAAAGAATGCATGGATTTGAGCTTGCTGGAGGCAATGTTTCTTTAATATCAGGGAAATCAACAGTAAAACACAGCAGACAATAAAAAGGCCCACAGCCCAAAATCAGCGCACACAGTGACCGGTCAGAGCAGTCCTCAGGGCATTGCCTGAATGCCCTATAGGCTTGTTGGACCTGCTCTAGACTTCTTCCCTGTGCAGTGCAATGTGAGGCTGAATTGTGTTTTCTGCCAGGCTGAAGTCATAATATCTTTTTTCTCTGCCCCAAATCAGTGGAATCAATGTTAAGGGAAATCTGGGATAGTAAGACCAGGTGCTGTTCTTCTCATATAGTGTTCATTGTCCTAGCTCCCTATGCCTTTCCACCATGATATGGGTCAGCATAAGCTGATACCCTTCCAATGCCATCCCATACACATGTGGTGTTCCTCCTAAAATGTCCTGAATTTCCTAAGACAGTTAATTGAATTTATGCCCAGGGATGCTGCTGCTCTGGGTCAGCCAAATATCGAATTCTTTCTCCTCCAATCACCCCAGCAGGGTAAGGAACAGTCATGTAGCTTAGACAGGAGCATAACACAGACCCTTCCAGCTTCTCAGTACCTTGGCAGCAGCAAATGAAAAACATCAGATGCAGCTGTATTGTGATGTGTATGTGAAGGAGCTCAATTTTCCCAAAAGGGAGCGGTGTGCCCTGCCACAAAACCATCTCCTTTGCCTCCTGCCCTCTTTCCTTCATGTACAGTTTGTGGATGTGATGAGCATGTGCCCCACCGGAGACTGCAGGGCTCGCTATATATATAAGAAGAGGTGCCTGACTGCCTGCACTCTACCCTGACAGTGTTACAACATTCAGCACCTACTGCCGCCCATCACCTCCAGTGCAAATGCAGAGGTGCATCAGGTGCCTGCTATCCACATCCATGGATCTAGATTTGGTAGAGCAAGCCATCAAGCATTTGAGTACTACTGCCTCTTTTAATGCATGTGTACCAGGTAACTGGTGTGATGCTGAGATTGAAAACTCACCATTTATTAAGATTTAAAGGTCAAAAGCTGCATATTCTATTAGTTCCTAAATCAAATTTCTCTTTCAGTGGAGCTGAGGTATGTTAATTTTGTACTGATGTCCATGTTTTATTTTGAGGTGTATCAATGTATCGTGTGGTGTACAATAGTTTCTATCTTTGTACCAGCATCTGTCTTTTCAGTATTATTTACTCCAAATAACACACCCCTAAAACATATTTTATTCCTATTTCCCTGTCTTGCTTTATCTTCATTTGAAGGATATCTGGCTTGTGGGTCTGTTATACACTTGTTAGCAGTGAAATCTTGGCTAACCGAGCCACCATACTGTTAGAGCCATAGGTAAACATTTTAATAGCTGTGAAGTAAATGTCTTACATCTTGATAGGATAATTATTGTACTAAAAGCCCATGTTAATTCAAGAGGCTAATTAATATACGTGTAGGAAAGCTCATTTTGGACATGCCAGACTTGTTCATAATCATTTATGTTTGGAATACAGCTTCTTGGAGGCAAACATAGTGCTATGACTTTAAGAACCTCCTTAGTGATCAGAACATGCTGTCTCTTGCACCACACAAGAAAATGATCCCTCTCCAAGCTTGCTCTCGTTTATTTTGGGAGGAGCTTGCCATTTGCTTTTCTCAGAGGCACATTTTCTATACTCAAGTTTACTTACTTACAGTAGTGTTGTCTCACAAACTTTGGGATCAAGGCTAGTTAAAATTAGTTATTATTGCTATAGAACTTGTTAATAACTCTAGCTCCACAGTATATCCAACTACAAAGGATTGTTAATCGTTATGAGAATTATCCATTTGATTTACAAACATTTGGTTAAAAAATCAAACTTCAGTGACTATCTCCATGTTGCTTCTTGAGTTTTCACACATGGTGCATCCAGTCTATGTGGACCCTAGGGCCATAGCCTGGGCTGTTGCTGTTCTGGAGTTATTTATGATTTGTTTTACTCTTTGTCTCTGAGGGTTCACTGATAGAATATCGATGTAACAAACATCAATGTTAAAAATATCGAGGAAAAAATATCGACTCCCATACCTTAACAGGTAAGTACAAAAATATTGACTCAAAAATATCGAGGTAAAAAATATAGGGGCATATTAGCAAGAAGAGGCGATAATCATCGCTAACCCTGCTTAGCGTGATTTTATTTATCGCTGGCTATCGCTGGAATATATCGCCACGCTAACGCTGTATTAGCAACGATTAGCGCTATGGCGATGAATATTCCAGCGATAGCGGGGGAAATGGGCCAACATCGCTGAAAAACCAGCGATGTTGCATGGAGAAGGGAGAACACCTTGCTGATACGACCCTGTGGTCGTATCAGCATAATCCACCCCCCATGTTAGGTATGGCTAACACCTGCTAATTGCAGGTGTTAAATAAATGGCGATGACCCCGGTTAGCGCGACTTTTCACGTCGCTAACTGGGGCCATGGCCACCTTGCTAATAGGCGATAGGCCTGTTAGCGGGTGTTCCCCAGGTTTGTTCGTCGGGCACGCCCACTTTGCATGTCATTAGCGATAAATATCGCTGACATGCAAAGCGGTAAAAAAACGGGCGCTAATGCCCGCAAACTGTCGCTAACTGCTGTTAGAGACAGTTTGCTGATAGGGCGATATGAATATCGCCGCTTTAGCGGCAAAAAGTGCCGCTAAAGCGGCGATAGTGCCCTTGCTAATATGCCCCATAGATGTAAAAAATATCGATTTAAAAATATATATAAAATAAAATAATATATATGAAATATATTAAATACTAATATTATTTTTAACAAAATAAATTAAATTTAATATACATTTTAACTGAATATAACAAATAAACCTCATTTGAAAGAATATAAACACACAAACATTATAATTTATACATATACATATATTTACATAAAATTAATGTATTAACTATTATCTTTATTTAATTTTTAAACTTAAAAATTATATAAAAATAATATATATATATATATATATATCTATCAATAATTTAAAATAAAAAAAACATTCTATAATAAATTAAAACATTAAACTATTAAAAGAAATGTAAACTAACATTTCCCAATACAATAAGTGCAACAGTAGGGAAAGTGTTGGATAGCGGAATAATTACATTTACTATTCCAACTCCAGTGAGTTGAAGCAGGGTCCCGTTTTACCATATAAATGCCCTACACAAATTCCTGCTCTACACCGGTAGCATGAAACCCCCATATAGGCCCCACCAGCCAGAATTTAAGAATATGTGTTAACTTGACCATTTTATATAAAACATTTAGTAGATGCCATAGATTTCATGCCCACCTAGATACATACACACATAGGCCTCAGCCCACTGTCATTGTAGTAAACAAAGTTTTCAAGCCCCACAAGTCTCAAATGTGCACTTCTGTCGTACACAGCACAGTGAGGCCGACCGCAAAAACATCCCCGAGTTACAGGAATAGCTTAGGCAACACGTAGGTGGAGGCCTGCTGGTACATTTCGTTGCTACATACTGGAAATTTGCTTCATATTTGATATTTTGACGTCTTTCAGCTTGCTTATGAAACTTAAGACAGCATCATGCCACAACAACATAACCATGTGACCTTATCAAAGTTCTGCTTTCTTATAAAGTTTCTGAGAAATGGAGCAAAGTGTTTATGATAAAAGTTCGATTTTCTTCATATTTTACGGTCAAGCATCAGTTGACCAACCGATAAACACTTTTTTTTCATCATAATGTCACTTCTGTGTTTTTAATATTTTAGCGAAGTAACTATAGGCTTGCGGTCAACAGCGCACGTCAATGTGGTTAACAGTTCTGCATTAAACAGGTATAAAAGATATGCACCCCAGTTGACACACTGAACACCTTCTGCAGTGCCAAGCACGGGTTGGAGTTCCCGGTCGACCGAAAGTCTATCCTGGGCCTAAAGCCTATTTTTGAGGTTGTAGTGTTAAGCTTAGATTGAAAGACTTTTTGCCTTTGTCTCTCTCTCTCTTGGTCTCTCATCCCCACCCAATTTCTTGCATTTGATATATTTTAAATCTTGCACCATTGGATGGTTCGCTTCCTTATTTGAGATGTGTCTTTTAGGCACTTGCGCATTTATTAGTGTATATGCAAAGCTATTTTGATTGATTGAAATTGTGATTTTAAACATTTCCTTTATGTTAATGTGTTCTTGAATAAAGTGCCACTTCAACCCAGTGCCCGTTATGTCCAATAACCCCCAGTACACCCTTGATCTCGTTATCCATTTGGTACATGGTAGAGCCACTGCAGTATACAATACCACCATTGATCGCATTATTCCACTCACAGAATATCAGAGTGACCTCCTCTCCGTCGCTTGGGACATCCTAGGGGTCACCTTCACCCCAACAACAGAAGTCCGACTGTCCATACTCTCTTTAACTGATCTACCACCCTCAGCCACCGCCAACAAACATCTCCCCGGACACACAGTACTTCTCGGTCATTGACCAAAAATAAGCCTTTTTCAGTGTTCCATTACACCCTGATAGCCAATATCTGCTTGCGTTCACCTTCAGAAATGTGCAAATGACCTACCAAAGGTTAGCACAAGGCTATTGTGAATCCCCCAGCGTTTTTAACAGAGTTGTCAAAAACGATCTATCTAATTTTCAATGTGACAGCACCCTGCTGCAGTATGTCGATGACATACTACTCTGTAGTCCCACAGAACAACAATGCAGGAAAGATACAATTTCTCTACTCACCACATTAGCACAAAGAGGATACAAAGTAGACAAACAAAAACTTCAATACTGCCAAAAAAAGGTACACTACCTTGGCCAGTTACTATCAGCATCAGGGAGACGAGTCACACCAGATAGAGTTGAGGCAATAAAATGCACCTCTGAACCACAAACAGTCAAGGACATGCAGAAATTCCTAGGATTAGTGAATTATGTCCGTCAGTGGGTCTTTGATTTCTCAAAAATTACTGCCCCTTTGCTGAAAGCAGTTAAACTGGCCAAAAACAGACATAACAAATTAGATTGGACACCTGAGATGAGAACAGCCTTTGCGCAGTTAAAAGATGAAATAACAAATGCACCAGTGTTAGGATCCCCTGATTACACCAAGGAATTCTACCTGTTCACTCATTGCGATGGCCAAGTTATGACTGCAGTACTTACCCAAAAATATCCTATGGGCCATAAGCCCATTGCCTACTTCAGCAGCATGCTGGACTCTGTAATGAAAGGTCACTATCCATGTGAACAAGCTCTCGCTGCTGCAGCATTCGCTGTGGAGAAAAGTACCCCCATAGTCATGGGGTCCCCGTTGACTTTGTACACTGAGCACGCTGTCTTTGCAATAATACAAAAAGCCAAGACCACACTAACTACACAAAGAGTATCAGGTTACGAGGTCATACTGTCATTGCCTTCTCTGAAAGTTGTCAAATGCCACACAGTCAACCCTGCCAAGTTCTTTGCCCATCCCATTGCAACTTCAGATGATGACCCTCATGATTGTGCTACATATTCACCAGATGAGTCAGGAGCAGCAAAAGAGGACCCATTGCCAGACAGTACCGTATGTTTTGTTGATGGATCCTCTACCATTGATCAAGAAACAGGGATCAGGTACACAGGAGCTGAAGTAGTCAGAGCACAGCAAAATGACTCCTCTGATTCCCTAGACATTGTACAGCAGATTACATTACCTTCACATTATTCAGCCCAAGCAGCTGAGCTCGTGGCACTGATTGCCGCCTTAAACAATGGGGCTGACGACCGCATCACCGTTTACTCAAATTCTGCGTATGTAACAACAACACACTCCAGCATCCTACTCTGGAAAAGGTGTGGATTTCTTAACTCAGATGGTAAGCCTGTAATTCACAAGCAGTTATTAGAGGAACTCATAGAGGCCCTTACACTGCCAGCTGAGGTAGCTGTAGTTAAATGTGCAGCACACACAAATAGCCAAGACTTTGTCTCCAGAGGCAATGCCCTGGCAGACTGGGCAGCTAAAGCCGCAGCCAGAGGACCCCCAGCTGCAGCAACACTAGAAGTTCAGCACGCCCCTATCCTACTTGCCCAAACAGTACCTACAACAGAGCAAAAAGACATAGATGATGACACCTCTCACCCGACCCCCCATACACTATCGACAGCACACAACAATATGATCGCATTGCACAATTACATCTCAGAGAAATACAAGAAACTGCACCAGATCAAGAGAAAGAGTTGTGGAAGAAGAGGGGAGTACAACAGGATCCTGCTGATTTCATTTATAGGCAGACAATGACAGGAAAGCCTGCTATGCCACAGGCCTTATTGCAAGTGGCATTGGATCAAATACACCTTCCCACACATGTCTCCGGAGATAATATGTCCACAACTTTACAGACAGACTGGTTCATTCCCAATGCCCATGAACAAATACAACGTTTTGTTAATAAATGTCTCATCTGTCAACAATACTCACCAAACCCCACCATGAAAACAGTTGCCTCCACAATCCCAAAACCCACAGGCCCTTTCAAACAACTTCACATTGACTATGTCGACATGATTTATCGATGCCAAAATTATCGATATCTCACTGTAGTAGTATGCCCCTTCTCACGCTGGATCGAAGCTGGACCATGTGTCCACTGCGATGCCAAAGCAGCGGCCACCTTCTTACTCCGTGAGGTCATTTCACGGTGGGGTGTGCCCGACGCCATCCGTTCCGACAATGGAAGTCATTTTTCAAATGCCATCTTTTCCTTCCTGACAACAATGTTAGGCATCAAACACAAACTGACATCAGCCTATCACCCACAAAGCAATGGCATTTGTGTGCGCCTTAACGGCCTGCTCAAAGGTACAATAAGCAAGATAAGTGCCACCATTGGAAAGAAATGGCTCTATTGCCTACCAATTGCCCTCTTCGCACTCAGAAATTCCCCAAGTTCGGATCACCACCTCACGCCCCATCAGCTTGTCACCGGACAATTCATGAATATAGCTGTCCCATCCACCAGGCCCAAAACAGATAACGAATGATCCTCTGAGATTGTTAAAGCTGAGTTATATGATTATTTGTGTGCACTAACACGCGCTGCGCAGTTCCTTTCCACCCAGGTATCCAAAAGGAAGGAGAAGGGCCCCACCGATCCTGAACTCCCACCAATTCGTCCTGGAACTCTGATATTTGTCTGAAAAACGTCCGACGTTAGAGGGACCTGAAATTTGACGGTCCCTACGCAGTGACAGACTCCTCACCCACTGAAGTCCACATAGCCGAAAGAAAGGCATGGATCCACCGCAGCGACATCAGGATCGATCCTGCACCCCCGCAGCACCAGACAATGGACTAGAGGGACACAACATGCTTCTGGTACCACTGAACGAGGACACCGTGTTCCTATCCACTATCGATGAAGAAGAAGACGACACTCGCGTGCTGGTCCATGAATACAGCCGCTGCGATGCAAAGTTATGTATTTTTTCTGTTCTATTATTCTGTATTCTTGTTGGAGTGGCACTGGCAACATTTAATTGGTTTATCTTTTACTGTATCACTGTAAAGGTTTATCTTCCTCAAACTGCAGCTAGCAGCACTACCATGGCTTTTACAACCCCACCCCCTGTACCAGCAGCCATCCATATTGAACAGGGCCCTCAAAGCAACACATTAGGTCCAAAACATCCTGACAGTAACATTAGCAACACACACACTAGTATGCGCCCCAGGTCCCCAACCCCTACACCAGTCGAAAATCCTATGACATGGGACAGTACCGTGGATCTAACGATAGGCCCCCCACTACTGTCCCGCCTACGCAATTCCCATCGCCACAATTCCCATGATTCCCGCAGACGCAGAGCAGCCCAACAGAGTCCGTCGATTTGCTATTGCTCCCCGCAGAACTCACTCCCTCCAATGGTTCCCTCACAAACCCCGCACGCGCATAACATCTCAACATCTTCCTAAAATACAGAAGGATATAGCACACACACCAGGTCCAGAACAGTCGATAAGGGATCATTGGGTCCACTCTTCCCTATTAGATAACTCATGGTACAAACATATGACCACAGTGGGGAAAGCAGCGACGAATGAGTCCTGTTATGTGTGCTCTTATATCCCCCATGCAGTTGGCGCAGATAGACTGATTTTCCCTAAAGAGGTCCCACCCAGCATTGCCAGATGCCTCCTGCATCTGTTCCTTTGCTGTGTCCAGGCGCTGGTTCAAGTCATTAAGGTTGAGATGTTCACTGCATTTGTGAATATTACGGAATGGGACTATCAATGCGTCACATTAAAGGTTACTTCTGATAGATCTGACATTGAGGAGGTAATACAAGGGATGTACAGGAGTGGAGCACCTAACATGAACTATAGGTCACCAAGGATATGGCAAAGGGGATATATTGTGGTGTTGACGCCTTTAGCAGCATGTCACCACCTAAACACATCTCACAAACACCGCCCCCAAGATTGCCCATGTCAGAACAGGACTGTGCTGCAACTATGGGCACGAACATATTATAACAATGAATGGCATGATCCCGACTTTGTAGTTTGCAAAGCAGCATCTTTAGGCCCCCTCTTCATAGATTCAGATTATGAAAAGGGGATTGACTGGGAAGTTGAGGATGACTGTGAAGAAATATGGGCTCAGGAAGGCAGGAAATACACCTGGGGAGGGGAGAAAACGTCCATACCTAAAAAAGCATTTAAACTGAAAAAGCCTTTTCTTTGTTTCCTAGGGAATGGCACTCTACCTGTCGGACGCAACACAGAATGCAACAACACCATCTTCAATTCTGATATGCAGTTCGGAACATCCAGCTTAATGGACTACTACTGGGCCTGCGGAGAACGCCTCTACCTCCAACTGCCTCCTCAATGGAATGGCCATTGCACCTTGGTAACACTTCATGAAGTGCACCTGGTTGTCCCGGCAACAAATATCTCTCATATTCTTTCTCATCCTATGACTGGTGACGTCACCTTCTCCCATCGTCACCGGCGAGCAGCCGAATATTTTGCCAATGATGCCTTTGACGGGATTCCTCAGGAATTCCACATCTTTAACGATGTCCAGGTCTTCTTTGGAGGCCTGGTCCCACTGTTTCAAACAAAAGCAAAAGCGCGGTGGATAGAGGTCACCCACTATGAAGGCATGAAAGCTATTAACAGCACAAGGGACGGCCTGAATGCTATCAAGGAAGAATTACGCCCCTTGAGACTTATGGTTCTAGAGCACCGCTATGTTCTAGACATGCTGACAGCAATTGATGGTGGAGTATGCCACTGGATCGGCAAAATTGCTGCACGTTCGTGCCTGCAAACGATGAGGAGAATGGGTCTATAACGAAGGCCATTGAGGAGTTGACAAACTTAGGAATAAAGATGGCCGAAGAGGGAGGCGCTCCGGCAGACATTGCCCTGGACTGGTTCGATTTTGGCTGGATGCCCTCATGGCTGACAGCCATCCTAAAGTTGATTTTGCCAATAATAGCAGTGTTGTTGTTACTGTGTTGCGTCATACAGATCGTGTGTCACTGTGTAAAAAGATTTAGCACTAAAGTAGTAGGAATGAATTACGCAAACACAGGGATTTACAGGAAGACATTATATGAGGAATGTGCACCAGGGGACGGGGATGGGCTAACACAATTGGAAAAAATTGAGCTCACAACACCTACCTCCCACTTACTGCAGACCCCTGCTGATGCTCATTACAACGTACCCACGGCTCCCCCACTTCCCCCAGGTAGATACGCAATAAGGGAAGATCCTGCCAGTGATCAGTATGAATGTCTAGCTGACAGGCCTGATGGAGAATATGTTGAGTTAAGATCACAACTACATGACCAATACAAGTGCTCCTACATTAATGACCCGCTCTGGGTGGCCCAACAAGATGAAGGGCCAGCTAAATACTCTGTGAGAGTTTTGTTAAAAAATGAAAAAAAGGAGGGAAATGAAGCAGGGTCCCGTTTTACCATATAAATGCCCTACACAAATTCCTGCTCTACACCGGTAGCATGAAACCCCCATATAGGCCCCACCAGCCAGAATTTAAGAATATGTGTTAACTTGACCATTTTATATCAAACATTTAGTAGATGCCATAGATTTCATGCCCACCTAGATACATACACACATAGGCCTCAGACCACTGTCATTGTAGTAAACAAAGTTTTCAAGCCCCACAAGTCTCAAATGTGCATTTATGTCGTACACAGCACAGCAAGGCCAACTGCAAAAACATCCCTGAGTTACAGGAATAGCTTAGGCAACACGTAGGTGGAGGCCTGCTGGTACATTTCGTTGCTACATACTGGAAATTTGCTTCATATTTGATATTTTGACGTCTTTCAGCTTGCTTATGAAACTTAAGACAGCATCATGCCACAACAACATAACCATGTGACCTTATCAAAGTTCTGCTTTCTTATAAAGTTTCCGAGAAATGGAGCAAAGTGTTTATGATAAAAGTTCGATTTTCTTCATATTTTACGGTCAAGCATCAGTTGACCAACCGATAAACACTTTTTTCATCATTATGTCACTTCTGTGTTTTTAATATTTTAGCGAAGTAACTATAGGCTTGCGGTCAACAGCGCACGTCAATGTGGTTAACAGTTCTGCATTAAACAGGTATAAAAGATATGCACCCCAGTTGACACACTGAACACCTTCTGCAGTGCCAAGCACAGGTTGGAGTTCCCGGTCGACCGAAAGTCTATCCTGGGCCTAAAGCCTATTTTTGAGGTTGTAGTGTTAAGCTTAGATTGAAAGACTTTTTGCCTTTGTCACTCTCTCTCTCGGTCTCTCTCATCCCCACCCAATTTCTTGCATTTGATATATTTTAAATCTTGCACCATTGGATGGTTCGCTTCCTTATTTGAGATGTATCTTTTAGGCACTTGCGCATTTATTAGTGTATATGCAAAGCTATTTTGATTGATTGAAATTGTGATTTTAAACATTTCCTTTATGTTAATGCGTTCTTGAATAAAGTGCCACTTCAAACCAGTGTCTACGTTTCACACCAGTGTCTTATCATTTTTAGACAGCAGCATTCCTGCTACCATTGAGCTGGTGTGTGGCCCCCTGATTATTACCCTCTAACAGAGTGCAACAGTAGGGAAAGTGTTGGATAGCGGAGTGGTAAAAATTACTATTCCCACTCCAGTGATAGCAACAGTAGGGAAAGTGCTGGATAGCGGAGGGGAAAAAATTACTATTCCCACTCCAAAGAGTGCAACAGTAGGGAAAGTGTTGGATAGCGGAGGGGTAAAAATTAGTATTCCCACTCCAGTAATAGCAACAGTAGGGAAAGTGTTGGATAGTGGAGTAGCAAAAATTACTATTCCCACTCCAAAGAGTGCAACAGTAGGGAAAGTGTTGGATAGCGGAGGGGTAAAAATTACTATTCCCACTCCAAAGAGTGCAACAGTAGGGAAAGTGTTGGATAGTGGAGGAGCAAAAATTACTATTCCCAATACAAAGAGTGCAACAGTAAAGAAAATGTTAGATTGCGGAGGGATAAAAATTACAATTCCCACTTCAGTTAGTGCAACAGTAGGGAAAATGTTGGATAGTGGAAGGGTAAAAATTACTATTCCCACTCCAAAGAGTACAGCAGTAGGGAAGTGTTGGATAGCAAAGGGGCAAAAATTACTATTCCCACTCCAGTGAGTGCAATAGTAGGGAAAAAGTTGGATAGCGGAGGGGTAAAAATTACTATTCCCAATCCAAAGAGTGCAACAGTAGGGAAAGTGTTGAATAGAGGAGGGATAAAAATGACTATTCCCACTCCACTGAATGCAACAGTAGGATAAGCGTTGGATAGCATAGGGGTAAAAAATGTTATCCCCACTCCAGTGAGTGCAACAGTAAGGAAAGTGTTGGATAGCAGACAGGTAAAAAGTACTATTCCCACTCCAGTGAGTGCAACATTAGGGAAAGTGTTGGATAGCAGAGAAACAAAAATTACTAATAACACTGAAACAGTTGAAAAAAAACAAAAAATATTACAAAATTTAAAAAATCATAAAAAATAAAAAACAATATTTTAAAAATATAAAATTAAATATATTAAACCTTTATAAAGAACACATATTAGAATATTAGTTGCATATAAACTACAAATAAAATATAAAATAAATTAATAAATACATTTATAAACAATAATTATTTAAAAGTAGCAAATATTAACAAACAAAACAATTATTTAAAACATAAATGTATTTATTTTATTTCATACCCTATAACACCACACCAATAACAAAACACTTCAACATTTTTTGTTACATTTATTTCCATTATTAACATAATTATTAATCAATTAAAAAAGGTCTTATTAATACAAAAAGTAAACACTAATATCCACAAAACACATCTAAATTAAACTATAAAATAATAAAACACAATTATATATTATTTTTAAAATAAAAACTATTACTATTAACAACTAATAATTAAATAACAACATTTTATTTTATACCCACACTTTACCCCTTTAAAAATAAAAACAAAACACAAAAAAATAAACATTTACCCAAAATAAATATCAAATAATTAAAATTATTTAACAACTATATATTAATTATTTAAACACAAATTACTTCCCACCCTTTACTCCTATAACCACCACAACACACATCAAATTAATTACACAGTTACCAAAATTAATTACCAATTAATTAATAAAATTTAATTATCAACTAATCATTAATTCATCAATTACAAATAATTTACTTCCCACCCTTTACACCTATCAAAACTACCACACACAAATATAATTAATTACACAATTAACAAAATTAATTACAAATTAATAAATTAAAATCAATTAACAACCAATTTTTAATTCATAAATTAAAAATAAATTTCTTCCCACCATTTACACCCATAAACACCACAACACACACCTAAAATTAATTACACAATTACCATAATTAATTACCAATTAATTAATTAAAATTAATTAACAACATATTATTAATTAATTAATAATACATTACTTTACACATTTAACACTATAACACCTCAATTAAACAAATATTAATAAATAAAAGATAATCAATAAATTAAATATAATTAAATTACTTCCCACCCTGTTCCCCTATAAACCCACAACCCGCTACAGAAATCAAAAAAAAAAATACAATAAAAAAATACAATAAATGTAATATAATTAAATTGCTTCCCACCCTATTCCCCTATAAACCCACAACCCTCAACGGAACTAAAAACGCAAAATTCTAATAAAATAAAAATTAATAAATTGAATATAATTAAATTACTTCCCACCCTATTCCCCTATAAACCCACAACCCCCTACGGAACTAAAAGTGCAAAATTCAAATAAAAAACATACATCACATACATATAAAATATATACTAAAATACATAATAATAAAAAACGATATTTTTAACAACTATGGGCCTCATTAGGATGGCGGGCGGACTATCGTCCGCCCGCCACCCTAGCGGTGCTGGAACCGGTCGCCAGACGTGCGGCAGTCCCGCACCACTGATTAGGATGCGACCGCCACCCTGGCGGTCGCATTCTGCATATTTGACATTGCGGCGGGGGCTGCCGCAATGCCAAAATGGCATGTTGTGCATTGCCATGCACAACGTGACAGACACCGCGCGGTGCCTGCCACCTTGTGCATGGCAATGCAGGGGGGTACCATGGGTACCCCCCAAGTGCAGCCCCCCACCCCCCCGGGGGCCCGCAACAGGCCCCCAAAGCGATTCCCGCCAGCCTTTCCATGGCGGCATCGCCACCATGGAAAGGCTCTGAAAACCACACATCCTAATATGGATGGCGGTGCCTTCTAGGCACTGCCACCATATTAGGCCCCCAGTCCGCCCGGCCGGCAATGGTAACGATTGCCGGCCGGCGGAAAAGCGGCAGACGCACTTTGCATCCTCCGCGATACCCCCGCCATGATAATATGGCGGGGGGTAAATCTAGTTGGGATGGCGTGCGGATCGCCACCGCTGAGCCGGCGGTGGCGATCCACATGCCATCCTAATGACCCCCTTTATTTTTGCAAACGATACTAAACACTTCTATATTTTTAAAATTGATATTACTTACCTTAAGTCAATATTCTTGACCACGATATTCTTGCTGTCGATATTCCTGACCCACAATATTAATGGCTCGATATTTGTGCAACTCAATAATTTGTACTCAATATTCTGTCTCTGCACCAGCTCTGAGCGCCATGATGTAGGGGTATTGGGTCTACACAGGTCCACAAAGGATACATCCATTTACCTGACTAAAAGTTATTTACTGCTAAAATCATTGTAGACTTATGTGAAACCGACTGAATTGGAACTTTCTCGACCTCTTTTAGGATCCTCACATTTTCGATACCTTCATTTGATGTCTGGAGGGTGGGTGGATCTTGAAGCTCGTCAGCACTGGCTCATCACTAATATTCGTTGGTCTAATTGTGTAATGCAGATGTAGCCCAAAGGGATAAAGGAGCACTGAACAACAGGTCATTTTTACTTGCTGTGCGTCTTTATGTTTGCATAAATGCACAGCTGGGTCCTCTATATGCCATTCACAATTGTTAAGCCTATGAACTGATATTTCGCATTTTTAGCAATTTCGACCAGTTTTAAAGTAACCAGTTAAATAATACACATTGCAGTCGGCCAAATCAAGCAGACATCACTGTGCCACTTTGTAAATGTGGCACTCTAAAAAGTATGTGTTATACAACTGAGCTGTAGGTATTGGGTAGGGGTATGGAAAGCATTTTCCCACCAACAAAATTATGCCACGTTACTGATTTTTGCCCTTCACCAAGGTTGTAAGATTTACCATTGCCTAAGAGTGATAATTTCCAGTCTAATCGAAACAAGTCGAGTTAGAAAATGTATATAGAATATATTTCTACAAGTTTGCCCATTATTCTAAGGGTAAGTATATCAAATTACATAATGTCACCAAGGATGGTAGTGCTGCATTCCTGAGTTTTTCTTTTACACTTCATATTTTCAGGTCTGTCAGTTCAATTAGGTCAACTTAAGCCAGCTAAGAGTACAAATCGCAGAATGAATGAGGCTGTTATAAGAAACCCCAGAACTGGAGCACTGTGTCTTGCTGACATGGGGGTAACTTTAACTTGGGACATTCTGTAGAAAAGGTAATTGTAGGCCGGCACCCAGATCAAACAGACAGAGATTCTACAAGAAGCAAACGTGGCCTGGTTGCAGGGAAATGAGGTAGAATACTTCACTTTGCCAAGGACAGCAAAGGCAATGCATCAATGGCAATGCATCTAATAGCCTTATAGCCCTCCGTAGCTGGGCTATACCTGCCATTAAAGGCCCTCTCCAGCGTTAAAGGCCCGAGCCTTTGCTCGGACCTTTAACAAAGGAACAGGACTTTAATGGCAGGTATAGCCCAGCTACAGAAGGCTATAAGGCTATTAGAACATCCTGCCACTAGAGGGCAGAATGTTCTAACAAATAAAACAAAGGCCTCACGGAGCCCGAGGGGATTTAAATCCCCTTGTGCTCCGAGAGGTCTTTGTTCACAGCAGCAGCTGTGAATGAAAAAAATAAATTAGAATGTTGCTCTGCGAGCTTCTACCGGCCCGTAGAAGCCCGGAGCACTCCATTGTCTGCAATGGAGTGCTCAACATTCTAATGTTCTAATATAGCCTTAGAGCCCGACCTAGCGGGCTCTACCGGCCATTATAAGCCCGCTCCAGCGTTATAGGCCCGAGCCGAAGGCAAGGGCCTTTAACAAGGGAGCGGGCCTTTAATGGCCGGTAGAGCCCGCTAGAGGGCTCTAAGGCTATTAGAACATTCAGCCTCTAGAGGGCAGAATGTTCTAATTACTAAAAACAAAGGCCTCTCGGAGCCCGAGGGGGTTTAAATCCCCTCAGGCTCCAAGAGGCCTTTGTTCACAGCAGGAGCTGTGAACAAACACAACATTGGAATGTTGCTCTGCGGGCTTCTACTGGCCGGTAGAAGCCCGGAGCACTCCATTGTGTTCAATGGAGTGCTCCACATTCCAATGTTCTAATATACCTTAAAGAAGACGTTATTAGCAACAACAGACCTTGTGGAGAACTCACCCTGTAGAAAACTTACACTCCTTAAGGAAGAAGTTAACAAGAGTACCTGAAATCAGCACACATCACAAAACATGTGTTACACCATAAAAGTACTTACCTTACTCATTTTTTCTTTTTCTTTCTTTTTTCCTAGTTTGGGATCTGTTTGTCATGTACCATGATATGATCTCTCCTCTGATGTGTCACACTTGTTATTCACAAAGGTGCGTGCATAAAGATTGTGATACATATGAGAATGTCTGGCACTTTCGTTACCTGAAATTCCAAGTGGAATGAAAATAAATTAGCCATGGATGTAATTTTTAATGAATCAGCATAGCAACAAGTATGATATGAAATAATATAAATCGCATTCATTGTCGTGTGACGCCATATCTATATTTCTAAATTCGATACAATCAAAATAACTATATGGCAAAAATTACATTGGGGTCTCTCTCTGATGTGCTGATTGTTGACAAATTAATTATTATCCTCAAGTTTTACTGTCATGGCTGTGATGCCCTACACACCAATATCATGTCCTCTACCCCAGACATATATTCGCAAAGAGAACATCATTATGATTTATCTGATACTTAGGTCTGACAGGTTTTACATTCTCTTGTAGGTAGCACCGTTTGCTCTGATGCTGCCATTCAAACAAGGCTGCCATTTCTTATTTTCGAATATTGCTGTTTCCTTTTAAAATACCCATCACTTGATGCAGCATTCCCCCACATTGCAAGTCAAAAACTGCCTATTTCGCTGTCCAAGATAGCAATTTTAACATCATATGGTTTTCTTTCTAAGGTAAGGCCTTGTGCTCAATCCTGCAAGCCATGGCTGAGTTCTGCCGCTCTTGATCCAATGCAAAATGTTATACTATGTTCAAATATAAACCCCTGAGATAAGAATATTTTAAGGTGAAATAAGTTTTCTTTCCGGTAAGGGTGTTTCTTTATGCTGCTTGCCCTTATAGCTACTTCTTCCACTCAATAGCAACCCACCGTGCAGTCAAATTTGTATTTTAAAATCAAATTGCTCCCCTTCTCAGGTGAGGCAGTGGCAACTCATTCTTTAAGTTAGAACAAGGCCTAGCCGTCTCCCTACTAATTCGTCCCAAAATATAATTTGAGGATCAAATGCTTGTCTTACTTAGATAATTCATCGATCATGTATGCTCCATGTCTAACACTCTGGGACATATTTACAAGGAAGTGGCGGAGCACAGCGTTAGACTCCTTGGCTTAACGCCGCGACTTCTGAAACGCAGTGCTGCACCGTATTCACAACAATACGCTGCAGCCTTGCATTTCCCCCAGCGCTGGCGCTAATTTAGCTGCCTAGTGCCAACACTGGCACCCTTGCACCATAGTGCAAAGGCACCTGCGTTGAGAGAATGCTTGTTTATGTGCAGGAAGGTGTCCCTTCCTGGTTATAAACAATCTGAAATGGCATTTTGAAACTTCTATGTGTGCTGCTTAATGCAGCACACATAGAAGTTGCAAAAATAAAAAAGAATTCTGATCGTTTATGTGCAGGAAGGTGTCCCTTCAATTACGTTTTGCTGTTTCTATGAGTGCTGCACAATGCCGCACATATGGAAACAGCAAAAACGAGGAGAAATTAAACATTTCTCCTCGTTGCGCCAGGGTAAGACCAGGTTTTCCCTGGTCTTAATTTTGGCGCTGCTCCATATTTACGCCACCCTTGTAAATATGGGGCAGCATCAAAATCAATGGGTGTTGCGGTATAACGCCCACCACAACACCCATTGCACGCCGTCAACCCTTTCACGCTAAGTATAGCGTGAAAGGGGGCCTTATTTACACAGCAGTGTTAAGCCATGTTAAGTGGCTTGGTGCTGCCTTGTAAATAAGGCGAAGCCCAAATAGCCAGAGGAACGTCACTAAAAGTGACGTTCCAGTGGCGATATGGGCTTGTACATATACCCCTCATATTGCAAATTATCATTTCAGTTCAGTTTAAACTATCTAACTAATTCAAAATGTTTTAACCAAATAAATCCCCAGGACTATTTTCATGCCTATGGAGCCTTTCAATAAAATGAATCTCTCTCTTTCTCTCACTCTCTCTCTCTTTGATAATGTGTATCTTACAGTATTTAATACCACTTATTTTAGTTTCAGTCAGTAAAATAAATACATGAAAGTAACTCTTACTAACTGCCCCTGGCTTCACTTAGCCTATTCATGCTCTGAAACTCAGCACAGCAGCCACCCTCCTTTCTGAGTGCTTTTCCCCGCACAGGAATAAGCCACAGCCGCTGAAGTCCTTTAAGCATTGACCCTGACCTTGGATCACAAATTTTACTCAGCCATGAAGTTTGAGGCTTTGTTAAAACTCTAATCAAACCAAAGTTCAGGCGATTCAAGATTGACCTGCTCTGATTCATCTAGGTCTAGAAACACAAGTGTAATAGGAAAAGGAGAGGGCTTTGTACTGCTCTGCAACACAACCAAAGAAAGCCTAGGCAGGGAGACGGAGATGTGCCGTTAAAGATAATTTAGCAGATGCAAGAAGTTGTCCTTTGGAGCGTCAGAAGAGTCCTTATAGAACATCATCCACTCCAAAGTCCGAAATCAATTAATAAGAAATATTTGCTACTACAGGTGCACTTTAGAGCAAGGACGTCTTTTTGGCCTACACTAAGGATGTTTTTATATTAGTTATAAAATGATAGATAGAAGATATATATTTCTTCTGTCTTGAAAGTGTGTGTTTATACCAAACACAATTGCAGCACATTTTCACTTTTGAGCATGATGTTTTGAAAGGTCATTCTTAGGCGTTACTTTACTATGGCGGGACTGTGCTGTACTTGATAACATTTCCTCTCCAAATAGCATGTAACATGTTGAAAGTATGAATTGGTTACAAGCATGTCCAGTTGATTAATGCTTGTCCTCCTTATAGGTTTGTATAGTGTGTTACTTCATAAAGCTCAGAGACTTTCATATATCGTTTCATATATCGTTAAGCAAGGTGACCACTGAACTATCTTATTAGGATACTTTTGACATTTCTCTCAAATTTTTGCAGTGATTACTTTGACTTATCTATCTCTCTCTCTCTATATAAATATATATAAATATATATATATCCAAACGAAAAGGCTGCTCCCAAATGAAGGATATTGAACATTTTAAAGTAATAAGCAGGCACCCACTATGGACTGTAAACTACAGAGACCAAGATGCACCTGTCTGACAAGCCCACTGAGGCTGGACGACTTGAAGCGCTGTGAATACAGCGTCACTGTTTGTTGCCTGTTACAGAGTAGCCAAAGCCAGTTAACAAGGGCAATTGTGCCTGAAACGCGTATGGCAATTAGTTGGCAAGCTGATTTTTGCTGTTGAACACAACGCTGAATGACCTGCAGTCCTCCAGCAATAAAGGAATACTTTACACACCACATGTGGCGCCTTCATTTGGGAGCACCCTTTTCGTTTGGATATATATTATCTACTGGCGGTCGCCAGTAGATAGTTATAGTTAGGACCTATTTTCCATAGGAAATTCACAACATTCTATTTCCAATAACTTTGGCGCCGGTTGACGAATATTCGCGAAATTTTCAAAACTCGTGGGGCGCTCCGGTCTGCTCCTATCCTGAAAGATTCGGGGTGATTTGGCAAGCGGGGGGCCGAGAAAAAAGGGGGGTCCCAAAACGTGTTTTCCCCATGCAATTTTCCATAGGAACCTTTAGTCGCAGCTACAGCCCGAACTGCTGAACGGAATTACACCAAATTTGGCAAAAAGGTAGCCCTTGGTTCAGAGTTGTGACTTTTGGTTAAATGGTGTAAATCCGTTCAGTAGTTCCTGAGAAAATCAAAAGTAAAATCACATATATATCTGGGCGGAGCCTAACCACACATGTCATTGTGAGATCTGATTGGCTGTCAGCACTTCATCCTGGAATTGCTGGCAGCCATCTTGGGACCAATATACATGATAGTACCCCATTGAAATGCATTGTAGTGAATCAAAGATTTTGAGGGTTACCAAAAGGAGAACTATAAAGGGTGATAACAGACTTTAGTTACATTAGGATTCGTTTGTTGATGGTACCATACTAATTTCAGGAATTGTGGTGTGTTCTAAGGTGATTTTACCCTGTGAAAAACATTCTGCTGGGATATCATGAATCATGTTTGAGAGAAAACTATTTTCACATGCTTGTCCCATAGAGTTTTGGAAGGTGCTCCAGAAGCTAAAATGAGAGCATATTTTCTGTAAATTCACATTATCTTTCTCAGTCATGTGAGAATGAAGTCTGACATTCTCAGTAAAACATGTACATCCAACAAGGGTAGAGACTGTCAGTTGATTCCTTTGTGTTCTACTGCAGCTTCCCAGAGTGTTCTAAAGAACAACTAGAGTGCTAACAGCCTTACTTATGACAAAAGTATGGCACACCTGAAGCCATCTTGATTGGAATAAACTGGTAACACTTAAAACATTTAATTTAAAAAGGAACAAAATGATGGGGTTCATTTTGTCATAGAAATTATGGTTAGTGCTGTAGAAAGAAAAATTAGGACATGTTTCAAGTGTGATCTCAAATATCTTCCTGTTATATTTCAACAGGAGCAGCCTGCCAGTTGATGCCTTTGTGTTCTACTGCAGCTTCCCAGAGTGTTCTAAAGAACAACCAGAGCGCTAACAGCCTTACTTATGACAAAAGTATGGCACACCTGAAGCCATCTTGATTGGAATAAACCGGTAACACTTAAAACATATAATTTAAAAAGGAACAAAATGAGGGGTTCTTTTTGAAATAGAAATTATGGTTAGTGCTGCAGAAAGAAAAATTAGGGCATGTTTTAAGTGAGATCTCAAATCCTCTTCTATTTCATTAGAAAATTCTGACATGCAGACTGAAACAATCACTTTCAATACCAGCAGCAGACTTCCAGTTAACTCCCTGGTGAGCAGCAGCTTTACTACAGTGATCTAATGAGCAACTAGAGTGCTAACATTCTGAATTTATGGAAAATGTGAGACACATCTGAATGCCTTCGTGATGGAATCAAAGTAAAAAACTGAAAGCATTTCCTACTGAGGAGACTGCAGTAAATGAGGAAATTAGGAAACTTCATAACAAAGAAGTCTTCCAAGATGGCCACCAGAGAAAAAAGAGCCCAAATGTAGCACAAATATTACCCAGATGTAGCCCACATATAGCCGAATGACAAAAGTGTGCAAAACTCTTTTTATTTTTAGTTTTTTGCAGTTTTATGTAGTGCAGACTGGTCAGGTATTGGAGTGTTGCATCTTAAAACATGACCCCCTACACTACAAAAACACCACTGCACTACCCTAAACCCTTTAACACTACCCCCAGCACGAACCCCTACACTACCCAAACACCACTGCACTACCCTAAAACATGACCCCCTATACTACACAAACACCACTGCACTACCCTAAACCCTAAAACACTATCCCCAGCACTACCCCTACACAACACAAGCACCACTGCACTACCCTAAACCCTAAAACACTACCCCCAGCACGACCCCCTACACTACACAAACACCACTGCACTACCCTAAACCCTAAAACACTACCCCCAGCACAACCCCCTACACTACCCAAACACCACTGCACTAACCTAAATCCTAAAACACTACCCCCAGTACGACCCCCTACACTACCCAAACACCACTGCACTACCCTAAAACATGACCCCCTACACTACACAAACACCACTGCACTACCCTAAACCCTAAAACACTACCCCCAGCACGACCCCCTACACTGCCCGAACACCACTGCACTGCCCTAAACCCTGAAAGACCACCCCCAGCACGACCCCCTACACTGCCCGAACACCACTAAACTGCCCTAAACCCTGAAACACCACCCCCTTCACGACCCCCCACACTGCCCAAACACCACTGCACTGCCCTAAACCCTGAAACACCACCCCCAGCACGACCCCCTACACTGCCCGAACACCACTGCACTGCCCTAAACCCTGAAACACCACCCCCAGCAAGACCCCCTACACTGCCCGAACACCACTGCACTGCCCTAAACCCTGAAACATCACCCCCAGCAAGACCCCCTACACTGCCCGAACACCACTGCCCTAAACCCTGAAACACCACCCCCAGCACGACCCCTACACTGCCCGAACACCACTGCACTGCCCTAAACCCTGAAACACCAACCCCAGCACGACCCC
Organism: Calotriton arnoldi; assembly: GCA_963921515.1. Taxonomy (NCBI): domain Eukaryota; kingdom Metazoa; phylum Chordata; class Amphibia; order Caudata; family Salamandridae; genus Calotriton; species Calotriton arnoldi. The sequence goes on from CAWUFW010011184.1 coordinate 393,691, forward strand.
CTAACATGCCCGAACACCACTGCTCTGCCCAAAACCCTGAAACACCAGCCCCAGCACGACCCCCTACACTGCCTGAACACCACTGCACTACCCTAAACCCTGAAACACCACCCCCAGCACGACCCCCTACACTGCCCGAGCACCACTGCATTGCCCTAAACCCTGAAACACAAGCCCCAGCACGACCCCCTACACTGCCCGAACACCTCTGCACTGCCCTAAACCCTGAAACACCAGCCCAGCACGACCCCCTACACTGCCCGAACACCACTGCCCTGCCCTAAACCCTGAACACCACCCCGTGCACGACCCCCTACACTGCCCGAACACCACTGCACTGCCCTAAACCCTGAAACACCACTGCCAGCAAGACCCCCTACACTGCCCGAACACCGCTGCACTGCCCTAAACCCTGAAACACCACCCCCTGCACGACCCCCTACACTGCCCGAACACTACTGCACTGCCCTAAACCCTGAAACACCATCCCCAGCACGACCCCCTACACTGCCCAAACACTACTGCACTGCCCTAAACCCTGAAACACCATCCCCAGCACGACCCCCTACTCTGCACGAACACCACTGCACTGCCCTAAACACTGAAACACTACCCCCAGCAAGACCCCTACACTGCCCAAACACCACTGCACTGCCCTAAACCCTGAAACATCACCCCCAGCAAGACCCCCTACACTGCCCGAACACCACTGCCCTAAACCCTGAAACACCACCCCCAGCAAGACCCCTACACTGCCCGAACACCAATGCTCTGCCCTAAACCCTGAAACACCACCCCCAGCACGACCCCCTACACTGCCTGAACACCACTGCACTGCCCTAAACCCTGAAACACCACCCCCTGCATGACCCCCTACACTGCCCGAACACTACTGCACTGCCCTAAACCCTGAAACACCATCCCCAGCACGACCCCCTACACTGCACGAACACCACTGCACTGCCCTAAACCCTGAAACACTACCCCCAGCAAGACCCCTACACTGCCCGAACACCACTGCACTGCCCTAAACCCTGAAACATCACCCCCAGCAAGACCCCCTACACTGCCCGAACACCACTGCCCTAAACCCTGAAATACCACCCCCAGCAAGACCCCCTACACTGCCCGAACACCACTGCACTGCCCTAAACCCTGAAACACCACCCCCAGCACAACCCCCTACACTGCCCAAACACCACTGCTCTGCCCAAAACCCTGAAACACCAGCCCCAGCACGACCCCCTACACTGCCCGAACTCCACTGCACTGCCCTAAACCCTGAAACACCAGCACCAGCACGACCCCCTACACTGCCCGAACACCACTGCACTGCCCTAAACCCTGAAACACCAGCCCCAGCACGACCGCCTACACTGCCCGAACACCACTGCACTGCCCTAAACCCTGAAACACCAGCCCCAGCACGACCCCGTACACTGCCCGAACACCACTGCACTGCCCTAAACCCTGAAACACCAGCCCCAGCACGACCCGCTACACTGCCCGAAAACCACTGCGCTGCCCTAAACCCTGAAACACCAGCCCCAGCACGACCCCCTACACGGCCGAACACCACTGCACTGCCCTAAACCCTCAAACACCAGCCCCAGCAAGACCCCCTACACTGCCCGAACACCACTGCACCGCCCTAAACCCTGAAACACCACCCCCTGCACGACCCCCTACACTGCCCGAACACCACTGCACTGCCCTAAACCCTGAAACACTACGCCCTGCACCACCCCCTACACTGCCCGAACACCACTGCACTGCCCTAAACCCTGAAACAACACCCCCTGCACCACCCCCTACACTGCCCGAATACCACTGCACTGCCCTAAACCCTGAAACACCACAACCCTGCACGACCCCCTACACTGCCCGAACACCACTGCACTGCCCTAAACCCTGAAACACCACCCCGCATGACCCCCTACTCTGCCCAAACACCACTGCACTGCCCAAAACCCTGAAACACCACCCCCAGCATGACCCACTTTACTGCCCGAACACCACTGCACTGCCCCAAACCCTGAAACACCACCCCCAGCACCACCCCCTACACTGCCCGAACACCACTGCCCTAAACCCTGAAACACCACCCCCTGCACGACCCCCTACACTGCCCGAACACCACTGCACTGCCCTAAACCCTGAAACACCTCCCCCTGCACGACCCCCTACACTGCCCAAACACCACTGCACTGCCCTAAACCCTAAAACACCACCCCCAGCATGACCCCCTACACTGCCCGAACACCACTGCACTGCCCTAAACCCTAAAACACTACCCCCAGCACGACCCCCTACACTACCCGAACACCACTGCACTACCCTAAACCCTAAAATACTCCCCCAGCACGACCCCCTACACTACCCGAACACGACTGCACTGCCCTAAACCCTCAAACACTCCCCCCAGCACGACCCCCTACACTACCCGAACACCACTGCACTGCCCTAAATCCTAAAACACTCCCCACAGCACGCCCCCTACACTACCCGAACACCACTGCACTGCCCTAAACCCTAAAGCACTCCCCCAGCACGACCCCCTACACTACCCAAACACCACTGCACTGCCCTAAACCCTAAAACACTACCCCCCGCATGACCCCCTACACTACCCAAACACCAATGCACTACCCTAAACCCTAAAACACTACCCCCGCACGACCCCCGACACTACACAAAGACCCCTGCACTACCCTAAACCCTAAAACACTACCCCCGCACGACTCCCTACACTACCCAAAGACCACTGCACTACCCTAAACCCTAAAACACGACCTCCTACACTACACAAACACCACTGCACTACCCTAAACCCTAAAACACTACCCCCAGCACGACCCCCTACATTACACAAACACCACTGCACTACCCTAAACCCTAAAACACTACCCCCTACACTACACAAACACCACTGCACTACCCTAAACCCTAAAATACTACCCCCAGCACGAACCCATTCACTACCCAAACACCACTGCACTACCCTAAACCCTAAAACACTACCCCCAGCAGTACCCCCTACACTACCCAAACACCACTGCACTACCCTAAACCCTAAACACTACCCCCAGCAGTACCCCCTACACTACCCAAACACCATTGCACTACCCTAAACCCTAAAACACTACCCACAGCAGTACCCCCTACACTACCCAAACACCACTGCACTACCCTAAACCCTAAACCACTACCCCAGCACAACCCCCTACACTACCAAAACACCACTGCACTACCCTAAACCCTAAAACACTACCCCCAGCACGACCCCCTACACTACCCAAACACCACTGCACTACCCTAAACCCTAAAGCACTCCCCCCAGCACGACTCCCTACACTACACAAACACCACTGCACTACCCTAAACCCTAAAACACTATCCCCAGCACGACCCCCTTCACTACCTAAACACAACTGCACAATTTGTTACAGGCGTTGCAACGCAGGCCTGTGGTGCTTACTGGAAGTACCTGGTGGGCTAGTTGGGCCCCAGGGACCCTCAGGATTCAAGGTGACCTAATCCCCCAACTTAAAACGCGCCACAGGGCGCGTTTGCACAGTGGTGAAGGGAGGGGCGGGGCCTCAGGTGACATGTGCGCAAACACGCCCTGTGGTGCGTTTTAAGTTGGGGAATTAATTCCGCTTGAATCCTGAGGGACCCTGGGGGCCAACTAGCCCACCAGGTACCTTCAGTAAGCACAACAGAGTTGCGTTGCAGAGAGGTGAAAAAAGGTGCGTGGTCTCGGAACGCCTCTCTGCAACTCAGCTCTGTGGTCCTAACTGTAGGTACCTGGAGGGCTAGTTGGGCCCCAGGGACCTTCAGGATTCAAGGGACTTAATCCCGCAACTTAAAATGCACCACGGGGCGCGTTTGCACACATGTCACCTCAGGCCCCCCCTCCCTTCACCACTGTGCAAACGCGCCCTCTAGCGTGTTTTAAGAGGTAGTTTTAATCCCCCTGCCCTATTATGTACTAGGGACTTACAGAGGAGGTCATGCTAATCACAGGGGTACCCCAACGCATAGTGTTCCCTAGTGTATGTAGGTGTTTTCACTGTTTTCTAAGTGTCTTTTAGCATAGCACTGGCTCTGGTTAGTCAGAGTCAGTTACCACCAGTACCCGTCTGAAAAAGTTGTGGGCACAGGATGATTTTGCAACAAGGCCTCTTTCTGCTCCTCTGTTGGTTCTTTCTGCACATCTTTTGCTTCTTCCTGCACTTTTCTTCGTCTTTGTGGACTTCTGTTGCTTCTTTCTGCATTTCTTTTGCTTCTTTCTGTGCTTTTTTTCTTCTTTCTTCACATGTCCTACCTCTGTAGGCATAGTTAGAAACTAGCATTTAAAAAACCTTTGAAATTCACTTAAAAAATCATAGGTTTCAGGCATGTTATAGTTAGAAATAAGCATTTAAAAAACCTTTGAAATTCACTGAAAAAACCATAGGTTTCAGACACGTTATAGTTAAAAATTAGCATTTAAAAAACCTTTGAAATTCACTGAAAAAACCATAGGTTTAAGGGACAGTTATAGTTCGTTGGACATTTCACTCGTACAAAACCATAGAAATTCCCCCGTTATAGTTAGTTCAGCTAACTATAACTCGCGCCGCCGCAATGCACTGCTGATGACGTCACATATTACATCACTCATGACATGGTCAGTGACATCACTGATGACATCACTGATGACATCTCAAATGACATCACTGATGACATCACTGATGACATCATCCATGTGATCATTTCATGCATCTTCTCACACCCTAATATAACTTTTGATACACCCACTCTAAATTACAGGCTGCCAGTCTCAAAACCATGCACACTCCAATACCAATAACTACATACCTACTCACTGATTCTTAGGTCTACACACACACATCTACTCACTCACCCGTACAGTCACTCATACTTACAGTCACTCAGTACAGGACTATCATATGCACTCATACACCTATATAAACACTCACACACCGCCACTCATCCATAGAGGTACTCACACACCTAGTCAGTCATGCAAAAAATTAATCACACACCCATTTACTCACCTATACAGTTATGCACACACCAGCTCACTTACTCATACAAATGCTAGCACATTCTTATGCTCTTATACAATAACTGATACAAGCACACACGCATCCATACAGCCACTCTCACAATCACACACTCTCACTTATAGCCATTTAAATACTCTAACACACATATATACTGCCATTTACATATGTAGTTACTCGCACATGTACCACTGAGATATACATTCACTCACTAACACACCCATACACACACTCACCCACCCAAGCAGTCCATCACAGATGCACTCTTGAAATCATGCACCAAGTGAATCACCCACTCACACATCTATGTACAGAGTCACACACACCCCACCCACACAAACACTCAGGCAGCCATACAGATACTCAGAGAACCAATCAATAACCCATATAGACATTCATGTAGCTATTCGCAAATCCATGCATCCACTTACACACCAACAAACAGACGGATACAGACATTCACACAGTTTAGTCACTAACCCATGCATTCAGTAAGATACGTTTAATCACTCACTTGTAGAGTCAGTCACGCACGTATTAAATCATCCATTCAGACACTTATACACCCACTCATTCTTCAATACACCTTTCCCTATATATATTAAACATATTTAAACTTTATAAAAACACACAGTCACTGGATGATGTCATCAGTGATGTCATTTGAGATGTCATCAGTGATGTCATCAGTGATGTCACTGACCATGTCATGAGTGATGTAATATGTGACGTCATCAGCAGTGCATTGCGGGGGCGCGAGTTATAGTTAGCTGAACTAACTATAACGGGGGAATTTCTATGGTTTTGTACGAGTGAAATGTCCAACTAACTATAACTGTTCCTAAAACCTATGGTTTTTTCAGTGAATATATATATATATATTCATCCAAACGAAATTCCCGGAAATCAAGAAAGAACGAAGCGGCACACCTGAGGACAGCACAATAATTTTATTGTGCACACAACAAACAATGTGTTTCGGCGCTTCGATATATATATATATATATATACATATATCTATATATATTACCTACTGGCGGTCACCAGTAGGTAGTTATAGGTAGAACGTAGTTTCCATAGGAAAAGCATTTTTTGATTTGCTAATAACTTTGGCGTCGTTTGATGAATCTTCCTGAAATTCTCCCCCAAAAAAGTCTATCCAGGTCAGCTCCTATCCAGAAAATTTGGGGGTGATTCGTCAAGCAGGGGCTGAGAAAAAAGGGAGGTCCCAAAACTCGTTTTCTCCATATTAATTTCCATAGGAAATTTTGCGACGAGCTACAGCCCGAACTGCTGAACGGAATTACCCCAAATTTGGCAAAAAGGTAGAGCTTGGTTCAGAAAGCGACTTTTTTTTTAAAATGGTATAAATCCGTTCAGTAGTTTTTGAGAAATTCAAGAAATAAGAGTCAAAAAATCAATTTCCCATAGGAAACTTTGTGCAAGGCTACAGCCGAAACTACTGAACGGAATTACTCCAAATTTGGCAGAAAGGTAGTGCTTGGGTCAGAAAGCAACCTTTTTTAAAAATGGTGAAAATCCGTTCAGTAGTTGCTGAGAAATTAGAAAAATAAAAGTTTTGATATCTGGGCGGAGCCTAAGTCGCGTGCGCGAGCTTCACTGTGATTGGCTGCTAGTAGTCCAAACCAGGAAGTGTTGGCAGCCATCTTGTGGCTCTCTAGAAGCGAGTTACCCAAAAATGGAGAAACAAAGGTATAAAACAAGAGAAGGGGGAATGGGTAGAAAAACCCTGACTCCCTAGGCCTGCTCAGGGGGTCCCAGAAGGAGCCCCAGGGCCCAAAAAATCATTTAAAAAATAAAATACAAAAAATCGGCAAAAATTTGCGCTGGGGTCGCGGGTTCTCGCGTTTCATTTTAATGAGGCCCTTGGGTGGGCTAGGTTCCGGGGGTATTTCTTAAAAAATAATAGCAGGGGCTCGCAGTGGTTGCGGGGGTGTGCTGGGGTCCGCGCAGCCCCGGGGCTTCACTCATGTTGGGAGGGGGGTTGCGCGGCCCCCCTTCTGGAGCCTTCTATGTGCTTGTAACTTTGGCGTCGTTTGACGAATCTTTATGAAATTATCCAAAAAGTTTCTCTTTTTTGATTAGCTCTTATATTGAAAGTTTGGGGGTGAATGGTGTAGGAGGGCCTGAGAAAAAAGAGGGTCCTAAAACGTGTTTTCTGCATGCAGTTTCCATACGAAAGTTTACAGAAGACTACAGGTGAAACTGCTGAACGGAATTACGCCAAATTTGGCAGGGAGAAAGGTGATGGTCCAGAAAGCACGCTTTTGTTTAAATGGTGTAAATCCGTTCAGTAGTTTTTGAGAAATATCAAATTTTACAGATATCGATATTTGAGAATTCTGACATGTGATTGGCTGAGGGGTTACAAGCAACAGCTTGCGGCTTATTGGCTGTGAATGGTTGAAACCAGGAAGTGTTGGCAGCTATTTTGTGATTTACTCCGTCAGCTTGCATCTCTCTGTGTAGAAGCCATCGGGTTCATAGTTTTACCTCTGTGAGGCAACACTGGCATCAGTGTCTGTGTGAGATATGCCTTTCACGCTGCCTCTCTTCATATCACCAGGTCGCGGCAATGCCATTAGAAGCCCGTCCGTCGGCTCGAAGCTCTGTGAGTCAGTCTGTCGGTACGATCCCCTACACTACCCAAAGACTACCCAAACACCACTGCACTGTCGTAAACTCTAAAACACTACCCCCAGCACGATCCCCTACACTACCCAAACACCACTGCACTACCCTAAACCCCAAATCTACCCCCAGCACGATCCCCTACCCAAACACCACTGCACTACCCTAAACCCTAAAATACTACCCCCAGCACAACCCCCTACACTACCCAAACACCACTGCATTGTCGTAAACCCTCAAACACTACCCCTAGCAGGACCCCCTACACTACGCAAACACCACTGCAGTACCCTATATCCTAAAACACTATCCCCAGCACGACCCCCTACACTACCCAAACACCACTAGACTACCCTAAACCCTAAAACACTACTCCCAACATGACTCCCTACACTACACAAACACCACTGCACTACCCTAAACCCTAAAACACTTCCCCCAGCACAACCCCCTACACTACCCAAACACCACTGTTCTACCCTAAACCTTAAAAGACTACCCCAGCACGACCCCCTACAGTACACAAACACCACTGCAGTACCGTAAACACTAAAACACTACTCCGAGGACAACCCCCTACACTACACAAACACCACTGCACTACCCTAAACCCTAAAACACTACTGCCAGCATGACCCCTTACACTACCCACACACCACTGCATTTTCATAAACTCTAAAACACTACCTCCAGCACGATTCTTACACTACCCAAACACCACTGCACTACCTTAAACCCTAAAACGCTACCCCCAGCATGAACCCCCAAACAGTACACAAACACCACTGCACTACTCTAAATCCTAAAACAGTACTCGCTGCATGACTTCCCACACTACAGAAACACCACTGTGCTACCCTAAATCCTAAAACACTACTCTCAGCACGACCCCCTACACTACACAAACACCACTGCACTGCTGTAAACCCTAAAACACTACTCCCAGCATGACCCCCTACACTACCCAAACACCACTGCACTGCCGTAAACCCTAAAACACTACTCCCAGGATGACCCCCTACACTACACAAACACCACTGCACTACCCTAAACCCCAAAACAGTACACCCAGCATGACCCCTTACACTACCCAAACATTACTGCATTGTCGTAAACTCTAAAACACTACATCCAGCACGATTCTTACACTACCCAAACAGCAGTGCACTACCTTAAACCCTAAAACACTACCTCCAGCACGAACACCCTACAGTACACAAACACCACTGTACTACCCTAAAGCATAAAACAGTACCAGTCCGTCGGTTTGCAGGTCTGCATCTGCGAGCCGTCATGTCCCTAGCTGTACATGTGCGAGCCAGTCCGTTAGGTGATAGGTGTGTCTCTGCTAGCAGGGCCGTTGGCCCGTTGGTGTCCCCTTGCGAGTTAGACCCGAGCTCTCCCTCTGCGAGCCAGCACGCTGGTGTGCGTTTGTGAGCCGACGGCCCGTAGCTCTCCCTGTGCGAGCCGAGCCGACGGGCCGCAGCTGTCCCTCTGTGAGCCTGCCGGACGGCCCGCAGGTCTCTCTGTGCTAGCCGGATCGCAGCTGTCACTCTGCGAATCGATATTGGGAATATAAGGCGGCTCTAAAAAGAGCCCTTGTGTTTATTAGTTGGAGCTACATATAAGTGCGGATGCACAGCTTCAGGTTATTCAGAAAAACTCGATTTCCCTGATGTGTGAAGTGTACTCCATCACTTCTGTAGATATCAGCCATATCAAAACATATGTTGTTGTTGTAGATCGACCCCATTCTATGGTCTCTGAGGTATGCAGACACAGCTTTGTTGACATTCTTCCTAGATTTTTCAATCTGAGGACAAAATTGGTTTGACCATTTCCACTTCTGTCTTTGGCATATATTGGAATATACAAAGACAGTTTGAGGCAAAAGCACCATCAATTGTCGAAAGGTGTCTTTCATTAGCATTTCCAAACCTACACCAGTCAATGTGCCTAGGTCGTTTCCACCACAGTGCACAATCATGAGGTCAGGGTGTTGGAGATGCAAACAGGTTTTAACCAAAGGCAACAATTGGTGCCAATTCAATCCTCTCTGTCCAAACCATTTAATGTCCACATTTTGTAAACCTAGGTCTAAGTCAATACGTCTCTGTTCTGCATACCTCTTGCACCAGAAAACATAGCTATGTCCTACGATCCACACTAGCATTTTGAAGGTATGGCTGGGAAGTATGGATTGATGTCTGTAGCTCATGCAGTCCGTTCGTAGAATAAGAGATATGTTTAAAGGTGGGGAACTACTTTTTTTCTCATTCAAAACGATAACTGATTGGGAGATGAAAAGCATTGTTTTTTAAAAGTAGGGTGCACATTCGTTTTGTGGAAAAGCATCTTTGTGATTGGTTAAGAAAAAGCAGTTTAAACGTGGAGTACATATGATAGGATAAAATTTGGTCAACTCAACCACACCTGCTACTTGCATTTGGAAGGCACTGTTCGAACTTAAAACAATCGTGAACTTTTAACCTGCACGTGCCGTTAAATGTTCGAGAAAATGTTGCGAACAAATATCGTTAGGTTTAAAAAAATTGATGAACTTTTAACCTGCACGTGTTGTAGAATGTTCTAGAAAGTGTGTTGATAGAATACGTTGCACTTCTGACTTCTATGTGTCCTTGAATATTAAAAAAACTGTTTATATGGAAAATTCAAAAATAACCAATAGAGAGAAGTTTTGCAATCTAAAAGAATCAAGGAACTATTCTAATTTGTTCTTTACATGTATTTATGTGTGGAGTAACAAAATTGCAGACACAACAGCACCAGGAAGAGGAACAAGCAGGGAGTGGGGGGACGGGGGGAGATGGGCACAATGGCACACATGCACAATTAAGTACAGCACAACTACAGACAAACCATGGCTAAAATGAATCACACCAACAAGGAGCACAAGTCACACAACCCGCCAACATCACACCACTGAACAAGCACAGAAGTGAAAACCACACTGCCTGAAAGGGAGAAGGGTGAACAATACCTCACATGAAGGGACATCTCACACAGAATGCAGCACACACACATAGGAAGCAGAGCACACCAACATCCAACACAATGTTGTCCAAACACAAACATTCGCACAATCGAACACAGGACACAAATGCACTCGCCTGTGGCGGATAAACGTACAAAAGCGTCAGTACGAAACAGGCATACAAATGAAGACACAACACATTTGGAGACAAGTGAAAATGTGGAAACTTTATAAAAAAAAGTGCGTGTCAGTACGGCCAAGAGTAGTGCCACGATATGCAGACAAATGCAGCAGCGTGCCTGAATAGGGAACGTAGGAAAACGTCCATGTTCACCTCGGGGTAGTCCATCACCAACACACGTCAGTGTCAAGCAGCGTTGGTTGTCCGCGCCTCGGATGTGAGTCGACACCAATGCAGCCATGTCCACTGTCGTCTTGGGACATGTGACCAGATGCACAACGTGCAATGATGCGGCGGGACACGTACAATGTGGCACATCGAGTCGTGATTGCAATATTTGATATGTCGTCGATGTAATCCATCAGGTGACCGGGACAGATGTGCTGACTCCAACCACTGTACCCAATGTGCACCAAAGCAGAATCGGGAAGTGGGTCAATTTGCTCACTGTATACTATGACACATGCAATGTCCCAGGCCCAGTTCCCAACATGCATGCCAAACATCCATGCATGCCATAAACGGGCATCACCATGACACTCCTTGTCGTGGGCCAACAGGGGGTGCACACACCCGTCGTAATCCATGTCAGCTACGCACACGTTGGAGAGGCACACGTCCATGCACCACTCGGATAGGCACGTGTGACATTGCAATACAGGTTGAACGCAGCTGACGTCCGCAATGTGGAAGCTCAGCCGGTAAGTGATCCGCAGCACTGCCAAAGACAGTGCACCCAAGACATGCAGCAGACGTGCAAGGTATAGGTTGACGTGAATGGAGTCGACCATGTGTTCGGGATGCCCTGCCATTGCGTCAGTGGCGCTGCTTGTAGCTGCACTGGCTTGCCGTGTGCCAGTCTTGTGGATGAAATGGCACATCTTGGTGCAATGAGCCGGGTCTGTGTGCAATGGGTGCAGGGTAGGGGTGTGGTGGAAGTACGTGTGAAGGCCATTTCACGCACGCTAACTACAACGAAGGACTTTTGAGTGTGGGATGTGTACTCGTTGTTCTCAAATCGGGCAGTGTGTAGTGTGGGAGACGGATGCAAATATTATCGTATCTGTCAGGGGGGGCTGGCCACTTGCAAGTTCCTTCTCGGAGCAGCAGATGTGTTAGCGCAAGATAGCTCAGACAAAGAACCTTTCATCCCTACAGTAACTTCTCCACCTGCATTCATACAGGATGTGTACAAAGGCCGGTCGTGGGTGTTGTGGGATGTCTGCGACCCTGGTCATCATGGATGAGATGCCCAGCACGTGGCACATGGGCGGATTACTGTGTGTTACGTTGCCAAACAGCTGCTCCTCCCTCCCATGAGCCCCCACACTTTTGTGCGCTGCGCTGTTGTATCCCATGCACTCCTACGGCACACCATTGTAATGCCTATTCGCGCATGTCTTGCGGCATTCCAATCACACCGTGACACTGCCGTTTGGAGGTGGTGCATGCCACTTTACAACATCGACTGCTGCGGCCCTTGTGGCGGCCACACCAGAACACAGAGACACACTTACCGCACTTCTTGCACACGGACATGTCCGAGACACCCCGTTCCCCTTGCCGGATAGGCACACCCCTGCGCTGACCTGTGTACGCCGGACCAGCACACGCCGCTTGTGCATGCAGGAGGATGCATGCGTAGCTACATGTCCAGGCTCACTGCCAATGCTGAGGTGACATGGTAACGTCCGCAGAAGACAGCACACTGTGATGTTGCAGGACCCGTGCCCATCATGCTAACACAATGACCACACGGAGACACTTGCTCAGATGCGGGTTCGGGGGGCGTTGGCGGTCCTGGGGTTGTTGCGATGAGTGTTGTGGCCCTCATGGGTATCCGTGTATCATGCTCATTGACTCTATGGCACCTTTGGGTGTTGCGGTGTGGCTCTTGGCTGTGTTCCCTTTCATGCTGCAGGTAGTCGTCCTGCTTAACACCAGCAGAAAGCAGGTGTAAAATCCCTGGTGCTAACGCGGCTTATCGCCGGAATTTGTTTCGCAACGCAGTTTCTGCCTTTCGTTGTGAAAGTTGTGATGTGGTTTTTTCGTGTACAGAAAAATAAACAAACTGGGCAGTCAAGATTCAGCACCTGACCCACTATTCCCAATCAATATAAATGCAATGAGATTTCTTCATTGATTTTGTGTGTATACTGTAAATGCACTCACTACCACAGTGCAATTCAATACAGGATTTTAGTATTTAGAATAAATCGCAAAGGTGCACCTTGTGTGTTTTTGCACGGGAACGCCTACTCTGCATCTCATTATCAGCACTTTAATGCAACTAAAGTTGAGATAAATATAACACACTATTCAGAAGCTGGTGCAAACTGCAGACGTCACCAGTATTCCCGCGATAACTGCCCCAAAATTTAACACCATGGTGGACACCACTAAATAACAGTAATAAGAACGAGAAAGAGTCACACAGCACTTAAGTAACAACCAAAAACTTTATTTTTCCGTACATATAGAGGATAAACTAAATTTAACAAACTGAACACAAAACAACAAGGCGGAAGACTCCTGTCGGGTCCATTAATGTCGACGACACAGCCTGGAAAATAAAGCACAAAATAAGGACGTGTGTAATGTGCATATCAAAGGAGTGAGACACAGAGAAGGGGAGAAGGAAAAAAAAGCCAGAGAGAAAAAGGGAGGGAAGGAAAGAAAGGGAGTGAGAAAGGGAGAAGGGAGAGAGAGTGTGAGAGATAGAAGGAAAGGAAGGAAGAGAGTGAGAGAGTGAAGAGAGGGAAGTGAGAGAGAGAGAGAGAGAGAGACACTGCCGCCCCTGCGCATCCATGACCAAATAATTACCTGCTGCCACCGGAGTGTCTACCAGTGGGCACTCCACGTGCCCGTGAAAGCTCCAGGGCCCGGTCCCGCCACCATGGCTTGGTGGACATTATGTGCACCCGCTCCGCGGCCCAGCAGATCCCACACATGCCGCTGAGTCCTGAGTCATCAATGGCGGAGACCACATCAGCTTTTGGTGCCGCTAACCCTGTGCAACACAAGTCAGCGCCACGTGGTGGTAGGCCACTGACGGCCATACAACTTAGGGTGCGACTAACCCTGTGCAACTCAAGTCCGGGCCACGTGGTGGTAGGCCCCTGACGGCCACATCAGCTTCGGGTGGCACTAACCCTGTGCAACTCAAGTCCGCGCCACATGGTGGTAGGCCCCTGACAGCCACATCAGCTTCGGGTGGCACTAACCCTGTGCAACTCAAGTCCGCGCCACGTGGTGGTAGGCCCCTGACGGCCACATCATCTTCGGGGGGCACTAACCCTGTGTAACTCAAGTCCGCGCCACGTGGTGGTAGGCCCCTGACGGCCACATCAGCTTCGGGTGGCAGTAACCCTGTGCAACTCAAGTCCGCGCCATGTGGTAGTAGGCCCCTGATGGCCATACAGCTCAGGGTGCGACTAACCCTCTGTGCAAGTTTTCATGGACTCTTTATGATTGAGACCCGTGGAGCGGAGCCATCCAGTCACCACCGGCAATAAAGGATGTGACGTTGTCGATCCATTATATTTGTGTGGTCACATGGCCTGTGACGCATGTGCCGGTTGGGTGTGGTGTGTGTGCAAACCTGCCCTCAGGGAGTGGCCGTGACATGTTGACAACTAGACCACTGACCTGCGAGTACACCTGCGACAGGTAGCTATGTGGGGGGTGTGAACACGTAGTTTTCTCAATGGATTTTCCATAGGAAACTTTAGACAAGGCTACAGGTCAAACTGCTGAACGGAATTACGCCAAATTTGGTAGGGAGAAAGGTCTTGGTCCAGAAAGCGCGCTTTCTCGCATCGAGTGAAAATATAAAAGAAAGGTCCGGGGGCAATTTAATATACCGGAGCTCTGTCTGTGCGAGATAACCCTTTCACGCTCCCTCTGCCCAACATCACCACTTCGCAGCTATGCCGTTAGAAGCCAGTCCGTCGGCTCGCAGCTGTCTACCTTTGCGAGCTAGTACGCTGCTGTGCCTGTACCTGTGCGAGCTACTACGCTGCTGTTCCTTTGGGAGTGGACGGCTCGTAGTACTGCGTCTGTGAGTCGAGCGGACGGGCCGCAGTTGTCTCTCTGCGAGCCTGGGTGCGAACTGTTCATAAGTCACACTACATAAGCATTGAAAAGCCATTTTGTGATTCAGTCCGTCAGCTGGCATCTGTCCGAGGCATTTCTGAAAACATACCGTTTCTTTCTGTGAGAGATACCCCTTTCGCGCTGCCTCTCCCCACATCAGCAGGTAACGCACCCACTTCCCACATTAGCAACATACCCCCAACAACCTTCTTGGGCCCGGAATTGTCCATGTGCGGTTGGACAAACAAGAATCTTAGTCATGTATAGATTTACATATAAAACATTTTATTTAAACAAAACAACAACAAATAAAACTGAAGGGAGTCTGGTGCTGTGGTTGCTGCCACGAAGTTGGGGTCACTGCAATTCAGGGCTCAGGACACAGTCCCACATGTGGGATCGGCTTGTATTGAACAGGGTTAGTGGCACCACGTGTCGCGCCTTGTGTTGTACAGGGTTAGTGGCACCACGTGTCGCCGGCCTTGCATATGGAAATATGCCTCACTGATCGAAAGGGAGTCTGGTGCTGTGGTCGCTGCCACAGACTTGGGGTCACTGCCATTCAGGACTCAGGACACAGTTCCACATGTGGGATCGGCTTGTATTGAACAGGGTTAGTGGCACCACGTGTCGCGCCTTGTGTTGTACAGGGTTAGTGGCACCACGTGTCGCCGGCCTTGCATATGGAAATATGCCTCACTGATCGAAGGGAGTCTGGTGCTGTGGTCGCTGCCACGGACTTGGGGTCACTGCCATTCAGGACTCAGGACACAGTTCCACATGTGGGATCGGCTTGTGTTGAACAGGGTTAGTGGCACCACGTGTCGCCGGCTTGTGTTGAACAGGGTTAGTGGCACCACGTGTCGTGGCTTGTGTTGAACAGGGTTAGTGGCACCACGTGTCACCGGCCTTGCATATGGAAATATGCCTCACTGATCAAGGGAGTCTGGTGCTGTGGTCGCTGCCACGGACGTGGGGTCACTGCCATTCAGGACTCAGGACACAGTTCCACATGTGGGATCGGCTTGTGTTGAACAGGGTTAGTGGCACCACGTGTCGCCAGCTTGTGTTGAACAGGGTTAGTGGCACCACGTGTCGCGGCTTGTGTTGAACAGGGTTAGTGGCACCACATGTCGCAGGCCTTGCATATGGAAATATGCCTCACTGATCGAAGGGAGTCTGGTGCTGTGGTCGCTGCCACGGACTTGGGGTCACTGCCATTCAGGACTCAGGACACAGTTCCACATGTGGGATCGGCTTGTATTGAACAGGGTTAGTGGCACCACGTGTCGCGTCTTGTGTTGTACAGGGTTAGTGGCACCATGTGTCGCCTGCCTTGCATATGGAAATATGCCTCACTGATCGAAGGGAGTCTGGTGCTGTGGTCGCTGCCACGGACTTGGGGTCACTGCCATTCAGGACTCAGGACACAGTTCCACATGTGGGATCGGCTTGTGTTGAACAGGGTTAGTGGCACCACGTGTCGCCAGCTTGTGTTGAACAGGGTTAGTGGCACCACGTGTCGCAGCTTGTGTTGAACAGGGTTAGTGGCACCACGTGTCACCGGCCTTGCATATGGAAATATGCCTCACTGATCGAAGGGAGTCTGGTGCTGTGGTCGCTGCCACAGACTTGGGGTCACTGCCATTCAGGACTCAGGACACAGTTCCACATGTGGGATCGGCTTGTATTGAACAGGGTTAGTGGCACCACGTGTCGTGCCTTGTGTTGTACAGGGTTAGTGGCACCACCTGTAGCCGGCCTTGCATATGGAAATATGCCTCACTGATCGAAGGGAGTCTGGTGCTGTGGTCGCTGCCACGGACTTGAGGTCACTGCCATTCAGGACTCAGGACACAGTTTCACATGTGGGATCGGCTTGTGTTGAACAGGGTTAGTGGCACCACGTGTCACCGGCTTGTGTTGAACAGGGTTAGTGGCACCACATGTTGCGGCTTGTGTTGAACAGGGTTAGTGGCACCACGTGTCCAAAATTCGAATTGCAAGCTCTGCTGCCCGCAGTGTAGACTGCTAATGAGTGTTCGTTTGCACTTGAAGATGAATTTGGTGATTGTACTAAAGCTATAACTGATATAAAAAAGTTCTTGAAGCAAGGATACTAAAAGGATATTATGTAGGTTTTAGGCCTGTGATAGTTACTTGCCTACTGGACTCTGTAATTAATTAATCAAGACTTAATTTTAATTGTGAGCCCTGATGACCGCAGTGTAGGCCAGAGGTAGCAGTCAGCAAGGGCCCATAGCCATGTGGCATTGAGTTGAGGTGCACAGTTAGTGGCACCAGAAGCATTGAGAATGTATGAGCCTGTGATGCTGCTTGGTACGGACGGGCCGCACTGGGAGCAACGTCTCTTGCCTACTGGACTGCGTCATCTGCAATCGCGACTGTATCTGAATTGTGAGTCCTGCTGACCGCAGTGTAGGCCAGAGGTAGCGGTGAGCAAGGGCCCACAGCCACGTGCATAGGTTGGTGGCCCCACCGGCCTGTGTAGTTCAGGTTCAGTGGCACCACATGTCACTGGCCTTCCATATGCAAATACGCCTCACTAATCGAAGGGAGTCTGGTGCTGTGGTCGCTGCCACGGACTTGGGGTCACTGCCATTCAGGACTCAGGACACAGTTCCACATGTGGGATCGGCTTGTGTTGAACAGGGTTAGTGGCACCACGTGTCGCCGGCTTGTGTTGAACAGGGTTAGTGGCACTACGTGTCGCGGCTTGTGTTGAACAGGGTTAGTGGCACGACGTGTCCAAAATTCGAATTGCGAGCTCTGCTGCCCGCAGTGTAGACTGCTAATGAGTGTTCGTTTGCACTTGAAGATGAATTTGGTGATTGTACTAAAGCTATAACTGATATAAAAAAGGTTCTTGAAGCAAGGATACTAAAAGGATATTATGTAAAATTTAGGCCTGTGATAGTTACTTGCCTACTGGACTCTGTAATTAATGAATCAAGACTTAATTTTAATTGTGAGCCCTGATGACCGCAGTGTAGGCCAGAGGTAGCGGTCAGCAAGGGCCCACAGCCACGTGACGTTGACTTGAGCTGCACAGATTGGGAGCATACAGTCTTCTTAACCGATTATACTCTCTTACACAATTTGCATCGGCACTAATCTTGAATTGTTAGCCCTGCTAACCGCATTGTAGGACAGAGGCAGCGGTCATCAAGGGCCCCCAGCCATGTGGCGTTGACTTGAGCTGCACAGAGTTAGTGGTACTTGAAGCACTTAACGTGTGCGCAGTCAGCGATGATGCGTGGTCCGGGCTGTCCTCACTGGTAGCAATGTCTGTTGCCTACTGGACTGCGTCATCTGCAATCGCGAGTCGCTCTGAATTCTGAGCCCTACTTACCGAGGTGGAGGCAGGAGGCAGCGGTGAGGAAGGTCCCACAGGCACGTGTTGCTGACTTGAGCAATGTCTCTTGCCTACTGGACTGCGTCATCTGCAATCTCGACTCCATCTGAATTGTGAGCCCTACTGACCGCAGTGTAGGCCGGAGGCAGCGGTCAGGAAGGGCCCACAGCCATGTGTTGTTGACTTCAGCAATGTCTATTGCCTACTGGACTGCGTCATCTGCAATCGCGACTCGATCAGAATTGTGAGCCTTGCTGTCCGCAGTGTATATCGGAGGCAGTAGTTTGAACAGACATAAGTCCGCGGTGCTGTGCCGCTGGGGGCCTGTGTGGCAGAAGCCAGCGATCGGCTGAGGAGGCTGGTGGTCATGTTGGCAGCCTCATGGCAGGGTGAAGGGCGCCGCCCTGGCACACCCTTTGGCCTTCCCACAAGTGAACCACGCCCAGAGCTCTGGCCTATTTATTCACACTCCTACGCTGAAGTGGCGTACGTCGGACCAGCCCACTCTGGTTACGCTTATGCTTACAGGGGGGGACGACACAGCTACATGACTGAGATCTTCCCTAGTGTTTGACGTAACATGGTTGGGTCCACTGTCCACAACACTACAAGCACCAGTAGTATTTGTGCACATGGACAGGTGTGTGTTCTGCATACTGAGATGTGTCCAGCACATCACCGCTACACTTTGCATTGTGTGCATTGTTAAACATGGGTGTATTGCTTCCTTCACATATAGTTTGTTCACACCTGTCCCGATATTCAGATATTGTGTAGCTGAGGGGCCATGCCGTTTTCGGAAAGTTTGCTGTCTTGTTCTGCGCTGCCTCGGTGGTAGAGTGGGGGGTCCTGGGGGTGGTGATGGGTGTTGTGGCTTTTTTGGGTATCGGAGCTGCTTGATCAGTAGGTCTATGACATGTGTTGGTCTTCAGATGTGGCTCTGGGCTGGGCTCCCTTTCATACTGTATGTAGTTGTTTAATATTTAAAAAACAAGAAGACATGATATAGTTTAAATAACAAATAAAAAAAATTACAGTAGGGAGAGGGGTGGTACGGGGGGGGAGGTCCTGAGGGTTGTGGCAGTGGGTGTTGTGTCCTTCTTGGGTGTCGGAAAAAACTATAGGTTAAATGAACATTATAATTAGAAGTTAGCATTAAAAAAAACATTGAAATTCACTGAAAAAACCATAGGTTTCAGGGACGTTATAGATAGAAATTAGTATTTAAAAAACCTTTGAAATTCACTGAAAAAACCATAGGTTTCAGGCACGTTATAGTTGGAAATTGGCATTTAAAAAAACCTTTGAAATTCACTGAAAAAAACCATAGGTTTCAGGCACGTTATAGGTAGAAATTAGCATTTAAAAAACCTTAGAAATTCACTGAAAAAACCATAGGTTTCAGGGACGTTATAGTTAGTTGGACATTTCACTCATACAAAACCATAGAAATTCCACTGTTATAGTTAGTTCAGCTAACTATAACTCGCGCCCCCCCAATGCACTGCTGATGACATCACATATTACATCATTCATGACATGGTCAGTGACATCACTGATGACCTCACTGATGACATCTCAAATGACATCACTGATGACACCACTGATGACATCATCCAGTGAATGTGATTTTGTATGAGTGAAATGTCCAACAAACTATAACGTCCCTGAAACCTATGGTTTTTCAGTGAATATATATATGGTGGAGATGCAGGGCAAAAAGAAATAAATTGATTTTGCACAAGGAACTTTGGGTCCGTGTTCGTCTGTCCTTGGTATTGGATATTCTAGAGACGAAGTCAGCGATATATATATATCGGCTCGTGCTTACACGAATCAGTAAGCTATTTGGTGGATATATATATATATATATATATATATATATATATATATATATATATATATATATATATATATATATATTTAACCACCAATGCGATTCCTGCACAACGCGCTCACAGCCAGTGCTGGCATTCGGGGTGGAATCAAGCCCAAGTACATTTTTATCACCAAAGAAATTATGCCACACTCCAGGAGTTAGATGTTCAAATTCTTTAATCACACCACCAACACGTTTCGACTAAGGAGTCTTGATCACTTTCATTTCATGATATACAGACAAGCCCACTTTGCTATTAATGAAGCATTGTGGGATATGTAGTTTTGACAATTTTTAAAAAAACCTTCAAGTTTTACTACAAAACATCATATGTTTCATTTATGCATTTGATAGTCAAGGTCATTCTACCCCACTCTCATTTTATAAATTCATTATCTTCTAAGATGAAATGTTTGTGATAAAATACCTCTGCAGATCTATAATCAGGCATACACAGTTTATCAAGCCGTTATGTATTGTACCAATGTATTATTTGCATGTTACAAGACTGGACTTTATGTGACTCTAAATCCTTCAACACTGTCAATTCCCATGTCGGGATACCGGTGAAACTGACACAAATATTGGCCGTTTCCGGCACGCCTGATTACCATTGAGAAAGGCGTCTGCCGAAACGCATCTGGTTGCGTTTGTGAGTCCGTAAATAAATGAATTTCGGACTCGCCCCCGTGAGTGCTTTTTCTTTGTACCGAAGAGTGCGAGGTTGGAAGCGGTTATATATATATATAAAAATCGCAAGCGGAACCTCAGGCGCAGGAAGTCAAAGAACAGCTGGTATGGGAACAAGAGGCCAGAAGACCAAGAACCAATGATGGAAGACACCACAACAAAATTAACGGTAATGAATCTTACTGATAAGATTCTATCTAATGATGAAATAAGTGTACTAGAGTTGGGGTTATCTTTCTGTCCTGATGTGGGGTTTGATTATGCACAAGCTAGAGTTGACCTGTAGAAGTTTGAGCGAAAGTTAAAACTGTGCAAAATACATGCCACTAGAAAAAACCACACGGAGACAACATCCAGGGTCACGGGAGCGGGGGACGTATGCTTAGCCATTGAAGACATTCCTACCTTACACACCATTACCACACTAGATGAGGCAGTGAGCACCCCACTAGACCCATTCAATCCTGCACACACTGACGAAATATCAGATCTATTGGGAATAGATGTTACTGGAACTACTTCCACGGAATTCAGGGCCAAATCCAAATATGTACCTGTCACAGTGAAAGATAACATCGATATTTTCAGTGATTTGGTAGCTCAAGATTTCCTGGGGCTCCTTGAGAAGAAAACCAAAAGGGGTAACATGACTAAAACCCAATGGGAGGCGGTCTCGAAACTACAAAAAGACCGAGATATTGTCATTAAGCCATCAGATAAGGGTGGTAATGTGGTTCTCATGACTAGGGCCATGTACACCAGAGAAGCGTATCGCCAACTGAATGACTTAACATGTTATGGGAAGGTCGATAGAAAATACCTTTTAGACTTAAAAAACATGTATACAGACAAACTCCAAACTTGGCAGGACAAGGGCCTACTCACGTGGGATGAAGTACGCTTCCTCAAAAATGACACACCCACCACACCAACTCTATACCTTCTCCCCAAGGTTCACAAAAATGACATCAATCCACCAGGTAGACCAATTGTATCTTCTAAAAACAGTCTTCTGGAAAACACTAGCAGATATGTGGACCACTTTCTCTTCCCCTATGTAAAACACTTGTCATCCTATCTTAGGGACACCACCCATTTTTTACAAAAGATCAGGGATGTCAATATAGAAAGTGACCAATGGCTAGTGAGTCTCGATGTTGAGTCGTTGTACACGAGCATTAGGCATGATGACGGCATCAAAGCGTGTCAGTTCTTTCTCAAGCAACATAGAGCGGAATTCCTGGAACATACTATCATGCTCTTAGTCATGTTAAGAATATGCTTGAAGGAGAATGTCTTCATATTTGAAAGAGAGCACTACAAACAGTTACAAGGGACTTCGATGGGCACTTGCTTCGCTCCCAGCTACGCTAATCTTATGGTGGGCTGGTGGGAGAAGCAAGTGCTCTGGAATGACCATACTGAACATTGGATATTTAATGTATCCACATGGCTCAGGTATATTGATGACATTTTCTTTATGTGGAAGGGGTCTGAAATGGAACTCAATCAGTTCATAGACTGCCTGAACACAAACACTGTTAACCTCAGATTCACGAGACACTACAGTCAGGAAGCAATTGATTTTCTAGATTTAAAACTAAGTGTAGACAAGGGGAAGATCGTCACCAATCTATTCAGAAAGAAAACGGCAGGGAATTCCATCCTTCATGCCGCCAGCTCTCACCCCCCTAGCTTCAGGTGGGGGATTCCGTACAGTGAATTCCTCAGGGCCAAACGGAATTGCAGCACCCCTGCCGCATATGAAAACACCAAACGAGATATGAAGTCTAGGTTTAAAGAGAGAGGATACCCAGGGAAAGCCATTGCACAAGCGGAGAAAAGAGTTGAAAGTCAATCAAGAGATGAGGTTGTCAATAAAACCCCAGAACAGAGACCACCTAGATCCGTCAAAAGAAGTGAAGTTAGATTCATCACCAAATACTGCAATCAATCCCATCAGATAAGAAACATTCTCAGAAACAGATGGGATATTCTCAGGAGAGTTCCCATTCTGAGAAATGAAATAAACCCGACTCCCTCAGTGACATACATGAGAAGTCCATCCCTAAGAGATATGCTGGTTCACAGCCACCTCCAACCGAAAGAAGGTGGCTGGCTGAAACAAACTAAGGGCTTCCACAAATGTGGAAAATGTAAAGCTTGTAAAAACAGCAGCAACATATCAGAGGTGACACTTGAAAGAACAAAGACCAAATGGAAAATACCCAAGTTCATCTCATGTGGAACTGAGTATGTTGTGTATGCGATAGTTTGTCCGTGCAATCTTTGGTACATTGGCTCTACCACATTCTCTGTAAAAAAACGTATCTTAGAACATTGGCGGGCAATCACGAATCATGACCAAACCTACAGTACTGCCAGACATTTCGCCAGGGAACATGAGTCGGATTGGACTAAAGCGAGATATTTCGGATTAGACACAATTGCACCCAATCCTACAGGAGGTAACCGCAATGCAGCCCTCCGCAAACTGGAGTCTCGCCTGATCCTTTTAGCAGGAACCAAGTACCCGGATGGCCTTAATCAGGACGAGGAATTGTATTCCCATTTATAGGATACACACTGCTCAATTATACTGTAGCCCTGACTGTATACTCACGCCCTACTTTCTCCTCCCCTCTTCTCAATCTTTTAATTTTTTCTCTAGTTGCACTCACTTTTTCCTTTATGTACATGTTATTTCGTTGGTTAAAACAGACCTGTAACTGAACTGATAATTGAATGTTAAGTTTCCTTTATTTCTCTACAACCCTTATGTAACAGTTTAAAACATGATATACTATTAGTATGTGACATGGTGATGCTAACTCTTGATCCTTTTTATTTTTGCAGAATTGTAGCTGTGAACTACCGCGACACATTGGCAAATATATAAGAGCACAGGAGTTTGGCTGACCACCCACCCAGCTCCTAGTCACTTCACGTACTCATTTGGGTACTAGACCTATTTTGCGGCGAACTGTCTGGTGTTGAACACAGCCATGATGTATTCCCATAGTCACTACAAACTGGTAAATAGGGCACTAGTCCCCTCACTGTCTAATGAACAAAAAATATTATGCCAATACTTCATCACTATATGAGGTGGTTGTTGTATAAATGTTTTGCAAATGTTGGCTTTATGACTTGTAAATTAACGAAACGGCACAATTAATTTTCATTTTAAACAGCTGCGTCTGTTTTCACTGTTTACTTTCTTTCACGTTTTTTGTTACATGTGCTATTAACCCCTTCGCTGCTAGGCCTTTTCCCCTCCTGTGCTAAGCCTTTTTTTGGCTATTTGGGGTAGTTCGCGCTTAGGCCCCTGTAACTTTTTGACCACATAACGTATCACGCCAAATTTGCGTCATTTTTTCCAACATCATGGGGATTCTAAAGGTACCCATGGTTTGTGGATTCCCCTGGAGGGGACCCAGAAATTAGCCAAAATACAGCTAAATTTTGGTTTTTTGGGGAAAAATGCAAAAAGGGCTACAGATGAAAGCTTCTGGTTTTTCCCTGCAAATGGCATCAAAAAGGGGTTGTGGTGCTGAAATCACCATCTTCCCAGCTTTCAGGGACAAGCAGACTTTTGTCAGAAAACCAATTTTTTTTCACAGTATTGGCATTTTTCTGGGACATAGTCTATTTCTGCTATTTTTGTGCTTTCAACCTCCTTCCAGTTAATGGTAGAAATTGGTATGAAAGCAATAATGGATCCTGGAAAGCCATACATTTCTGAAAAGTAGACAGAATTCTGAATTCAGCAAGGGGTCATTTGTGTAGATCCTTCAAGTTTTCTTTATAGAAACAAACAGTTAAATATAGGAAAAATTGAAAATTAGTTGAAAAAATCAGCCATTTGTGTCAACGTTTTCACCTGTAACTTCTTCTAATTATGACAGCTATTTGAAAGAAATATACCGTTACATCCGCTGGACCTTTCTGGTTGTGGTGATATATAGGACTTGTAGGTTCACCAAGAACCCGACGAACCCAGAGCCAATAACTGAGCAGCGTCTTGCAATGGTTTTTTATTATGTACCGGGTATATAGTAATTATTCTGGGAAAATTTATACATGGAAAAATCGGTATGAGAGACACCTATGTATTTCTGAAATGGGAACAAAATATAGAGTTTAGAAATAGTAGATATTTGCACATTTCCGAAAGTGGGAGTACCCATACTAGCATGAGAATTATAGGACATTTTTCAAAATGACTTCTTTTTACACATTGTCTTTCATTTGGAAGGCAGAAATGCATCAAAAGTCAATAGATAATAACAGTTGCTCTACAATTTTGTGTTACCCTAAGTCTCCCGATAAAAATGGTACCTCACCTGTGTGGGTAGGCCTAGTGCCTGCGACAGGACACGGCCCAAAACGCAACGTGGACACACCACATTTTCACAGTGAAAAATGACCCTTTTTTTGCAAAGTGCCTAGCTGTAGCTTTTGAACCCTAGCTCTGCCGGCACCTAGGGAAACCTAGCAAACCTATACATTTTTGAAAACTAGACACCCAGGGGAATCCAAGATGGGGTGACTTGACTGGCTCTCACCTGGTTCTGTTACCCAGAATCCCTTGCAAACCTAAAATATTGTCAAAAAAAACAAATTTTCCTCACTTTTCTGTGGTGGAAAGTTCTGGAATCTGCATGGATCCACAAAATTCCACCCACCCCGCGTTCCCCAAAGTCTTTTGAGAAAAACAGTACCTCACTTGTGTGGGTAGGCCTAGTGCCCGCGACAGGAAACAGCGAAAAACGCAACGTGGACACACCACATTTTCACAGTGAAAAATGACCCTTTTTTGCAAAGTGCCTAGCTGTAGTTTTTGAACCCTAGCTCTGCCGGCACCTAGGGAAACCTAGCAAACCTATACATTTTTGAAATCTAGACACCCAGGGGAATCCAGGATGGGGTGACTTGACTGGCTCTCACAAGGTTCTGTTACCCAGAATCCCTTGCAAACCTAACCAATTGTCAAAAAAAACAAATTTTCCTTACTTTTCTGTGGTGGAAAGTTATGGAATCTGCGTGGATCCACAAAATTCCACCCACCCCGCATTCCCCAAAGTCTTCCGAGAAAAATGGTACCTCACTTGTGTGGGTAGGCCTAGTTCCCGCGACAGGAAACAGCGCAAAACACAACGTGGACACACCACATTTTCACAGTGAAAAATGACCCTTTTTTGAAAAGTGCTTAGCTGTAGTTTTTGAACCCTAGCTCTGCCGGCACCTAGGAAACCTAGCATACCTATACATTTTTGAAATCTAGACACCCAGGGAATCCAGGATGGGGTGACTTGACTGGCTCTCACCAGGTTCTGTTACCCAGAATCCCTTGCAAACCTAAACAATTGTCAAAAAAAACACATTTTCCTCACTTTTCTGTGGTGGAAAGTTCTGGAATCTGCGTGGATCCACAAAATTCCACCCACCCCGCATTCCCCAAAGTCTTCCGAGAAAAATGGCACCTCACTTGTGTGGGTAGGCCTAGTGCCCGCGACAGGAAACGACGCAAAACACAACGTGGACACACCCCAATTTCACTGTGAAAAATGACCCTTTTTTGGCAAAGTGCCTAGCTGTAGTTTTTGAACCCTAGCTCTGCCGGCACCTAGGGAAACCTACCAAACCCACACATTTCTGAAAAGTAGACACATGGGAGATTCCAGGGAGGTATGGCTTGCGTGGATCCCCCAATGGTTTCTTACCCAGAATCCCCCAGAAACCTGAAATTTTGCTGAAAAAATCACTTTTTTCACACATTTTTGTGTGGGAAAGTTGTGGCATCACCGGGCTGACACAAATTTCCTACCACCCAGCGTTCCCCCAGGTCTCCCGATAAAAATGGTGCCTCGCTCGGGTGGGAGGCCCAAGTACGCGCGACAGGCAAGGGCCCAAAACGTATTGAGGCGACATCAAAATTGCCTATCAGAAGACGACCTGGTTTTGCAAGGGGGTCCCATGACTTTTGGCCCGGGGCTCGGCGGCCACCTAGGAAACCTAGCAAACCCACACATTTCTGAAAAGTAGACACCCGAGGGATTCCAGGGAGGTATGGCTTGCGTGGATCCACCAAAGTTTTCTTACCCAGAATCCCCTGCAAACCTGAAATTTTGCTGAAAAAATCACTTTTTCACACATTTTGTGTGGGAAAGTTGTGGCATCACCAGGCTGACACAAATTTCCTATCACCCAGCGTTCCCCAGGTCTCCCGATAAAAATGGTGCCTCACTCGGGTGGGAGGCCCAAGTGCTGCGCGACAGGCAAGGGCCCAAAACGTATTGAGGCGACATCAAAATTGCCTATCAGAAGACGACCTGGTTTTGCAAGGGGGTCCCATGACTTTTTGGCCCGGGGCTCGGCGGCCACCTAGGGAAACCTAGCAAACCCACACATTTCTGAAAAGTAGACACCCGGGGGATTCCAGGGAGATATGGCTTGCGTGGATCCACCAACGTTTTCTTACCCAGAATCCCCTGCAAATCTGAAATTTTGCTGAAAAAATCACTTTTTTCACACATTTTTGTGTGGGAAGTTGTGGCATCACCGGGCTGACACAAATTTCCTACCACCCAGCGTTCCCCCTGGTCTCCCGATAAAAATGGTGCCTCACTCGGGTGGGAGGCCCAAGTACGCACGACAGGCAAGGGCCCAAAACGTATTGAGGCGACATCAAAAATGCCTATCACAAAACGACCTGGTTTTGCAAGGGAGTCCCATGACTTTTTGGCCCGGGGCTCGGCGGCCACCTAGGAAACCTAGCAAACCCACACATTTCTGAAAAGTAGACACCCGGGGGATTCCAGGGAGGTATGGCTTGCGTGGATCCACCAATGTTTTCTTACCCAGAATCCCCTGCAAACCTGAAATTTTGCTGAAAAAATCACTTTTTCACACATTTTTGTGTGGGAAAGTTGTGGCATCACCAGGCTGACACAAATTTCCTACCACCCAGCGTTCCCCAGGTCTCCCGATAAAAATGGTGCCTCACTCGGGTGGGAGGCCCAAGTACGCGCGACAGGCAAGGGCCCAAAACATATTGAGGCGACATAAAAATGCCTATCACAAAACGACCTGGTTTTGCAAGGAGGTCCCATGACTTTTTGGCCCGTGGCTCGTCGGCCACCTAGGGAAACCTAGCAAACCCACACATTTCTGAAAAGTAGACACCGGGGGATTCCAGGGAGGTATGGCTTGCGTGGATCCACCAACGTTTTCTTACCCAGAATCCGCTGCAAACCTGAAATTTTGCTGAAAAAATTACTTTTTTCACACATTTTTGTGTGGGAAAGTTGTGGTATCACCGGGATGACACAAATTTCCTACCACCCAGCGTTCCCCCAGGTCTCCCGATAAAAATGGTGTCTCACTCGGGTGGGAGGCCCAAGTACGCGCGACAGGCAAGGGCCCAAAACTTATTGAGGCAACATCAAAATTGCCTATCAGAAAACGACCTGGTTTTGCAAGGGGTCCCATGACTTTTTGGCCCGGGGCTCGGCGGCCACCTAGGAAACCTACCAAACCCACAGATTTCTGAAAAGTAGACACCCGGGGAATTCCAGGGAGGTATGGCTTGCGTGGATCCCCCGACGTTTTCTTACCCAGAATCCCCTGCAAACCTGAAATTTTGCTGAAAAAATCACTTTTTCACACATTTTTGTGTGGGAAAGTTGTGGCATCACCGGGATGACACAAATTTCCTACCACCCAGCGTTCCCCAGGTCTCCCGATAAAAATGGTGCCTCACTCGGGTGGGAGGCCCAAGTACCCGCGACAGGCAAGGGCCCAAAACATTTTGTGATAGGCAATTTCAATGTTGCCTCAATACGTTTTGGGCCCATGCCTGTTGCGGTGCTAGGCCTCCACCAGTGAGCACCAGTTATGTCGGGAGACCTGGAGAACGCTGGGTGGTAGAAAATTTGTGTCATCCCGGTGATGCCACAACTTCCCACACAAAATGTGTGAAAAAGTGATTTTTCAGCAAACTTCAGGTTTGCAGGGATTCTGGGTGAAAACGTTGGTGGATCCACGCTGAATCATACCTCCCTGGAATCCCAGGTGTCTCATTTTCAGAAATGTGTGGGTTTGCTAGGTTTCCCAAGGTGGCCGCCGGGCCCGGGCCAAAGTCATGGGACCCCTGCAAAACCAGGTCGATTTTGTGATAGGCATTTTTGATGTCGCCTCAATACGTTTGGGCCCTTGCCTGTCGCGCATACTGGGCCTCCCACCGAGTGAGGCACCATTTATCGAGAGACCTGGGGAAGCTGGGTGGTAGGAAATTTGTGTCAGCCTGGTGATGCCGCAAATTTCCCACACAAAAATATGTGAAAAAGTGATTTGTTCAGCAAAATTTCAGGTTTACAGAGATTCTGGGTAGAAAACGTTGGTGGATCCACGCAAGCTACTCCTGGAATCCCAGTGTCTACTTTTCAGAAATGTGGGTTTGCTAGGTTTCCCTAGGTGGCCGCCGAGCCCGGACAAAAGTCATGGGACCTTGAAAACCAGGTCGTCTTCTGATAGGCAATTTTGATGTCAGCCTAAATACGTTTTGGGCCCATGCCTGTTGCGAGTACTTGGGCCTCCCACCAGTGAGGCACCATTTGTATCGGGAGACCTGAGGACGCTGAGTGTAGGAAATTTGTGTCGGCCGTGATGCCACAACTTTCCTACACAAAAATGTGTGAAAAAGTGACTTTTCAGCAAGACTTAAGGTTTCTGGGGATTATGGGTAAGAAAGCGTTGGGGATCCACGCAAGCCATACCTCCCTGGAATCCTCCGGTGTCTTCTTTCAGAAGTATGTGAGTTTGGTAGGTTTCCCTAGGTGGCCGCGAGCCAGGCCAAGAGTCATGGGACCCCCTTGCAAAACCAGGTCGATTTTCTGATAGGCAATTTTGATGTTGCCTCAATACGTTTTGGGCCCTTGCCTATCGTGCGTACTTGGGCCTCCCACCAGTGAGGCACCATTTTATCGGGAGACCTGAGGGAACGCTGGGTGGTAGGAAATTTGTGTCAGCCCAGTGATGCTGCAACTTTCCCACACAAAATGTGAGAAAAAGTGATTTTCAGCTAAATTTCAGGTTTCCTGGGGGATTCTGGGTAAGAGAACTTTGGAGGATCCACACAAGCCATGCCTCCCTGGAATCCCCAGGTGTCTAGTTTTCAGAAATGTGTGGGTTTGGTAGGTTTCCTAGGTGGCCACCGAGCCCAGACTAAAGTCATGGGACCCCTGCAAAACCAGGTCGTTTTGTGATAGGCAATTTTGATGTCACCTCAATACGTTTTGGGCCCTGCCTGTCGCGGGTACTTGGGCCTCCCACCCGAGTGATGCACTGTTTTTATCGGGAGACCTGAGGAACACTGGGTGGTAGGAAATTTGTTTCAGCCCGGTGATGCCACAACTTTCCCACACAAAATGTGTGAAAAAAGTGATTTTTCAGCAAAATTTCAGGTTTCTGGGGATACTGGGTAAGAAAGCGTTGGGGGATCCACGCAAGCCATACCTCCTGGAATCCCCTGGTGTCTAGTTTTCAGAAATGTGTGGGTTTGGTAGGTTTCCCTAGCTGGCCGCCGAACCCGGGCCAAAAACTCATGGGACCCCCTTGAAACCAGGTTGGTTTGTGATAGGTAATTTTGATGTCGCCTCACTAGGTTTTGGGCCCTTGCCTATCGCGGGTACTTGCCCCACCCATGCGTGTGAGGTACCATTTTTATCGGGAGACCAGGGGAGCAGAAAGGCTGTAATGGTGGCGGGGATGTGGGCATTGGCGTGCCCACTTCGGGCAGCCCCGACCCTAAAAACAAATGCGCAAAAAATCCCTGGCGTCAAGTGAGCTTTCTGCCGC
Organism: Calotriton arnoldi; assembly: GCA_963921515.1. NCBI lineage: Eukaryota > Metazoa > Chordata > Amphibia > Caudata > Salamandridae > Calotriton > Calotriton arnoldi. The sequence continues at coordinate 424,492 of CAWUFW010011184.1, forward strand.
CCGGGGCAGCAGATTGGGGGCTACTGCCCCCATCTGCCCCCAGGGGAGCAGAAAGACTGTTATGGTGGCAAGGGCATGGGGGCATTGGTGTGCCTGTTTTGGGCAGCCCCCACCCTAAAAAAATTGCACAAAAAAAAATCCCTGGCGTTTAGTGGGCTTTCTGCCCCACCAGGGGGGCAGATTGGGGGCTACAGCCCCCATCTGCCCCCCAGGGCGGGGCAGAAAGGCTTATAATGGTGATGCGGGGTGGGGGCATTGGCGTACCCGTTTTGGGCAGCCCCCACCCTAAAAGAAATTGCGCAAAAAAAATCCCTGGCATTTAGTGGGCTTTCTGCCCCACCGGGGGCGCAGATTGGGGGCTACAGCCCCCATCTGCCCCCCAGGGCGGGGCAGAAAGGCTGTAATGGTGACGGGGGTGGTGGCATTGGCGTGCCCATTTTGGGCAGCCCCACCCTAAAATAAATTGCACAAATAAAAATCCCTGGCGTTTAGTGGGCTTTCTGCCCCACCGGAGGGCAGATTGGGGGCTACAGCCCCCATCTGCCCCCAGGGCGAGGCAGAAAGTCTGTAATGGTGACGGGGTGGGGGCATTGGCGTGCCCATTTTGGGCAGCCCCACCCTAAAAAAAAATTACACAAAAAAAATCCCTGGCGTTTAGTGGGCTTTCTGCCCCCGGGGGCAGATTGGGGGCTACTGCCCCCATCGGCCTCCCAGGGGGCAGAAAGGCTGTAATGGTGGCGGGGTGGGGGTGGGGGCATTGGCATGCCTGTTTCGGGCAGCCCCCAACCAAAAAAAACCACGCCAAAAAAAATCCCTGGCGTTTAGTGGGCTTTCTGCCCCACCGGGGGGGCAGAAAGGCTGTAATGGTGCCCCACGGGTGGTGGGGGCATTAGCCCCCACCCTAAAAAAGAAATTACACAAAAAATAAATCCCTGGCGTTTAGTGGGCTTTCTGCCCCCAGGGAGGCAGAAAGGCTGTAATGGTGGTGGGTGGGGTGGGGGCATTGGCGTGCCCTTTTGGGCAGCCCCACCCTAAAACAAATTGCACACAAAAAATCCCTGGCATTTAGTGGGCTTTCTGCCCCCGAGGGTAGATTGGGAGCTACTGCCCCCATCTGCCTCCCAGGGGGCAGAAAGGCTGTAATGGTGGCTGGGGGTGGGGGCATTGGCGTGCCCGTTTCAGGCAGCCCCCACCCTAAAAAAAATGCACCAGATAAAAATCCCTGGTGTCTAGTGGGCTTTCTGCCCCCCCGGGGGGCAGATTGGGGGCTACAGCTCCCATCTGCCCCCCAGGGGGGGCAGAAAGACTGAACATTGGCAATTTTTTGGGGGAGCAAAGCCCTTGCCCAAGGGGCCGCTCCCCCTCCATGGTGCCTTAGTGGGTGGATCCCTGCTTGGGGATCGCCCTCCTGGGGCAATCCCCAAGCAGGGATCCACTGGCTAGGGGTACCTTTGGAATGGGGAGATTCTCCCCTTTCCAATGATACCTCTCCCGTCTTTCTACGTGCTCAGGGGGCTGAGATAGCCCCCTGAGCATGTAGAAAGTGAAACTGAAATGAGCCTAAAGGCTCATTTTAGTTTCGTTTTCAGTGAAATGAAGTCAGCGCGTCATGCGCGCTGATCTTCATTTCACTGAAAGGAGGGGGCCTCGGAGCTGGGAAGCTCTTCCCCAGCTCCCGAGGCTGTGGGGAGAAAGGAAATCCCTCTGCTGTCTGCAGCAGAGGGATTTCGTGCCCCTGGCCTCATGACGGAATGGTTCCGTCATGAGCACAGGGGCACCGATGCTCATGACGGAACCATTCCGTCATGAGCATCGAAGGGGTTAACATTTCTTTTATGTTTATCAATGAAATCACGTGCACGTACCTTTAAATGCAAACTAATGGAGGCGATGGTCATGTGACCAAGACCACGGACGTGGTCGAAACGCGTCGTCCTTGTCTGTCATAAGAAAATAAACTGCCTTGACCGACCGAGTGGGCTCGCCTGGATTCTTGTTCTTCTTAGATCCTCTCTGTGTGTATATATATATATATATATATATATATATATATATATATATATATATATATATATATATATATATATATATATATATATATATATATATATATATATATATATATATATATATATTTTCCAACAACAGCTTACACAGCACTCTCCTTGGTACAAAAATATATATCTTTATTGAGACCTCCTTCTCCGCTGGGCTCAGCAGACCACCATGTCTGGGACTGTTTTTAAATAAAGCAGTTTTTTTTTTAATGCAGCCCGTTTTCCTTAAAGAAAAACGGGATGCATTTTTTTTTTTTTTAAATGAAACGTTTTCGTTTAATTTTTTAAGGGCAGGTACTGGTCCCTGGGACCACTGCCTGTCCTTAAAAAATACTTTCTGAGCCAGCCACAAAGGGGAAGGGGTCCCCTGGGGATCCCTTCCCATTTGCAACTCCATTACCACCCTCTTGAAGAGGGTGGTCATTTGCGAGTGTTTTGCAACAACAATTGCGGTCGCAAAACATTGGTACATGGCTTTGTGGTCACTATTAGGAAGGGAACGCCCCTTCCTAATAGTGAGTCGCAAAACCTATTTAGCGAGTCGCAAATAAATTGCAAATAAATTGCAACTCGCTAAATAGGCTTTGTACATGGCCCATGAGGTTTTTGCATGCCCAAATGGGTCGCAAACCTGTTTGCTCATGCAAAAACGGGTCATACATCTGGCCCTCCGTCTCCGGCCTCTCTGAATACATGTCAATGCAAACAATCACAACCCTTTCACATGATCTCACCTTGACAGAGCCTAATGTGTTCCAAGACCATAATTTTGGAGGAGCAAATACTTATCAAGGTAAGGTTGGGTGGGAGACCTTTGTTTTCAGTGTAACCGAATGCATGTGATGCAGCTCTTGATTTCTTTTTCTAATATCCTGTCCGTATGGACTGTTGCGTTTAGTACCAACGTACAAATGCTATTGGGTGGTCTGATCTGTCTTTTTCATTTCCATTTCTTCTTCCTGTAAATGACATTGCACACGTTTATTACATTTTAATGAATTTGCTTTATTATATGACATTGAGGACACGGTGGAGTCATGTTTGACATTTGTCTGAAGCCTATGGGCAGGACTTGTGTCAGACCTTTTCGTTTGTTATATTTTCTTTATGTTATTTAAATTAGAACATATGCAAGTTCATTTTTGATATAATGCACTTGCTAGTGCGCCCTTCAGAAAAGTATTGAAAACCTGGCTTTTCAATATCTGATCTTGTAGGTCAGGTCTCAGTGTTCAGATGTTCTGTGACCTAGCACCTAGACACCCTTGGGTATTTGTTCATGCTTTATAAATCCACTTTTCTTTTCATTTCATAGATCTCATTTTCCTGGAGATATATTATATGTTTGAATTCCGACTGTGAGTTGACTCTGCTAGGCTTTTTGGTTTGAGATTCGGATTGCTTGCTACTCCGTTTTGGTTGAGATTTATTAATTGAGTTTCTGACACATGCTGTGGTTTGAAGGCCTTTTGTGAGGTCTCACATCATATGATGCTTATTTAATATGGGCTATTTTGGTCCTTTAAGGGGTTTATTTGTTTTTGTTTTTGTGTCTTGATTAACGTTGAATATGATTAGTTCAACTTTACGCACTTATGGGAGTTGCTTTGTATTTAATTAAAGTATTTGTGTATCATATATGCAGGTATTGATCCGTGAACTACACTATCTCGACCACTAGACTTTGAGATTCAGTGACACAATTTGTCATGAGTTATTTTTGATCATGACTTGGATGGATTTGTAGTAATTTACTACACCTGATACGGATGCATTTATACAATCATAACTTGGATGGAATTATATTAATTCACTACGCATGATACGGATTTACTTACATGATATTGCATTAAGGTGAGATTCTTATGGATAAATGATTAAATATTGTTCAAAACAACAGTTTTAACTCTAACTTTGAAGACATTAATTATGAAGAAGTGTTCTTGTCCCTTCAGGTATGTATGTACACTTGACGCATGTTGGAAATATGTAACTATGTTATATATGGTATTTTCTTCATGTCTTGTCACTAGTATATGTATGTCTAATTCTCATTTATTACAGTTTATGTTTTACATTTGTTGACCATGTATGTATAGTCCAATGCTCAATGTGCCAGTCTTAATATTGTTGGTATTTTAAAAAACATTAACTGTGATTTTCTTTATGTTTTGTTATTAATGTGAATTGTATATTCATTAACCGTGGGCGGAGAACTCCGCTCCGCCCCCGGAGTATGCGGAGATTTGCCTACTCCGCGGAGAACGCGGAGTAGGCAAATCTCCACACACTCCGCGGCGGAGCGGAGTTAACCAGCCCCCGCCTCCACCCCCCCTAGTAAGAAATAAATAAATATACATTAAAGGTAAAATAATAAACACTTACCTTAACGTTGAATATGATTAGTTCAACTTTACGCACTTATGGGAGCTGCTTTGTATTTAATTAAAGTATTTCTGTATCATATATGCAGGTATTGATCCATGAACTACACTATCTCGACCACTAGATTTTGAGATTCAGTGACACAATTTGTCATGAGTTATTTTTGACCATGACTTGGATGCATTTGTAGTAATTTACTACGCATGATACAAATGCATTTATACAATCATGACTGGGATGGAATTATATTAATTCACTATGCATGATACGGATGTACTTACATGTTATTGCATTAAGACCTGACAAAGTTCTATTGTTGTTGAACTAAACGCGTTGGCTGGATTTTGTTGAAATTAATGAATGAAAATAAATATGCATATTTGGAATTAACATATTGGATACACTTTGGACTTCTTGTTGGTGCACCCATCCATTTGCTTACAATTACTAATCTGCTGGACAGTGGTACCAAACAATGGCAGGTGCTGGCTGAGCAGTTTAATTTTGTGGTGGATTTGCAGATCCACACAGGGTCTTGAGTGGGTTTGTGAGTATCTGTGTGGGTCTGTGAGTGGGTGTTTCAGAGTGTGAGTGGGTCTGTGAGGGGGTGTGGGAATATGTGAATGGGTCTCTGGGTGTGTAACTGTCTGACTGGGTCTGGAAATATGTGTGTGAATGTCTGAGTGGGTCTGTGAATGCATGTGTGAAAGTGTAAGTGGGTCTGTGAGTGGGTGAATGGGTCTATTAGTGTGTTCGTAGGTATCTGACTGGGTCTGTGAGTGGGTGTGTCAGAGTGTGACTAGCTCTGTGTCTGGGTGTGTCAGTGTGTGAGTGGGTCTATGATTGGATGCGTGAGGGTCTGAGTGGGTCAGTGAGTGGGTGGGTAAGTGACTGAATGGGTAAGTGACCAGATGCAAGAGTGTCTGAGTGGGTGTGTGAGTGAGTGGGTCTCGAAGTGAGTATTGGAGTATCAGTGTGGGTCTGTGAGAGGGTGTCTCGGTGTCTGTGGGTGGTTGTATTTCTTTTTTTAATTTACGTCAAATTCTCTGATTCACCGAGATTTCACACTGGGGGCCGCTCTGAGTGTTGCAGCAGATCCACAGATTCACGCATGTGGGGAAAAATATACATATAGGCCAATTTCTTTTCAATCATGGGTCCCTCATACACCCCTATATTGCAAACATGTGGTCAGAGTACATCTACCTTAACCCCTTCTATTCTATTTTTTGTCAATTCTCACAACCAGCAAAATTCCCTTGTATCTAAAATAGCTGCTGCAAGTTTACTCTCAGGTTGAAGCCAGAAAATCAAGGCATTGCTGGTGGCATGTAAATCCACGGAATCCCTGTGAGGGATCCGCAGAGGGTTCACATCCCTAGATATCTATATTTCTTTTTTCTTTAATAACTCCAAAACTACAGAACGGAATTACACCAAATCACAAAAAGCACTCTTACTGGACCAAGATCTAGCTTCATAGCAAAGTTGGTGTAAATTCGTCCAGCGGTTCGGGCTGTAGTAGTGTCTAAAATCAATTTATCTACCTTGATAATGAAGATATGCTTTTATATCATCATGCTCAAGGCAGACATATATGCAGAGTTAAGGATAGCAAATCTATATTTTCCTATAAATACCTATATTCACAATATTGTGGTACTTGATAGTTTGACAAACGTTTGTCTTTTAAGGCCTAGCCATAGAGGCCATGCCATCCTGAAACACATATTTACTGCCTTTCATTTACATAACCTATGGACTCATGTGTCAAAGGTTTTTCTTCTCATGCAAAAGCTCTGCTGCACAAAGTAGGTATGCTTTTCCATCAACAAAAAGCAAAAATAACAATGTATCAAAATACCTCTGTAAGTCAGAAATGCCTTTGCGGCTCACATTGTCTCCAATGTAATTCTTTGTGAAGGGAGTGGCAAGAGTCCAATGCTCCTTTTGAATTTTCAAGGAAATGGATACATGGTTTGCATCTCTATTGGCAGTGAAAGGCACTTTGGGGATTATTTATGGGCCCCCTGTGTCACTTTTGCACCACGTAAAGTGGTACATGTGTGATGCAGGGCTCACATAAAGATTTATGAAGCCATGCAAAGCCACCCTGCATGGCTTTGAGTGGCCAAATTAATCATGAATAAGGCGACGCAGCGATGTGCGCTGTGTCGCCTTACTCTGCGTCCCGGAGGTGTTCCATGGTCATTGCTGTGGGTTTTCCCATGCAACACCCATGGAATTTGACACTGCCCCAAATTTACAAAGCAATGTAAATCTGGGGAAGCATCAAATCCATATACTTCCAGAGGTGAGGCTTAATGAGAAAAAATATGTTTATTTCTCCTCATTTTTTCCTCTTTCTATGTGGAAAGAAAGAGAAAAGCACCGCATATGACACACATACAATCCTGCCTGTAACAGAGGCACTCTTGCACCATGGTGCAAGGGTGCCTACGTTGGTGCTATGCTGGCAAAATGGCATCAGCACTGGCAGAAAGGACAGGAATGCTCTGTATTGCTTAAATACTGTGCATTCCTGCCCTTTCACTTTGGCATAGGACAGTGAAGCAGTAGCGGCTCCTGGAGGGAGTGCTACGGGGCGGTGGGGTGGGGTGGGGCGGGGCTGGGCGGTGGAGGGGCAGGGTGGGGGGTAGTAAACTCCGGCTTACGGCCGAAATTGATTTAAGTACATAAATAAATAAATAAAACGAATTACATTGCACGTGCTGCATCGCCGATTGCGATGCAGCACCCCTCCCCCGCACCGCCCCACCCCCCCCGCAGCACTCCCTCCAGGAGCCGCTACTGCAGTGAAGCAATGTGCCATGCTGCGCAGCCCTGTGCCAAATGCCATAAATGAGGCCTTTAAGATTTACTGGCTGTTAGAGTTAGTCAGTAAAAGAATGCAAAGTAACTATGCCTCCCCCCCCCCCCCGCACACACAGATGTCCGAAGCTGCATCCATGAGGGAGAAAAAAGTGCTGAAGTGCTGTCCGAGTTGCAGTGTGCCACTTCTTTTGGTAATGAGTCCAAAGGATAAAATGCTAGCCCTTTCAAAATGCAAAGTAAGCTTCAGAGTAAGAGATGGAGGTCTGCAGGCTTCTGTCTCTATATGCACAGCTAGTAACAAGTATTAGCAGAGCGATTCCTATGAATGCCTGCAACCAGCATCAAAACACTGCTGGATTGATAGCACCAATACAGCTAAAAAAATTGGTGCTTAACCTTTTCTGCAAATGGTAAACTAATAATGTCAAATGAAAAACTTCTATTTCTTGTCCTATAATGTTGTGCAATCATTTCCTGCAGGAGAAAGATTACCAAATATTTGCCTATTACTAATTACCAAAAGATGGCCAGTAAAATGGCACTGTCTTCACATTCTTGTTCAGAGTTTCATTTTCTTATTATTGGTTCTAACAGAGGAACTCAACATTTCTCCTGTTACCTCAGACTTGTTCATGTAAGCATGTTGCGTGAGCGTTTATCACATGGCTGTTATATAATTTGAATAAGGTAACAATCAACTTTCACCTTCATTTAATCACTGATAATGCAGCCTTGCACCACTTCATTAAAATCATTGCTTGAAATAGAAGCACTCATTAACCTCATTCGTTTTTTATGAGCGCATATTTTCAATAATTACTGGCAACTTTTAAGGTTGAATGAATGCAAAGTCATCGGTAAAAATTTCGGCAGTTTTACTTTAGACTTCACATGTTCATAGCAAATACAGGGCTATTTTATCGATCTAATACTTTTTTTTAATGTTCACTGGGATTCCTCATAATAAGTGGGTTCTTTAAACTCTTTTATTTTTAAAACATACTTTTATATTTTTCAGTTCAAAATGATATGTTCTGTTTTTCCAATTTTACAGTTGGTCTAATGGTTATTATCACTAATAATGTTTACTTATACTTACTAGGTTAGTAAATTAGTCTCCTAATCAGTTATAACATTGTATATTTGAAATGGATGCATGAAGCATAAAACAACATTGTTATACAGTAATGAGCCAACACAAGTGTACACTACATAATCATAAGTACATATTATAAGATTATATTATACACATATACATATGACCTACTGGCAGTCGCCAGTAGGTAGTTATATTTAGGACCTTGATCCATATGAAAAGCGTTTTTTGTTTTACTAATAACGTTGTCGCCGTTTGACTCATCATCACAACATTTTTAAAACTGGTTCGTCGCTCACTTCAGCTGCTGTCTGGAAAGTGTTGGGGTGATATGTCAAGCAGGGGCCCAGATAAAGGGGAGGTCCCAAAATGCGCTTTCCCCATGAAATTTCCAATAGGGATTTTAGACAGGACTGCAGCCCGAACCGCTGAATGGAATTACACCAAATTTGTCAGAAAGCTAGGTCTTTGCCTAGAAAGAGTGCATTTTGCAATTTGGTGTAAATCTGTTGTGATTGACGGGCTGGAACCTGAGAGAAAAGTTGAAGCTGTCATTTTGTCAATTGGGACACAGTTCACAGGGGCGGAAATAAAGAAGAAATAGGATATAAGGGGCAGGATAGAGGTATCCTGACCTCATGGGACTGATAGAGCGCTCTGTGAGGGACCCCTCATGGAGGGAAATTGTGGAATTTATTTAATTTTTTTGCTTGCACAAGCATTTGTGGATCCACCACAGCATTCAGCGCGGGCCACAGTTTGAATCCATAGCAGATATGTGGATCCAGACCCCAATAAAAAAATACACCCACTCACAGACCCATTCACTCACTCTCTCACATACCCACTCAACCACTCATACAACCACTAACACATCCATAAACCCACTCACTCAACTGCGGCAGATCTGTGGTGGCATCTTGGCAGATCTGTGGATTCACTGAACTTGTAAAATAAATAGGTTGTGAAATGCAAATAGGCTTTCAAATATTAATGTATTGATATGGTTTCTATGATGTCAATGTTAAAATTTGTGAGGCCTGTATATGATATTTACATATTTTTTAAAACATTTTATCAAATCCACAGACCCACCCCGATTTTATCACAGGAACTAGTAACCATAGAGTATTCGTATGGGTTCCCTTCTCAAATTCGCAATGGCTCTGCGGAACCACAAAATGAATTAAAAAAGAGAAAAACCTGGTGAATTGCATTTATAGAAAGCCTACATAGGTTACCTTACCTTGATTTGATACTTTTAAAATGTATAATAAGAATAAACGTGTGAATAAAATGTATTTAACCTACTTATAACGTCCCTGTAACCTTTGTTTTTTTTCAGTGAAATATATATATATGTATCAGAGCGGGAGCACACGCCCACCAGGGCGGGACTCATGTAACAAAGTGCAGGTGATCTACACTGTTGGTTGCTGTTTCCTTTGGTGCTGGGCTTGTGAACAAGGACGGGAGTCTGAAACGCGTAAAGCCCTTGTTGATTTGGATTCAAAGCTGAAAGCTGATTCTGCTGCTGTCCACACACTTATGAGATGTACTTTCCGGGAGGGCGTCCTCAACTGGGGCAACCTGTTTTGTTGAATTTTTAGCGGCTGTGCCTAGCCGCGAGGACGACCCGCGTAACTGCGGATCTTCAGCGTTGTGATGACTCAGCGCTGTGTGGAGCGGAAGGCTCAAAGTGAGTGACTGGAATATTGCAGCATATTCAGCATCCTCTTTTGATCACCCCACAGCTGATTGATAATAACCATGACATTGAGGAGTGGCAACACCCACTTGGGGTTTTATTTGGGTGTAGAGACTGCCAATACCAGAATGCACCACAGCATTTTGCTCATCAGAGCGGGAGCACACGCCCACCAGGGCGGGACTCATGTAACAAAGTGCAGGTGACCTACACTGTTGGTTGCTGTTTCCTTTGGTGCTGGGCTTGCGAACAAGGACGGGAGTCTGAAACGCATAAAGCCCTTTTTGATTTGGGTTCAAAGCTGAAAGCTGACTCTGCTGCCGTCCTCACACTTATGAGGTGTACTTTCCCGGAGGGCGTCCTCAACTGGGGCAACCTGTTTTGTTGGATATATATATATCTGGAACGTGTTTACAATGTAAAGACAATTGATATAGCTATAAAAAAAAACAATGGTTTGGACAGAAATAACCTGTTAGAAAGCTACTCGAGGAAACCCAAAATAATTGACACTACTAAGGCTGAGACTAGGCTTATCCTTACCTATAGTCGTCAACATAACTCTTTGCGCAAGATTGTTAACAGAAATTGGCCAATTGTCAAAAGTGACCCAGTATTGGGCAAACTACTGCCTAAACATCCCTGCATAACATTTAGAAAATCTAAATCCATGCGGGATTCATTAGTTAAAAGTAGTCCAGAGTTATTAACATCAACAAACTGGCTTACTGCCCGCAAAGGATTTGTCAAATGTAACAATTGTCGGGCATGCAAATATGCAGTGAATAAAACTACATATAAAACGCCATTTTCTGAGGAAATTTTTAAGATCACCAAATTCCTCACTGCTGGGTTGCTCTTGTGGGTTGCAGTATGTCGGCAGTACCAAGTTACAGGCCCACAAACGCATACTGCAACACATGAGAGCAATTACCAACAACGACCCAACATATCCAGAGGCTCGCCATTTTAAAGATATACATGACAGTGACCTCAAACACCTGACATATTATTTGATTGATTCTATTCCAGCATCTAGACGGGGGGCAATAGAGAGGTAAAATTACGACGTCTAGAAACACAATATATTGTCGAATTAGACACTAAGACCCCGAATGGGCACAATTCAAGTGAGGATTTGCATACATGGCTATGAGGTTTACATAAGATTAATTCCTAATATTCTCAGTTGGCTAATGATGCAATTAAGGTCATGTATCAATCATTAATTTTTCCTGGATGAATAATTCTTTTTTCATACACTTGTAGAGACAAATATTAATTCTATTCAGCTTGCTGCTTACAAGTATTTTAGCTTGTTTTTAACAACAAAATATATAAATAAACATTTTTTAATTTTTGAATTTAGAGTTTTAGGTAATAATAATCTTTTTAAACTCTGATTTCTAGTGTTTGTGAAATTATTGTCATTGACTCATAGGAACAGGGACCTGTTCCTAGGTAGCACTTCTTTTTAACACGTTAATTAGTACTGCATTATGACATGGATTAGTGGTTATATCTTAAGTGATTTACATGTAGTATTAAGACACTTGGGTCAAATTTGTGTGATTGCCACAAATAAGTTAAACTTGAATTTAGCGATACATAGATGTACTAAACAGAGATCAAATTATCAGCTTTTTCCTTGTTCGCTTTTTGAACAACATATGAATTTTACATCAATATGTTGTTAAACATTATAGCTTTCACAGTTGCAATTACTGTCATTCTGTTCTTTTTAACATATGAATTTCATATCAATATGTTTTTAAGCACTATGAATTTTAATAGATGCATTTTTACATATGCGCACATGACTTTTTATGTATTTTATATGGAAAAGTTTTAGGTATTTTGGCATTTATCAACAATGGGGATTTAACCCAATACTATGTGCTAATTTATATATATATATATATTTTTACAAAAATATAATGTGCTATTTATAATGTAAGTATTTATGGCAGTTTTTGCACATACTGAAAGGCATTTATTGCACGACAAATTGACCGAATGATATTAACAAATGTGTCTTTTTCCCATGTCTATGTATTTTGTTATCACGTGATTGGCACTTTGCACTTTAAATGTAGACTCAGGGCTTTCGTAACGCGTCATGTGATCAAGGCCGTGTCAGGCCGAAACGCGTCAGGGCGGTAGTGGTGTTGAGAGCACAATAAAGATTTCATGCACCAAATTGGGTTCGTGTTCCGTCCTTTCCCAGAGAAGGGAATCCACGAAGAACGGCGTCTGCTATATATATATATATATATATATTCACTGAAAAAACCATAGGTTTTAGGGACAGTTATAGTTAGTTGGACATTGCACTCGTACAAAACCCGTGAAATTCCCCGTTATAGTTAGTTCAGCTAACTATAACTCGCGCCCGCAATGCACTGCTGATGACGTCACATATTACATCACTCATGACATGGTCAGTGACATCACTGATGACATCACTGATGACATCACTGATGACATCACTGATGACATCATCCAGTGACTGTGTGTTTCTGTAAAGTTTAAATATTTTTAATATATATAGGAAAAGACGTATTGAAGAATGAGTGGGTGTGTAAGTGTCTGTATGGATGATTTAGTAGGTGCGTGACTGACTCTATAAGTGAGTGATTTAACGTATCTTACTGAATGCATGGGTTAGTGACTAAACTGGATGAATGTCTGTATCCGTCTGTCTGTTGCTGTGTAAGTGGCTGCATGTGTTTGTGAATAGCTACATGAGTGTTTATATGAGTTATTGAATGCTTGTCTGAGTATCTGTATGGGTGCCTGAGTGTTTGTGTGGGAGGGGTGTGTGCAACTCTGTGCATAGATGTGTGAGTGGGTGATTCACTGGGTGGATGGTTTCAAGAGTGCATCTGTGATAGACTGTATGGGTGGGTAAGTGTGTGTAAGAGTGTGTTAGTGAGTGAATGTATGTCCCAGTGGTACATGTGTGAGTAACTACATATGTGAAAGGCAGTATATATGTGTGTTGGAGTATATAAATAGCTATAAGCAAGAGTGAGTGATTGTGATAGTGGCTGTATGGATGAGTGTGTGCTTGTATCAGTGATTGTATAAGAGCGTAACAATGTGCTACTATTTGTATGAGTAAGTGAGCTGGTGTGTGTATAACTGTATAGGTGAGTAAATGGCAGTGTGTTTAATTATTTGCATGACTGACTAGGTGTGTGAGTATCTCTATGGATGAGTGGCGTTGTTTGAGTGTCTATATAGGAGTAAGAGTGCATATGATAGTCCTGTACTGAGTGACCGTAAGTATGAGTGACTGTACGGGTGAGTGAGTGGATGTGTGTGTGTAGACCTAAGAATCAGTGAGTGGGTATGTAGTTATTGGTGTTGGAGTGTCTATGGTTTTGCGAATGGCAGTCTGTAATTTAGAGTGGGTGTATCAAAGGTTATATTAGGGTGTGAGGAGGTGCATCAGATTATCACGTGGATGATGTCATCAGTGATGTCATTTGAGATGTCATCAGTGATGTCATCAGTGATGTCACTGACCATGTCATGAGTGATGTAATATGTGACGTCATCAGCAGTGCATTGCGGGGCGCGAGTTATAGTTAGCTGAACTAACTATAGCAGGGGAATTTCACGGGTTTTGTACGAGTGCAATGTCCAAGTAACTATAACTGTCCCTAAAACCTATGGTTTTTCAGTGAATTTCAAAGGTTTTTAAATGCTAATTTGTAACTATAACGTGTCTGAAACCTATGGTTTTTCAGTGAATTTCAAAGGTTTTTAAATGCTAATTTGTAACTATAACGTGTCTGAAACCTATGGTTTTTCAGTGAATTTCAAAGGTTTTTAAATGCTAATTTCTAACTATAACGTGCCTGAAACCTACGGTTTTTCAGTGAATTTCAAAGGTTTTGTAAATGACAATTTTTAAATGTATTAATTGTTATATTAATTTTTTCATACTGATTTACTACATTTTAGAAACAATTTTTTTTACATATTTTATTTTTAAATTACATTGTAATTACATTATACATTACATTACAAAAAATACTTTCTCAGAATGAATTACTTTAGTTTAAATACTTTGCAGATAGGCAATAGACTTTTAAGTACAGTAGTTACAGTTGTTGCAATGGGCAACACATTTTCAAACACAATGCAACATTCAGCTCAATGTGAATTTCTAGTTAAATGCAATTAGTTACTTTATGGATTACTTTTGTAACCACAGGACTGGATCCTAGATTCAGTCCTGGTACATCTCCTGTAAACAGTTGAGTAAAAGCGTTTTGGTTACAGTCGTGATTTTTAAGGAATATTATTGTATTTTAAAAGTTGACACTTAGAAACTTTTTCTCATAGAATCACCAATGTTATCCTATGGAAGGAAATTCACTTAGCAGGTAAAAACTGTTATCGTTACTTTTTCTTACTCAGTGTTGGATCCTGGATCCAGCACTGGTGCATCTCCTGTAAACAGTTGAAAGAATGCGTTTAAGTCATACAGGCGATTTTTAAGGAATATTTGTAGTTTGTGAAAATCAACACTTTGAAACTTTTTGCTGAAAACCAGTCAATCTTAGCCTATGAAGGAAATTCAAGTTACCGGTAAGTACGGTTAAAATTACTTTTGAGGATCAGTACTGGGCTGAAAGATGCAGCACTGAGGTCTCTCCTGATAACAGGTGAGTAAATCGGAATTCGTATTTCGGCTGATTTTAGAGGAATATTTTAAAGTTCCAAAACTCCACACTTAGAAGAATTTCCAAGTGAAACCAGTCAATGTTAGCCTATGGAAGGAAATTCAAGTTACTGGTAAGTACGGTTAAAATTACTTTTCAGGACCAGTACTGGGCTGAAAGATGCAGCACTGAGGTCTCTCCTGATAACAGGTGAGTAAATCAGAATTCGGATTTCGGCTGATTTTAGAGGAATATTTGTATGTTTCAAAAATCAACACTTAGAAACTTTTTCAGCAAAAAGCAGGCAATGATATCCTATGGAAGGAAATTCAAGTTACTGGTAAGTACGGTTAAAATTACTTTTGAGGATCAGTACTGGGCTGAAAGATGCAGCACTGAGGTCTCTCCTGATAACAGGTGAGTAAATCGGAATTCGTATTTCGGCTGATTTTAGAGGAATATTTTAAAGTTCCAAAACTCCACACTTAGAAGAATTTCCAAGTGAAACCAGTCAATGTTAGCCTATGAAGGAAATTCAAGTTACTGGTAGAGTACGGTTAAAATTACTTTTCAGGACCAGTACTGGGCTGAAAGATGCAGCACTGAGGTCTCTCCTGATAACAGGTGAGTAAATCGGAATTCGTATTTCGGCTGATTTTAGAGGAATATTTTAAAGTTCCAAAACTCCACACTTAGAAGAATTTCCAAGTGAAACCAGTCAATGTTAGCCTATGGAAGGAAATTCAAGTTACCGGTAAGTAAGGTTAAAATTACTTTTCAGGACCAGTACTGGGCTGAAAGATGCAGCACTGAGGTCTCTCCTGATAACAGGTGAGTAAATCGGAATTCGTATTTCGGCTGATTTTAGAGGAATATTTTAAAGTTCCAAAACTCCACATTTAGAAGAATTTCCAAGTGAAACCAGTCAATGTTAGCCTATGGAAGGAAATTCAAGTTACTGGTAAGTACGGTTAAAATTACTTTTCAGGACCAGTACTGGGCTGAAAGATGCAGCACTGAGGTCTCTCCTTATAACAGGTGAGTAAATCGGAATTCGTATTTCGGCTGATTTTAGAGGAATATTTTAAAGTTCCAAAACTCCACACTTAGAAGAATTTCCAAGTGAAACCAGTCAATGTTAGCCTATGAAGGAAATTCAAGTTACCGGTAAGTACGGCTAAAATTACTTTTCAGGACCAGTACTGGGCTGAAAGATGCAGCACTGAGGTCTCTCCTGATAACAGGTGAGTAAATCGGAATTCGTATTTCGGCTGATTTTAGAGGAATATTTGCACAATGGTGAAGGGAGGGGCGGGGCCTGAGGTTACATCTGTGCAAACGCGCCCCGTGGCGCGTTTTAAGTTGGGGGATTAAGTCCCCTTGAATCCTGAGGGTCCCTAGGGGCCAACTAGCCCACCAGGAACCTCCAATATGCGCCAGGGGGCTGCGTTGCAGAGACGTGTGAGAGGCCACACCCCTTTTACACCTCTCTGCAACGCAGCTCTGTGGCGCTTTCTGGATGTACCTGTTGGGCTAGTTGGCCCCAGGACCCTCAGGATTGAAGGATTTAATTCCCCATCTTAAAGCGCGCCACGGGGCCTGTTTGCACACATGTCCTGAAGCCCCGCCCCCTCCCTTCACCACTGTGCAAGCGCGCCCATGGCGCGTTTTAAGTTGGGGATTAAGTCCCCTTGAATCCTGAGGGTCCCCGGAGTCCAACTAGCCCACCATATACCTCCAAAAGCGCCACAGAGCTGCGTTGCAGAGAGGTGTAAAGGGGTGTGGCCTCTCTACACGTCTCTGCAACGCAGCCCCTGGCGCATATTGGAGGTTCCTGGTGGGCTAGTTGGCCTCAGGGACCCCCAGTATTCAAGGGAATTCGTTCCCCTCTGCAAACGCGCCAGGGCGCGTTTGCAAAGTGGTGAAGGAAGGGGCGGGGCCTGCGGGCCCGATCGTTTTTTTTTTGTCCCCTGAAGGAGGCTGTGTAGCCCCCTTCCTTTTTCTCTTTTTGGGCCCTGGGGACCCCATCCCCCAGGGCCTTACCCACTTTTAAATTACAAAAAAAAAAAAAACGGGAAGAGGGCCGCGTGGCCCCCTTCCCTGGGCCTGTATTGGCCCGGGGACCCCATCCCCCGGGGCATGGCCTCTATATTTATTATTTTGAGGGGGCAGCGTGGCCCCCTCCTCTGGCCATTTAAGGCCCGGGGACCCCATCCCCGGGGCGGCCTTTCCATTTTTTTAAATTTTTTTTTTCTCTTTTTTGGAGAGGGGGCCGCGTGGCCCCACTCCCGAGCCACTACTTGCCCTGGGGACCCCATCCCCGGGGCTGGCCCTCTCCGTTGGGGACTGTGGGGGTCCCCAATCCCCCACAGTCCCGCCGGCTCCCCACGTCCCTTGGGAGCCGGCATTGCTATTCCACATGGGGAGCAGCTGACATGCTGCTCCCCATGTGGAAAAGCAATCGCTTTGGATATTGGAAGAGAGGCAGGTTTCCCTGCTCTCTCTTCCAATATCCAAAGCAGTTGCTATGGCAGGACGGGGCCGCGAGGCTCCCAGTCCTGCCATAGCAAACTACAGTGTCCCGGGGTAGGCACCCGGGACACTGCAGGAGCCGACCCTGGGGGTGGTGGTCCCCAGGGCCATCAAGGGCTCCAGGAGGGGGCCGCGCGGCCCCCTCCCATTCAGTACACAGCCCCGGGGAGGTGGTGGTCCCCGGGGCTCTGGGGTCGTAACGGACCCCCATATTAAATGTTTAGTGCCCGGGAGGTGGCGGTCCCCGGGCGTGTGGGGAGCTGGAGCCCCCCAAACTGGTTTTATTTTAATTTAAAAAAGCCCGGGGAGGTGGTGGTCCCGGGGCTGCGGGAGAGCTCAGAGCCCTCCCGCACCATTTTAAAAAGCCCGGGGGTGGCGGTCCCCGGGGCTTGAGAGGCCCTTGAGGCCCCCACACATTAAGTATCCCCCCACCATGCCCCCGGGACTTGGGCCACCCGAGGGCCAATTAGCTATCGAGCGCGGGAGACCGCGCTTCGATTTTTCGGCAGGATTCGCGCACCCTGAGCGCATCCTGCCGATTTTTATTAAATGCTTTTTTTGCCCAGCGGGTCCTTGTGGGACCCCTGAGCAGGCCTAGGGGTTAGGGTGTTTCTACCCTGCCCCCTTTGTGCGTTTTGCGCACTTGTTTCTTTTTTTCTCGGCGGGATACGCGCACCCTAAGCGCATCCTGCCGATTTAAAAAAAAAAATCTTTTCTGCCCAGGGGTCCTTGTGGGACCCCTGAGCAGACCTAGAGGGTCAGGGTGTTTCTACCCTGCCCCCTTTGCGCTTTGCGCACTTGTTTCTGTCCCTCGGTTCTACCGAGGACAAAATAACTGCCAACACTTCTTGATTTGGAGTGTTGACAGCCAGTAGCTTATGCAGCTCGTGATCGGGAGAGTGCACGCGGATCCGACGCGCCCATAGATATATATGTGATTTTAATTGTGAATTTCTCAGGAACTACTGAGCGGATTTACACCATTTTAGCTAAAGGCACCAGTCTGAACCAAGGGCTACCTCTTTGCCAAATTTGGGGTAATTCCGTTCAGCAGTTCGAGCTGTAGCTGCGACTAAAGGTTCCTATGGAAAAATGAATGGGAAACGCGTTTTGGGAGCCCCCTTTTTCTCGGCCCCGCTTGACGTATCACCCGAGACTTTCAGGGTAGGAGCGGACCGGAGCGCCCCAACAAGTTGGAAGCTTTCGCGAAGATTCGTCAACCGGCGCCAACGTTATTGCAAATAGAATGTCGCGGATTTCCTATGGATAATAGGTTGTAACTATAACTATCTACTGGCGACCGCCAGTAGATAATATATATATATATATATATATATATATATATATATATATATATATATGTATATATATATATATATATATAAATATGATTTGTCATGCTCATGACAACATTTATGATATATTAAAGACTAATGACCTGTGAAGTGCCATATCGGTGATATCACTGATGGCAAAATCAATGACACTCTTGTTCTGTTGACATTAGATTTTATGAATTATATAAGTTATGAATTTTGATACTTAAATGACATGTTATTCATAATAAGTCACTTTGGAGCTACTGTTTTTGTGAAAGAAGTTTTAAAAAGTAATGAATAGATTTTTTATTGGTTATGTATATAATGGTGGGTCTCTTGATCTGTAGTAATAGTTGTATGCTTGTGTATTGGTTTTATGGGTGTGTTTTGCACTGTGTGTGATTATATTCTGAGGTGGTGGACTAGCAGTATGAATTTGTGTTTGTGCTTGTATGGTGATGTGTATGTTACAATATGTTACGTAGTGATTTTACATAGTGATGGTAAGAGAGACTGCATGGCTGTATCATACTGCTGTAAGTTTTGTATTGTATGAAAGTGTGTCTAAATCATGGAAGGTGTGTTGCTGCACAACATTCATTGTTTTAATTTTTACAGCAGTTTTTTTTTTCATTATAAGGTGGGTATTTCATGTTGTGCAGGAGCAAGTCACTCTTTCTTCCCTCACTCACCAGCCATATGGTTAAAATGGGCAAATCATTAAAAGGTGCACAACTCAGGCCCCATTAGCCGGTTTCCTTAATCATGAGCTTATTTTTACTCCTGGTGGTGAACTCTAGCCACCACCAGCTATTCCAACAGGCCTCCTGGCCTCTACAGAATGTGCATTATGGGGAGCTAGTGGTACTGCCTCCCTGCACCAGTCTTCCCCTTCACTGGGTCCTGATGCTCTTCTCCTGCTGGGTGGGGTTCCTTGTGCAGTCCATCTGCTAATAGTCAGAAGAGCACCCTCCTGTTCACAATCCCAAGCCCCAGAGCCTTGTGGCTGCCTTGCAGGGCACTTGGGGTGGCAGTGGAGTCCAGATCTTCACCCAGCTGGACCTCAGAGGCCATAAAGGGGCAAGCGCCACTGCCCGTGGAGAGACTCATCTAGGCCTGGGGGTCGGCTGCAGACAAAGTCTTTTTCGTCCATCAGGGCCATCTGTTGACAATGGTTTTGCTGCTC
The DNA here is from genome assembly GCA_963921515.1 of Calotriton arnoldi. Classification (NCBI taxonomy): domain Eukaryota; kingdom Metazoa; phylum Chordata; class Amphibia; order Caudata; family Salamandridae; genus Calotriton; species Calotriton arnoldi. Next base: position 444,286 of record CAWUFW010011184.1, read on the forward strand.
CTTCCAGATTCAGGTTCTGGCTCACTGTCTCTTCCTTGTGCGGGAATTTAAAAGTGTGGGAGGAAAGTACTAGATGTCAGGCATACTTGGCCAATACTAGGATCACATACATTTTCTCTCCATCCCTGTCCCAACCCTCCTACACAACTTTGTGGGACAACTGACCAGCGTCGTCAAGTTTTCCATGAAAAGAGCTCTTCAGAGTGTCTCAGGTCCAACCCTAGACGGCATCACCACCTGATACCACCAAAACCTCACAGGGGAGCCCTTCCAGCATTTTTCTCCAGATGTCTGGGCTTCCTCCTATGTTGAGTAGGACTGGGATGACCCATTCCAGGTGCAGTGTAGCAAGCTAATTATCAGTTGCAGACTTTCCCTCCAACCCCTTCCTTCTCAGGAACTACCGAAATCACTGATAATTGCTTCCTTTGTGTGGGGAGGCCTTTGTTCACTCTGCTGGGGAGAAGAGTAATTAACTTGTCTCCAAAGGGAGGGATAAGGCCAGAAATCTGATTATGTGCTTAGTCAGAAAAATATGATTGTTGATGATCTATATAATGTATATGTATAATATTGGGACCTGGATATGCAAATTTGGTATGCGTTTTTCACCCCAGGTAGACTTCTTGCTGGACTATGTAGGCTTATGTTGGGTAAAAATGCACTTGAAGGCAGACTTCACTAATGTATATAATACAGTGAAGCACTACTGATTTTCCTGTAAACCCTACAGACAAATCCATGAATGTCCATCAGTATTATAATGCTGAACCAGGTCAGCGCCTATCCGGGCAGAATGCCTTCTGCCCAAGGCTACTTCTGCGCAACTGCCAAGTTAAGCACAACGGTATTCTCAAATGTGCAGCCCACACACCTACACACATGTATGTGTGCACATGTTCACGAGCCTCTTACCCTAGCTCTGCAATAGCAGTCTTACCTTAAATGTAGGCCTGGGCGTAACAGACTTTCACTCTGTGGAATTCCAAGGAGTTGCAAAAAAACTGTGCGAGATTCCACAGAATTACGTAAACAGGAGGAAATAGGCACATCAAACTTGTTGTGATTTAGCGCTAGGAGCTCGTTCAACACTGAAAAATCAGCGCAAATGAAACCAACAGGTGCACCAGAGGGCGCAGGTTCTCAAGTTTATTTTGCTGCCATTCGAGTAGATTTTCTGCTCGGTGGCAGCTTTTTGACCGAGTTGGAGAAATCTCATTGGGTGCCCTCCTAGTGACCAAACATCATGCTAGGGCATGCCAAATCTCGCTTGCGCTAGCTAACTTACCATTTGGCAGCAGCTCGTGAGAACAGACTCCGCCATGCAGCGATTGCCATAATTTGGCCAGAACTCTGTGTTACAAGCATAGCGTGGAGAGGCCAAAACACTGCCAACTCCCCAGGCTGAGTGGAATATATCGCCCACCCCTGCTTAAAAGGTGGACACCAGCAGTATGTAAAATCAAAAGGAGTGAAAGAGTTGTGTTGAGACGGGGGGCAACACCAAAATTGTTGTGAGACCCTCAACAGTGTTATTCCGCCAAAGGCATGTGTCCCGTTGGCTTACCTAGCCACTGATTGTTACATCATTGGGTCATTTCCTCCACCAGGAGGAATTGTCTCGTGCCTCTGAGACCGTATGGAATACACCATGTAAGGAACCAAAGTTTTAAAATACCTCCTACCTTTAGAAAGGACACATTTTGTTAAGAAGATCAAAGGTAGTGCTATGATTAAAAAATATGAGATGTGAAAAGAGAGGTATTAGGTGTCTCTCACAGGTATCTCTGGAAGAACCAGGTCAACATGTTTCAGCCAACTTTGTGCGCTATGTGTCGATGGCTTTCGTCAGGACCGAAAGGTTGTTTTATATTATCCCTTCATGAAGTCAAATTAAATTAAATGTGACACTTTCCCTCCAACCTTTAAAGTTTTTTTCTTTTTTTTTTGTCATATGGGACTCTTTGTTCAGTCCTAGAAGGAGGCAAAAAGACATGGAGAATAATGTGTTATGAATTAGAAATGTTGTCCCATATTTCTAATAATGCATGCACCCAATGATTTCTGTAAATGTGTATTTTTGCTCCATTAAATGCGAACATCTTCAACCCTTTTGGGGTTGTTCGTCTATGTGAGCAAATGTAATAATTGCTCATGTAATCCATACTAGGATACATCTTAATTTGTGGGGGGCTCTGTTATCAAAGCCTCCTCCATGCAAGTTTTGGACAACTTATGCTGTGTAGATCACACTGTATTTTGAAATGATAAGGAGTTTTAGTCTAGAAAGATGTAAACATAGACATTGCTTTGAAAATGAACAGCAAGGGTAAAGGAATCTGTGACCGCAATGTTTTGTATGTTGTTTTAGAAGGGAGTGAAGTAGTAAAATACTTCCAATTAGTGTCCCCCGTTAGAAACTAGTAGAAAACTGTCTTGTAAGGCTTCTTCGGCGTACTTTAGTATTTGTTTTAGAAGGTCTTCACAAGTCTGGGCAGAGGCGCAGTATTACTATTCCTTTCATTAGAGAGGAGAAGCTATAAAAAATGGAGATTGGAGGATTATAAATAGGCAAAGGAGTGAAAGGGGTTTCAAAATTACTACACCTATTGAGGAGACGTTTAAAGAGTCACTGTACAGTTGTAGTTTCCCCTTTACCTTAGTCCTTCAGTATGCACTCCACAACATGTCCTTTCTAGCCTGCATCCTAAAGCAAGTTGGGGAAGCTGCCAGGTTTTATAGCAGTGTTCCTTGCCAGTGTTCCTTGCCAGGTGTTCCCAATGGGTAAAACAGGAAGACAGGAGTGTTTTTTTAATCATGACTCCGCGGGACATAGAGTGGTTTTGTAATGCCCCTGGGGGACTTAGAAAGACATTATCTGATCTTGAAACAGAGGTTGATGTTTGCTGGTGCCCCTGGAGTATCTCCAATAGTGACCACCTCATGTACTATTCAAAAGTCATTAAGATTGTACTTTTGTCTAAACATACAGTTCTACAGGTGTGAAGGAACCTTTTTAACTTATAGAATAATCATGAATTCAATGGTGGTTGAATGCAGGTATCATTTATCCTGATCAAAGAAGACAGATAAGAGCGGTTTTGATCATAACCCTGGGAGCACTTCGAGCAGTTTTGTCATGCCCCAGGGGACTTAGAATGATGTTATCCAAGTACGCCAACGGAAGACATGCCTTTGGCCACCCCCGTCTCAACACAACTCTTCCACTCCTTTTGATTTTACATATTCATTTAAGGAAAGTTGAGTGGAACTTTAACTTCTCCCCCCTCTTTTGATTCTTGGGACACCATCAGTAAACATTCTCAGTCCACTTACTGGCAAATTACAGTGGGTTAGACTCAGGTAGGAGACTCACCCACAGTAAAGGTCCAAAAAATGGGCGATCAAGAGTAAAAACTCTAAGTTGACTTAATGGCAGAACATATTTTGCTACAGTATTTATAGGAACAATATGTGGATTATTACTTCTGCAATGAGGATATCATCAGTTATGCTAGTTGTTAGAAATTGGATTATTAGTAGACTGCGGTGTGAGCACTTGTCATGCAGCAACCACAATCCTGGTCAGGGTGACCACAAGCAAACCCCAAATTAAAAAGTGCTCAATCCCCTGGTAGCTTGACACAGAGCCATCAGGCTTAACTTAGAGGAAATGTATAAAGTATTTGTACCACACTGCAAACAGAAAAACAGTTAAAACATCGCAAAAAACGATTCCATACCAGGTTAGAAAAATATAACTTAATTTAATAAATAAAACCAAACCAAAACAACAAACATATTATCAGTAAAACCACAGTTATGAATTTTTAAAGAACAAAGTGAAAAATAGCGCCTGAAAGCATAAAGTGTCAACCAGGGATATTTGGTCACGCCAAGGTCTCCCTTCCTGCACACAAACAATCCTGCCAACAACGCAGAACAAGGGGGCCTGTGTTGCGCTAGGCACCAAATTGTGCACTGGCTGAAAGGACAGGAATGCACCGTATCTCTTAGATGCAGTGCATTCCTGCCCTTTTGATTTGGCGTAGCACAGTGCAGCAAAAAGACTTGCAGTGCTGCCCTACGTAAGCTAATACTAGAATAAACTAAATTAGTTAAACTGTTTAAAAATATAATTACATTTTATTTAATGGAAAAAAAATCTAAGAGTAAAACATAGTTATCAATTTATTTTTTAATATTTTATTAACCTTTCTAAATATAACAATTGATTCAACCCTAATGTTTATTTGTTTTAATTGCATAATAAAAAGATTTTTTGTAAACGTTAAGTGGATTTTTATTTTAAAATAACTTACAGAAAAATAATTTTATTTAAACTTTTATATTTTGAAAATAATTAATTTTTAAAACTTAAAAATATGTTTGAAATGCTGTAACATTTTATCATATTTTTCTACTTTTAAAATACATATATAAAATAAATTAACATTAATAATTGAATTAAAAATATCTTATATAATTTAATTAAAAGTTCAATAAACATTTATCTATACTTTACCATGCAGAGATGTTCGCCTTGATAGTGCATATTTCCATCTCTGCATGTCTCCGCTAAGTGTGGCGAAGGTCAAGTAATCGGAAATGGTGGGGATCCTCAAATAGTAAAATTACTCAAAAGTGTGCATTTACATGTGTATGTTTACCTTTATGACTAGGCCTACTAGTGCCTAGAAAGCCTGCCCTTGGGGTATATAGGACTTACCAGAAATAACGCTCCCAGCAATTAGATAAAAGTGGGATTCAGTCATTTATTCACCCCTCAAGGAATGGTACAATTTACTGAGGTATGCTCTGGGAAGTCGCGCCCAAACAGAGAAAGAAAATGAGCTTTATCCTACTTGAAGTTTTTTTGCCATGCTGAAGATGAGTTTAGAAAGAACTCACCATAAGGGTAGCCTTTCTCATGAACTCCTGCTGAGCTACAGCTTCCAGGCTTGCCTGAATGGAGGATTCGATGAAACAAAACAGTGGCTTAAATGAGAGCGCGAAAAAGATATATCCGACTTATATTGATGCTCACCGGTCTCAGCCTTGGAACTTGCCCATTGAGCAATTTTGACTTTCATTTCAGAGTCTAATTCCTAAGGTAAATACTTTGTCTAGAATGTGTCTGACCTCTGCTCGATTACAGTTAACCTGAAATCAAGACATGGTCAACTGCAACTGTTGTTTTTCAATGGTGCTTTCTTTTTTCCAGGCACTTTTTCCCTAAATGTACATAATATAATATTTCTGATTCCACTTTTGTATTTCAGTGCCTGTGGAAGATGGTGTTCTGATAGCAGAGCTCCCGCATTGGCAACATCCACTGGCTCTCTTCCTATGCACACAGGGGTTGAAGGCATCCCACAGGAGGAGGGCCAACCAGATGATCGTTCAGCAATTGGAGTGGGGCACTTTTGCCAACATCCAGATACTGAGCATCTCTGCATTGGCTGAATGATCCCCCATTCCCCAGCAAGGCCATAATGATATCCTTCCATGGCGTCCTATACCGTGATCTGTGCTGCACAATCAGTCTTTAAAGGGTTAAAGGAGCCCAGATAGAACATCCCAACAGGCTCCTGCACAACCATTTGTGGCCTGCCCTCCCACACAGATGGCTGTTTGAGACCCACAAACACACCGTCTGTCGATGCCCACTTGCATTGCCCCTAATGGGCCTGGATGGTCCAACCGGTGAGTGCTGGGAGGCTAGAACTCCCCTCTGCTCATCCTCCTGTGATGCTTGCTGCCCACCGGTTCACCAACAGGGACCCCCACGCAGACGGCCCCATGCTACCTCCAAGTGCCGAAGCCCTTCTGTCATGGAGCTGAGCCCCGGCGTGTCCTGACACTTGTGGCCCTCCACACTGCCTGTACCTTCAGTCTTGGCACCTGGGAGAAATGAAACTGTGGCAGGTGCAGAAACAGACCGGCTCCTCAGCCCACCCTTCAAATGCCAACTCGGATCCCCTTTTTTGACCAGCAAGGACGCAACCACCCACACCTTCTTGGCCTAGCCCCTTAGGCCTTGAATGGACATGACTGAACAGCTGCAGCCCACCGAGGCCTACCCCAGAGGAGGCTCTGGTGACCTAGTGCCTCTTTCCTTTTTCAAAAACATAGCCAGTCCCCCTTTCTACCCCATCTGGTCCACAGGGGGGCCTGTTACGACTGTGCTCATCCTTTACCCATGGTCAGGAACCAGATACCAGGCATAGGCCTGCCGTGACTTCTCCACCCCAACACAGGTTGTTGATGCTTCCAGAAACCCAACCCACCAACCAAGGTGACCTCCGTCCTAGAAATCCCAGGATAAGGGCCCCACCACTCTAGGCTCCATTGCTTCAGGTACCAAGGACTGAGCTGCATGGGTCTAGATGCTGGGAGTGACCGTGAGCCACCCCCTTCAGGCCTGGCACAGGAGGTTAGCATCTCTCACCTGCCCCTGTACACAGGGGTGCTGGACATCATCTCAGTACCCACTTTGACAACACCCCTCTAAAAACCAATAATGGCACAATTCTTCCACAATGCCTAAATCATCAAGACTACTTCTGTTTGGGGAGGCTGTGGTGGAACGTAACATAAAGAGGGTAAAGACACTGACCCAGATCAGGGCTCAGCAGTCCTGGAGGTCATACTGAAGGAATTGTCAGCCCTCAAGTCAAAGTTCTCTGACGTTGTGGACAACACCTCCAAGACCTTGATACATGTCCAGTCCCTCCACCATGACCTTGTCTCCTTTAAAAACAGGCTGTTAACCGCAGAGACAGGACTCAATCACATTGATCAGAGGCTTGCATCGTCAATAGACTGGGAACAGGACCACTGGTATCTCTGGAAAAAAATTGTGCAATTGGATGATCATAACCTTCAGCACAACCTCAAACTCTCCGGTGTCCTGGAGAAGCTGTTAGGTGATCACATGCTGGGGTTCCTCACTACATTCCTCCCTAATATCACCAACATTGGTGATGCTGCTTGAACATAACACTTATCTCTGGGGATTGCCTGCTTCTTATGACACCGGTGCCAGGGGCTGAGCATAGATTTGCTAAGCACTGTCTTTTGGCCTCACCAGTTTGTGTTTATTAATGTAACCTTCTCCCAAATGAATAGGTCCTATTTCTGCCAGTAAGGGAATACGGGCCAGATATACTTACTATCTGGTCACAAAAAGCAGTAATATAAATAATTGGGTTACTGGTTGAGGGGGTTAAGCCTTAATCAAGAAGCAAACACAATCCTTGTCAGGGTGAAGTCACAAGCAAACCACTAGCTCAACGATCTGGTATCTTGGCACAGAGCAATCAGGCTTAACTTAGGGGCAATGTGTATAGTATTTACGCAGCACTTCAAACAGTAATAAAGTGAAAACAAGAAAAAAAATATTGAATGCCAATTTAAAAGAATAGAGTAACTTTTATTGAATAAATGGAAGATATGCAATTTTAAAGATTTCAGTGAAAATACTACCAAAAAGCACCAAGTGGCGTCTGTGGTTATCTGGTCATACTGGACCAAGGAAAAGTCATAAGTTCAGGCCGACCACAATGGAGCGTGGGGTGGCTACAGGGACACCCATAGATCCGCTGAACACAGTGCCTTAGACCTGGTTACAAAGGGGTGCGCAGTCCCAGGTTGAGGGTGTGTCACGCAGTAGAGGCAATGCAGGTCCAACCGAGGAGATGTGTCACCCAGTGGCAGGTCCGGAAAGCTGAGAAGTACGACATGATATCCTTACATGGAGATGGGTAGCACCGGAGAGCGGTTCCAATGGGCTGTATTGGGCGAGGCGATTGCCTTGAGTGGAGATGAATGAGACAGAGATGGTACCAATGGGCTGCAATGGACAATGCAAAGTCCTTACGTTGGGGAAGTCCACACAGCATATACAATGCGTTGGTTCCAAGGGCGATGTGATGAACAGCAAAGGTGATGCAGGAGCTCTACGGGAGGTGTGCCACACTGGAGAGGATGCATTGGTTCTTCTGAATCCACAGAATGGCTGGCAGAGCACCTTCAGGTCCACTTCCAAGTGTTCAGTACTGGGATGGCACCACTTGGGAGGGCTTGAATCACAGATGGCAGAGTCCAGGCACTGGGTAAGAGGTTGATAGGAGCCTGTTCTGTCCCTGAGGCTTCTTATCGGGAAGCCAGCCAACTGGCCCTTGGAGTCACTCTGGGGTCCTGGGTTTAGATTTGAAGGCCCAGTCCTTCTCACCCAGGCAAGAAGGCAGCCAGGCAACAGGGCAGAACAGCAGGGCAGCCGTCCTTCTGGGCAACAGTCCAGCAGAGTGGCAGTCCTTTCAGCAGCACAGCAGTGCTTCTTCCTGGCAAGAGTCTACTCGTCCAGAAGTGTACTGAGGAATTGGGTCTAAAGGTCCAATATTTATACCTGGTGCTCAGTTTGAAGTTGAGGAAGATTCTAGAGGTTTCCACCCCTGAATTGTCAGGCATCCCCCTCCTACCTGTCTTGACCCCAGCTTGTCTACGGTCAGAAAAGACTAGTGAAAAACCCTTTATAGAGTGATCAGGCAGAGCCTTTGTGATTTGCAAGTGTGGTAGGTGATAGCTCCTCCCCCTGGTTACCCCAATGTGGCTCATCCTGCCAACACCTATCTACCTTTTGTCTCACAGTCTGGGTGCAATACACAAGACCAACTGCAAGCTACTCCTAGTCATGTGGCCCAGGATCAGGCTGCTGGGTCCAAATTGTTAAGACATGAAACTGCCAACTTTCTAAAAGTGGCATTTTCAGAATTGTGATAAAAAATCTGACTTCACAGTTAAAGAGGGCTCTTAATTAAAGTTATTTAGGCACCAAACTCGACCTTTGTATCTACTCCCAATTGGAAGTTATCAATTATTAAATGTGATAAGGTAACCCAAAGTTAACCTAAGGGAGAGGAAGGCCTTGCAGTACTGAAAAATGAATGTAAATGCTTTTTTACTACCAGGACATATAAAAGGTAAAAGTACATGCCCAACTTTTGAAATATCCTGCACTCTGCCCTATGGTCTGTTTAGGGCCTACCCTAAGGATGACTTATATGTAGTAAAGGAAGGTTTAGGTCCTGCAAAAGTTTTAACTTCCCAGGTTGAATTGGCAGTTCAAAACTGCACACACAGGCTGAAATGGCAGGACTGAGACATGTTTAAAATTGGGCTGGGCAATAAACTCTGTTTGCTGGTGGAGTTTGCAGAGTTTCGACCACTCTGCCTTCCAGCAAAACTCTATCAACAGCAATGTGGTGGAATTTTATCTTGTGCACAGTTCGCCAACATTAAGTCCTCTAGCAAAATTATTGGTGCTAGAACTCCTCCCAGTGATATTTCTCAACACGGGCAGTCGCGACCATTTGCATTAAGAAAGCTGCTACTCGAGTAGAAAATCTACTTAAGCAGCAGAAAGAAGCATTGCCCTCTGGTGCGCCATGTGGTGCCATTCATGCTGATTTTACAGCACGGAATAAGATCCAGTTGCTAATAATCAGCATGAGCCACGTGATGTGGTGAATTCCTCCCACTCGCAAATTCTGCCCACCCCTAGTTTACTACTTAAGTGGGTGGCACAATCAGTCCTGCAGCCCCACTACTAGCATTTAATTTACAGGCCCCGGGCATATGTAGTACCACTATACTAGGAATGTACAAGTAAATTAAATAGGCCAATTGGATGTAAACCTATTCTACTGTGTCTTAAGCTGAGAGCACACGCACTTTAGCACTGGTTAACAGTGGTAAAGTGCTCAGAATCCTAAAAGCCAACCAAAATGGGTTAAAAAAACAGAAGGGTGAAAGCAAAATGTTTAGTGATGACTCTGCAGAAAGGGCCAATTCCAACAAGTAGCAATTTTTGTGCATTCTTTTTGAGACCAGAAACTTATTTTGGAAACTGACCTATGTACTAATAATTATTTGGATTGAATCATTTTCTGATCTACCTAACTAATATTCATTAAGATGGTTATAAATTGAATCTCCAAATTGCCACAATCCCAGGGTTGGTCGCCTGTAACAATCAACAGACTACCATGCCTGTGATAGTTTCTAAATAAAATATATATATTTGTCAAAAGCAGATTATTTTCCTTAAAGAAAATGGGGCTACTGTTTTATTAAAAAGTTGTATTTTATAAAAGATGCATCTTACAGTTGGCAGTGGTGACTTGGGCCCACTGCCTACTCCCCCAGAAACATTTTTTTTAAATTCGCAAAGAGTAAGGGATTCAAAGAGAAACCTTTCTTTTTTGTGAATAAGTTACTGCCCCAACTTGTAGATTGGCAACTTTTCGGTAATTTGTGACTATAATTCTGGTCGCAAACCCTTGAAACATCTGATACTAATTTTATATTTGGAAGGGACTTACAAAACACAACCCTTCCAAATAACAAATTGTTATTCAGTAACAATCCCATTTTAGGAGTCGGTAAAACTTTACTAATATCTTAAATGGGGTTTGTACGTGTCCCAAGATGGTTCTAGGGTCGCAAATGGTGAATCAGAATTTTACCAAACACAATGTTTAGTGCATCTGGCCTCGAATTACCAGTTTGTCTCTTTTCAATGTAACAGACAGTATATATGCAGTATGAGACTGAGTCAAGTCAGGGAAAAAACAACATGGTAGCCCTTTTAATTTAATAAAACATTATATTCCCTCTCCCTTCTGAGCCAAAATCTGTGCCTGATGATGGTCTGTATCTAGCTAACCTTCCCTTTTTTAACTTTAAATTATTTTTTATTTTGCATAGTTGGGGATATACCATCAAGAGGTTCTTGCTTTGCAGTGTTCTTTGGTTTATACACAAAAACCCAGCATGTGTATTATTCTTTCTGTATCAGGATGGCTCTACCCATGCAGGCTAAATTGCTTGGAGGTCTGCTTACTAAAACTCAAAAAGGACGGGCCTCTTTATCTGTGCTAGGTCATTTGAAGATAGCTACCTGCCCTGGGCCCTGGGTCCCACCTTAGGTAAAACATTTTTAACCTCTGTCATGGTCAGCAATATTTCACGTTTGAAGGAAAAAATAAATAGCTCTTTCTTTGCTATATGGTTGTGACAGCATGGGTGTATCTGGGGCTCAGGAGAAGTGGCGTTTGTGGCATTAAGGATAATGTGTCTGACCATGGTTAGAAGTTTTAGGGATCAGGTACTTGGATCTCTTGGTGGGCAGAGAGGAGTTCAAGCCCCAGAGTGCCTTGCTTACTTTGCTTATAGGAGGCAGGGAGCCTCCACAGTGCAGCAGGCGAGTGCTATTTAAGGCTACTACTCTCCCCGCATGGTGGCGTGGAGCAAGAACTTGAATCTCTTGTTAGGGGTGAGGACTTGAAGCCCCAGAGTGCCTTGCTCACAGGAGTTGGGGAGCCTCAATAGAGTGCTGGGCGGGTGCCTTTAAGGCTTTCTACTCTCCCTGCAGGGGGGGACGCAAACTTGGATCTCTTGGTGGGGGGGACTTTAAGCACCAGAGTACCTTGCTCATAGGAGGCAGGGAGCCTCTACAGTTCACCAGGCCGGTGCTATTGAAAGCTACTACTCTCCCAGTGGTGCGGGACACAAACTTGGATCTCTTGGTGGGGGTGAGGACTTCAAGCCGCAGAGTGTCTTGCTCACAGGAGGTGGGGAGACTATACAGGGCACTGGGTGGGTGCTAGTTAAGGTTTGCAGCTGGGGCCAGGAGCTGGCCTTCTGTGCCAGTCAAAGCCCAGAGGAGGCCAGCCTGGGGCAACTCACTTGGTTTTTCTATTTTTAAGAGTGTTTTTGCTATTTTCGCTATCCCCCCTGCCTTTACCCTTTTAAGTTGGTGAAAAGAAAACTCCCTTCCACTAAGGCTCCAGGAAAGTCCTGCACTTTGATCATGAATTGTTTAACCAGGGCCTGGGCGGTGAACTCTGCTCCGCTCGCGGAGTTTGTGGAGTTTTCCGTACTCCGCATTACGCGGAGCTCGCAGAGTTCCTAAAACCTCCGCGTAGCGTAGCGTAGCAGAGTTTTTTTCCTCGCTTTCATTCGTCAACGTCATGTTGGCGAGCGCGAGCGTGGAAAATCCACCTCCCGGCGAGATTGTTCCTTGTTCCCGATCGTCAACATCAAGTTGGCGAGCGCGAGCATGGAAAATAAACCTCCCGGTGAGATTTCAACGCGGGGGGGTCAGGTTTCTCATTGCGAGTGGTCGCGTATGCTTGCGACCGCTCGCATTGAGAAACTGCCCGTTCGCATTGAGAAAGCTGCCGCTCGAGTAAAAATCTACTTGAGTCGCAGAAAGGAAAGCAGCGCCCACTTGCGCTGTGCATGGTGCCGTTTGCGATGATTTGCACAGTGCGGACAAGCATCCGGCACTGAAAATCACCGCAAACAGCATTTTTTTATCGCACTCCACCGCTTGCGGAGCTCCGCGTAGTGCGGCGGAGTTTTTTCCCACTTCGCGGAGTTTCGCGTGGCGCAACTCCGTGAACTCCGCCCGGGGTTACAATTAACAAAGAAATTAACAATATCGAAGTGAGATTAATAATTTGTCATCGCATTTCAGCAGGCATCCAAAGTAATGTACAGTCAAACATCTCACCCATTAATGATGTTGGGTCTGTTGGGACTGCTCTGGGTATGGTGGCTAATAGGTGTATGAAGAATAACTCTGACTGTATTATCTTAACTTCTCCATCTGAATCTTTATCTCATCCACCCCTAAGCACATGAAAACCCTTAGTCTCTCCTCAGATACATTGGATACAAATACTCAGGGTGGACTTGAAATCACCGCTACATCTTTTAAACCATCCACTAAAAGGGGTAAAGTTGTCAAAACCCCAGCAGCTAATTCGGAGGATTTTAAATTTTTATTTGCCTCAGTACAAGCTTTAGAAACCCTAGTTAAGTCATCACTAGATTCTCTTTATATTAGGTTAACAGAAGTAGAAAAAAGCTAGGTGTCTGGATATATTGCAGGCCAAAGCCAGTCTTAGCCCTAATTGTAACTTGAATTTGACCAGTGTTTTGCCACCTCCTAACACATCCTCTTATCCATTACATCCTTCCAACACTGAACCTGTATTACGGAATTTCAAGAGTGCTACTGTCCCACCACCTGATATTCCTAAAGATAATTTGATACAGTCTTCTGACACGCAATCTAAAAAAGGCTTACAAATTGTTACAACTGGAGGTCTGCCTAAGTTTCTGGATCACTATATCACAATAAGTACTCCTTAGATGCGAAGATGATAACCGCGTCTTATTCGTAACAACCCTGGAAAGGTACAGATGGGAAGTCCTAGGATGAAGAGACCCACTAAGGAGTGGGGAAGGAAACAATTCCTTTTGTTTTAATTACCCTCACACACCCTAGTGGTGTCATGCTTCATCATCGGGTCACCCTGACGCCTAAAAGTCAGGGTGGGCTCGACCGTTTTTTCAGGGAGCTCTTTGTAAGAATATGACCAGGGGGGAAAAATTAAAGATTAAAAAACCACCAGCAAATCCCAGTATCCCTTAAATATTGGATTCGTTAGGGTTATTAAAAAATGTAAACAGGGGTCAGAATAGGAATATTTATGGTCCTATGACCCTACAGCCGACATGTTTCAGTCCTACTAGGGCCATAAAGGTCCCGGACTTTCTTCAGGGCAACAATGCAACCTCCCTGGACCACGCAAGAGGAAAATCCCTACACTGCTGTTTATCTAAGGGCAGATAGCTGCTCCTTAGTTGACTAGAAGATATTTATCTCTTTGATCCTGTTATCGCTCCATCCAGTCATGGGCGAGGGAACTCTTCTCCGGGCACCTCGCAGAATAAGGGGTAGCCCTGTTGTCAAACCGTCATCAAGGGTCCTGCCCTGCTCTCTCACCTACTCGGTGCGGGTCCCGCAGGCCTTTGTAAGTTTCTGGATCTCCTGCCAGAATTAACTCCATATGTTGTGATATTGGCGAACATGCCTATTCTAGCTCAACTGAAGCTTGTGGCCTTGGAAAACTTAAGGAACGAATTAACCCAATAGGTGAGAAGGAAAACTGCATTGACTGAGGACCTTTTGGATGATATAAAAATTGTCAAAATGGTAAAATGGGTGGGTAGGGGAGCTAAAACATTACCTGGTGACTGCAGAGTCATGCCCTTCAAATCCCTTAGGTTGGTAAAGAACATCCTGCAAAAAACTAGTCACTGACTTATTCCATCTCATCAAGTTATGGCTCTCCCACTTTGATATTAGTATTCCCTTGTGACTTACAATAACAGGTCAAGATCCCCCTCAACTATTAGCCCTGAACAACCACTTGAATTTTATCCCACAGTTACAACTTACAATCGTTAAACACTGTTGGGCGCATTGGATGGAGTAGATTGACTCACTGAGAGGATAGAGAAGATCAATTCAATTGACAACCTTTTGCCCTCGGATACTGGGTTATTTCTACTGAGCCCCAGGGGCAACTCGGATGTGTCATGTTCTCATTTACCTCTACTCCTTACAAGTTTAGTTAACCACCCTCCCTTAGGTCCAGGGGACAGGCCTCTGAATGCAAACATACCTTAAGTATCTCATTTTGGAATATGACAGGCATACGTTCTCAACTGCATCTCCCAGATTGGAATGATTTTATAAAAAAAGGGCCTGTTTTACTTTTTGGTGGACATGTTACTCTGTCACTGTGAGAAGTTGGCCTGGCATATGCTGTCCACTAATTATAGTGGGCACCTTGCACCAGTCCAAATCGACTCTTATGGTAGGTAGGTTAAAGACAACCTTATTGAAAGCTATCCTAGTGGTAGCTGTGGAGAGCAGCCTTCAGGCTAAGTCTTGAAGGAATGTAAAGCAGCTTGTTTTACCAGTCTATAATCTCTTGAGTGACCAAATGAAAGAGCACCACACCAGGTATATATTCAAAATATATGTATTTATTACTAAACACACCCCTCTAGTCTCTTTATGAGGCTAGAGTTCGAAATACATAGGTTATAAGATCTTAAATCACAGTAATAGCACAAATACACGTTTGGGCCCTAGGGGCGTACCAAACCATATACCAATAAAGTGGTATGCGAACCACGACTGAACTAGACACTAGGCCTAGAGCCTCTAGAAGTGCTTGGACCACAAGGAACCACCCAAGGTAGTGACACAGGGGACCCACGGGAGACGCGTGCAGTGTAAATACACAACCGCGATACGCCGTTAACTTCTATGGAGAAAGTCGGGATCGGGAAAATAGAGGAAAGGGACACTTTAAAGAGGACTAGGACAAAACCCTTTGAGATCTAGGACTTTGAAGAGTCTCTACCCACGGGAGCACCGGAGTACTCGTGTTACCTCACCCAGGGAAGCCGGGTGCATAGGTGCCTTTCGGGGTCGGGTTTCGTCGTCGTTTCTTATGGCGATCTGCTGCAAAGTGCTGCTGGCGACCAGGAGAAAAGTGTCCGGGTGGATCCAAGAGTGGATCGGAGTTCTGAAGAACCTGAAAGCAGAGGGGACAGAGTCTGGGTCACTAGCCAGTGACCAGGAGGGCGATGGACAGATGCCCACCGATGTCGAGTGCTTCAAGTTCGTTGACGGTCGTCTTGACTCTTCAGCCACGAGGTCCGGGAGGCGTTGTCGGCGACCAGGAGCAGGATTCGGGCTGTTGCTCGATGTCTGTCGAGTGCAGAGGTGTCGGCGACCAGATTGGACCCAACAGGCCTTGGCAACGGCAAGTCTCGAGTAAGATGTAGATCGTCGATGATGCAGACCAGCAAGGTCTGGGGAACTCACCCAGCAAGGGTAAGTGAGGGCAGGCCTGGAGCAACCAGACTGCCAAGTAAAGAAAAGATTGGCCTTCGGTAAGGGCTACTAGCCAACGGGCTAGCGACCGCGAAGGAGCCTCGTGACGCCGCACGTGGAGCTGGCTTACAGGACACTCGTGGAGTGGGGGCCAGTGATCTTCGGTGCAGGTGGTGCTGGAGGCTAGGGCTACTCGGAGCCCAAAGCACGACTTCTTGGGAGACCCAGAAGATGGTGCACTTGCAAGTGTGCTCGGTGTCCAGGGGTCACGGTCTCAAGTCACCCACGATAGCCACGGGCCTCAGCTTTGCTGGGGACTCAGGGTAGCCTCGGGGAAGTCTGAGAATCCACCTCTGGTGATGCGATGACTTCGGCGTCCGACGGGAGCTTCAGTAATGCGAACCGGACAGATGCTTCTTTGGTGCCTGCCAAGCAGGGGAGTCACTCCTTGACCCCAAGGGAGATTCTTCAGTCCTCTAATCGTGAGTAGAGCGTCGAAGGTCCAGGATTCTGTTTCAGAGTTTCGTCCAGGTATAATCTAAAGTCCTAAGGACTGGGTTCCTACCTTTATTCCAAAAATAGGGGATGGACTACTCTGTGGCCCCACCTATGGGTGGGTCAGGGCAGAGGGGTGGCTACACCCCTTTCCCTTTGTCCAGTTCGCGCCAAAGCAGGGGCTGCAAGCCCCTGATCCGGTTTGAACTGGGGTATGCACAGGGACACCAAATGTGCCCCCAGTGCAGGACTTCAAAGCACCCGAAAGTGCTCCCGCCCAGCCCCAATACACATTGTCCTGTCTGGGGAGGTGGTCACACCTCCCTGGGACAGGAAACCTATTGTCCAGGCCTCCCCTGCCGGAGTTTCGCCCAGCAGCAGGAGGCCAGACTCGTGTCTGTGGCAGCAGCATCCATTTTGTGATGCCAGGGCTCTGGAAAGAAGTTACCGGACTCGTCAGAGTTAACATGCCTTTCCCTCTAGAAGGGTGGAATGCTACCCCCGCCGCCAGGATTGGCGGGGGGTAGTATTCCAAGATGTTTGACACCAAACACGACATGTTTAGGTGCAGCCATTCCATAGTTAGCATTTTACCGCGAGGATATAATGCGTTTAAGAGTATATGGTCAGGCTGCACTACAAACAGCATCAGAGATGGTCTCCGAACGCTGCAGAGGGGCCCTGCTCATGCAGGGGCACCCTCTCACATAGGAACCATGCACTCTGCCTTTAGGATTGATAAGGCCTGCCTTAGGAGTGACTTATAGGTTTATATGTGTGTATGCTTTTAGTGATATAGGTAACCTATACCACAGCAAGGGGTGCATGCACCACCTTACCCAGGCTGCAGTAGCAGACCTGTGGTGCCAGTTTGGATGGCCTACCAGGGGTGGCATAATACATGCTGCAGCCCCTGGCAGGCCTCTGAGGTACCTATGCCCTTGGTACATAGTATACCATATACTAGGGACTTACAAGGGCACTCCAGATCCCAATCAGTGATGTGCCTAAGGCACATGGAGACCCTTTTAAAGAGGAAACAGCTAGGCTGGGGTTCTGAATAGCAGGGCCCCAGCCAGACTAATGTCGAAAACCAGTGAAGTATCAGCAAAAAGTGGGGGTACCCCTGTGAAGCAGATCCTACTCTCCTACACAACCCCCCCAAACGTAGGGACATTAAACTAACCTTGCCCAGTTAAGTCTTCATGTTCTAAGTGGAAATACCTAGAGAGTCCATCTGCATTCGCATGGTTACTCCCAGGCCTATGTTCCACTGTAAAGTCCATCCCCTGTAGGGAAATGGACCACCTAAGCAGTTTGGGGTTTTCACCCTTCATTTGTTTTAGCCATAAGAGGGGCTTATGGTCTGTCTGAACCAGGAAGTGTGTACCAAACAAGTATGGCCTCAGCTTCTTCAGAGCCCAGACCACAGCAAAGGCCTCCCTCTCTATGGCTGACCAACGTTTCTCTCTAGGGGTCAGCCTTCTGCTAATAAAAGCTACTGGCTGATCCTGACCTTCTTCATTCAATTGTGACAGTACAGCCCCTACCCCCAACTCAGATGCATCAGTTTGAACAATGAACTTCTTGGAGTAATCAGGACTCTGCAGAATTGGAGCAGTGCACATGGCCTGCTTGAGGTCATCAAATGCCTTTTGACAGCTAACTGTCCACTGAACCTTTTTGGGCATTTTCTTAGAAGTTAAGTCATTCAAGGGTGTCACTATTGATCCATACCCCTTGACAAATCTCCTATAGTACCCAGTCAGGCCTAAGAAGGCTCTCACCTGAGTCTGGGTAGTGGGAGCAGTCCAGTCCATGATGGTCTGGATCTTGCTCTGCAAAGGTTGAACCTGGCCTCCACCCACAAGGTGGCCCAGGTACACAACCTGACTCTGCCCTATCTGGCACTTAGTGGCCTTGATAGTCAGGCCTGCCTTTTGCAGGGCCTGTAGAACATTCCTGAGGTGGACCAGGTGATCCTCCCAGGTGGAGCTAAAGACAGCAATATCATCTAGATAAGCTGCACTATAGGCTTCCAGTCCTGTGAGAACTGTGTTCACCAACCTCTGGAAAGTGGCAGGTGCATTTTTCAGACCAAAGGGCATCACCACAAATTGATAATGCCCACTAGGGGTTGAAAATGCTGTTTTGGGCTTTGCAGCATCAGCTAGTCTGATCTGCCAGTAGCCAGCTGTTAGGTCAAATGTGCTGAGATATTTGGCAGAGGCCAAAGTATCTATGAGCTCATCTGCCCTGGGTATTGGATGGGCATCAGTCCTAGTGACTGCATTGAGGCCTCTGTAGTCTACACAAAACCTCATCTCTCTTTTCCCACCACTGGTGTGAGGTTTAGGTACTAGGACTACTGGACTAGCCCAAGGGCTATCTGAGGGCTCAATCACTCCCAATTCCAACATCTTCTGGACTTCAGTCCTGATACAGTCCCTGACATGGTCAGGTTGCCTATAAATCTTGTTTTTAATAGGCAGACTGTCCCCAGTGTCCACTTCATGAGTGCACCAGGTGGTCTGACTGGGTGTCAGTGAAAACATATGTCTAAACTGATTGAGGACTTGCCTGCAATCAGTTTGTTGCTGGGTAGTGAGGCTGCCTGCCAAGGCTGCACCATCAACTGACCCATCGTCAGGGTTCTGTGAGAGCAGGTCAGGGAGTGGGTCACTCTCTTCCTCCTGCCCTTCATCAGTAGCCATGAGCAAGCCCATGTCTGCCCTGTCCACATATGGCTTAAGTCTGTTGACATGGAGAACCCTTTGGGGACTCCTGGGTGTTCCCAGGTCTACTAAGTAAGTGACCTCACCCTTCTGCTCAACAATAGTGTGGGGTCCACTCCATTTGTCTTGGAGAGCTGCTGGGGCCACTGGCTCCAACACCCACACCTTCTGTCCTGGCTGGTAAACAGTCAGAACAGCCTTTTGGTCATGCCAGGCCTTTTGAAGTTCCTGGCTAGCCTCAAGGTTTTTGGTTGCCTTTTTCATGTACTCAGCCATCCTGGAGCGGAGACCAAGTACATAGTCCACTATATCTTGCTTTGGGGGCTTGAGAGGTAACTCCCATCCTTCCTTCACCAAGCACAGTGGACCCCTCACAGGGTGGCCAAACAGAAGTTCAAAAGGGCTGTAACCAACCCCCTTCTGAGGCACCTCCCTATATGCGAATAAAAGGCAGGGCAAGAGTATGTCCCATCTACGCCTAAGCTTTTCTGGGAGCCCTTTAATCATGCCCTTCAAGGTTTTGTTGAATCTCTCAACTAAACCATTGCATTGTGGGTGATAGGGTGTGGTGAACTTATAAGTAACTCCACACTCCTTCCACATTGCTTTTAAGTACCCAGACATGAAGTTTGCACCCCTGTCTGATACTACCTCCTTAGGAAAGCCCACTCTTGAGAAGATTCCCAGGAGGGCCCTTGCCACCACAGGTGCTGTAGTGGTCCTGAGGGGAATAGCTTCTGGGTACCTGGTGGCATGATCCACTACCACCAGGATAAACCTGTGCCCAGAGGCTGTTTGGGGATCCATGGGACCAACAATGTCAATCCCTACCCTCTCAAAGGGCACCCCCACCACAGGTAGTGGTATCAGGGGGCCTTTGTAGTGCCACCTGCTTTGCCACTGGCTTGGCAGGTTACACAGGAGCGACAAAACTCCTTACTGTCTTCAGACATGTGGGGCCAGTGAAAGTGAGGGACAATTCTGTCCCAAGTCTTGTTCTGGCCCAGGTGTCCTGCTAAGGGAATATCATGGGCTAGGGTCAATAGGAAGCCCCTGAACTTCAAAGGTATTACCAACCTCCTGGTAGCACCAGGCTTGGGGTCTCTACTCTCTGAGTACAGGAGTCCATCATCCCAATACACTGTATGGGGACCACTAGCTTTCCCAGCAGCCTCAGCAGCAGCTTGCTGTCTGAGGGGTTCAAGGGAGGGGCAGCTCTGCTGCTCCTGGCTCAGATCTGCCCTAGAAGGTCCCCCTGTCCCCAAGAATTCAACCTGGTCAGGTTCAAGTTCCTCTGGGACAGTTCCTTCTTCAGGGCTGAGATCATCCCCCTCAAGGGACTGATCTTCCTCCTGAGCCAAGGGGGAAGGCACTGCCTTAACCCTACTACTCCTCCTCTTGGAAGGCACTTGGTCCATTCTTCCAGAATCCAAGGCCTGTTCAGTTTTAGACAGTTTAGCTTGTGACCTGGTCACAGCAAACACATCTGCAGGGATCCCCAGCATTTCTGCATGGGTCCTGAGCTCCACTTCTGCCCAAGCAGAAGTTTCTAAGTCATTGCCAAGCAAGCATTCGACTGGTAGGTTTGCACTTACCACAACCTTCTTAAGGCCAGTTACCCCTCCCCAGGAGAAGTTAACAACTGCCAGAGTATGGTCTGTTCTGACATTGCTAGCATTGGTCACTTGGTACATCTCACCAAGTATAACTTGCCCAGGTAGCACAAGGTCTTGTGTCACCATTGTGACACTTGCCCCTGTGTCCCTAAATGCCAAAGCCTCTCGTCCATTGATTAAAGGCTGTTGTCTGTACTTGCCCAGATTACTGGGACTCACAGTGGAGGTCACATCCATGCCTCCATCACAGACTAACACAGCCTGAGTCAGTTCCCTGACTAAGTCAGAGCCCAACTCAGTTCCCAGGGTGAACCCTACTAAACCCTTTGCTGGAGCACTTCCACCAACTGTACTAGGGGGAACAGGTGCCTTAGGGGCATTGGTGGGTGCTGGACTGGAGTCTTTGGACTTGGTGCAATCACTGGTCCAGTGGGTCTTTTGCTTACAGACCTTGCACCATGGTTTTCTTTGGCCTTTACCCTTGGTAGACTGGGAATCCCCACCAGAAGAAGATTTTTGGGGGCCTGATGAAGACTTTTGATCTTTACCCTTCTCCCCACCCTTGTCAGAGTTCTTAGCATCTTGCTTCTTGGTTTCCCCACCTTGGTTCTGTACCTTCTGCTTCACCCTGGTTCTGACCCATTTGTCTGCCTTCTTTCCCAATTCTTGGGGAGAGGTCAGATCAGAGTCAACCAGGTACTGATGCAACAGCTGGTTTTGACAGTTATTAAGAATCTGCTCCCTCATTATCAGATTATACAATCCTGAGAAGTCACACACCTTACTGCCCATCAACCAGCCTTCCAGAGCCTTGGCAGAACAATCCACATAGTCTACCCAGTCTTGAGTCTGTGCTTTTTGGGTGTCTCTGAACTTCAACCTGTACTGTTCAGTGGTTAGGCCAAACCCATCAATAAGAGCACTCTTCAAGACCTTGTAATTGTCAGCATCCTCCTCTCTAACAGTGAGGAGCTTGTCTCTACCTTTGTCAGCAAAGGAGAGCCACAAGATTGCTGCCCACTGCTCCTGAGGGACCTTCTGTACTTTACAGGCCCTCTCTAAAGCAGTTATCCATTTGTGGATATCATCCCCACTCTGGTAGGGAGGGACAATCTTGCTCAGGTTCCTATGGTCATAGGACCTTTCCCTATCTCTAGGGATATGGCTGCCACCATGGGACTCTAGTCCCAACTTTCTTCTCTCTCTAAGGAGATCTAGGGATTCTCTATCTAAAGCCAATTGCTTCTTCCTGATCTCCAGTTGAGTTTCCTCATACTGGACCAGTCTCTTTCTTCTCTCATGAGAGGATTCCCTCCTGTGAGAAGAAACAGAGCTCCCTATTGAGGTGCCAGAGTGGTTAGACTCCTGAGAAGGAGACCTAGACTTTCTGAGCACACTCATAATCCTTCCTGGGGGGACAAAGGTGTGGTTCTCAAGATCCTCATCTTCATCTTCCCCAGAAGGGATTGGGTTTTCCAGGTCAGGGTCATTGTCACCCTCCTGGTCAGTTTCAGAGGGGGGCTGGGGGTAGTAGTACCCCTGGCCCCTTCCTCATCTGCTGGCCCACCCTCTGCTCCTACCCCTTCAGTCTCTGAAGACTTACTAAGATCATAAGCCACCAACAACTCCTGGAGGTGTTGGGTGGTGGGACTTTGGCCTGTCCTTAATTTCCTCACGTTACACAAAGCTCTCAGTTCCAAGAATGGGAGTGTGTCATACTTGGAGGGGGAAGCTCAATGGCTTCCTGCAGGGCATCTCTAGATCCTGCTTTTAAAGACATTACTAGTGTGGTGTGGTGTATGCACTACCTACTCTAGTGTGGCCTACTAAACTCTCTTGAGTTGTAGAAAGGGTTGTGCTATCCCTTAACACACAACTCTAAGTTCAGTAGAACTTACTGATATTCTAAGCTTAAATTATATGTACCTTAGGTACCTTTAGTGGTTTTCAGTTGATCAATTCAATTGAGATTATCTGGTAAAACAATAGCAAGCTGGAATCCCACACGCTGCACACCAATGTGAGAAGTTGGCCTGGCATATGCTGTCCACTAATTATAGTGGGCACCTTGCACCAGTCCAAATCGACTCTTATGGTAGGTAGGTTAAAGACAACCTTATTGAAAGCTATCCTAGTGGTAGCTGTGGAGAGCAGCCTTCAGGCTAAGTCTTGAAGGAATGTAAAGCAGCTTGTTTTACCAGTCTATAATCTCTTGAGTGACCAAATGAAAGAGCACCACACCAGGTATATATTCAAAATATATGTATTTATTACTAAACACACCCCTCTAGTCTCTTTATGAGGCTAGAGTTCGAAATACATAGGTTATAAGATCTTAAATCACAGTAATAGCACAAATACACGTTTGGGCCCTAGGGGCGTACCAAACCATATACCAATAAAGTGGTATGCGAACCACGACTGAACTAGACACTAGGCCTAGAGCCTCTAGAAGTGCTTGGACCACAAGGAACCACCCAAGGTAGTGACACAGGGGACCCACGGGAGAGCGCGTGCAGTGTAAATACACAACCGCGATACGCCGTTAACTTCTATGGAGAAAGTCGGGATCGGGAAAATAGAGGAAAGGGACACTTTAAAGAGGACTAGGACAAAACCCTTTGAGATCTAGGACTTTGAAGAGTCTCTACCCACGGGAGCACCGGAGTACTCGTGTTACCTCACCCAGGGAAGCCGGGTGCATAGGTGCCTTTCGGGGTCGGGTTTCGTCGTCGTTTCTTATGGCGATCTGCTGCAAAGTGCTGCTGGCGACCAGGAGAAAAGTGTCCGGGTGGATCCAAGAGTGGATCGGAGTTCTGAAGAACCTGAAAGCAGAGGGGACAGAGTCTGGGTCACTAGCCAGTGACCAGGAGGGCGATGGACAGATGCCCACCGATGTCGAGTGCTTCAAGTTCGTTGACGGTCGTCTTGACTCTTCAGCCACGAGGTCCGGGAGGCGTTGTCGGCGACCAGGAGCAGGATTCGGGCTGTTGCTCGATGTCTGTCGAGTGCAGAGGTGTCGGCGACCAGATTGGACCCAACAGGCCTTGGCAACGGCAAGTCTCGAGTAAGATGTAGATCGTCGATGATGCAGACCAGCAAGGTCTGGGGAACTCACCCAGCAAGGGTAAGTGAGGGCAGGCCTGGAGCAACCAGACTGCCAAGTAAAGAAAAGATTGGCCTTCGGTAAGGGCTACTAGCCAACGGGCTAGCGACCGCGAAGGAGCCTCGTGACGCCGCACGTGGAGCTGGCTTACAGGACACTCGTGGAGTGGGGGCCAGTGATCTTCGGTGCAGGTGGTGCTGGAGGCTAGGGCTACTCGGAGCCCAAAGCACGACTTCTTGGGAGACCCAGAAGATGGTGCACTTGCAAGTGTGCTCGGTGTCCAGGGGTCACGGTCTCAAGTCACCCACGATAGCCACGGGCCTCAGCTTTGCTGGGGACTCAGGGTAGCCTCGGGGAAGTCTGAGAATCCACCTCTGGTGATGCGATGACTTCGGCGTCCGACGGGAGCTTCAGTAATGCGAACCGGACAGATGCTTCTTTGGTGCCTGCCAAGCAGGGGAGTCACTCCTTGACCCCAAGGGAGATTCTTCAGTCCTCTAATCGTGAGTAGAGCGTCGAAGGTCCAGGATTCTGTTTCAGAGTTTCGTCCAGGTATAATCTAAAGTCCTAAGGACTGGGTTCCTACCTTTATTCCAAAAATAGGGGATGGACTACTCTGTGGCCCCACCTATGGGTGGGTCAGGGCAGAGGGGTGGCTACACCCCTTTCCCTTTGTCCAGTTCGCGCCAAAGCAGGGGCTGCAAGCCCCTGATCCGGTTTGAACTGGGGTATGCACAGGGACACCAAATGTGCCCCCAGTGCAGGACTTCAAAGCACCCGAAAGTGCTCCCGCCCAGCCCCAATACACATTGTCCTGTCTGGGGAGGTGGTCACACCTCCCTGGGACAGGAAACCTATTGTCCAGGCCTCCCCTGCCGGAGTTTCGCCCAGCAGCAGGAGGCCAGACTCGTGTCTGTGGCAGCAGCATCCATTTTGTGATGCCAGGGCTCTGGAAAGAAGTTACCGGACTCGTCAGAGTTAACATGCCTTTCCCTCTAGAAGGGTGGAATGCTACCCCCGCCGCCAGGATTGGCGGGGGGTAGTATTCCAAGATGTTTGACACCAAACACGACATGTTTAGGTGCAGCCATTCCATAGTTAGCATTTTACCGCGAGGATATAATGCGTTTAAGAGTATATGGTCAGGCTGCACTACAAACAGCATCAGAGATGGTCTCCGAACGCTGCAGAGGGGCCCTGCTCATGCAGGGGCACCCTCTCACATAGGAACCATGCACTCTGCCTTTAGGATTGATAAGGCCTGCCTTAGGAGTGACTTATAGGTTTATATGTGTGTATGCTTTTAGTGATATAGGTAACCTATACCACAGCAAGGGGTGCATGCACCACCTTACCCAGGCTGCAGTAGCAGACCTGTGGTGCCAGTTTGGATGGCCTACCAGGGGTGGCATAATACATGCTGCAGCCCCTGGCAGGCCTCTGAGGTACCTATGCCCTTGGTACATAGTATACCATATACTAGGGACTTACAAGGGCACTCCAGATCCCAATCAGTGATGTGCCTAAGGCACATGGAGACCCTTTTAAAGAGGAAACAGCTAGGCTGGGGTTCTGAATAGCAGGGCCCCAGCCAGACTAATGTCGAAAACCAGTGAAGTATCAGCAAAAAGTGGGGGTACCCCTGTGAAGCAGATCCTACTCTCCTACAGTCACCACAATGACAAATATCCCGTCCACCGACATATAAATCCCATTATATTCTATTGATTTCTATTTCGGTAGATGGGATATCCTTAGTAACCCATCCGCAAAGATCAAAATCAGGCCCTTAATTTCACACTCTATGTTTCCAGGAGACTTGGACACCTTAGCCCATTCATGTTAACGGTTACAGGATATTCCCTTTACCCACCGTGCCTTCTCAGGCCGGTAGAGCTAAGGGCAGGCTGTGTATTTTTATCTTCAACTCATTGTTTTTTGCAGTGATAAATATTGAGTCTAGTTGCCCATACTACCAAATTATTGTTATTGATATTTCTTATAATTTTCCTTTTGTGCTTGTCAATTTTTTTTAACAATGCATTATTATCTGATATACCCAATGTATTATCTCAGCATGACCATGATCTCGAAAATCTCATGTTGCCGTTAAGGAAAGGAGGTTTTTATACTAAGGGGTGGTGATGTTAATCTTTATTTATGTCATCTTCCAGCTAAAAAAGTCTGTGGCATGGTGGACATACACAATTCCGATCAAGTTCACTTTATGCATAGCGACTACAGAGATAAGCTGAATGATCTGATGTCTAAGAATGGTCTTGTTTTCCCCAATGAACTGTGTACCCCTTCCATTTCACTCAACTGTACATTTAACAGCAGGGGTGAAAATATCATTATTGAATAAATACTCTCATCTCACAAACTTAGTACATTGTAATCAATTAGACTACTCGTTCTTCATCAATGAGTGATAACTGTCCTCAGAGCATAAATATAACTTGTTTTATGAGCCAGAAAAGAAATCATTCCAAGTGTATCATTAATAACATTAAGTTAGCTACTCACAATGGAGTCTTAATACATTGGACTCAGGTTAACCTGTACAATTTTCTTGAAAAACTTGTAGTTGAACAGACAAAGGATTTTGATATATGTTTAGATGACCTCTCTTATGACATTGATATCAAGGAAGGCTTCTTTAGGATATCTAGTGGGGTTAAAGAATGGTTAACCAGATCCATGGCTCTAACTAGACACAACAGCTTAGGTTGGTTTGATCATGAGTGCTCTAAAGCCCATAAGCGTCTTAAGACAGCCATACACAAAACTCTAAGGTGCATCCGGGAAGTGAGGATGTGTTGACGCGATTATAGATTAGTATAGAATCAAAGGAAAAAAGAGCTAAAAAATGCTGCCTGGGAGTCCTTAAACAATTCAAGAAAGAGCAAAGATTTCTCAGGGGTTTATTACAAGTCTGGCAGTCCATGAACTGCCAGACTTGCTGGGGCGCTGTAGTGGCTGTCTTTTGTCTGCCCTATTACGACCAGGGCAGTCAGACTCTCCTGGGACCACTGCAACCACCGGGGATGGCGGTGGTGCGGCAGTACTGAGGCCGCAATATGCTTGGTGGGGCTCCTGCGGCCCCACCAAGCATATTACAAGTTTCCTCACTGCCACACTTTTCATGGCAGTACGACCGCCATGAACAGTATGGCTGTGAGGAAACAAAGGGGGCCCTACAGGGCCCTCTGGTGTCTCACTCAATGTGGATGTACACAGGGGGGCACAACATGTGCCCCCTGTGTGCATGCACACCAGTAACTGCACGGCATGGATTGCAGCAGTCCGTTCCGTGCAGGTACTGATTTTGACGTTCCCATTGCAGTGCCTATTTCATAAGCACTGCCGTGGGAATGCGAAAGAACAGGAGTAAAAACTCCTAATCTGGAGGGCGGTTCAAACATGGGTTTGTCGATTGGGAGCGGTCCCGCTCCCACCCGCCAAACTCATAATAAGGCCCTCAGCCTTTTGGCGAGTTATTATTGGTCCCTATTTAAGGGACTCTAGCGCCCCTAGACTTGAGGTTGCAATTAATGAGTCTGACTGAGTGGCGCATTTTTCTGAAATTTACTCTACCCCCAGACAGGAGCCCCTGGTTCCTACCTCCGCCGTTGAGGATTTATTATAAGACCATAGTAGTTTATTTCTATTCTTGGACAACATTAATAGGGCTCTTATGGACAGCAAGGGCGGAAAAGCACCTAGCCCGGAGGGCATTCCGATTGATCTTTTTAAGGCCAATATAACTTTTTGGGGACCAATCCTGATCAGAGATTTGGGTAGATCCCCATATAATATCTTTCCTTAGAGAGATGTATTCGGGGAGAAGGGCAAGGGTGGACAGGGGGATGAATGCACTTGTGCATTCGGCATAGAGAGAGGGGTCGGACAGGGTCGTATCTTTGCACCCCTTTTGTTTGCTCTGTATATTAACAGCTTGGGCTCTGTCTGACAAAAAATTGCAGGGATCTTCCTCAGATTAGGCATTGACTGATTCCCGCCCTGCTTCATGCCAACGATGCAGTCCTCATGTCCCGCAATCCTTTGGGATTACAGCAGCTACTTGCCTGTTTTGTCAATCAGATGCAAGGGTTAGGTCTAAATGTGAATCTGGGAAAAACTTTCTGAATTAAATTTGGAAGGAAAGTAACGAAGTTTCATGACTTTATCGTTGGTGACATTAAGTTAAGCTTTACTCCCACCTACTCCTACCTGGGAATTCTGTTTGAGGCAGATAGCTCTTGTAAACAGGCCGTCAACTCCAGGAAGTTGTACTTCATAAAAGCCATTTCAGCACTGTTAAACTTTGCCACCAAACTTGGCAAAAGACCCTTGAACTAAATGTTAATCATTTATAAGGCCAAGTGTGAGTCGACATCCTTGCATGGGGTGGGAGTTTGGGGATACAGCAAAATTAACGCTCTCCTGTCGGTTGAGAACTCTGTTTTTAGGAACCTTCTTTGAGTTCCTAAGAGCTGTTCCTCCTATGTATGTCATACCGAACTTGGGACCCCGTTTTTAACCAACACAATCAGAATTCAACAAATTTTGCTATGGTATAAGGTCTGGACTTGTCAAGACACAATTTCAAATCTCTAGATTGCTAATGACTGTCTTAAACTTTGTTTGTTCTTCCAAATCCCCTGGCTTAAATATATAAAACAGACGGGTCTGGAAGTAGGACATGTAGACAGTGCTTAATTTGTAAAATATTAAGTGCCAGGGCTCTGACCAGGAGGCCACTGCAGCTTGCAGCACCCATCGCCCTTGTCATCGCTGCCAAAACAACTACTAACCATCTCTCTGGCATGTAAATGCGACAGTTCAGATTATTCCAGGTCCCCAAAGCTAGAGGAATGGCTGGGGAGGCAGGTATTAGCAATTTTAATGTACATTGTAGTCCTAAACTACCATTGCTCTGCTCATCTCTAAATTAGATGGGCAGCACCACCATGTGGTGGACTGTTCTAAGTAAGTTGTTGACAATTAGGTGCCGGTGCCGAGCACCGGACACCAATTAAGTGGCGCTGCCGAGCACCGGAAAGCCCCGGCTCAAATTAAGCACTGCATTTAGAATGCTTCAAGAACCCTGATTCGTTACATCACATTCGTATTAGAGAGTTAAAAAAGCAATGTTTATCTCTGCTTGAAGAACACAGACTATCTATGGAACTAGCGAATCCTAGCGTTGCAAAAACCAAATGGAACGTGTCATTGATGGTATGCAACCCTATGTTAATCCTGTACAGAACAGTCGTCATAGGTTTGTTTTGACACGATTTAGATTTGATATTTTTCCTCGATTGGCAACATTTCCCAAAATCAATGACCGATCGGCTGTTTTAATCAAATGTCCTTGTGATGACTTATCCAACCAAAGCACCTTGCAAATAATGGATTTTGCACGTTATAAGGTTCTACGGAAACTTTTTATATTGCCCATTTTACTTGAATACCATTTTAGACAAGGTCACCTTGCATTATTGTTGCTGCAAAAATTACCCACTTTACCGATTTGCTGTCTGCCAGCCAGTTATTTGTGCTCTGTGATTCATTTTAGGAAAAAACTGAATAACCTGACCAGTATGAACTAGTTGTGTAGTTTTTTATTTTTTTATTTATTTATTTGAGTTTTATATAGCGCTGGCTAGACCCAGAGGTATCAGAGCGCTTTACATGAGGAAACAGCGTGTTACAAGTTGCAAAAGTTTCACAATAGTTACAGAATGAATAAATATACAATACAGGAGTAATTTAACGAACACGAAAATCAGGATCAGAAAGACCAGGGAAAGCTGGTAATCCACAGGAAGGAGACAGCAGCGGGGAAGAAAACGAGACAAATGTCCAAAGTCCGGCTGGGTAGGTGACGGCCATAGCGGTGTGCCAGAGCCAATCTCTCCTATAACTGTCGGAGCAGCTACACCGGGATTCGGCCATGTATGCGTTTCGGGCTCCGCCAGAATAGAGTGAGGAACAGGAGGTGATCAAAAGTCTAGAATCCAGAGACAGGAGGTAGGAGCTGGCGAGGATGGCAGGATAGGAGAAGGAATGTGGTTTGGCAGCCATAGACTGAAGAGGGGTAGAGAATAGAAGCCTGAACTTCAACAGAGTTAAGTCCTCAATAGGCCACCCATGGGGACATTGAAGAAATTGAGTCTGGGCGCCATTTTAGAGTCAGGCAAGTCCCAGGTAAGGAGTGATGCTTAAGGGGGGACTGCTTAACCCCATGACTCAGCAGTTTGTCTTGACTCTTGTACTGAGATTCTTTATTCTGTAATGCTTTTAGTCCAGTTAATGTAGTGGCGACTCCTTCTAGCTTGTGCAATATTGTTATGAGGATTACCGTTTATAATGATATTACTTTTTTAATTGTTTGTTTTTAACCTATATGAGTAATACTGTTTTATTAATATCGCATTGATACCTCAATTTATTGTATGCTTTAATGGGGTTTTCTATGACAATCAAATACAGCAAACATTAATTGATTGATTGAAGCAGGTAGTTAATTGTTCATGTACTACTTTTAATCTTCTCGGTCTACCCAATCAAATCATTGAAGTTCTGAAATGATCAGTATAATATTGCATAGTATTGTTTTATGTGATGCCTGGAATATTTTTAGCTACTTGAATGGGTGGATTTGATCACTTTGTTAATTTCCTGTTGTCAAGGCCTGTATGGAATCGGCATATTGTGGCCCTTGTCCCTGCTATGACCTATCTGTCTTACAAACTTTCCATTTGGAGGAACAATGTTAATTGTGCAAATCCACATTTATGTCACATTAATTACCATATACTGAATGTTTCACTGCTGAAAATATTTCTTCCTTATATGCTAAGCATGTATATTTTCTCGAGATCTATAACTGTTGTAGTTGCGAAACTTACACCTGAAATGATTTAAAAATTCCGTAGAGTTGTAAATTGCTCCAGAAGGAGCATTTCTCTTCAAGCATATTTAGGTCCACTGCATTACAGTAACATTGAAGTGTACTTACTTCTGCTGGCCTCCTAGCACTTTCCCTCTAAGTATTTCTTCTACTTTCTTTAACATTGACTCCCACTTAGATGAGGCGATCCATGCTCTAATTATGTAGTCTATAATATAACGAAGTGAACAAAATAAACATTGGCCATCACGTTACTGGTATTCTTGCATCTTATATCACATTTGAGCCTATATCTTTGCTACTATTTTGAAATGCACATTTTTCGTCTTAATTATGCAATGAATTGCTTGACTAAGCATCTTCATAGTAATACTTTTGTCTTTCATTAACTTCAAGACATGAAGTGTCTTAATGGATTGCTTTGCTAAAACAGTAAAGCTGGGTTAATCACATGAAAGTCCTTACAGCTTAAAAAAGTCAGTCTGCACTTTTTGTTTTCAATATCCTTGCACCACTGACTGCAACAAAGGCATTAAGCGAAGAAAAATGAAAGACTGTCTTTAAATTCCTTTGAGGACTTAGCTTTCAAAAATGTTCGTAGACAGTGATTAGGAACGGTTCAATGGGTGAGCTGCGTTCCCTTTTTCAGTACAATATGCGAACATGTCTTTTCCATTCAACTTACTCATCTGACTGCCTATTCTTAACATTTGAGGCATTGGGAGTGTGTCACATATATTACATCTCACTGTTTCCCCCTTCAGCCTGATGTCATTCTGCAGAAAATTCCAGGATGGTTTTACCATTGAAATTGAAAGCTGAAACCCATTTCTTACTTCCACGGAGAGTTGAAACAACATTCTATATAACATAACACTGTTAATTCGGCAACCAGGGAGCAACATTTATAACGCCTAGCAAGTTCAAAAATAGGATTTGCACATCTTGACTAGAAAAGCAACATCTACAACCAATGACTAATTAAAAAATTGCATTTCGACCCAACTGTTCTTTTCAGATGTCAGTTGATGTTTATGTTTTTTAATAATATTTCTTTGTTGAGAATTACCAATATTCGACAAAAATAATCAATAATCACAGCACATATCGAAAGACTGTACATCCCTATGAAAAATAGGGACGCATACTGGTCACATTATAGAAATACACAACAAAAGGATGAATCATGTATAGGATGTAGGGGTCCCATCACTTGCAAAAGTTAGCATTACTGTAGACAGTAGCGGCCCGTGGTGGGAGTGCTGCTGGGCGGTGACGTGGGGCAGGGGAGGGGCAGGGTAGGGGGTAGTAAACTACGGAATACGGCCGAATAGAGGCAAGTAAACATATAAATAAATAAAACGAATTTCGTTGCGCGCGCTGCATCGCATTTGGCGCCAACGTAATTGCAAGTGGGCTGTCAAATAATAGAGTTCCAGGTCAGGTGCTTCCACAGTTGTTGTTTATATTGATACAGCATTTCAACAGCTCCAGTGCAATTCAAAACATCTGAAAAATGTAGTTTAAAGTTAAAATCTAAGGTGCATTTATCCTAATCTGGCTTGTTGTATTTATATTTGACTTTCAAGTAGATGGAATTAGCAGTTTGCATACAGACACTAACTCTGACCCTTTGGCTTTCTGTTAGGTGCTTCCAGATGTGATGCTTACCCAATGGTTTATTAGTTTCATACCTACGTTAGCAACTTTCTGAAAATATGGTCCCATTGCACAAACTCATTCTCAGCCTCAGGCTTGGGCATCGGGGAGACTGCTTCAGTGGCAGAGTTCAATCAATCAATCATTCAGAATTTGAAGAGGGC
Source organism: Calotriton arnoldi (assembly GCA_963921515.1). Classification (NCBI taxonomy): domain Eukaryota; kingdom Metazoa; phylum Chordata; class Amphibia; order Caudata; family Salamandridae; genus Calotriton; species Calotriton arnoldi. The sequence goes on from CAWUFW010011184.1 coordinate 476,749, forward strand.
AGGTGCACCACCTGTGAGAGCCTCGATGCGCTATCTGATAAACTGCCTGTTCTCCTATTGGTGAACACCCATGTCTTGAGGACGTGCTTCCACATAGTTTAGATCCCTGACTCTTCTAACGTGGACCACGAGCACAGCAGCACACGTGCTGCTATTGTTAACCAAGCTCAACAAGAACAGTTGTCTTCATTTCAAAATACCTTAAGGGTTTTGGGTTTTTAGATGGAACTGCTGTAAACAAAATAGCAGTGCATCAGAGTGATGGATGGGACATAACTCTGGCAAAGGACATGGCTACAAGCGTTTAAGATTGCTCTTTTGTCATTTTGTTTTTAAAATGTCATTCATTTCTATTTTGTGATCACTTTGGAGTTCAATGTATAAAGTTGTCTTTCCCTTTCTTCCCCTTCACAACATCTCTTTTGTTCAATTGGTTTTCTTTGCCATCACATTTCTCACCTTCTTTAAAATATTGCATGTATTTGGTTCTTTGCATTTGAACACAAGTGTTTATTTGTGCTACGTTGGTGCAATGCATGCTTCATTCACAATTGTATTATTATTTCTCACATTCCTTGAACTATTCTATAGTCAATACATAGCATATATGTAGCCCCTTGCCTTGAATGATAGTATCAAACCGTCCCTGCTTTGCATCCTATAATATGTGGAATTCTGGGATTGGTACTTTCATGTTTAACACTTTTTGTATTGTTGAGTATTGTCCTACAACCCAGCATGCAATGTGCTGCTGGCTGAAAGGAATAGAGTGGTTTAAGGTGTCACATATGGCAAGGGAATTTTAAGAGTGGTTCTATGGGTATTCATTTGTTACAAGTTGCACTGATAATTCTAATAACTTTAGCTTAAAAAAATGCATAACCAAGTTGTTTTCAAAAGACAAGTGTGTTCCAAAAATCAACAATAGAGACCAAAAACTTGTAAAAACTGGTGCTTGGACAAAATATAGAATAAAAAATATTGTGATAGAAAAATATAGTGTCAAGAATATCGGGTTACCAAACATATTGTTAACAGGAACATCGAAGGTAAGAATATTAATGTTTTTAATATTTTTGTAAAAAAGCTCTATTTATGTTATGTTACTGCAAATTTCTAGAGCGCACGTTCACCAAAGGTCTCTTGGCGCTAGGTAGCTGATTTGATATTGATCCACAGTTGTTGGTAGGCCTGTATAAAGAGCCATGTCTTCAGTAGTTGTCTAAATCTAGCATTGTTTGTAGTAGTCCTAAATTCCAGTGGCAATTTATTCCATGCTCAAGGAGCAATGACGGAGAACATACACCCTCCTGTCCTTTTTTTTGCATGAGGGTATAACCAGATAGTGTAGGTGGCTGGATCTCAGTTCTCTGGTAGGGCAGTATTTAATAACTCAGGATTTAACAAAGGCAGGACAGTTCATATGTAAGGCTTTAAAGACTGTACAGAACACCTTGAACATTGTTCTCTGTGCGACTGGCAATCAGTGGAGGTCCTTAGTCACCTGGGAGATGTGACCATTTTTGGGCAGATGATATATCAGCCAGGCGCCTGGTTTTGAATTAGCTGGAGCCTACGCAGGTGGAATTTGGGGAGACTCAAATAGAGAGAATTGGCGTAGTCAATTCTAATCATGACTAGAGCTATTATGACTTGGGTCAAGGCCTCCCTAGTAAGGAATTTCTTTATCCTTTTTATGCGTCGGAGTTGACAGAAGCTTGCCAATGTCACTGTGCCTACCTGCTGCTTAAATGATAACTCCTCATCAATGATGATCCCGAGGCTTTTTACTGCCTTTTTGGTCAGGGGAGGATGACCTATCTCACTGGGCCAGAGGGAGGGATTCCATCGATCCACCTTATTTTTTGTGATAACTATCTCTGTTTTATCAGAGTTTAGCTTCAGGTGATTACTGTTCATCCAGTCCCGGATGAAGAGCATAGTGTCTTGAAACTGCTGTTTGGACATGGGGCTATCATTAATCGTAAATAACAATTGCATGTCATCAGCATAGTTGAAAATATTGACTTTCTTGTTTTTAAGAGAGTTGACCAAGGGGCGAATGTAAATATTGAAGAGGTGGGGGGAAAGAGAGGAGCCCTGTGGCACCCCACAATTTAGTTGTACCTCTGCAAAATTAAAAGGGGGTAGCCTAACCGATTGAGATCTATCTCTCAGAAATGAAATGATCCAGTTGAAAGCTGAGTCCCATAGACCTGCGGCCCTGACCCACGCAGCCAAAAGAATATGGTTGACTGTATCAAATGCCGCAGACAGATCAAGTAGCACCAAAGCTTGAGTATTGCCACTGTCTACTTCCTTTCGCATATCATCTACTACTGACATGATCACTGCTTCTGTAGAGTGTGCCGGCCGGAATCCCGCTTGACACGAGTCCAGGAAGTCTGAATCCTCTATAAATTAATAAAGATGGCGGGCTACATGTGCCTCAAGTAATTTTGCCAAATATGGTAGGAGGGAAACAGGACAATAGTTTTTCATGTCCATGGGATCTGCTCCTGATTTCTTTAGAATTGGTACAATAATTGCCATTTTGAAAGATCTGGGGACAGACCCTGTATTGATTAATTGACTGAGAAGTGACAATGTTAGGTCAGAGAAGAGAAATACTACTCTTAGGACCTTCGGGGGCCAGGTGTCATTTGGTGATCCTGAAATATTTATAAAATATCATTGTATGTAATATTGTTAGTAAGCTTATAAGTGTTATTTTGAATGTAATTCATGGAAGTTTGTTTGATTATTTATTATTTTTTATTTGTGTTTTTAGTAAGATAATTTCTTAATTATGAAATTCTTGAAATTTCTCTTTTTAGTAGTATTAATATCTAAAAGATATTGGATTTTTAATTTTTTGGGAGCAGTGTGATATTGGGTTTTTAGGCGATAAGGGGGGAGAAGTTTTTAAAAGTGGATATTTTAATGTACATTTATTGTTATTTATTTTAGCTGTATGCAAATTAATATTGCAAAACTTAAATTAATTTTGTTACGTTATTAACTTTTATAAACAATAATTTATAATCAAGTATGCTATTTTACTTATATTACATTTAGATATAATTATATTGAAAATATTAAAAAATATATACATTCCAATTTTTTTTAAAGTAAAAATATATAGAAATAAAATTTAAAGTTAAACTATTTTTTTTTTTTTTAAACAGACTTTTACTTCTATAATATTTGTAAAATGTCTCACAATTATAATATGTTACTTTTTATGTCGAAAGTTCTGTCATTGGAAAAATATTTTTCAATACATTTTATTTTTTTCATATTTACATTTATTGGAAACTTTCTGTAAATGTTGAGTACGTAAATTATACAAATACAATATATATGTACTATTTATTATTTAGAAATGTATTATTATTTAAAAACTTTTATAACAAAAGTGAAATAAAGAAATATACAATATGTTTAATGTTTGAATATGTTTTGTTTTTAGGAATATATTTAAGAAAATGTATTAATTTTCCTCTGGTAATTTAAATTTGGTTTTATATTTTTTTAACTTTGTGATTGTTAATAATGGATTATGATTTTATTTTTATATTTTATGGTTTAAAGTTTAGGAATGGTAGTAAGTATTATAATAAATACAATAATATTAATTTATGATAAAAGTCTTCCTTTATATGGTAATGTATAATGATGAATGTATAGGTCAGTAGTTTTGGTTAGTGTGTTTTTAATTCATTTTAGATTATTTTATAGATAAAAAAGTATGTGTGATTATGGAGTATTGATTATGTATATACAATTTTTAGTGTCTAGCACCTTGCATAACATGTTTATATGGTAATGGAAATAGTAAATGTCATCCCTTTAGTGCCCAACACATTCCCCAGAATGGTTTAGATTGGAGTGGGAATAGTAAATGCCACCCCTTTAGTGTCCAACACCTTCCCCAAATTGGTATAAATTGGAGTAAGACTAGTAAAGGTCACCCCTCTAGTGTCCAACACTTTCCCCCAATTGGTGTTGATTGGAGTGGGAATAGTAAATGTCATCTCTTTGGTGTCTAATACCTTCCAGCAGTTGGTTTAGATTGGAAATGGAATAGTAAATGTCACCCTTTAGTGTCCAACACCTTCCCCAAATCTGTATAGATTGAGTGGGAATAGTAAATGTGACCCCTTTAGTGTCGAACACCTTCCCCAATTTGTTTAGATTGGAGTGGGGATAAAGAATGTCATCTCTTTAGTGTCCAGCACTGCATGTGCCCTGACCCCTAAAACATGTTGAATTGGCTGAATCCCTGATTACCACATTCAATTTACCTATAATTCCCTAGTATATGGGACCCTCTGTGTTGGAAAATGGCCCTCTCTGAAGGGTCACCCAAAACTTTTTGCCTTCCTCCTTCTCTTTTTGCTCAATCAATCAATCAAGCGTTTGTTAAGCGTGACTACTCACCTGTAAGGGTCTCAAGGCGCTGGGGGGGGGGGGGGTTTGCAGGTTCCAGTCCATCAAGGAGGGGGTCTGTCGAAGAGCCAGGTTTTGAGGTTTCTTACGAAGATGGGGAGCGATAGTGTCTGTCTGAGGTGGAGCGGAAGGGCGTTCCAGGCTCTGGCCGCGAGGAAGGAGAAGGAGCGGCCTCCCGATCTGGTCTTTCTGGTGTGGGGGACCACGGCGTAGGAGAGCTGGGCTGATCGTAGGGTCCTTTGGGGTGCATGGAATTTGAGTTACGCCAGTGTCTAACAGGCGGTGCCTCAGTGGACCTCTGTTTAGCCTGGTGCCTCAGCCAAACAAATGAGCCCGTCTATACTGCATTGGTGTGTCCTGCTGTTTGTCGGCCGAGAGGGACTCCCTGTTCCAGCTTCCAAAGCGGCTGGTGCCGCATATGTGCATCTTCAGCGCCCGGAGGCGCTTTAAAAAGCAGCGTGGGCTCCCGCAGCGCGGGAAGCCCTTCTATACTGCCTTGGTGTGTCCTGCTGTTCGTCGGCCGAGAGGGACTCCCTGTCCCAGCTTCCAACGTGGCTGGTGCCTCATACGTGCATCTTCAGCACCCGGAGGCGCTTTAAAAAGCAGCGTGGGCTCCCACAGCGCTGGAAGTCCGTCTATACTGCCTTGGTGTGTCCTGCTGTTCGTCGGCCGAGAGGGACTCCCTGTCCCAGCTTCCAACGTGGCTGGTGCCGCATACGTGCATCTTCAGCGCCCGGAGGCGCTTTAAAAAGCAGCGCGGGCTCCCGCAGCTCGGGACGCGCGTGGGCGAAGCCCGGGCCAAGGGCGGGCCCATCTGCGCCCGTCTGAGCTCGGAAGAGGCTGGGCTGGGCCCCCCCTCTGATATTTGGCTACCGGTACTCGACTGCACTTCTCAGTGTCCAGGTACTGTTGCGCACACTTCCATCCCTGACTTTAGTACTTGTGCTGCATCGTATTACTGCACGTGAGTCACTAACTGCTTAAGGGTTGCGGTCTCAACATGAGTAAGCGTAAGGGAGTAGCTGGCGCCTTAGATGCTTTTATTGTCAGGGCGGAATCGTTGTTGACCCATGAGATCGAAATGACAGAGCGGCGACTCTTTAGATTCTTCAACATTACAGAGACGCTCGTAATTAGGTAACTCCAACTTGGGGGACTTCCCACAAATGTGCCTGTCCATCACGCCCCAAAATGTGCACTCAAACCCCCCCTTGCCAACCTTGGATGTACCTCCTATAGTTGTCGCTAATGGGTCAAGTATACCTACTAGAACACGGGTCTCCAAACCATTAGACGAGATCAAGATGAGAGAGCCACCAGTAAAACGAAAGCGGGGTGTTGGCGCTCAAAAAACCAAGAGCACAAAGGGATCTCAATCCGCTAATCATGTAACTGACCACGTAGTACCATCAACCAACTCTGTTAGCACACAGACTGATGCCGTCTTTCCTCCTCCTTCATCGAGGCACAGTATCACTGGGGACGCTGCTCTTGCCACTGTTGTGGAGACCGCTCTGGGAACTGTATTAGACCAGATTAAAGAACTAATCGATAGGAATTTTACCCTGCTCTGGGAAAAGCTAGAACGTATGGATACTGCTACGGATAATCCAAGTGGAAGTAATGTAATTTTACATTCTGATGTTATTGCGGGGGAGGGTATACCATCCGGGGTAACTTCTACTCAGAATACAAGGGGCGGTGATGTGGGTAGGCAACTTGATTGTATCTCGACTGTGAATAAACATCCCAAGGACCTAGGTGAGTCTCATGGGACTAGAGGGGACTGTAAAAGATATATTAGTTGTAGACTCCATCTTCCACCTGAGGCTACTCCCCTAGTCGCAGTCCTTACAGGAGTACCCCCACTTAAAATGAATGGAGTGGAATCCACTGAGGATCTCCTACGCAAAACCAAGTTTTGCTGTAAACAACATTCAACAAATGGGGAGCAAGCCTCTGCCCATAATATAATGGTCAGACGAGTTGATTGGGTAGGACAGATGGCCAAAGATGGAGAAGGTGACTGTATTGTCATTAACTTTGATCAAACAGGGATAGCGGGAATGCTCTTCTAGGAAGGCTTTAACGCGGGTCCAGGGGGCATAAGGGCCCTACCATTGGGTTTCTTTTACCCGCCTCCAGAGGGTAGACAGTTTCTGCGTAGAAGCCCGTGGGGGAATTCCTCACTAATAAAAAGGAAGGCAGATCAATCACTGGGGTTAGCCCCTAGTAAGGCCCAGTTTGGTAATCTGACTCAAAATACAGGCCCATTACCCCCCAAAACATTGCTTAAACCCCCTGGGGAGGAGGCAATGGAGAGTGGTTTAGTGTATTCTAACAGGTTTTTCCCATTGAGCCGATTGGATGAAAATGATTGACTGAAGCCCCCTGTACTATCGGGAGGGGAGGGGGGAAAAGGGGTCTCTAAGCAAATGGAGGAGGAGAACCTGAACTGTAAGATGTCAAGTTGGAATGTAGCAGGACTTAGAACAAAAAGTGCGGAACCCAGATGGATTAATTTTCTTTAAACTCATGATATAGTGGGACTACAGGAGACGTGGGATAGAGAAGATAATTTCTGGCTGGATGGTTATAAATCATATTTTGAGCCACCTCGGCCCTCGGCATCAGGGAGAGCAAAGGGGGGCCTCTTAATTTTAATATCACTAAAGTTGACCGGAAAACACTGTACTGTGAATACTGGCTCCACTAATTGTTTAGCCGTAGAAATTAACAATGTCAATTCTATGAAACTGTTAATTGTAAATTTCTATAATTCATCTGAGATTAGATCTCTAAATGAGCATTTATGTATTTTAAAAGGTTTTTTAAATGACTATAGACTCAAACAAACCACCTCTTATTCTATTATTATTTTGGGAAATTTTAACGTTCATTTGTGTATGAAGGATTGCCATGTTGTAGATTATCTTGGCCCAGAGGATTCCCTTAACTGTCACTTTGAGCACAGCCCGCAAGGAGAATGCCTGGAGAATCTCCTGGCTGTAGCTGATTTATATATAAACAGAAAGAGAGAAAGGGAAGTCGCAGCTTCCACTCTTATTCCCCAGGGAAATATCAAATAAACAGCAGAAGAGTGAAGCTAGAAAGTCAAAGGCGTTCAACAGGGATCACTCATGTTTATTAACCCGTTTGCTGCTCCGAACGTTCCGCGCCAGTGCGGAACGTTCTATTAAACGGGCGGGGCCGCGTCGGCCAACTGACGTGCGCAGCACTACCGAGGTAGTGCTTGCGACGGCCGTTGGCCGACGCACGCAGCAAACGGGTTAAAAGAGCCCTCACTCACCAACCTAGTTGGTGACATGCTTCATCTTTGGGCCCCCACCAGAGAGGCCGAGTGCCTCGCCGGTGTGCTGCAACGCCTGATTACAGTGGAGCGGGTTTTTTTGGGTGACAAGTGCTGGTGCATTAAGTGAGATTAAAAATGGACTTGCTACTTCCTAAAGAAACTTTTATTAGGTGAAGAGCAAGGCCAGGTTAAAAATATGTGGTGGATGTTATGACTGAGTAAATTGCTCAGGCACATCCAAAGTTAAGAAGTCGGGTCTACATGTTTCAGCCTCTGAATGCAAATTGCCAGGCTTTTGTCAGGACCGGAGACCATGGCGGTGTGCACGCGCTAAGGCGCACCCTAACCTTTGGTCTAAAAAAAAACACGACCAAGATGACAGAACACTTTATTCAGTCTAATCATACCACTAATGACATTCACTGGACTGTGATTGAACAACTGAAACAGGGCAAAAACACACAGGGTGCCCTCTATGAAAAAGAACAACGCTGGGTGTACCGTCTGGGTACCCACAAACAGGGTCTGAATGACAACATTCCGTGGGGCTCAGTACTGAAAAGATGAGGCAGACAGTCTCAACCAGCACGATTTTCCATGATATGATTGTGGCAACAACCTGGAGCAGAGGGGACCATAGGCTATATTACCAGTAGCCCTGTCTGATCTCCTGCCCTAAGTGGCCCTCGAATAAAGTGTGGGCACAACTACACAGCGCACTAGAACATAATGCGCATACTATAATACGTATGTTCCATAACTATTTGTCGTGTCTAAAGCAGTTCATTAGCTTAAAACAAATGTAATACGCATGCAAGAAGTCACACTATCTACCGCTTAACTGCTATCTTTATACCAGAGCCCGCAGCAGTAAATGAAAGCACCTTCTGTCACAACATTCAGCAATTGAGCGAGCTGATGGTGTTGTGGGTGCGCATGCGCCGTTTTCTTCCCAGGCATGCACACACGATCATGAGGTTAGCGGTGCACTCCTCACCAACGCACGCGTAGATGTCAGTACGCTTTTACGCGATAGCGCCACCTCCACTTCTGACCACTACCTGCGCCAGTAACAAATAGGATTTACCAACGGCCTGGCTTTACCATCGGGGTCCCCGACATGGGCATGACCTAGGCACAACGCGGGCGGTGAACTATGGAGTAGTAAGTCTACCTACAACTAATAGGGTGACATAAGGTATTTGGTGGCCACGCTACATGATAGTGATTCTTTACTTTCTCCTTGTGTCCGCTAGCGTGTGACTATTAGTCACCGCCTCCTGCCGAGACCCATGAAGTAAAACTTTGCTACGACAAATGTAAGCTTTTTTCTCCATTATCATTTTTATCAGACGGCCACACAGGCCGCCTTCTCAACAAGGTAGCAACACGGCATTTTCACGCAAGATTTGTATATTTTTAAACAGGCACTTTGAGATTCCATTGGTGCTGCGGCGAGTGTACTTCACATACTCAATCACGATCACGTATAAATATTACCTTGATCGATTGTTAGCTTAACTGGGCACAATACTTTTTAGTGCCACGACATAGCTACAGCCATTGATTCACATTTGGTTGTAGCCTAAAGAAATCCCGTCATTACTTACTGACGGGCACCTATGACTGCATGACAAGGATCGCTCAGCTTGAGGGCAGATAACCGGACACAATTATATGTGTATTATCACGTCTTATGTCTGTGTTTTCTATGTTCCCCTCTCCTTCTTTCTCCTAACAGGTTCGTAAAAAGCGTTCAGTAATATGGAAGGTATTAACCTTGGAACCGTGAGTAACTCGGTCCCTTTCTGAGACCATAGGTTAGGGCGCGCCTTAGCGCGTGCACACCGCAATGGTCTCCGGTCCTGACGAAAGCCTGGCAATTAGCATTCAGAGGCTGAAACATGTAGACCCGACTTCTTAACTTTGGATGTGCCTGAGCAATTTACTCAGTCATAACATCCACCACATATTTTTAACCTGACCTTACTCTTCACCTAATAAAAATTTCTTTAGGAAGTAGCAAGTCCATTTTTAATCTCACTTTATGCACTAGAACTTGTCACCAAAAAAACCCCGCTCCGCTGTAATCAGGCGTTGTAGCACACCGGAGAGGCACTCGGCCTCTCTGGTGGGGGCTCAATGATGAAGCATGTCACCAACTAGGTTGGTGAGTGAGGGCTCTTTTAATAAACATGAGTGATCCCTGTTGAAAGCCTTTGACTTTCTAGCTTCACTCTTCTGCTGTTTATTTGTAGCTGATTTATGCCAGCCCAACACAAACAGTGTGGGGAGGAGGATCCCTACTTTCAAGGCAAGAGGGCAGGATTCTATAATTGATTATATTTTTATTTCCCCGGTATTACTTCCTAAAGTGATCTACTATGGTGTTCTATGGTCCGATTATAGTGACCATAATCCTGTTATACTCGAGTTAAGTAGGGCGATTGGCCTTAAAGAGAGCCAGGGACAACCTCCCACTTGTATATGTGTAAAGACCACAGACCAGGAACGTAGGCTAAAGTGGATTAGTGTAATTCCTGAGCTCTTTCTTCAAAATTTCATGCACAAAGCTGAAAAGAGTTTTAATATATGTCTTAGCCCTGCAAATGAGGGAGCAGAGGTCTTATTGGCATTTGAAGAGATTTGTGCGCAGGTGGCATCTGGTTTAACATTGCCTAGTAGAAGTCATACTAATCTGGGTGAGAAATGGTTTGACAAGGATTGCTCGAAAGCTCACCAAAAGCTTATTTCTGCCTCGAAGCAGGTCCCAAGAGATCGTGCTCTTATAACCCAATTGAGGCAGTCCTATAAATGTACGATTAATCACCGAAAACAAGAAATTAAAGATGAGGCCTGGAATGTCCTGTTTTCGGTTGAGGTTCATAGGGATAGTGCTAAATTTTGGGCTATAGTGAATAAACCCTTTTTTTCAGGACTAAATAATGTTATGTTAAATGTTAAATGTATTTTGTATAGTGCAAAAATCACCTTCAGGCTTCTAAGCGCTTTTAGAGAGAGTGACCGGAATCACAGACGGCAATTGGCAAGGCAACAGAATTACACTGTGACTAATGTCTCCCTGAATAGGAGCGTTTTAAGTTGTTTCCTAAATGTGAGGAGGACCGATTCCCTACGAAGGTGCTCAGGTAAATTGTTTCAAATTTGTGGAAGCATGACAGAGAACGCTCTACCCCCTTTGGATTTGATGATATAGCGGGGGAGGACTAGACGGCAGGCCTCAGATGATCGCAGCGTCCGGCCAGGAACATATTTCTCCAGGTGTTCTTTTATGTACACTGGTGCTTGGCCATAAATTGCTTTGTGGGCAATACAGAGGCCTTTAAAATGAGCTCTCTGTCTGATTGGAAGCCAGTGCAATTTGTGTAGAAGGGGGGTAGCACGAGTCCTTCTAGGAAGTCTATAAATGAGCCTGGCCGCGTCATTCTGCACTACCTGCAATCTCTTAATGAATTTCTGGGGGAGCCCAATGTAAAGGGCATTCCCATAATCTAGCCCCGAGATGACAGTAGCAGATACAATTGCCTGTAATGAGGCAGTTGACAGAAGGGGGGAAAGTTTCTGCAGCTGCCTCATCAACCCTATTCAAGTTCCCACCACCGTGGTAACCTGGCTGGACATGGACAACTCTGAGTCAATTTTTATACCCAGGCTTTTTACAACCGGGACTGGTGTCGGGGCAGTACCCAGTTCCGGTGGCCAGAAAAGGTCACACCAAGGGCTAGTTTTAGTGGGGATGACGAGCACTTCAGTCTTGTCCAGATTTATTTTCAGAGAATTGGCCGTCATCCAATTCACTGTGAATCTGAGTAGCTTTTGCGCCGATTCCTGGGCCTGACTAGAGTTGTTAATCAAGATGAGGAGTTGGGTATCATCTGCATAGTTGAAGACCCGGCAGTCCATGTGCGCCAGGGTCTCCACCAGGGGTGGCAGGTAGATATTAAAGAGGAGCGGGGACAATGCGGAGCCCTGGGGTACGCCGCAGGTAAGAGTGCCCTTGGCCGATGTATGCTCACCCAGCTGAACCCTCTGAGTCTGGCCTGATAGAAACGAATCTAGCCATTGATGTGCTAGCCCGCTGATGGCCAGTTCTAAAAGACGGGACAACAGCTTTTTATGGCTGACCGTATCGAATGCCGCTGATAGATCTAGTAAAATTAGGGCACTCGGTTGTTTGTTGTCAGCCATAATTCTGAGCTCATCAAGGACAGACAACATCACTAGCTCAGTACTATGATGGGCTCTGAAACCCGCCTGTCGTGCTTGGAGTAGCTGGTGGTCCTCCAAGTAGTTCGAGAGTGTCCTCAGTACGTGTTGTTCTATCACTTTTGCCAGGAAGGGGAGCTGGGAGATAGGTCTATAATTCTTAAGAGTGGAAGTGGAATAACACGCCTTTAGAATGTAATATTACGGAGGATCAGTGGTACTCCCATTTTAATACTATTTATGGAGTATCCCAGGCCGGGAGGGGCTCTCCAGTTCTTCCTGATCAAGAGAGGGGCAACACATCATTGAATTTTACAGTAAATGAAGTGGAGATGGCTATCACTCAAATGACTAGTAATAAGGCCCCTGGTCCTGATTGTGTTCCGGCCGATATATATAAACAAACACCGCATCTTTGGGCAAACTTTTAAATACGGCTAGTATGTATGGATTTCTGCCATCCTGGTCTCTCTCCACCATTATTGCAGTTTTTAAAAAGGGGCAGAGAGGTGATCCAGGTTGTTATAGACCTATCTCCCTGATTGATTCTGTGGTTAAGGTTTTAGGTAGAGTTATTTTAAATAAACTTTCTGAATGGTTGAACGACACTGGAATTTTAACAGATTGTCAATACGGTTTTAGAAAAGGTAGAAGCACTATAGATCAGTGTCTAAATTTGCACCTTTTGGCTGAAAAATATACAGTGGCGAAACAAGGTATGTTACAGCTGGCCTTCATGGATTTATCCTCGGCCTTTGATCTAGTAAATAGATCAAAGTTATGGACAATATTGATAGGTATGGGGATGGACCGCTGCTTGGTCTATTTCTTAGCAGATCTTCATAAGGATCTTTATGCCAGGGTTAGAGTCAGCCAAGACGGAAAATGCACTAATCACTTTAACATTGACAAAGGGGTACGACAGGGCTGTATCCTAGCCCCTTTGCTTTTTACACTTCACATAAATAATTTAAACACCGCCCTTAGCACTGCCACTTTAGATATTCCACGAATAGGAGACAGGGTTATTCCTGCTCTCCTATACGCTGATGATGCGGTTCTCTTGGCCCGCACTGCAGTTGGACTGCAGAGACTTTTGGACTCATTTGGGTCCTTTATGCAATCCTTGGACCTTATTGTTAATAAAACCAAATTGCACACTATGACAATGGGGCAGAAGCCAAAAAAATCGAAATCTTTTTATTGTGAAGGGGTTGAGTTGTCAAGGGTTTCCTCTTTTTCCTATTTGGGAGTTTTATTCGATGAGAGAGGCTCCTGGACTCCCCAGTTAAGGGCGAAAAACATGCAATGTCTAGGTCCATAGCTGCTATACAAGGTTTTGTATCCCGATTAGGAGCGAAGCCCCTTGAAGCTTTGCTCAAAATTTATAGATCTAAAAGTATTGCTATAGCAAGGTATGGGTCTGCGATTTGGGGATACAAACCTGTAGTAGAAATTCAGCAAGTTGAAAATAAATTTATGAGATATCTCCTGGCGGTTCCCCAATCTACCCCTACCTATGCTATTCACCAAGAGTTGGGTAGTGGTTTTGTTCAGGACCAAATTGGGCTGGGCCCTGTGGTATGTTGGATAAAGATATGGATTAATACAGAATTGGCGCTAAACAGAGAAATTGTCAGGGACTGTCTAGCGTTGGACAATGTAAGTAAAATTCAATGGATACAATATGTCAAGTCAACGCTAGGTAAATTGGGACGACCTGAACTTTTTACCACTCCAGAAAAGATTGTGAAAGAGGACCTGGCATGGGTTAAAGTACAATTTTTAAACGTGCTGTCTACAGAGAGAGAGGCGTTGGAGATTGTGAAACCTACGGTGAAAGCCCATTTCCTGTTAAAGACAGTCCCACGGATAGAACCGTACTTGACAATTGTCACAAAACCTTTTCACTGATTTCTTTTGACTAGGTTTCGTTTTAATCTCATTCATTGTTTTTTAGCAGATGTACAGGGGTGGAGTAGGGTAAATGATTTAGGCCCCTGTACTTGTGACAATTTCTCAACACAGGATACCATACATTTTATAATGTTTTGTGAGCATTTTAGCTCCATGAGGAGAAAGTTTTTAAAACCTATTTTAAAGGGGAGGGGTTTTGTGCAAGTCAGACCTGCCTTATTATATTTGCAGCTGTTAAATAACCCTTGGGAGATTTTTAATGTTGCTAATTTTTTAGTGGCGGCAGTTAGACATAGGAAGAAAGGGTGCTAGAAATTTTAAATTGTTGATGGATTTTATATACTGATATAACTGTTTCTATTGCCTGATCAATGAAATGTAAGTCACCTCTTTTTACCAGTATTTTTTTACTGTTTGTATGTGGTATATTTTATTGAACCCAGAATGTATTATTATGATTTTATGTACTCTTCGTATAAAATTGTTGTTTGTGGTGTACTTTTATGGCTTTTGCTAGCCGAATAAAGTGGTTTGATTTGAGTCGGCTGTTCATGTATGCTGGTCCGGTGTCATGGAGGGCCTTGTGAGCATGGGTGAGCATCTTGAAGGTGACTCTAGCTTCGATGGGGAGCCAGTGGAGTGTGCGCAGGTGCTGGGAGATGTGGCAGTGTCTTGGCAGGTTGAGGACCAGTCTTGCGGCGGCGTTCTGGATGTTCTGTAGCTTGCGGGTGAGGTTTTTGTTTATTCCGGCGTAGAGTGCGTTGCCGTAGTTGAGTCTGCTGGAGACCAGGGCGTGAGTGATGGTCTTTCTGTGTTCGAGGGGGATCCATTTGAAGGTCTTACGTAGGAGGCGGAGGGTGTGGAAGCAGGAGGACGAGATGGAGTTGATCTGGCGGTCCATTTTGAGCTCGGAGTCCAGGATGATTCCGAGGTTGCGTGCGTGGTCCGTGGGGGTGGGCGGGCTTCCGAGGGCGGGGGGCCACCAGGTGTCGTTCCAGGCGTCGGGGTTTGGGCCCATGATGAGTACTTCTGTTTTGTTGGTGTTTAGTTGTAGGCAGCTGTTTTTCAACCATTTGGTGACGGTTTCCATGCCTTCTCGAAAGTTGTGTCTGGAGGTGTTGGGTTAGTTGGATAGGGAGAGGATGAGTTGGGTGTCGTCTGCGTATGACACAATGTTGAGTCCGTAGGTTCTGACGATAGGGGCGAGCAGTGGAGCCATGTAGACGTTGAAACGCGCAGGGCTGAGGGAGGACCCCTGGGGGACTCCGCAGGTGGTTGGTGTAGGGTCCGAGAGGAAAGGGGGGAGTCTGACCCGCTGCATTCTGCCGGAGAGGAAGGAGCGGATCCAGTCGAGGGCCTTCTCTTGGATCCCTGCGTCGTGGAGTCTGTGTATTAGGGTGCGGTGAGAGACTGTGTCGAACGCTGCTGAGAGGTCGAGGAGGATGAGGGCTGCTGTTTCTCCTTTGTCCAGTAGGGTGTGGATGTCGTCTGTTGTGGCGAGGAGGGCGGTTTCCGTACTGTGGTTTTTTCTGAAGCCGGATTGGGAGGAGTCGAGGATGTTGTGCTCTTCGATGAATGTGGCGAGTTGGCTGTTGATGGCTTTCTCGATGACTTTCGCTGGGAACGGGAGCAGGGAGATGGGCCTGTAGTTCTTGAGGTCGGTGGGGTCCACCAAGGTTTTCTTCAGGAGGGGGTTGATCTCGGCATGTTTCCAGTCATCGGGGAATGAGGCGGTTGCCAGGGAGCGGTTGATGGTGTGGCAGAGCATGGGTGCGATGGTGTCGTGGCTCTGTTGAAAATGTGTTGGGGGCAGGGGTCCGTGGGGGCCCCGGAGTGGATTGACTTCATCATCTTCAGTGTGTCTTCGGTGGTGAGGGCTGTCCAGTTGTCGATCGCTGGCTTCAGGGTGCCGGGGTGGTTGGTGAGGGTTCAGTGTGTTGGTTGTCTTCATTGAAGTTGTCGTAGATGCTCTTGATTTTGAGGTGGAAAAAGGTGCTGAGTTTGTCGCAGAGGTCTTGTGAGGGTGGGATGTCGGTGGACTCGCTGGTGGGTTGGGCGAACTCCTTGATGATGTTGAAGAGTTCTTTGCTGTTGTGTGCGTCAGTGGAGATTCTGTCTTCAATCACTTTTTTCCTTGTTTTTCTGATGAGTTGGTGGTGGGCGTTGGTGGCGGCTCTGAAGATGTTGTGGGCTTCTGTGGATTTGGTGTTCCTCCAGGCCTTTTCGAGGCGGCGGCAAGTGCGTCTGGACTCTCGAAGTTCGGTGGTAAACCAGCTGGCTTTCTTGGCGTGGTTGTTTCAGTTTTGCTGAACTCTTTTTGTTGGTCTTAGGACTCGGAGCACGTTACCACCGCTAATAAGTGCTAAAGTGCTTGCATGTGCTTCTTCCCTAAATGTGTGTAATTCATTTATGCCTGATTGACGTATTTAATGTACTTGTAAGTCCCTTGTAAAGAGGTATACCACATACCCAGGGCCTGTAAGTTAAATGCTATTAGTGAGCTGCAGCACTAAATATGCCACCCACAGAAATAGCCTTTCAAACCTGTCTCAGGCCTCCTACTGCAGTGCCTGCATGTGCCGTTTAGTGCCACTTTGACTTCACATTTAAAACTACTTGCCTTGCCTTAAACTCCCCTTTAATTACATATAAGTCACCCCTAAGGTAGCCCTAAGAAACCCTAAGGGCAGGGTGCTATGAAAGTAAAAGGTAGGACATGCACCTTTATGTGTTGCATTTCCTGGTAGTGACAAACATCCTATTTCGTTTTTCACTACTGTGAAGCCTACACCTCTGATAGGCCAGCATTGGGAATTTCTTAATATACTTTTAAGCAGTAATTCCTGATCAGAGAGGAGTAGCTTTTCCCTATTTGATACGTTTGGAATGGTAATGATAAATACTCCTTACAGGTGAAGTTGGATTTAACCTTACTGTTTTAGAAATGCCACTATTAGAAAGTGAATATTTCTCTGCGCTTACTGCTCTGACAGCCTGACTCGAATACACGTCTGGGTTGGGGTACAGCTACACTTTGTGCATTCCCTCTAGACAGCCACAAAAACAGGAAGGTGAGGCTCAACTGCATTCTGAGTACTCATCTGCATTCATCTGCATTCTGATGGGTCTTCCTCGGTAGGGTGGAATGGGAGGGGCTGACATATTTCAATAGGTAATGTCCTATCCACACACAAGGTACTGATTTACCCCCCCAAGGTTAGCCTGGCAGACAGGACTGGGTTGAAAGGGACCCTTGTGCACTTTAGAGAGTTTCTTTGAAGTCACCCTCTACATCAAAGGCACTTTTGGGTATAAGTACTGGATCTCTGACCACTTAAAATCAGACACTTCTGGATCTTGAACTGAACATCTGCCAGAAGGACTGCTGTGCTGCTTAAAAGACTCAATTGGAACTACTATTCTGGAAGGAATTCTTTTCTACTTGTTGATCTGCTGTCTGCTGCTCCCTGACTCTCCTGGAAGGACTCTGCCTTCCCTCCAAATGATCTCCAAGGGCTTGCTGGTTTGCCTTCTGTTTTCTGAACTCTCAGGGACACAAAAGACTTCCTACAATTCTGCTGGTGCTGCTGGACTCTGCCTTCTGTGAGTCCTACCATTGCCTTAGGTGCCTCCTTCAAGCTCTGGCCCTCAGAATTGGGTTCTGCAGCTGTTTTCATAAAACACTGACGCATTGCATCGACTGCGTGAGAAATTCCATCACATTGCCCTTCGACGCCAATGCAGAGGCTGTCCGACGACAGCAATTGCATAGTCTGCGCAGCTCGATGATGACGGTCTGCACAGCTCGACAATGATGCATTGCACTCACTTCAACGGAGCTCAGCGATGACATGGGACACCCTTTGCGCATCTCAACAATGACGCAGAAGACTCTTGACTTCGGCCAAAGCTCCATCCGAGGTATTTTTTCAGTGGGACCTGTCTAGGTCCTGTAGCTGGCCTGCCGTCAATTGCAGTTGGCCTGAACTTTGGATTTGCACTGGTCCCTCACAACTTCAAATAACCTTTGACTGCTGGTGACTTCTAAGCACTATTTTTGATTTAAACTTTTAAGAGTCATCTCTCGACTTCTACTGATTGGATTTTTGTTGTTTTGGTCTCATTTCGCTCAGACAAATATTCTCTATATTTCTAAACCTGTGTGGAGTCTTGTTGTGGTGTATTCATTGTGTTACTGTGTGTGTGTTGCACAAATTCTTTACAGATTGCCTCTTTATATGAGCCTGACTGCTTTATGCCAAGCTACCAAACGGTGAGCACAGCTTATTGTGTATCTTGCTTATTCTGACTAGAGTGGTGGTTCCTGTCTGGCTTGGGTGCATACCTCAGCCAAACAGGAATCCAATTTCTAACACCATGTATCCAGGGCTTGTAAATTAAATGCTAGTAGAAGACTTCAGCGCTTACTGGACCACCACTGAAGTGACAAGGTAAAACCTGTCTCCAGGCCTGCCATTGAAGCCTGGTGATGCAGTTTTAGATCTGACATTTTGATCTGTCACAATAAACCTTTTTTTTATACTCAGGGCAGGGTGCATGGTATTTGAAAATAGGACATGTGTATTTATTGTATTATATGCTCTGGCAGTGAAAAACACCCAAAGTTCACTGTGGCAAGACTGGTTCTCCCATAGGCCAATACTGGTTTACACTATTACATTTAAAATTTCTAAATCAGGTTTGGGAATAGCTGGAAAAATCGTTCAAGGACTTATTTGAATAGCAATTTAAAATTCAATTTAATGGTAAATTTCAATTTTAAATTTTTATGAAAGAGCAGACACACTCAGAAAGTTATCTTTTTTCTGCCCGAAACCAAAAGGATTTGACACCAGTGTCCACTGGAAGATCTCAGTTGATCAGTTACCACTGGGCCTGCTCTGAACTCTGCTGATGGTTTCTGGGGAGTGGGTCCAGACCCTTGGGTGCTGTTCCTAAGGTCCTGGAGCTCTTTGCTGGTACCAGAGTATATGACTCCTGCCAAACCGTAAAAGTGGGGACTTAAAAACTTTTTGGCAACTTTTCTTAAAGAGAACCGATGTAGGACCAGGACATACCTTCCAGAAGATCCATGGAATTTCATCGCTGGTGGGATTGGAATTCCTACAGCTCCTGCTACCTACCTCAGCTGGACTGACATCAAAACCACATCCAATGTCTTTGCTGGGTACAGCCTGCAACTTTGCTCCACTGAGGGAATCCTGAGCTTCAGAGAAGCATTAAAGAATGACTGTCGGCGACTTCATCAGAACTGATGCCAACCAGCAACTGATCGATGCTGAGGCCATTTGCATCATGGAATGTGAACTTCCCCTGTTCTGAACTTTCCCACCTTTATTGATTACCACAACAGGACCCTTCTGTCCTGCAACCTGTCGCTGTCAAGCCCTGCTTTGCTTCAGCCTGCTGCCTTTGATGCTGATGAACCCATCAACAACCCGTCGACATCCAAGAAAGGGTGGTAACACTTTGTGCCCGATTCCGATCTCGCTAGGAAAGCATCCCTACCGAATTGGAATGAGAATACATTCCATACATTCCGTTCGCCGGAGTACGATGCATTCCATGAGAAACACAACCGAATCGTACGGAACGCTATCATTCCGAACGAAGGCTCTGTAAACCGCACCGATGCGACCGACACGTTTGTAAACGTTTAACATTCGCATGCCGGTCACGATTCGGACTCGTATTAACACGCGGTGAGATGATGTTGCAGGAGAATCGGTTACGGAACCGTGTCGGTCCGTATATCAAATGTCAATGGGGGAAGTCAAAAACACTCAAAAAAAGCATTGGCAACTCCCCCAAAAAATACCAACACCCACAAATAAAGGGCCAACACCATGACCATGATCCTTTGCCACAACTGCCAATACTCCCAAGGAGCTTCCACCACACATTCCTTGCTCTCTGCCTCACACACTCACACACCACACATCCTGCACAGATTCCATTTCATAAAAAAACACATAATCGCACACCTTTTTACTGATTCACACTCACATCCACACTCACCCTCACCTTCACACTCACCCCCATCATGTCCAAAAGGAAGCATCAATGTTTTACAGATAAGGAGTTGGAAGTGCTTGTAGATGAAATTGTCAGAGTAGAGCCACAGTTATTTGGGAACTTAGTCCAACACACCCCCCTTGCCCAGAGATATAGGATGTGGGAGAGGATAGTTAACAAGTTGAATGCTCAGGCACCTTGCCGGGGCACAATAGAAGATATCAGGACCAGGTACTATGATGTGCAAAGGAGGGTCAAGAAGCTGATGGCCTGGGAACATTTCCAAAGCCAGCAGACTGGCGGTGGCCCTCCTGCACAACCTGTCCACTTCACCTCCTGGGAGGAGAAGGTGCGTGACATCCTTCCGCTGGAGGGCATCTACGGAATCCCAGGATCACAAGAGTCTGATGAGTACACAATCCACATTCAAATAAAGTTCAATCACACCCCTAGAGACAGCACTGTAAAGGATACAGTTAAACAAAGGCCAGTAAAAATATATGAAATGTACTAGATTCTAAGAGCATGTGATGTGCATGTCAGATTGTCAACAAAAATAAATCAAATTACATTGAAAATGCAACCAACTATAACCATGTACATAGTTCTCAAAAACTCACAGATAGGCCATGTGCTCCAAACAACTAGCACCAGCGTCAGACATCTTGGCCCAGTATTTTTCCACTCACTCACAGGAAAACACAGTCACAGGTAGGCTGTTTGGGATGTCTGGGAAGGTGGGTCTGACCACAGGCACCATGGGACTTGTAGTCACTGCAAACACTCCTCCCCACACATAAACCACACAGACATACTGGGACTATGCGAGCCTCTCAGTCAGTGGAAAAGTACCAGCAAGATGTCTGGCACTGCTGCATGCTGTCTGGAGCACAAGGCCTGAGGGGAGTTGTAGTCAAGTCAAACTACATGCACCACTCTTAGACATCTTGGCCCAGTACTTTTCCACTCACTCACAGGAAAGCACAGTCACAGGTAGGCTGGTTGGTATGTCTGGGAAGGTGGGTCTGGCCACAGGCACCATGGGACTTGTAGTCACTGCAAACACTCCTCCCCACACATAAACCACACAGACATACTGGGACTATGCGAGCCTCTCAGTCAGTGGAAAAATACCAGCAGGATACCTGACACTGCTGCATGCTGTCTGGAGCACAAGGCCTGAGGGGAGTTGTAGTCAAGTCAAACTACATGCACCACTCTCAGACATCTTGGCCTAGTACTTTTCACTCACTCACAGGAAAGCACAGTCACAGGTAGGCTGGTTGGGATGTCTGGGAAGGTAGGTATGGCCACAGTCACCATGGGACTTGTAGTCACTGCAAACACTCTTCCTGACACATAAACCACACAGACATACTGGGACTATGCAAGCCTCTCAGTCAGTGGAAAAGTACCAGCAAGATGTCTGACACTGCTGCATGCTGTCTGGAGCACAAGGCCTGAGGGTAGTTGTAGTCAAGTCAAACTTCACTCACCACTCTCATATAACTCAATAGTACACTTCCATTCACTGTCAGGTAAACATTGACCCAGACGACCTGGTTGGGTAGTGTGGGAGGAGGAGCGTGTGCATTGACAACATCACCTATCAGGCTCTATCCCACACACTCACCTTCACACACAGCCCAACAAGGCCACCAGGAAGAGTGGTGTCCTGACAATGAGTGGAAGTGTACTTGCAGGATGTCCAACACTTGTGCATGGTGCTACAGTTGTCCACAACTCCCATCATGGCCTTGTGCTCCTCACACCATTCCCCAGTGTCAGCCATCTTGATAGTACAGTTTCCATTCAGCATCAGGGATAGCATAGATCCTGGTGTGCTGTCTGTGCTGGCTGGGAAGGTGTGTGTAGGACAGGGCATGATGGGTGTTGAAGTCAGTGCAAACACTCACCCACACACACAGACCAACAAGACAACATACAAATGAGCTTCCATTACAGTCAATGAGAATGTACTGACAAGATGTCTGGCCCTGCAGACTGATGTTTGGAGCTCCAGGCACTGTTGGTGACTAGTGGACAAATCAGACACCAGTTACCAGTGTCGGACATCTCGGAAGCACATTGCCACTCACTGCCAGGAAAGTAGACTCATAGGTAAGATATTTAGGCTGTGTAGGAAGGTGTGTGGAGTACGGAGCCTGATGGGAGATGGAGTCAGGGCAAACACTCCTCCTAACAAACAGCACAGACAGACCACCAAGAACCATGCAAACCTGATGGTGAGTGGAAATCTGCTGACAAAATGTCTGACACTGGGGACATCTGTCTGTACAACTACGCCATGCTTGTGGACAAATAGGCACCAGTCATCAGTGTCAGACAACTTGCAAGTACATTCACACTCACTGTCAGGGAAGCTGAGTTACAGGTAGCCTTTTGCTGTTGGGTGTGAAGGTGTGTGTGGGACAAGGCCTGATGTGACTTGTAGCCATTGAAAATACTCATCCACACACCCAGTCATGCAAGCTCCCCATGGCATATGCTTACATCACAGTGAGGAGAAGTGTACTGGCAAGGTGGCTGACACTGCTGCATAGTGTTGACCTTGAAACCAACTTCCATCAAGGTCCTGTGCACAGAACATCATGCAACTGTGTCAGCCATCCTGTTAGTATACTTACATTCTCTGTCAGGTAGCCATTGCCACAGATGAGCTGGTTGTGCTGGTTGGGAGGAGGAGTGTCTGCCATGACTACATCTACCATCATGCTCTGGCCTCAACACACCTTCCTACATAGCCTAAATAGCATATATGAGACTCTGCTTACCTGACAGTGAGTGGCAATGTGCTGGCAGGATGTCTGACACTGCTGCATGGAGTTTTGTGCACAACTCCTTTTCTGCGATTTAGATTCACATTTACCACCATGCACCATTGTCTGCAGCCTTGTCAGAACACTTACCATCACTGCCAGTTAGCCAAAGTCTCAGAGGACTTAGCTGAGCTGCTGGGAGGAGGAGCATTTTAAAATCCTACTAATCACATCAGGCATGGACAACATACACCTTCATCAACATCACTAACAGACCGACATGAACTAAGTGTACACACAGTGATTTAGATTTTACTAGCAGGATGCATGACACGGGGCACTGGTGTCTGATTATACAACAAATACCTACATTTACTTGTGCTCAAAACATCAGGCACCAGTGTCAGCCAGCTTTGTCAGTACACATCCACACATTCGCAGGAAAGCATATTTCCAGGGATGCTGCATTTGCATGCAAGAAAGAGTGTGCATAGTAAATGGCCTGATGGGGTGTCTGTCCATTGTAAACACTCATCTGCAGAAACAGCCATATAAGACCACTAAAAACCGTGATTACCTGACAGTGAGTGGACATACAAATATGAAATGGCAGAGACTGTGGCATGCAGTGTGGTGCACAAGGCCATGAGGCAAGTTGTATCGGCTGAACATGGTTTGTGACATCCCACCAGATGTCGCCACTGTGTATTGAAATGTACGGTGGCAAAGAAATGTAAAGCTGCCATGACTTTCACTTTGACTGTCAGTGCAGTTGGATATGGCCGACCAGGCTGTAGATGAGGTGACAACTGCGCAGTCAAGTGTTCAATGATTGGCCTTGTGAAGCGGTACTTCATGATGGTGTCACGTTCTTCCATGGTTGCCAGGTCTGGAAAGGGCCTGTGGATTGCAGGTCATCTGCGATACCTATGTGTAGAGTATAAACACAGTTGGTGTCAAGTCACAATGTACCAAGCAACATGCTTAGAGACAAACAGAACATGACATGTGAACTTAACTGAACCTAGAGATCCTTCAAAAATATGATTTAATTTTGGACAAATAACCTTAGATGCATATCCCAGCATCAGTACCATACACAGACATGTCATCAGGGTATTGTGACACAGCAATGATAGTGGTGTAATGTAAAAGTCACTAGTGTCTGACATCATGAATGTCTGCAAACAGCACTTATTCCAAGGATCCACAGTTAAAATATGTCACTTCAAGTTTGAAAAAAAAAATTACATGTGCAATAGTTAGACAGAATAGTAACATGTAATGCAAAAGATGTGTAACACCTGATATACACATCATCTAACATACTCTGTCATGCCCAACACTGTCACAGGTTGGACACTGTCATTCATTTATGTCTACATTACACATAAATTCACATACACAGACTATTTTCAATGAAGTGGATTTTGAAATATGTAACAATACCATACACTGCAGTCTGGGGCACACAGATAGACTAGTAATTCACATTGCACAAACAAGATGAAGATGCATAATTATTTCAATGTCCACTAATTCAATGAAAAAATCCTTAGCCATTACTTACACAACAATCAATCAATCAATCAATCATGTCACTTATAAAGCGCACTACATACCCGCGAGGGTCTCAAGGCGCTGGGGGAAGAGGGGGGTGGTGCTGCTACTGATCGAAGAGCCAGGTCTTGAGGAGTCTTCTGAAGGCCAGTAGGTCTTGGGTCTGTCGGAGGTTGGTGGGGAGGGTGTTCCAGGTCTTGGCGGCGAGGTGGGAGAAGGATCAGCCGCCGGCGGTCGTTTTCCGGATGCGGGGGACTGTGGCGAGGGCGAGGCTGGTCGAGCGGAGCTGGCGGGTGGGGGTGTAGAAGCTGAGTCGTCTGTTGAGGTAGGCTGGTCCGGAGTTGTGGAGTGCTTTGTGTGCGTGGGTGAGGAGCTTGAAGGTTATCCTCTTGTTGACAGGGAGCCAGTGCAGGTCTCTCAGGTGGGGTGTGATGTGGCTGCGTCGGGGGATGTCGAGGATAAGACGTGCAGAGGCGTTCTGGATGCGTTGCAGCCGTCTCAGGAGCTTAGCCGTCGTTCCTGCGTAGAGGGTGTTTCCGTAGTCCAGCCTGCTGGTGACGAGGGCCTGGGTGACTGTTTTTCTTGTTTCGGTGGGGATCCACTTGAAGATCCTGCGGAGCATTCGGAGGATGTTGAAGCAGGATGAGGAAATGGCGTTGACCTGCTTTGTCATGGAGAGGGTGGGGTCGAGGATGACCCCTAGGTTGCGTACGTGGTCGGTGGGTGGCGGGGCTGTTCCCAGTGATGTTGGCCACCAGGAGTCGTCCCAGGCTGAAGGGTTGGAACCAAGGATGAGGACCTCCGTCTTGTCCGAGTTCAGCTTCAGGCGGCTGGTCCTCATCCATTCGGCGACGGCCTTCATTCCTTCGTGGAGGTGTGCTTTGGCGGTGTGAGGGTCTTTGGTGAGGGAGAGGATCAGCTGGGTGTCGTCGGCATAGGAGATGATGTTGAGGTTGTGCTGTCGGGCGACGTGGGCAAGGGGTGCCATGTAGATGTTGAACAGCGTTGGGCTGAGGGAGGAGCCTTGGGGTACGCCGCAGATGATCTTGGTGGCCTTGGATCGGAAGGGGGCGAGGCGGACGCTTTGTGTTCTGCCGGAAAGGAAGGATGTGGTCCAGTCCAGGGCCTTCTCTTGGATCCCGGCGTCGTGAAGGCATGTTCGTAGTGTGTGGTGGCAGACCGTGTCGAAGGCGGCTGATAGGTCCAGGAGGATGAGGGCTGCTGTTTCTCCGTTGTCTAGCAGGGTCCTGATGTCATCGGTGGCGGCGATGAGGGCGGTTTCGGTGCTGTGGTTGCTGCGGAAGCCGGACTGGGAAGGGTCCAGGATGTTGTTCTCCTCGAGGTAGCGGGTCAGTTGTTTGTTGACGATTTTCTCGGTGACCTTCGCGGGGAACAGGAGCAGAGAGATGGGTCGGAAGTTCTTGAGGTCCTTGGGGTCTGCCTTGGGTTTCTTGAGTAAGGCGGTGATCTCGGCGTGCTTCCAGCTTTCCGGGAAGGTTGCTGTCTCGAAGGAGATGTTGATTATTTTCCGGAGATGGGGCGCGATGGCTGTACTGGCTTTGTTGAAGATGTGGTGAGGGCACGGGTCTAGCGGTGAACCGGAGTGGATGGTGTTCATGATCTCGCTGGTGTCCTCGTCGTTGATGTTGGTCCAGGAGAGCAGGCGGTTGGTGGTTGTGGGGGCAGTGGTCTCCGTGGTTGCCGGGGCGGTCGTGGTGTTGAAGCTGTCGTGGATGTCGGCGATTTTGCGGTGGAAGAAGGTGGCCAGTGAGTCGCACAGGTCTCGCGACGGCTGGATGTCGTTGGTGTTGGAGCTGGGGTTGGAGAGTTCCTTCACGATGTTGAAGAGCTCTTTGCTGTTATGTGCGTTGTTGTCTAGGCGGTCTTTGAGTGAGGCCCTTTTGGCGGATCTGATGAGGTGATGGTGACTGCGGGTGGCGCTCTTGTGTGTCGGGGTCGGAGGGTTCGGCGGGTGGGCTCAGGGCGAGGGTTATGGTTAGCTGGTCTTCCGTGTCTCTGCTCCAGCAGCGGCGAGGCATTTGTTCGGTGCGGTGGTGCGTGGTGGGCTTCCTGTAGGTGAAGTGGATGCAGTGGTGGTCAGTCCAGTGGGGTTCGGAGGTGTGGTTGAAGGAGACGTGTGGGCTTGCGGAAAAGATGGAGTCGAGCGTGTGGCCGGCGGCGTGGGTGGGTGTAGTCACGAGCTGTCTGAGTCCGAGGGTGGTGAGGTTGTCGATCAGGGTGGTGGAGTTGGTGTCCTTGTTGTTCTCGAGGTGGAAGTTCAGGTCCCCGAGGAGGATGTAGTCCGTGGAGGCGATGGCGTGTGTGCTGACGAAGTCAGCGATGGAATCGCTGAACTGTGGTCGGGGTCCGGGGGGTCTGTAGATGAGGGTTCCTCTGAGGGTGGTGTTGGGATCGGTGTGGATCTGGAAGTGCATGTGTTCGGCGGTGCTGAGGGTGTCGTCGGTGTTGGTTGAGACTCTGAGGGTGTTCCTGTGGACGAGGGCGATGCCTCCTCCGACTCCGTTGGTGCGGTCCCTGCGGGTGATCTTGTATCCGTCCGGGATGGCAATGGCGATGTCGGGGGCTGAAGCGGAATTCAGCCAGGTCTCCGTCAGGAATGCGACGTCTGGGGAGGTTGAGTCGAAAAGGTCCCAGAGTTCGATGGCGTGTTTGCGGGCGGAGCGGGTGTTGAGGAGGATGCATCTGAGGTAGTTGGGTTCTTTCCTGGGCGGTGGTTTGGCGGGGCGGGTGCTGGCGAAGCTGCAGTTCCGGCAGGTGAAGGGCCCTTGGGTGCGCTTCGGGGTGGCCTGGTAGCAGGCGTGATCTTTTCCGGGGTTGAGTGCGTGGAGGGTGCTGGCGTCGTATCGGCGTCTGTTGATGTGGCGGGCGCGGGGGATGCCCGGACCAGGGGGTCTGGCGCTGGGCGCGGTCACGGCGCAGACGGGCGCAGACGGGCTTGCCTTAGGCGCGCCTTTGGCGCGCCAGCACCGCGCCCGCTGCGCACGTCCGCTGCGCGGCCGCACAGCGGCCGCCATAAATGGGGAGGTGGGAGGGAGGAGCAGGGAATGGGGCAGCGAATGGGCAGTGAGGGGCGGGGCCGCAGGGGCGCAGCGGCGGGAAACAGGCACAGAAGGGAAAACGAGCACAATCAGGGCATCAAGGGGGCACAGAAAGGAGAAAAAAAAAACGAGCACAATGAGGGGCAGCAAGGGGGCACAGAAAGGAAAAAACTAGCACAATGAGGGGCAGCAAGGGGGCACAGAAAGGAAAAAACGAGCACAATCAGGGGCAGCAAGGGGGCACAGAAAGGAAAAACTAGCACAATGAGGGGCAGCAAGGGGGCACAGAAAGGAAAAACGAGCACAATCAGGGGCAGCAAGGGGGGCACAGAAAGGAAAAAACGAGCACAATCAGGGGCAGCAAGGGGGCACAGAAATGAAAAAAGAGCACAATCAGGGGCAGCAAGGGGGGCACAGAAAGGAAAAAACGAGCACAATCAGGGGCAGCAAGGGGGCACAGAAAGGAAAAAACGAGCACAATCAGGGGCAGCAAGGGGGCACAGAAAGGAAAAACGAGCACAATCAGGGGCAGCAGCAGGGCACACAGACGGAGCTGTGTGGTGGGGAGCGACCTACCAGTCAAGGTCAGGGGTCGCTCTCTTCACCACGCAGCGGCCGCCATAAATGGGGAGGTGGGAGGGAGGAGCAGGCAATGGGGCAGCGAATGGGCAGTGAGGGGCGGGGCCGCAGGCGCAGCGGCGGGAAACAGGCACAGAAGGGAAAACGAGCACAATCAGGGCATCAAGGGGGCACAGAAAGGGAAAAAACGAGCACAATGAGGGGCAGCAAGGGGGCACAGAAAGGAAAAAACTAGCACAATGAGGGGCAGCAAGGGGGCACAGAAAGGAAAAAACGAGCACAATCAGGGGCAGCAAGGGGGCACAGAAAGGAAAAAACTAGCACAATGAGGGGCAGCAAGGGGGCACAGAAAGGAAAAACGAGCACAATCAAGGGCAGCAAGGGGGGCACAGAAAGGAAAAAACGAGCACAATCAGGGGCAGCAAGGGGGCACAGAAAGGAAAAAAGAGCACAATCAGGGGCAGCAAGGGGGGCACAGAAAGGAAAAACGAGCACAATCAGGGGCAGCAAGGGGGCACAGAAAGGAAAAACGAGCACGATCAGGGGCAGCAAGGGGGCACAGAAAGGAAAAACGAGCACAATCAGGGGCAGCAGCAGGGCACACAGACAGAGCTGTGTGGTGGGGGAGCGACCTACCAGTCAAGGTCAGGGGTCGCTCTCTTCAGCACGCAGCGGCCGCCATAAATGGGGAGGTGGGAGGGAGGAGCAGGGAATGGGGCAGCGAATGGGCAGTGAGGGGGCGGGGCCGCAGGGGCGCAGCGGCTGGAAACAGGCACAGAAGGGAAAACGAGCACAATCAGGGCATCAAGGGGGCACAGAAAGGAAAAAAAACGAGCACAATGAGGGGCAGCAAGGGGGCACAGAAAGGAAAAAACTAGCACAATGAGGGGCAGCAAGGGGGCACAGAAAGGAAAAAACGAGCACAATCAGGGGCAGCAAGGGGGCACAGAAAGGAAAAAACTAGCACAATGAGGGGCAGCAAGGGGGCACAGAAAGGAAAAACGAGCACAATCAGGGGCAGCAAGGGGGGCACAGAAAGGAAAAACGAGCACAATCAGGGGCAGCAAGGGGGCACAGAAATGAAAAAAGAGCACAATCAGGGGCAGCAAGGGGGCACAGAAAGGAAAAAACGAGCACAATCAGGGGCAGCAAGGGGGGCACAGAAAGGAAAAAACGAGCACAATCAGGGGCAGCAAGGGGGCACAGAAAGGAAAAACGAGCACAATCAGGGGCAGCAGCAGGGCACACAGACGGAGCTGTGTGGTGGGGGAGCGACCTACCAGTCAAGGTCATCTACAGTCTGAAATTTCAAAAATTGCGCAATTGGTCATACAGTACACAAATGCAGTGACAAGGCAAGATTGCCCATGGACATCCACACATAAAATGATGTGCATTGTGATCAATACAATGCAGATAACAGGATTTCCAATCCTGACATGCATTACATGCCAATTATACAGTGTGTCATGTGCCCCTTAAGGTAAGCTCCCCATGGGAGTGTGTCTCATTCATGAACAGCTCATTTTGTTCACATATAAAGTGCATACACACATGTACTGTACTAAGAGACATCATTCACAGCAGTGTGTGCTCTGAGGACCGATTATTCAAAGGACGTGTTATCCGTATCTGGAACGATTCGGGCATAGCCATTGGTTGTCATGGTGAAAGACGCAGGTGAATATTCAAACTACCCGTTAACCTCATCCGGAACGATTCGGGCACAGCCATTGGTTGTCATGGTGAAAGATGCGGGTGAGTATTTAAAGGATGCGTTATCTGCATCTGGAACGATTCGGGCACAGCCATTGGTTGTCATGGTGAAAGACGCGGGTGAGTATTCAAAGGACGCGTTATCTGCATCCAAAATGATTCAGGCACAGCCATTGGTTGTCATGGTGAAAGAAGCGGGTGAGTATTCAAAAGACGCATTATCCGCATCTGAAACGATTCGGGCACAGCCATTGGCCGTTTGTTGCTATGGTGAGCGACGCGTGTTTTGACTCATGTCTTCAGCACATGGAAAACGACTCTGTTACCTCCCATCACCAATGTATCCATTTCAACAGAGACCACATGAATAGTGTTTGAACGTCACGGTAGGCGTGTCGTTTGCTAACAAAGTAATGCATTGGACCGATTCGTACAATGCGACCGACGCGAACCTATCACTTTTGATGCATGGATCTGAGACCGCCTCTGCTGTTTATATATAACTCTGTCTGTTCCCTAGAGACTTCACTTGCCTGCACTACCTGCTTCATTCCTGTACCTCCCCATCTCTCTGCTGCTGTGACAATATCCTCTGGTAGCCACAATGGCAAGGACACACCCCAGGGCCCCACCTTTCACTGAAGAGGAGAACCAGCCCTGCTGGACACACTCCTGCCACTACACAGCCAGATGTATGGCAAACCAGAGGAGCAGGTGAGTGAGATTAACAGTGCATTGCCCTTGGACATGTGTGATAACTGTGCATTACTGGCAGTAGGAATCTCTATCAGAGCTATTCCTTTGTTTTTTTCAAATATAACTGGGTGTAGGGAACTGATTTTGACAGGCACACTGCTGTAGAAGTGTGTGTACTGGGGCAAACATGTCATCACTGTCCCAAATGGAACAGAGATTAGATTGTACACATGACTGATGCACATGATGCCACATGCCTTACCCTTAGTTATTTGTTAAAAAATGAACATGAGCTATGTATATTAGTGTATGAAAGAGACACATGACGCATGTGAACTAAGGGACTATCACCATGTCATCCTTACAGGTCAACTCCCATGAGAAGGACAGAATGTGGCTGACCATCGCCAAGAAGGTGCGTGATGTGGGAGTCGCATATCGTCGTGTTCTTCATTGCCGCAAGAGGTGGCAGGACCTTTGTGGCTGGGCCAAGAAGATTGCTGAGGTCCAGCTGAGCCTGTCACAACCAGGCAAGCGAGGCGGCCGGCGAAGATTTACCCCACACATGCGACGCATCATAGAGGTGGTCTTCCTTGACCTGGATGGGCAGTTGAAGGCCCAACTGCACCAAGGAGGGGGTGAGTCACTTACATGTTGCACTTCTATCTTTATTCCAGCAGGTTTTGAGATCTGAGCTTGATGGCACTTTTACAGGTTGTAAGTCTGCCAAATGTGCAAACATTCTCACTAGATGAAAAAAGCAGATGGAGCAATAGATGACAGGTAAGGACCCATTCATCATGGACATGTGAGTGAGTTATGTTCAGGGATTGTAACAGTGTTGACATGCACATGTGTGCTTTCTAATTTTCACAAGATGTGTGTATGAGTTTCAGCATGAATCCCATAGCTTTACAAGTGTCTGCACATTCACTGATGTGTGATCCTGTTCTCAGAGTGGTCTGAACAAATCATTGAAGTATGTTGTGATAGGTTATTCCAATTGTGCAAATCACATGATAAACATTTTGTAAAAATGATTTGTCTAGGTAGAGACATAGATTGGTTCGTCTTGGTCTGTGTGCAAATGTCTTTTTCACTGATGTGCTGCTAATTTTGATCACATGTATCCCATGGGACAGTCACAGCTAGGGTAACTCGGGTCACATGACACAATGTCCTTCCATGATGTCGTGTCAAAAAATACAGACAACATTCGGAAAAGTGAGTCCATGTGTAGGAGTATGTGATGTTGAAATCACAAGCCATTCATTGTCAAACACAGGTTGTCACTGATCGCAACATGTCAGGATTTTTGAGGTATGATGTGAAGTACACAGTCACAACTGTTGACGTGTGTTTATGGTCTTGAATACTCAAACATGATGGTTTGGTAAACAAGGTTTTTTTGGCATCACTGTCTGATTCTGAGATGTAAAATGTGCACCAAATGAAATTTTGTTAACCACATGGTACGTAAGACATGAGCAATCTCAGCAGTAGAAAGTGTGCATACTTTTTAATCAAAGGAAGGGACAGTCAGACTTTGTCCATATAAAGGTGGACTTGCTCAGTGTAGCCAAGATTGTTCAACAGTGTTGACTGTACTCATGCTGGAAATGGGTTCAGTCATGAGAATCCATGCAGTCATTGCACCCAGATGTGCCAGTGGAATGGTGTCCTGCCTGAGGCATTGTGAAGCTGACGTTTTCACACGTGGCCCTTTGTAGACCATTAATTACATCTCTGAAACTTTATTTGTTTTCAGTCTTCAAATCTATATGATTCTGCTACATGACACTGTGCATAGATGACACAGGACAGTGTGCAACATGCCTGTCAGACCAGCTATGCGTACTGCCTTGGTGTCTCCAGGATGACGCTCATATGTGTCTACTGACGTTTGGATATGCAAAGCTACTGGACACGTTATCAATCACTGTGAACTGTGCAACATGACTCATGCAATGAGTATGCATTGTGCATGTTTGACAAGGTAGACATGTGAGCCTTGACATATGAGCCAATGGTTCAACATTAGATAACTAAGGATTTAAGGATGTGTACCATGTCTCAATGTAACCTGAGATTCATATTCCTATTTTGATGGCTCTACTCACATGCAGAAGAGGAGACAGTAATGTCAGTACACAAGTCCATCATGAGTACAAGACAAAACATTCCCTGCCACAAACTCCATTAGTCAACCTTCTTGTTCTGTACTTTGATGTTGATACATGCAATGTTGGTGATCACATCATGTGTGATTGAGCAATGTGAAAATGGCAGGGTAACAAGTACCATTTCTGTTAATGCAGCATGCGCTAATAGCACAACTCAATGTGATGTCTGATATCTAATAACATCTGTTATGTTAACTATGTGTCAACTAGGTATGGATGACTCATGTAAATCTTTTTCTTACTTGGTCACAGCATCATCAGCGGCCACAGGAGGAGAGAGTGCCACGGATGTAGTGGGAGCAGAACGTCAAACTGGGTCCAGTTAAGAGTCATCGGAGGGGGGACCCAGTGACAGAGAGGGTGAATGGAGTCTCACTGGCAGCGGATCTGCAACACCATCTGCAGCTTCCGAATCAGATCACAACTCCAGTGGGGACTCCCATGTGGTGTCGGGGGACACAGAGACTGCATCTACAACATCAGAGTCCACCCTCACCACCACTTCCATCTCCACCCTCCCTGCTGCTCCCAGTTCCACTGTCCGTGGCCACTCTTGTGTTAGGGGCAAACTTTCATTTGGGCCAGGCACCTCACCCCCGCACCTGTCTCCCCTGCTGCCCTCAGTGTAGAGACCAATGACCTCGTGAGGCAGATCTCTGTGGGGCAGATATCAATGCTGAGTGTCCTCCTTGCACACACGACTGTTTAGACAGACATGTCATCGTACATGGAGGGCATTCCCTCAAACATGTCTGCCCTACAGAGATCAAATCAGGCTATGGCCACAACACTGACGGCAGCACTATCTCTCCTCAAGCAGTACCTCCCAACTCCTACCTCTTCCTCATCCACCATCCCAACTAACCTCCTAGACCCAAGCACATGCAAACACACACAGTCACACACTGCAACATCCACATGCAGCACACAAACACACAGACACTCATGCTACAGACAGCACACTCACACCAAAGGAAGTGACAGCACCCAACACACATGCATCCAGTGACACTCCGCATACCTCACAACCCTCTGCCTCCACAACCCCTACCCTTTCCTCTCCTGTACCCCCCTCAGTCCAGGCTCCCCACCTTGTTCCCATTGAATTCTTCCCTCCACAAACATGCACCCCCCCTCCTAAGAAGAGGAAGTACCTACAGGATGTCACACCTGTAGCATCTGCTAGCCCCACCCCCCAAGGAACAGAAGGCATCAACTCCCCGTAGAAAATCCCTCCAGTCCCAATGCAAAGCATCCACTCCTACACCCCATAGATGCCCAGACAAGCACAGTACATCAAAATTGGCTAAAACACCCACCAAAAAGACACCTCCCCTGCCCATTTCAGACTCACCCCTCAAAAAATGTAAGATC
The DNA here is from genome assembly GCA_963921515.1 of Calotriton arnoldi. Taxonomy (NCBI): domain Eukaryota; kingdom Metazoa; phylum Chordata; class Amphibia; order Caudata; family Salamandridae; genus Calotriton; species Calotriton arnoldi. The sequence continues at coordinate 510,641 of CAWUFW010011184.1, forward strand.
CCTAAATTAGTTAAGGCCACCCCATCCCCAGCTGCAACTGCCCATCCAGCTACAGCTGCACCCCCCTCACAATCAGAGCCAACCACTGCAGTGGAGTCCTATACCCCGCCATCAGACCCTACCACTGCAGTGGACCCTGACACCCCTCCTGCTCCCATCCCTCCCAAAACACAACCCAGTCCCCAATAGTTGGTCCCCTTTGGTGCCTGGCATGCCCCCAAGATGCCCCTCTCAGGGAAGGTGTCCCCTTGCAGGAATTGTGCTGGCAAGAATATATGGGCCTGATGTTCAAAGGCCACATGGACACTGAACAGTGATGGACTGGCCAATGGCCTATTGATATTAATAAATTGTATTTTTTTTTATGCTGAATAAAGCAATTTTTAATTATGATTAAAAACGTTGGTGTCCAACAACTTGTTTCAGAGTTAACTGTATGACAAGTGGAATTGGTTGTTTATATGTACGATGATGTTATTGTGGCATGGGTTGCATATGATACATGGAGTTTGGGCACTTTGACAGAATGAATTTTAAAATGTGGGGTCTGCATTTCATGGTTGTCATTGGCAACTTAAGTTTTGGATCAGAGTGTGAAATGAAGTTACACACCTTTGCATTTTTGGAACACACTTACACATAGGGAATGCTTTCAGTTGTCTACATATTGCAAGTGTCTCAATGTGCAACAGTGTAGGCTGAGCATGCTGAATATGTTTGTGATGTGCATATAGGCACCTGTCTCATCTATTCAGCTAGATACATATTGTGAGAAGTTGGCCTGGCATATGCTGTCCACTAATTATAGTGGGCACCTTGCACCAGTCCAAACAACCCCTTATTGGAGATAGGTTAAAGACAACCTTTATTGAAAGCTATCCTAGTGGTAGCTATGGAGAGCAGCCTTCAGGCTAAGTCTTGAAGGAATGTAAAGCAGCTTGTTTTACCAGTCTATAATCTCTTGAGTGACCAAATGAAAGAGGACCACACCAGGTATATATTCAAAATATATGTATTTATTACTAAACACACCCCTCTAGTCTCTTTATGAGGCTAGAGTTCGAAGTACATAAATTATAAGTTAGTTATCTACAGTAATAGCACAAATACACGTTTGAGCCCCAGGGGCGTACCAAACCATATACCAATAAAGTGGTATAAGAACCACGACTGAGCTAGACACAAGGCCTAGAGCCTGTAGAAGTGCTTGGACCACAAGGAACCACCCAAGGTAGTGACACAGGTGACCCACGGGGGACGCGTGCAGTGTATGAACACAACCGCGAACCACCGTTAACTTCTATGGGGAAAGTCGCGATTAGAATTTAAAAGAAAAGGGACACTTAGAGGAGGACTTGGAGCAAACCCTTTGAGAACTAGGCTGTTCTAGTGTCAATAAGCACCGGAGTACTCGAGTTACCTCACCCAGGGGAGCCGGGTGCATAGGTGTCTTTCGGGGTCGGGTTTCGTCGTCGCTTTCAATGGCGATCTGCTGCAAAGTGCTGCTGGCGGCCAAGTCGAAAGTGTTCGGGTGGATCCAAAGGTGGATCGAAGATCTGAAGAACCTGAAAGCAGAGGGGACAGAGTCTGGGTCACTAGCCAGTGACCAGGAAGGCGATGAGCAGATGCCCACCGATGTCGAGTGCTTCAGGTAGGTTGATGGTTGTCTTGACTCTTCAGCCACGAGGTCCAGGAGGTGTCGACGACAACCAGGAGCTGGATTCGAGCTGTGCCACGACGTCTGTCGATTGCAGGGGTATCGGCGACCGGATTAGACCCAACAAGCCTTGGCAACGGCAAGTCTCGTGGAAATAGAAGAAGGACAATGTTGCAGACCAGCAAGGTCTGGGGGACTCACCCAGCAAGGATAAGTCAGGGCACACCTGGAGCAACAAGGCAGCCCAAGCAGAAAAAGATTGGCCTTCGGGAGGGCCTACTAGCCAACGGACTAGCGACTGCAAAGGAGCCTCAAGACGATGCATGTGGAGCTGGCTCACAGGACACTCGTGGAGTGGAGGCCAGTGATCTTCGGTGCAGTTGGTGCTGGAGGCTGGGGCTACTCGGAGCCCAAAGCACAACTTTGTGGGAGACCCAGAAGAGGATGCACTTGCAAATGCGTTTGGTGTCCAGGGGTCACAGTTCCACGTTACCCACGACAGCTACGGGCCTCAGCTTTGCTGGAGACTCAGGGCAGCCTCGGGGAAGTCTGGAAATCCACCTCTGGTGATGCAAAGACTTCGGCGGCCGACGGGAGCTTCAGCGATGCAGACCGGACAATTGCTTCTTTGGTGCCTGCCAAGCAGGGGAGTCACTCCTTGACCCCAAGGGAGATTCTTCAGTCCTCTAATCTTGAAGTAGAGCGTCGAAGGTCCAGGATTCTGTATCAGAGTTTCGTTCAGGTAAATCTAAAGTCCTAAGGACTGGGTTCCCCTACTTATACTAAGGTAGGGGGTTGGACATACTCTGTGGCCCCACCTATGGGAGGGCCAGGGCAGAGGGGTGGTTACACCCCTTTCCCTTTGTCCAGTTTCATGCCAGAGCAGGGGCTGGAAGCCCCTGAGCCGGTTTGAACTGGGGTATGCACAGGGACACCAAGTGTGCCCCCAGTGCAGGATTTCAAAGCACCCGAGAGTGCTCCCGCCCAGCCACAATACACACTATCCTGTCTGGGGAGGTGGTCACACCTCCCTGGGACAGGAAACCTATTGTCCAGGCCTCCCCTGCTGGAGTTTCGGTCAGCAGCAGGAGGCCAGACTCGTGTCTGTGGCAGCGGCATCCATTTTGTGATGCCAGGGCTCTGGAAAGTCAGTACCGGGTATACCGGTGTGTACATGTCTTTCCCTCTAGAAGGGTGGAATGCTACCCCCGCCGCCAGAACTGGTGGGGGGGGGTAGTATTCCAAGATGTTTTACACCAAACACGACATGTTTCCGTGCAGCCATCCCAAAGTTACCATTTAACGCGAGGTTATAATGCGCTTAAGAGTATATGGTAAGGCTGCACTACAAACAGCATCAGAGAAGGGTCTCCGAACGCTGCAGAGGGGCCCTGCTCATGCAGGGCACCCTCTCACATAGGAACCACGCACTCTGCCTTCAGGATTGATAAGGCCTGTCATAGGAGTGACTTATAGGTTTATATGTGTGTATGTATATAGTGATATAGGTAGCCTATATCACAGTAAGGGGTGCATGCACCACCTTACCCAGGCTGCAGTAGCAGACCTGTGGTGTCAGTTTGGATGGCCTTCCAGGGGTGGCACAATACATGCTGCAGCCCCTGGTAGGCCTCTGAGGTACCTATGCCCTGGGTACATAGTATACCATATACTAGGGACTTATAAGGGCACTCCAGATTCCAATCAGAGATGTGCCTAAGGCACATGGAAACCATTTTAAAGAGGAAGCAGCTAGGCTGGGGTTCTGATCAGCAGGGCCCCAGCCAGACTAAGGTCGAAAAACAGTGAAGCATCAGCAAAAGTGGGGGTACCCATGTGAAGCAGATCCTACTCTCCTACACAACCCCCCAAACGTAGGGACATTAAACTAACCTTGCCCAGTTAAGTCTTCATGTTCTAAGTGGAAGTACCTACAGAGTCCATCTGCATTGGCATGGTTACTCCCAGGTCTATGTTCCACTGTGAAGTCCATCCCCTGTAGGGAAATGGACCACCTAAGCAGTTTGGGGTTTTCACCCTTCATTTGTTTTAGCCATAAGAGGGGCTTATGGTCTGTTTGAACAAGGAAGTGAGTACCAAACAAGTATGGCCTCAACTTCTTCAGAGCCCAGACCACAGCAAAGGCCTCCCTCTCAATGGCTGACCAACGTTTCTCTCTAGGGGTCAGCCTTCTGCTAATGAAAGCTACTGGCTGATCCTGACCTTCATCATTCAATTGTGACAGTACAGCACCTACCCCCAATTCAGATGCATCAGTTTGAACAATGAACTTCTTGGAGTAATCAGGACTCTGTAGAATGGGAGCAGTGCACATGGCCTGCTTCAGGTCATCAAATGCCTTTTGACAGCTAACTGTCCACTGAACCTTTTTGGGCATTTTCTTGGAAGTTAAGTCATTCAGGGGTGTCACTATTGATCCATACCCCTTGACAAATCTCCTATAGTACCCAGTCAGGCCTAAGAAGGCTCTCACCTGAGTCTGGGTAGTTGGAGCAGTCCAGTCCATGATGGTCTGGATCTTGCTCTGCAGTGGTTGAACCTGGCCTCCACCCACAAGGTGGCCCAGGTACACAACCTGACTCTGCCCTATCTGGCACTTGGTGGCCTTGATAGTCAGGCCTGCTTTCTGCAGGGCCTGTAAAACATTTCTGAGGTGGACCAGGTGATCCTCCCAGGTGGAGCTAAAGACAGCAATATCATCTAGATATGCTGCACTATAGGCTTCCAGACCTGTAAGGACTGTATTCACCAACCTCTGAAATGTGGCAGGTGCATTCTTCAGACCAAAGGGCATCACCACAAATTGATAATGCCCACTAGGGGTTGAGAATGCTGTCTTTGGCTTTGCATCATCAGCTAGTCTGATCTGCCAGTAGCCAGCTGTCAGGTCAAATGTGCTTAGATACTTGGCTGAGGCCAAAGTGTCTATTAGCTCATCTGCCCTTGGTATTGGATGGGCATCAGTCCTAGTGACTGCATTGAGACCCCTGTAGTCCACACAAAACCTCATCTCTCTTTTCCCACCATTGGTGTGAGGTTTTGGCACAAGGACCACTGGACTAGCCCAAGGGCTATCTGAGGGTTCAATAACTCCCAAATCCAACATCTTCTGGACTTCTGTCCTGATACAGTCCCTGACATGGTCAGGTTGCCTATAAATCTTATTTTTAATAGGTAGACTGTCCCCAGTGTCCACTTTATGAGTGCACCAGGTAGTCTGACTGGGTGTCAGTGAGAATATGTGTCTGAACTGATTGAGCACCTGTCTGCAATCAGTCTGCTGCTGGGTAGTGAGGCTGCCTGCCAAGGCTACACCATCCACTGACCCATCACCAGGGTTCTGTGAGAGCAGGTCGGGGAGTGGGTCACTCTCTTCCTCCTGTCCCTCATCAGTAGCCATGAGCAAGCCCATGTCTGCCCTGTCCACATATGGTTTTAACCTGTTGACATGGAGAACCCTGTGGGGACTCCTGGGTGTTCCTAGGTCTACTAAGTAGGTAACCTCACCCTTCTGTTCAACAATGGTATGGGGTCCACTCCATTTGTCTTGGAGAGCTGCTGGGACCACTGGCTCCAACACCCACACCTTCTGTCCTGGCTGGTAAACAGTCAGTACAGCTCTTTGGTCATGCCAGGCCTTTTGAAGTTCCTGGCTAGCCTCAAGGTTTTTAGTTGCCTTTTTCATATACTCAGCCATCCGGGAGCGGAGACCAAGTACGTAGTCCACTATGTCTTGCTTTGGGGGCTTGAGAGGTAACTCCCATCCTTCCTTCACCAAGCACAGTGGACCCCTGACAGGGTGACCAAACAAAAGTTCAAAAAGGCTGTAGCCAACCCCTTTTGAGGCACCTCCCTGTACGCAAATAAAAGGCAGGGCAAGAGTATGTCCCATCTTCGCCTAAGCTTTTCTGGGAGCACTTTAATCATGCCCTTCAAGGTTTTGTTGAATCTCTCAACTAAACCATTGCATTGTGGGTGATAGGGTGTGGTGAACTTGTAAGTCACTCCACACTCCTTCCACATTGCTTTTAAGTATCCAGACATAAAGTTAGCACCCCTGTCTGATACAACCTCCTTAGGGAAGCCCACTCTTGAGAAAAATCCCAGGAGGGCCCTTGCCACCACAGGTGCTGTAGTGGTCCTAAGGGGAATAGCCTCTGGGTACCTGGTGGCATGATCCACTACCACCAGGATAAACCTGTGCCCAGATGCTGTTTGGGGATCCATGGGACCAACAATGTCAATCCCCACCCTTTCAAAGGGAACCCCCACCACAGGTAGTGGTATCAGGGGGCCTTTGTAGTGCCACCTGCCTTGCCACTGGCCTGGCAGGTTACACAGGAGCGACAAAACTCCTTGGTGTCTTCAGACATGTGGGGCCAGTGAAAGTGAGGGACAATTCTGTCCCAAGTCTTGTTCTGGCCCAGGTGACCTGCTAAGGGAATATCATGGGCTAGGGTCAATAGGAAGCCCCTGAACTTCAAAGGTATAACCAACCTCCTGGTAGCACCAGGCTTGGGGTCTCTACACTCTGAGTACAAGAGTCCATCATCCCAATACACAGTATGGGGACCACTAGCTTTCCCAGCAGCCTCAGCAGCAGCTTGCTGTCTGAGGGGTTCAAGAGAGGGGCAGCTCTGCTGCTCCTGGCTCAGATCTGCCCTGGAAGGTCCCCCTGTCCCCAAGAACTCAATCTGGTCAGGTTCAAGCTCCTCTGGGACAGTTCCTACCTCAGGACTGAGATCATCCCCCTCAAGGGACTGATCTTCCTTCTGAGCCAAGGGGGAAGGCACTGCCTTTACCCTACTACTCCTCTTCTTGGAGGGCACTTGGTCCATTATTCCAGAATCCAAGGCCTGTTCAGTGCTAGACATTTTGGCTTGTGACCTGGTCACAGCAAACACATCTGCAGGGATCCCCAGCATTTCTGCATGGGTCCTGAGCTCCACTTCTGCCCAAGCTGAAGTTTCTAAGCCATTGCCAAGCAAGCATTCAACGGGTAGGTCTGCACTTACCACAACCTTCTTAAGGCCAGTTACCCCTCCCCAGGAGAAGTTAACAACTGCCAGAGTATGGTCTGTTCTGACGTTGCTAGCATTGGTCACTTGGTACATTTCACCAAGTATTATCTGCCCAGGATTCACAAGGTCTTGTGTCACCATGGTGACACTTGCCACTGTGTCCCTAAATGCCAAAGCCTCTCTTCCATTGATTAAAGGCTGTTGTCTGTACTTGCCCAGATTACTGGGACTCACAGAGGAGGTCATATCCATGCCTCCATCACAGACTAGGACAGCCTGAGTGAGTTCTCTGACTAGGTCAGAGCTCATCTCTTTACCCAGGGTCAACCCTACTAAACCCTTGGCTTGTGTAGTCCCACCACCAACTGTAACTGCACTAGGGGGAGCAGGTGCCTTAGGGGCATTGGTGGGGGCTGGAGTAGAGTCTTTGGACTTGGTGCAATCACTGGTCCAGTGGGTCTTTTGCTTACAGACCTTGCACCATGGTTTCCTTTGGCCTTTCCCTTTGGTAGACTGTGAATCACCACCTGAAGAAGATTTTTGGGGGCCTTGTGAAGACTTTTGATCTTTACCCTTCTCCCCACCCTTATCAGAGGTTTTCGAATCTTGCTTCTTAGGGTCACCACCTTGGTTCTGTACCTTCTGCTTCACCCTGGTTCTGACCCATTTGTCTGCCTTCTTTCCCAATTCTTGGGGAGAGGTCAGATCAGAGTCTACCAGGTGCTGATGCAACAGCTGATTTTGACAGTTATTAAGAATCTGCTCCCTCATTATCAGATTGTACAATCCTGTGAAGTCACATACCTTACTGCCCAATAACCAACCTTCCAGAGCCTTGGCAGAACAATCAACAAAGTCCACCCAGTCTTGAGTCTGTGCTTTTTGGGTATCCCTGAACTTTAACCTGTATTGTTCAGTGGTTAGGCCAAACCCATCAATTAGAGCACTCTTCAAGACTTTGTAATTATCACCATCCTCCTCTCTAACAGTGAGGAGCTTGTCTCTACCTTTGTCTGCAAAGGAGAGCCACAAGATTGCTGCCCACTGCTCCTGAGGGACCCTCTGTACTTTACAGGCCTTCTCTAGAGCAGTTATCCATTTGTGGATGTCATCCCCACTCTGGTAGGGAGGGACAATCTTGCTCAGGTTTCTATGGTCATAAGACCTTTCCTTATCTTTGGGGAAACTGCTGCCACCATGGGACTCTTGTCCCAACTTTTGTCTCTCTCTATAGAGATCTAGGGACTCCCTGTCTATAGCCAATTGCTGTTTCCTGAGTTCAAGCTGAGTTTGCTCATATTGAATCAGTCTCTTTCTCCTCTCATGAGAGGATTCCCTCCTATGAGAGGAGACAGAGGTCCCTATTGAGGTGTCAGAGTGGTTAGACTCCTGAGAAGGAGACCTAGACCTTCTGGGCACACTCAGAACTCTTCCTGGGGGACAAAGGGGAGGTCAGTCTGATCCTCTCCCTCTTCCTCCTCCACAGGAGGAATTGGATTTTCCAGGACAAGGTCATTTTCACCTTCCTGGCCAGTTTCAGAGGGGGGCCTGGGTTTCTTCACCCCTGGCCCCTTCCTCATCTTCTGCCCCACCCTCTTTGCCTACCCCTTCAGACCCTAGGGGCCTGCTGAGATCATCAGCTAGTAACACCTCTCTGAGGTGTTGGGTGCTGGCACTTTTGCCTGCCTTCAACTTCCTAGTATTGCATAATGCTCTCAATTCCAAGAATGGGAGTTTATCATACTTGGAGGGAAGAAGCCCACTGGCTTCTGGCAAGGACTCACTGGTTCCTGGCTTTGAAGACATTACTAGTGAGGTGTGGTGTATGCACTACCTACTCTAGTGTGGCCTACTAAACTCTCTTGAGTTGTAGAAAGGGTGTGCTGTCCCTTAACACACAACTCTAAGTTCAGTAGAACTTACTGTATTACTAAGCTTGATTTATATGTACCTTAGGTACCCTTAGTGGTTTTCAGTTGATCAATTCAATTGAGATTATCTGGTAAAACAATAGCAAGCTGGAATCCCACACGCTGCACACCAATGTGAGAAGTTGGCCTGGCATATGCTGTCCACTAATTATAGTGGGCACCTTGCACCAGTCCAAACAACCCCTTATTGGAGATAGGTTAAAGACAACCTTTATTGAAAGCTATCCTAGTGGTAGCTATGGAGAGCAGCCTTCAGGCTAAGTCTTGAAGGAATGTAAAGCAGCTTGTTTTACCAGTCTATAATCTCTTGAGTGACCAAATGAAAGAGGACCACACCAGGTATATATTCAAAATATATGTATTTATTACTAAACACACCCCTCTAGTCTCTTTATGAGGCTAGAGTTCGAAGTACATAAATTATAAGTTAGTTATCTACAGTAATAGCACAAATACACGTTTGAGCCCCAGGGGCGTACCAAACCATATACCAATAAAGTGGTATAATTACCACGACTGAGCTAGACACAAGGCCTAGAGCCTGTAGAAGTGCTTGGACCACAAGGAACCACCCAAGGCAGTGACACAGGGGACCCACGGGGGACGCGTGCAGTGTATGAACACAACCGCGAACCACCGTTAACTTCTATGGGGAAAGTCGCGATTAGAATTTAAAAGAAAAGGGACACTTAGAGGAGGACTTGGAGCAAACCCTTTGAGAATTAGGCTGTTCTAGTGTCAATACCCACGGGAGCACTGGAGTACTCGAGTTACCTCACCCAGGGGAGCCGGGTGCATAGGTGTCTTTCGGGGTCGGGTTTCGTCGTCGCTTTCAATGGCGATCTGCTGCAAAGTGCTGCTGGCGGCCAAGTCGAAAGTGTTCGGGTGGATCCAAAGGTGGATCGAAGATCTGAAGAACCTGAAAGCAGAGGGGACAGAGTCTGGGTCACTAGCCAGTGACCAGGAAGGCGATGAGCAGATGCCCACCGATGTCGAGTGCTTCAGGTAGGTTGACAGTTGTCTTGACTCTTCAGCCACGAGGTCCAGGAGGTGTCGACGACAACCAGGAGCTGGATTCGAGCTGACCCATGACGTCTGTCGATTGCAGGGGTGTCGGCGACCGGATTGGACCCAACAAGCCTTGGCAACGGCAAGTCTCGTGGAAATAGAAGAAGGACAATGTTGCAGAACAGCAAGGTCTGGGGGACTCACCCAGCAAGGATAAGTCAGGGCACACCTGGAGCAACCAGGGAGCCCAAGCAGAAAAAGATTGGCCTTCGGGAGGGCCTACTAGCCAACAGACTAGCGACTGCAAAGGAGCCTCGAGACGATGCACGTGGAGCTGGCTCACAGGACACTCGTGGAGTGGAAGCCAGTGATCTTCAATGCAGTTGGTGCTGGAGGCTGGGGCTACTCGGAGCCTAAAGCACGACTTCGTGGGAGACCCAGAAGAGGATGCACTTGCAAATGCGTTTGGTGTCCAGGGGTCACGGTTCCACGTTACCCACAACAGCTACGGGCCTCAGCTTTGCTGGGGACTCAGGGCAGCCTCGGGAAGTCTGGAAATCCACCTCTGGTGATGCAAAGACTTCGGCGTCCGACGGGAGCTTCAGCGATGCAGACCGGACAATTGCTTCTTTGGTGCCTGCCAAGCAGGGGAGACACTCCTTGACCCCAAGGGAGATTCTTCAGTCCTCTAATCTTGAAGTAGAGCGTCGAAGGTCCAGGATTCTGTATCAGAGTTTCGTCCAGGTAAATCTAAAGTCCTAAGGACTGGGTTCCCCTACTTATACTAAGGTAGGGGGTTGGACATACTCTGTGGCCCCACCTATGGGAGGGCCAGGGCAGAGGGGTGGTTACACCCCTTTCCCTTTGTCCAGTTTCGTGCCAGAGCAGGGGCTAGAAGCCCCTGAGCCAGTTTGAACTGGGGTATGCACAGGGACACCAAGTGTGCCCCCAGTGCAGGATTTCAAAGCACCCGAGAGTGCTCCCGCCCAGCCCCAATACACACTATCCTGTCTGGGGAGGTGGTCACACCTCCCTGGGACAGGAAACCTATTGTCCAGGCCTCCCCTGCTGGAGTTTCGGTCAGCAGCAGGAGGCCAGACTCGTGTCTGTGGCAGCGGCATCCATTTTGTGATGCCAGGGCTCTGGAAAGTCAGTACCGGGTATACCGGTGTGTACATGTCTTTCCCTCTAGAAGGGTGGAATGCTACCCCCGCCGCCAGAACTGGTGGGGGTTAGTATTCCAAGATGTTTGACACCAAACACGACATGTTTCTGTGCAGCCATCCCAAAGTTAGCATTTAACGCGAGGTTATAATGCGCTTAAGAGTATATGGTCAGGCTGCACTACAAACAGCATCAGAGAAGGGTCTCTGAACGCTGCAGAGGGGCCCTGCTCATGCAGGGGCACCCTCTCACATAGGAACCACGCACTCTGCCTTCAGGATTGATAAGGCCTGCCATAGGAGTGACTTATAGGTTTATATGTGTGTATGTATATAGTGATATAGGTAGCCTATATCACAGTAAGGGGTGCATGCACCACCTTACCCAGGCTGCAGTAGCAGACCTGTGGTGTCAGTTTGGATGGCCTTCCAGGGGTGGCACAATACATGGTGCAGCCCCTGGTAGGCCTCTGAGGTACCTATGCCCTGGGTACATAGTATACCATATACTAGGGACTTATAAGGGCACTCCAGATTCCAATCAGAGATGTGCCTAAGGCACATGGAAACCATTTTAAAGAGGAAGCAGCTAGGCTGGGGTTCTGATCAGCAGGGCCCCAGCCAGACTAAGGTCGAAAAACAGTGAAGCATCAGCAAAAAGTGGGGTACCCATGTGAAGCAGATCCTACTCTCCTACACATATGGCTGTTGACTACATGGCTGTGACTTAGCACACACCCATGTACAAAAAATGATTTCAATAGAATTGTATGTGACTTTCAGGCGGTGAATCAATGTCTGTGTCTTCTGCAGATCTTGTAGAATAGTGGCAAGGTCAACCTTGCTTAATGTGTGATGCCACTGTGTTCAAAAAACATTCATGGCTGTGAACACATCTTGTGCATTTACTGAGCACATGGTGAGTGTAAGCTGAGCAGTATTTTCTCAGTCTTCCAACCATCTGCTACTACTTGACTCAAATAATTGCATGTAGTTTTTGTTAGGCAAGGATTCTTTTTTCTTTGTAGTCTATTGATCACTCATTTAGCTGATGTTCATGCCATCCTGATTTTGGTATGTGAAATTGCAAATATATTTTGTATGCATCATCCCAGCTTGGATTGCATTTAGTGTCCACATACAAGTCGTAGTTGAGCATATGAACTGTGTGTCACATGTATTTTGAGAATGACTGTCAAGGGTGTTGATATGAGCTACATTGATGCTCTTCCATTTCACACCAAGCTGTATTATGAGTGCTCTGATGTCAGTTGACTCGAAATGTGGTACATCTGATGAGGCATGTGTACAGTGAGTGCACAGAAAGGATGTGTGTATGTTTGCTGTGCAGATGCTCCCAGATCGTGAGTCTTCACCATGCTCTTAGTTGCCACACATGTGAGGATGTGTTGATGGAAATATGTGTTTGTTGATAGTCTCCTTGATGTTTCAATGGATTGTTTGTGACATAGTTTCAGTGCCAAATGTAGGCAAAGCAGACTTAATTCTGCACATGTCTTTCATCCTTACAATATGTACACATATCCCCTGGATTTTTGATGACTAAGTCACTTGTGTTTTTGATCCACAGATTTAGTCAACACCCCAGCATCCTCACCCATGCTATCAGCTTATCTTACTCAATGAGCTGTGCACTGGCCACACCAACACTGTTTGTTGATACTATGTCATGTGACTCATGCATACTCATACTACTATACAGGACACAATCTGCACATTCAAAATGTGATTATCAATTTCAGGCATATACTAGGGATTGAGGTGTTAGATGGGTATTGTCTGCAAATGACATTCACAAGAGCGTTTCATAGACACATGCAAATTGTTATTTGAGTTTGCGTGACCAGTCCACACATGGGGACAGTATCCTACATTTATGTTGGTCCATGCTTCTTTCATAAACAATATTGTTTATGACTATAGATATTCCCATGACAACAGTGAAACAACCACTTCTATGTTTTTGTTGTTGGAGACACTGAACGCAGTACTGGATGGCTGTGTCTGTGGACATGTGTGTTATCTGTGCTGATATCCTCTGTGCTTTCCTATACACAGATGCATCACAATGTCTTACTTTTGTTATTACATTGGAGTGGTGTTGTCCTGCAATGTTTCTGTGTGTGTTGTGGTGGACTTATGCATTCACTGTGTGTTCACACATATGTCTGTTTATTCAAATTCCTGGTCTAGCATCAAATGTGCCATTCCCCTAGAATTTAGCGTGCAGACTGTAACTACCTGATGATGAAATTCCCTCAATCTACATACACGACATTCTATAGACCCATGTTCTGATTGTGATCACAATGCTGCTCAGGCACTCAGAAAGTAATTGCCATACAATCTGTGGTCATCTCTTGAACATGGCATCTGTGTTTTTACTGGACAAAGGTTTTGTAGTGAAATGAACAATGCTGCAGATCAAGGTTGTGGTATGTAGGTCAGACTATCCAGTTGTGACTTGCCTCCATGCAAGGACCCTACATTGGATGCCAAATACCTGCACCTGCCATGACCTGAAAGTGACGTTTGTGTGTTTGACATGACACTACCTCTGTCAATGCATGTAAGGCAGTGCACCAAGGTGGCTCTGCCACAAAGCCTGTCCCCCAGCCTCTATTCAAAGGACAGATGGTGATCCATGCAAAGTGTGACCTAATGTTGCATTGTCCTGGTGGGGACTGTGTAAGTGTGTGAGTCCATTGGTGTGGTCTGGGAAGGCCCATATAACAATGGTCTGCAGGTGACCCTGGTGCACCTGCATGTCCACTCTACCCATTCCTCAAAGTTGGCATTTACTTTTGCTGAAACAGTGTGTGAATACCTTTCATTGACAATAACCTGTGTGATTGTTTATGTGGATATTCCTGCAGCATGTACTCCACATGTACTGATAGAAATTTCTTTTTTGATCAGAAGTTACGTTGTTCATGTACATTTTTTGAGCTTTATTTTCCAACCCAACCCAGGATATGCATCTTAATGTATTGGGGTATTTACCCCAAAGCCCAGATATGCATCTTCATGTATAGGGGTATTTACCCCAAAGCCAGAATCGCATCTTCATGTATAGGGGTATTTACCCCAAAGCCCAGCCAGATATGCATCTTCATGTATGGTGTGATTTCAACCAAAAACCACATATTCATATACACATATGGTGTATCACCCACAAAAACACATATTTTCTTCAACATTGCTGTGGGTATTTGCCACCCCCATCTTCACTGTACATTGTTGTGGGTAGCTGCCAACCCCCATCTTGACTGTACATTGCTGTGGGCATTTGACACCCCCCATATTGACTGTACATTGCTGTGGGTAGCTGCCACCCCCCATCTTGACTGTACATTGCTGTGGGTAGCTGCCACCCCTGCATCTTGACTGTACATTGCTGTGGGTAGCTGCCACCCTCCATCTTGACTGTACATTGCTGTGGGTAGCTGCCACCCCCCATCTTGACTGTGCATTGCTGTGGGTAGCTGCCACCCCCATCTTGACTGTACATTGCTGTGGGTAGCTGCCACCCCCATCTTGACTGTACATTGCTGTGGGTAGCTGCCACCCCCCCTATTGACTGTACATTGCTGTGGGTAGCTGCCACCCCCCATCTTGACTGTACATTGCTGTGGGTAGCTGCCACCCCCATCTTGACTGTACATTGCTGTGGGTAGCTGCCACACCCCATCTTGACTGTAAAATGCTGTGGGTAGCTGCCACCCCCCTATTGAATCAACATTGCTGTATGGGTAGGTGTCGGACTTACCTTCTGCGACGAACGCGTCGGCTGCGGTTGTAGTAGTGCTCGAAGAGGTAGAGTATGGGGATGACATGCACGATCGGATTCATGGCTGCACATCTCTTTCAGCAGGAATCGTGTTGTGGTGCGAATCGGTGCTGAAATACTCCCTTTCTGGCTGCTCTTAACGTGTTGGTTGTAGCGACGGATTCGGCGCATGGTAAGTACGCATCGTACTTTGGCATTTGTAATCGGACTTGCAAATGCCTCCGGACGGCTCCTTTCTGCATTTCCGGAGGCTTTTTGTTTGGAGTATGAGGACAGAATCGGAGTGACCGTATCGTTCGGTGAGTAAAGGTTTTTGTGCATTGTACTGCATTGTTTGGTTTAACCGGCTCTCGATACAAGTCGGTTGTACTGTTCGCATCCGGGCGCTTCTTGGAGGGCCTTCTGCACGACATCGGAATCGGGCCCTTTGAGTGGGAATCATCCAGTCCCTGCTTCCAATCGCTGATCATCTGAGATTGGCTTAACTTGCGGCTTGCTCTGGACTGGTGTAACCAATTGCCCATCGTTGGTGCTTTGAGATTTTTGGCACTATTTATATTACAAACTTTAAACATTCATATCTGGTTCCCCTTATTAGATTTTTGTTGTTTTGGTGTCATTTTGTTCCTTAAAAGATTCACCATCTTTATAAATTAGAGTGGGATTTTTATTGTGTTGTGTGTTCGACTTTTTAAATCTTCAGAAGGGCTGTGAGAGAATTAGACATTACTGATGTGGGGACAGCAGACAGAAAAATATTTCATCTCTAACCATTTTGAAATGACCAAAGCTATTAACATTAACTAGCAAAAAGGACCTAGAAAATTATGGTAAAGAGGTCAGAAGCATACAATTAATATCTTAAATTCTCAAAGTCCATAAAATAATTTCAATGTTGGTAAAGTGAAATGAACTTCTTCAACAAACTGCCAGTAAGCTAAGAAACCAAATAAGTTAACATTCCCCATATGGTATGACTTTAGTGAAGAAGATGAATGTGAATTTCAGCCTTTAAATGAGAATGTGGTACTTGGCCAAGGAAAAAAGGAACAATATACTTTTTATTGCATATTCAGTTTTCCTATCAGTCCTTGCACCCCCATGCATGCCATTTTTCGAAGGAGAGTAATACTCTAAGGGACTTATTTATGAGGGCCCTGCATCAGTTTTGCACCACATAAAGTGGTACATGTGTGACGCAGGACTCCAATAAAGATTGATGAAGCCGTGCAAAGCCACCGTGTGTGACTTTGAGTGGCCTAATAAATGATGAGTAAGGCAACACAGCTCAAATCGCTGCATCCTCTTACTCTGCACCCGGAAGGCACTCCATGAGCATTGCGGTGGGTTTTCCCATGCAACACGCATGGAATTTGACACTGCCCTAGATTTACAAAGTGATGTAAACCTGGGAAAGCGTCACATTCGGATGCCTCCCGAGGTGAAGCGCAATGAGGAGAAATATGTTCAGTTCTTCTGCAGAACACATAGAAAAAGGAAAATGCCTCTCAGAATTGTTTTTATGCAGGGAGGTGCCCCTTCCTGCACAAACACAATCCTGCCTGCAATGGAGGAACCCTTGCACAATGGTGCAAGGGTGCTTACGTTGACGCTATCCTGCCAAAACTGTGCCAGCTCAGGCAGAAAGGACAAGAATGCACCATATGGCTTAAATATGGTGCATTCCTGCACTATCACTTTGGCATAGGGCAGCGCAGCAAGGTGCCTTGCTGCACTGCCCTATGCCAAATTGCCATACACAAGGCCCTAAATGTTGGCTCTGCAACCCTTTTTCCCTTCTGAAGGTATATTATGAGCATTTTGCAATACTGCAAGTGGAATAACTAACTATACCCCAAAAACCGATCCAATTGGCTTTGGAGAGAATTGTTTCTGAAGGAAATGTTTTTTTTGACAGGCAGTTTTGTCACCTGTCAATTTCATATGCTCAGACAGACATGCTGGATTATCCGGTGAGGTATCCAGGGAAGACGTTTTATTTTCATCGGGCCAGTCTGTTCTCATCCTGGAGTGAGTCAAACAGGGGATTTAAAAGATAACATCAGTCAGTTATTAGTCGTAACAAAAGAGTCAGTTCACCTCTGTTCCTCTCCAAGGTTTAACTTCAATTTAATACAGTTAATTTCCCAGGGGTGGATTTTAAGGCAACAGTCTATCCTGCAGTACCTGTTCCACCAATGGTACATCCTCTACTTAGCTATGCTGAACTTTCCCTGCTCCCTAACTTGACCCATATTCCCTGTAATGCCCACTAAGCTTCAAAGATAATTTCCACACAGACCTCCATTTGCTCTAGGCCCCATGTTTGGTCTTTATTAAGTATTCTATCCATGTCCTCTACCCTGACACAAGACAGGTGCCAGAAGGGCATTTTAGAAGCAGATCTAACCAGTAAAAGCTTTTTTCTATTCTTCACTCCACAATCTGGACTTTAAATGGCTGTCCATGTCAGTGACAGCTGCTGGCTCAGACTGAGCAAAGGCACAAACTAAGTTTGAAGTAGCAAAGACTCAGCCAAGGATGGTTTCATCTATTGTAGAACACATAAATGAGTACAGACTGAGTACATCACATATCCCAAAATGTGTGAAAGGTATTTAGATAATAAAAATGTCACCTTAACACTCATCCTCTATGATGCGATTACTCAGATTCTACAATAATTAATTTCTTGCATTTTCTTATCAGAAGTTATTCATTGAGACTATATCTTGTAGCCGTCCTGCAAAAAACAGGCACTTCCAAATGCAAATTTTATGTTAAAGTTGTAGGTGGAATATGTTTCAATTTCTCCAGCACCTCATCGCTGCACTCTACACAACTGTTCAGTACACAGACAGTTGATCTACTGGTGTGTTTGTCAATGTAGAGTAAAAGCTGTTGGCCATTTAAACAAAAGGTGACTGAGGCTTTATCCATTGCAGATGTGGAAAACACAACATGCCTAGAGCAAACTAATAAGAACACCACCAAAATATGGACCTTATTCCAGCTATTCATGCTGAGCAGAACACCCCTCATTTCGACAACCACCTTTGTGGATAGTCCATTGCTCTTCTCACTGGCAACTCATTTTGTTATCATCCTTGATAGCCACGAAGGTGCAAGGGCAAGACAACCATCTCTATAGCATAATTCACATGCCAAACCATGTATTCGCTCACATCTGCTAAGTTGCAAGCTAAGAAACCTTTAGGAAAAGATAGCTACACAATATAAGTTGGTATATTTCACAATGGGTTTTGAGATCTTATCCTCCAACCAACTAGGAGGTGGTAGCCTACGCTCATGTTCCAAGCAGGGATGGATACAACTTTTCTTTTTCTAATTTTTAAATAGCAATAAATGCAACAGCTTAAGCTAAAATATAAGGCAATAAGTGGAAGGTTGCACATTTTACAATCTTGCTAGGTAACATTTAATTTTGTCAGTATTTATAAGCGGTGGTGGCTGGTGGATTTTAAAAGTGGAGGGGCACAAATCATAAACCTGAGCAGGACTTGTGTACAAACTCAGTATATGGACTTCATATATGCATATGCATATAGATTCATATATACTGAGTCTATAAGAAATTGTAAACAAATTCTAGTACCCATGCAGAGAAACACCTATGTTCATTTATATATATATACCAAACCCTGTGCACACTTATTATATAGACATCCAGGCACACCTGCAGGCGCCGAGAACATAGTACAAACTCTGACTCTCTGCACATGCTCACATTACATTTGATGGCTAGCGATACAATACAGTTTAGAGTAAGCACAGGTGGGCGAGTCAACAAATTACCAGAGAGAGCCGAGCCAAGAGTCTTGCTTGACTCTAAGAACCCGTGCTAGTGCCCAGCCCTGAAAATGTTTCCATGTAAAATATGAGGAAGACCCTTTAAAACTCTAAAAACTGTATTTCTTTAACATGCTGCAGATTTGACATTATTATGTCACATTATATCAGTGCACTGAGAGATATTTATTAAAAGAGATAGTTTAAAGCATGATCTCAGAACAGCTCCTGCCCCCGCCCTGGTGACAATGCCATTAGTGGAATAAAAGGCAATTCAGTTGTCATGTGCACTCTGTATGTGGCCCAAATCCTTATAAATATAACAACATTACAGACTGTTAATTTAAACACAGTGCATTTTTGTTCGGCTCATATTCCGGAGTCACCTATTTGAAGAAGAATGTGGGGATTAATCCCAGGTTTTCCAGTTTCACTTCATACAGTTCAGCCAGTACATTGGTATTTATTTGTCTCTCATAAAAATATACTAGTCAGCAATTAGCAGGAGTAATTGTTCTGTCATGCATGTGCAGCCAACATGGAACGGAAGACAGAGGCAAAACTTACTATGAAGTAGAGGCCTATATTGTAAAGTCCCCGCACTCGACGCCCCTGTGGACAAACAGAAATCCCCCACCACTGGCGTCGCACAGTACTGCAGTGCTTATTAAGTTAGCAGGATCCAGCCAACTAGTTTGGTGAAAGTGCGAACTATCAAGTCTTTTTAAAGTCGAACATGCACTGGGAACAAAAGTGAAAATACTACACCACCAACTCGGTTAATTGACCTGGAAGAATCTCTGCTGGGCCCTTCCCATGCCCCAACCCACCTATCACATTTAAGTCCTGACCAACAGCAGCAGTTGCTGTGAGACAAAGGAGGAGCAATAGATCAGCGACACACCCACTCCTTCATTCTTAGTAAGGGCTTGCCGTGCTCCGGCACTGTCTTATTCCTGCCCTGGGCCATGTAAATAATGCCAGGAAGGGAAACTACTTTGTAAAAATAAAAGGCCAGCTCGCTCCTCAGTTTGTCATCACAGGCCTGGCTTATGCCTCTTCCAGGGCGATCCCGAAAAACACAAACTGAGATTCTCACCAGTTTGTCAAAGAGCAGCAACAGAAATTGATTTCCATCTGCTTGGTCTTTTGAAAAGACTCTTTTAATCTTTTTCTTTTCCCCCAGGGTAGGAGGTCGATGCCCCTCAAGCTCTTTAACACCAGGCGCCGGTGCTTTTAAAGCCATTAACCGACAAATCATTCATGTACACGTTTAAGGAGATTGAATTTAAACAGCTCACATGCAATTTCCAACTCTAAGCAAATTACTTATTGCTTCTGTCGTCAGATTAAGTTCAATCATTCAGGTTAAGTAAATTCAGTAAGGATAGAGGTTCATTATAACAGGTGAGTGTTTGGTGAGATAACCTTTGGAATTTATGTGCCTAACTAAATGTACATTTGAAGCAGTTAATTCAGTCATATCTTGGTAAAAAGTCAACTTAACCTTCCTGACAGGAGGATCCTCCAAACAATTCTTTCTTTCTTCCGGCAATTCCAATTGCATTCTTGTTGTAATAACGACAGTGAAACCAGAAAAACGAAGAACACAACAAATAAATAAACCAACACTACAGAATAAAAGAATAAGACCACTAATGAAGAAAGACAAAAAATGACAAACAACACAAATGGATAAACCAGGAGAAATAGGCAGCCAAACAAAGTAGTCGCATTAAAGGCAATGGGTCAAATTTATCAAAGACTTGCATCACTCTTGCACCACGAACTGGGGCACAAGAGTGACGCAACTCTTAAGTTAGATTGCGTGGCTTGATAAATCTAGAGTAACGCACAGCAGGACAAATTGGTACATTGTGTTACTCTGCCCCATGGAGGCATTCCATGGGTAGAGAGATGGTGCTCCCATGCATCCACTCATGGATTTTGGTGCATTCCCAGATTTACCATTACTGGTAGACTTGGGAATGCATCAAATGCTTCGCCTCCACAGGTGAGGTGTAACAATGAGAAATATCTTTATTTCTCCTTGTTGTTTCCTCTTTCTATGTGTGCTACATTATGCAGCACACATAGACAGAGGAAAATAACTCTCAGGATTTTTTTTGTGCAGGAAGGCTTTCCTTCCTGCACAAAAATAATCCTGTTTACAATGCACGCACCCTTGTACCATCGTGCAAGGGTTCAAGCACTAGCGCTAGACAGCACATTGTACTCCAGAATAAGGAAAAGACCGGAATGAACCATATCATGTTAGATATGGCACATTCCTGCCCTTTCCCTATCACGCAGTGACTTCCTGAGCTGTGCTGTGTGATTTGTTTAATGAATATCCCTCTATAGATACAGAAAACATTGCAAATGCCATTAGAATAAATAAGTCTCTTCAAGACACATAGGGGCATATTTATTAAAAAAACACACACAGCACAACAATTCACCTTGCTGCGCTGCATGATAGGGAAAGGGTAGGAATACACCATATCTAACATGATACAGTTCATTCCTGTCTTTACCCTGTGCTGGTGCACAATGTGCTGCCTAGTGCCAATGCAGTCACCCTTGTACCATAGTGTAAGGGAGCCTGCATTGTAAGCAGGATTGTCTTTGTGCAGGAAGGGACATCTTCCTACACAAAAACAATCCTGACAGGCATTTTCCTCTTTTTATGTGTGCTGCAGAATGAAAAAATGTCCTTGATCAGTGCTAGATGTGATAATATTGTGCAAAACCATTGCCTATAGCCACTTGGAAAGAACATCTACACAATAGCAGCATAACATAAAATGCTCTGATAAACTGAGGAATGCTCCAGTGAAGTTCAAGTAAATTTTGACCCATGGTGCCCCTGGAATTTGCATGTGTGATTGTCCTTCCCCTCCACTAATGTTAAGCCCCTTTTCACCCTCTTTACATATTTTACATTCAATCACTTTCTTTGTGACCTGTTCTTAAGACATTTCTTGGTCAATGTCTGACACAGATGGTCCTCATGTGCCAAAGTGATCAATTTGTCTCTCTCCTTAGCACCAATCGACTTTAGGATTATGAGCTAGGGTTTGTGGTCAGTATATAAAATCACCTTTGCTCTTCAAATGTATGTTTTGAAGCACTCTGTACCTCATGCTGCTACCAACATCTCCACTCTACAACCAAATCAATCTACTCAATATTGGTTTCAAAGTGAAAGGCAAAGCCAACAGTCTTCTACTTACTGCCAAGAAGCTATGAAAGGACAGCACCAACACCCACTGTACTGGCATCAATAGTAATGATAATTTTCTTGTTATCATCAAAAGGAGTCAGTATAACTGCCTGTTTTATCTTGACAAAAGCTTTCCCCTAACCCTCTTAACATTAGAAAGCCACCCCTTTCCTCAATAAAATCCTCATGTCTTCTAAGCAAAATCTGTTATGAAGTCAGCATAGAATTCAATAAAAGCTATAAATCACCCAAGTTAATCTTTATATGAAGGAGCAACTGCATTCACAATGGCAATAACCAGGTCAGCCTTCATTCTGATACCTGTTGAAGAGTTAAAATACCCTAAGTACTCTATTTCCTACTCCAGGAATTTGCATTTCTCCTTCTGCAGTGTCATATGCACCTTCAACAGCAAAAAGCTGCATTGTGCTCTTCAATGATACCTTCAAACACCAGAATGTTGTCTTGAAAGAAGACAACATTTTGCATATCTTTTAATACATCAAACATCATTTGTTGGAAGAACTGGCCAAATGGAAGGCAATGGAATTAAAAAACACACATGGGAGCTGTGAGTGCTTTAGAATTGGGATGTACTTAAAGTTCAACAACGCCATCTCATTACTGTATGGAAGAGGGAAACAATAATCATGATATGCCGGATGATACCTCATAAGTCCACACACATTCTCAAACCCCTGTTTACTTTTACGTGATTACAACAGGAGAAAACTGTTCAGAAGCTTCAGCTGGGTCTAAAACTTCTGCCACAACCATCTTTTCCACTTTTTCATACCAATCCTACACATGTACCCCTTCACAACCTAGTGCGGAAAACATTATTAAAATTGGACAATTTTCAACAAACATTTGAGTAATTAACAATCATCACTTCATCTAGTGCTTCTTGATTAATAATGATACCCAAGTCATATTGTTGTACCCATCTCAAGATGGACAGTCCAGACCCAGCTGCATAGATCTTTCCCTTCACCAGATAATCTTAAAATTTGATTTTAGCCCACATGTATCCAACAACATCAATGCTGATGCCCTGTAACTAAATAGGGTATAAGTCCTTTGGATACCAAACGACCCTGGGCCAGGTCACTTCAAACACATTTCTGGGTATAATTATATATATCGAAGCTGTGCTATCCTAGTGGCTACTTCCTGACCCCTGACAAGAAATGTGTCCTTTGGTCTAGTCAGTCTAGCTTGAACGTCTTCAGTCTATACACATTTAGAATCTTTTGAATAGGCTCATCAACATCTTCACCCGTGATTGCAACTCTTCCCTTCTCGTGGTGACAGATATGGGCAAAGTACCCCTTTCTGCCAACCTTCCTATATTTTTACCCTATTGTGAAATAGTTCTTTGAGTCTGATGTGTGATAAAAACTGCCATGTTTATGTGTCACCTGATGTGGGTCCTTTTGTTAAATGCTGAAAGAAGCCGGGAGGCTATCATATAATGTGTTTTCTTCTGTCCAATGAAACACTGTCCACTTAATTGCTGATTGGGTTTACACAGGTGATCAGTGATGAGACGCAATGTTGCAAACAAATGTTGACTCCACAGCTTTAATGTGGTTGCAGTGAAAGACGAGGTGAGTCATGTGGCACACTTGTCATGTAGATGTTTAAGAGAGTTTTATGGTGGTTGCTAGGTTATGTTGTGATACAACTAAGTGCTCAGTCACTGTCATGCTGCGGTTGTGCAAGTCACACACATGAGCAAAGCAGCATGAGTTTGAATGGATATTTTTCTTATCATTTTCTAATATTATGGCTGAGAAAATATTGTGGTTAAATGCTATTGCAGAGCATTCTGGCAGGTGATAAAACGAGTCTAGGTAGATACCCAGTTGATTTTTGTATATTCCAAGCCTTGTATGTACTGTAAAGTGAATCTTAAATTCTAACTCGAGGATCTCTCTCCCCATAAGAAATCAAAAGATTTCATTGGTTGTGATTGCTAGTTTCTGAGGGAATAGAAAAAATAGGGCTAAATGTATTCTAGGTAAATCCCAGTTCCATTTAATTTTTTATCTAGTCTTCATCCCGCCCCAGAACCACCGGGCTCTGCCCCCTAAAGAAATCCTTAAAACCCAACCCTGTTCCAAGAAGCAAGTACCTAGACTACCATCTGTTCTAGGAGGACAAAGAGCACACAAGGAAGATATTTATGCAAATTTTGGGAGTCAAGCCTAATGGCTGAAGTCTAGAAGCAAATAGACTATGAGAGGACATTATTTTTTTCAACTCCACACATGGCCTTCTCTGCACCAAGGAAATGATAGGGGATATCAAAATGTTTTGGTGTTTTAGGTGTGGTCTGGACAGTTGGAATGGTGGAGGGACTATATCTGAAGGAGAAAATGGGGTGGTCTGTTAAACAGGATCAGGGTTTTTGAACAGGGACAGTTGGTGGAGTGTTGCCAGAGTTTTGGATGGGGGCAGGGGTTAGAATGTTTCAGTGGGAGGAATGGGGCATAGGAAGGAATATTGGCAGGTTTTCCAGAAGCACTGATGTCAGCTGAGGCACTAGGAGAGAGATAACCTCTCTGTAATACAGACAGGACAGAGCACACGCCATGCAGAATGTCAATCACTTGTGTGAGTTGCTGACTGACACCCTTGCTGGCATGCAATATTACTTTCTGCTCCACAGTTCTGGTGGAATGGAGCCTGTGAGATAGGTGCCTGGGGTGAAGGATTCCCCAGCCAGTTTACAGACTGGGTGTTATCTTGTTACCAGTGGGACAGGAGTGAGGGTGTACAAGGGAATGCCCTTAGTCAGAGGTCTTAGATTCTGATGTTGTGGCCTCATGGCCAGACCAATCACCCTAATTGCCACTAGGTCTCTCAATGTTGGTGGCTCTACTTTCTGACTTCTGATTCTGTCTGTCTTATTACAAGAGCAATATATTATATAGCACTTGTAATAAGGCAGGGGTGGACATCCTTCTCATTTGTGGTGGAGTAATCTGTATGTCAATGCCTAGCTACTTTTTTAACAAAAGTGTGTTCATACACTTGCCCAGGTCCTGGAAGACTTATATAAAATACAGTCTGAAGCTATGGCCAAGAGAAAATATCCACATCACATATTCTACTTTAAAACACAGTTGTGGCAAGATATCATGTATAATATACATATGAGGATGTCCAAAGTGTTCACATACACCATAGGAGTGTGAGTCTAATTAAACACTTGATGAAAAGGCAGGTTGGAAATATTATAGAGTGCATAATCCATCTATAACAGATATGCAAGTTGCAACTACAGTATTGCCACTGTGTCGTATTTATATTTTGGTGGTTATGTTACTGCATCACAAATTTGACAGATGTCCTGCCTGCCTTATTATATCTATGAGTGTTTTATTATCTGTAATCTCACTTGTAATAAGGTGGACCTGAAATTGGTCACATTTGTGATGGAATCGCTGCGCGGTAAAATAAAAATTTGGGGCAAAGTCTAATATATTGTATTGTGTTTCTAATAACTAGTGGATCAGTACGTAGCACATAAGCACAGTCCTTTCCAGCTAACACTGTGCCACCGTGTGTCACACGATATCGGCTCCCATCAAATGGTCACCCAGTGAGTAGCCGACATCACATGGTGGGCATACAATTAGCTGGAAACTCTTGCAGAGAGCAGGTTTCCAGCTAATTGATTGGAGTTTTGCTCAGCCCATGTCCATTATGAGGTGTAAAACCTCCAAAGGACATCGGCCGCAGCCTCAAAAGCTTTGTTTTTGGTTTTCGAAGGGGAAGGGTGATGGGGGAAGGGAAGGTGGGTGCTTTGAGGCAGTCTATATAAAGGTGTCTCAGTTATGGTCAGCATTAAGCCCCACCCCTTTCAAGGCCCCGCCTCTCCTCACATGGTGAAAAAGTTTCATAAGTTGGCAGGTCTCTAAGCATGCGCCTCGACACTTTGAATGTTGTGTGTGATCCAGGTAATAAAAACTGTGTTGCTATGGTCGTTTGTTAAATATGCTCCATTAAAGAAGAATCATCTTTTTACTTTACATAGAGTATACTGGTCCCCCAAGAAACTATCCAGAATAGGAGGGGAAAACAGGTGTTGCCCGAAATGCGGATTGGCCAAAGAAGATGATGTGTGACGGCTATTTTGAAAAGGAAGATAGAGGTAAGCCTTTCTTTGATTATTTTTGGGATTTTGGATAATGTTGGCTTTTTGGGAAGAATAGGAAATTATTAGAGCAACTTTTATTAATTCTAACCATAATTGCACGTAGGGAAATATGCATTAACTGGGTCTCTAGCAATTTACCATTCTGTGCAGCTTGGCTAATTGCGGCTAGGCGTTTTGGTTGGTTGGACTGCGCCAATGGTTCAGTGAAGAGAATTAGCACTTGGGAACCCCTTGTATTTTATAATTCCTACCCAATTAGAGAATTAGAGGTCAATGGTCCAAGGATTAAGACACCCAAATCCATGGAGAGGTAAAGTGGGGGTAACCTTACTATCTCTAAATAAAGGCTGAATGTAGGTGTAACAGGGGCAGGAACATCCAGCAGGATGTGGGTACCAGGTCCGATTCCAAAACCTGATCACACCATAACTATCGTCTTTTATTGGATTGTCGCATATGAGGACTACAAAAAAAAAAAAAAACTGTGTGAGGAACTGCAGTCTGGATTATCAACTGTCTTTGTGTAAAAACAGATGTATTTGGCATGGAGATAGTGTAAATTCAGGCCTAAATATGTCTGTGGAGTGCAGAGCTTAGCCTTGCATAAGTAAAATATTTTGCTCCTTACCAAATTCTTGTCACCTTCCCTTGGTTGGAGTAATATTTCTGTATTAAGATTTCTGTATAATGTATCTGCAATGATTGTATTTGACAATAAGACAAATCGTGTTAAGTCACACTGTTCACATTTGCATATTTTTGCAAGTCGTTGAGGTCATATTCCATGTTAGAGTATTGTACTTTATATTGATTTGCTTGTATTAACCTATGTTTTTTTATACAGAGGGCCCTATTCACAAAGGGACTTACGACTCATAAAGTTACGAGTGCAGAGTCGTAATTCCCCTTGTGAATCGGGCCCAGAGTGTATTTTCCTACAACCCGCCATGATGAACATACATTTAATTTTGTGTACAACAAATATAAGATGACCATACCGAAAGTTTATTTTCTAATTTTTAAAATAGATTGTATATGTTGTCCGCAGAAGTTATGACTTTTATACTATTTGCAACTACATTTTGAAATTGTTCATAATGATGGGCCTATAACCTTTCTCCCATAACCATGATATATCCCCTTAAATGTGTTTATGTTTTGAGCAAGCCTTTTGGCTGCGATTCACTCGATTAATAGGTACTTCATCTATCCCAATCTGAGCTGCATCACTCGGTCTAGATGTTGAGATTTTCTCGCGATCTCAAAATGGCTGTCACCGTGCCCACTTTCTGTTGACTCATGTCGGCATCCACAAGCAGGGCCACGGGACCATGTTAGCATTTTGATTCCACAAACCATTCTTTTCAAATTGATTATTAGTAAGCAATCTGATTGCTGCAGTGTTTAAGCCCTTAATTTTCTATGAATTTAAACCTGTATATCGAATTTCCTTTTCTTTCTAATATTTCAGCTATTGATGTAACACCTGAATTAAGATGGAGGTGAGTTCAAGCAAAAACTATTATTGGCTCGTTTTGCTCAGTTTGACTTTTGTGTTCACCAATATTCATTTTCTTTATAGACTGATGCTAAAAACGCTGAAATTATTTCACAGTGTCTTAACGAATTCAGAAAACATGTAAGCAAACTTTTTTTTCTTTACTTGACTCTTCAGCACAAATGGTTTGTGTTTATTTATACTTCGTTGGCTTCTGCTAAGGTTCCCACTTGCTTGGAGGCACGCCTTAGTGTTGCCGCTTTTCAATAAGCCTTCATTGGATGCGTTAAATCCTGAGAACTTCAGACCTATCTCATTACTCCCTTTCTCCATGAAGGTCACGGGAAAATTTGTCTACCACCAACTCTCAATGTTTGTTGAGACCAGGGACCTACTGCATAGTAAACAGTTGGGCTTCTGCCTTTGGTACAGTACAGAGTCTGCTCAGTTGCTGGTCTGTGAATCCATGCACCACATTCTGGACAGGGGTGGCACAGCAGTGGTGCTACTGCTGCATGATCTGATTGAGGCCTTTGACACCATGTCCCACAGTCTTCTGTTGAGTGGCTGTGGAGCTATGGTGTCTATTATAAGGCCCCGCGGTGGCTTGCATCCTTTCTGTAGGGCCATACTCTTCAGGTCCTGCAGAAACCTTTTCATTCTGACATCTTGCCACTGCTGCCGGGGTGCCACGTTGCTTAACGCTGAGCTCTACCTTATTCAATCTCTACATGCGCCCCCTAGCGGATATCATTGAGCAGTATAATTTTTACATCATATCATACGCCAATGATACTCAGATCATTGTCACCCTGTCTCAGAATGCGGCTACAGCCGTGGCCTCTCTGAGAGCATGCCTGCCCGAGATGACCCTCTGGCTGTGCCTCAGTTGCCTGAAACTAAATGCAGGCAAGACTGAGACCCTTATCCTGGGGAGTTAGGCTTCTATTTGGACTCCTGGCTGGTGGCGACCATCACTTGGCTCCCCTCCAGTGCCAAAGCCCAACTTATGAGACTCCAACTTGCACAGAACGCTGTGGCTTGACTATATCTGAATCTTCCCAGAAGGCTTCAATAGACTCGGCTCTGCATAAATTGCTCTGGCTGCCAATCAAGTAGCATCAGTCTATTAAGGCTCTCTGTTATTGTTACAGGGCCTTTAACAAAGCTGGTGCCAGATATCGCCATCAGTTTATCAAACCCTACCTTCCTTCAAGGTGCTTGAGGTCTTCTGGGTCCTTGCTGGTAGAGGTTCCGAACTTTCAGGAAAATTCAAATTTGTGGCAGCTCTCTTAGGTTTCTTGCCTCCAAGTTGTGGAACTCTCTTCCGCTGCATCTCTGACAAGACAAAACAGAACTTTTATTTCAGGAAAAGCTCAAAACATGGCTTTTTAGGTCGAGCATTCGAGACCTCTTGTATATACTTTAGTATATACTTATATGTGTATGTACTTTGTGGGCTCTGGAGATCAGCCCTAGGACCTGTCTGCTTCCGCTTAGGGACTTTTTTCTGTTTAACTGCTGAGGGACTTTCTTTTTTTATTTTTGTGGTACCTGCCTCTATTTAACTTTCCTCATAGAAAACGACCAGCAGAGGTCAGTAAAATACCATAATCACTTTAGCATTCTCTAGATTCCAGTCCATAGAAGTTGTCTTCCATGAGCACCCGTAGACAATAATATTTTTTCAAATCTTGCATTTTCAGTGATATGACCACCGAAGGCCCTAATTTTATATTAAAAACAGAGCTTTGGACTGTACCATTTCCCGCTGAAAGGCAATATTTATCTCCATGTGTTCCCATACCTGGCTTGTCACGCAGTTTGGTGCTTACTTTCCCTCCATGTTAAAGAACAGTAGATGTTTCAGCACCCAGGCTAATGTGCTGCATAGCTAAATACATATAAGGTCCCAAAGGCGAGACCAACTGCATTGCAAATGCTTGTTAGGTAGCTTCTGCTTTCTTGTTAGCCCTTTGTTAATTTCAGCAGCCAGACCGCATTAACGCTGGGACACTTTGGTTGAAGCAGCCCTGCACTCTATAAATTGTTTTATTGTAATTATTATAAATATTATTGTGTGGCACCTGGCTATGTTCAATAAATGACTCTCTTCTTGAATTATTACTGATGGCATTAGTTGTCACATTTTGATACAGGTGTGGAGTTTGTGTATGTTCACATGTAGATGATGCAGGTGCATTATCATATTTTGTTTGGTCTCTAGAGGTGTATGTCTAAGCTTATCTCTACTTCTGTCTTTTAAAAATAGTGAAACTACAGGGTGTTGTGTTGCTAAGCATTGTTCTGAGGATGGTTCCGCATATTCATTATATAAGAGACCGAAACGTCAATGTCTCTCCACTACTTGCTCCCACAAAATCAAGTCTGTTTTTGCTACCATGTGACTAACTTTGTCATCAACGGGTTTTATACTTAATCATTTACCTTATTGCAAGAGTGTATCAACAGTGCCTGTTACTCCATGTATGGACTGTAGTATCCTGGACTGTTACGGGTCATTTGGCTGCTAGATGATGGAATTTGTTTAACCCTTCATTTTATTTCTGATTTTATTTTCCGTTATGGTCCTTTTCTAGGAGTAAAAAACATTTTTATCTGTAAATGCCTGAGTGTCGAAGTCCCTTCTTTCTCACTTTGTTGCTCAACATTAATAGATATTTTCTCCGGTGCAATTAATATTGATCAAGTCTCTTTGACAGTCTTGTGAGTCAGATATGAAATTATTCCCTTGTTGGCTCTTTCTTATTGTGTTTATAATAACAACAGGCATGATTTAAAGTTTGGAGGAAAGGTTAGTCTTAAAATGTTGTGTGATGCATTGATATGCGCATTTGTTGATTTTGTAGGCCATGTTACTCCATGACAATGTGATGGATGGGTCCTCTACTGTTGTACATGCCTTTGTAAAGTATAGGACTTCTATTTATAGGTATCACCAATACGTCACATTAGGATAGAGTAGCCATTCTGCCTGAAAGTACCTCAAGACAGTTATGTTGTATGTAGAGGCAATTCTTTCTAAAATATTAGGGATCACCCAGTACACACTTTACCCACTGACGTAACAGTTAGAAAGTTAAATTCTAGTGCTTCCCTTAGCTTTTATACTGTAATTTCCCCAAAACCTATATGACTTTAAAACATTCTTCACCTTAAAATATGACATGCATCATGACACAATGGATGTTGAGGATTTTGCCACTCTGATTGCTGTTGGTCTGGTTGACTACACAGCTTCCCCATACCAAATGGTGGTTCTACATGCCTGCACCAATGTAATAGTTAAAAAGCACAGCATACCTTGCTGGTGAAGCATTTTTTCTCAACATTTAAATGAAGACTTTTCTAAGCAATCTTTAATCTTAGTGGAGTATATAACGTTAACATTTTCGACCTACTGGAGGGAAAAATATTATTCATAACCTAAATAGTGTTGAAGTCATATACATTTATTAAAATAAATAATCATTGAGATTTTGTTCAGACATTGTCTTGTACTAGTAAAAGCTCAGCTGTTACCCCGGGCTTTCTGTTTCTTATATTTGTAAGTTAAATATATGGTTAATTAAGTCAGCATATTTATGGTTTAGACCATTGCTTCCCAAACTTGTTAAAACCATCACCCAATTTTCAGAATGACAAACTTTTGCGACTCATCTAGTTTTAATGGACATGAGGAGGGTGATTTTCTAATGTAACTAAAGCATTGTCGGGTGGCGTACTGTCACTGACAGAATGCATATTTTCCATTGAAATGGCCTCTAAATTTGCCCAGACATACAGCATTACTGACAAAACGATATTACACAAAAATAATATTGTGTTGAAATCGGATTTCAGTGAATATTTATCATTTGTTCATCGTCAAGTAGAGAGTCTTGATTTGTTTTTATCCTATTAAATAGTTGTTTCCACCTCCATTTTTGCTTTTCTCATTTTTGTGACCTTAGGACTCTTTGCACTTTACCACTGCTAACCAGTGCTACAGTGCTTGTTCTCTCTCTTCTGAACATCATAACATTGGCTTATCCCCAATTGCCATACTTAATTTACTTGTAATTTCCTAGTAAAGTGGCACTACATGTGCCCATACCCTGTAAATTAATTGCTACAGGTGGGCCTCTGGCGCTGATTGTGCCACCCGCTTAAGTAGCCCTTTAAGCATGACTCAGGCCTGCCATGTAGCCTGTGGGTGCAGTTTAGGCTGCCATTTCAACCAGGCAAAATAAACCTTTTGGAAAGCCCAAACCTTCCTTTTAATACTTATTTGTCACCCCTAGGGTAGGTCCTGGGCAGCCAAGAGGGCAGGGTGCAGTGTACTTAAAATGTCGGACTTGTACTTTTAAGTTTTATATGTCTTAGTAGTGAAAAACTCTTACATTTTTTTTTCCACTGCTGCAAGGCCTACCTCTCTCATAGGATACCATTGGAGTTACCTTATTACATTTTATAAGTGTAATTTTTTAATGGGAATAGGTAATCAGTTCATGTTTGGTGTCCCTGGAATCCATTTAAATTCCTAACTTATGGTGAAGTCAGATTTAAAAGAACAGTTTTGAAAATGCCACTTTTAGAAAGTTGGCAATTTCCTGCCTTAGCCTTTTAGTGCCTGTAGTCTGTCTATGGTGATGTGACTGGGTGTAGCAGACAGTTGGCTTTGTGTATTCCTCCCAGACAGCCACACACAATAGGGTCCTTAGGGGTGCCTAGATGTGCCATCACTGGCAGGGTGGGAGGTAAGAACAGGGCACAGCCCCACTTACACCTGAATAGGCTGTGGCCTGCTTCCACACAAAGGGATGCATACCCCCTTTAGTTAGTCTGGATCCAGGACACGGAAGGCAGGATGCCTGGGGACCTCAAAGGGAAACCTCTAGAAGCTTCCCCCTACTTCAAAGGCACAACTGGGTATAAATGCCAGACCTTAGACCTCACTACTATAGTACACTTCTGGGAAGAAGGACTGCTGTGCTGCTGAAGGGCTGACACTCTGTTGGACTTCACTTTGCTGGACTACTGCCTTGCTGTGCTGAACCTTTGCTGTGCTGACCTGCTGCCTGCTGCCCTCCTTGAACCCCAAATCCGAAGTGACTCCAAGGGCTACTTGGCTGGCCCCCTGACTTGAGCCTCAGGGACAGAAGGCTCCAACAACCTTGCACCTGCACCTGGGCTCTGCCATCTGTGAGTCTACCCTGCTAAAAGGTGCCACTCCTGTCCTGGACCCTTGGAAGGGGAGAGGATGCAGCCTTATGGCTAGAGCGGTCGACCTCAAAGCTGGGGAACCTGGTTCGAGTCTCGGCAACGACGCTCAACATCCTGTGATTCTGGGCAAATCACTTAATCTCCCCCGCCTAACAAAAATGAATGTGTCCTTCTGTAACGAAACTGGTGCTCATGTAAAGCGCTCTGATACCCGATGCCTCGGGTCTAGTTCAGGCTATATAAAACTATTTTTAAAAAAAATAAGGTGATTTGCCAGCCTCTGTGGCTCTAGTAAAAGCAAGTATTTAGGAAGACAAGGGTGCCCCAATATATGAACCTGGGGTAATATGTAGTTTAAAGGAACAATGGTTCTAGAGTGGCCTAAAAGGTCCAAGGGTCCTCTCTGATGCACACAGCAACCCTGAGCAGAACTGACGCATGTCTGCAGCTGCGTGGAATAGACCCATCGCAAAGACCACTATTGATGTTACAGCCTGCATCGCATTAAGAACCGCTGCTGAGTAACACAATCTCAATACAGGCCTTCACATCGCTTGTCAATGGCAGCCTTAATGACGACGCTGGACTCCACATCTCAGTCTTGCAGCACCTCGAAACCGACACATTGCACCACTGGCATAACAGATCCCCGACTCTGGACTATGTATCGCAAACCCAAAAACCCAAAAAAGATGGAAATGTCATGTTAGGAAGAAACCCATAGAGTCACCTAAAATAAGAATTTACCTGTTTCTACAGAGGGGCAAGGCTGAGATTGTATATGTGCTATGGGCCCAGATGGACAAAGAAGGTTGAAGGACAAAGTTACCATCATTGCTGGATGGAGCAGGTAATGGATTTCATGCTTCGAGAAAAACACAGCAGGTATCAACCTAGTGATAGGTGGCATTAAGAGCCTGTTAAGTAGCCTTATCAGGGATCAGACCAATGTGGTGTTCACACAAGCCCACATTCCAGCAATTATGCTAACAGATACCGAGCATGACAGACCGAATATGGATAGCCGTGAGAGATGTGTTCCCCGATCACCCAGATTTAGGAGTCCATGAAGCCAAGGGAAAGCATACCGTATTTCCTAAGTAGAACAAGAGACAGGACAGCCGTGGACAGAAAAGGACCCACAAGTTGCATTCTTCAACAATATTCTTAAAAAGAGGTTACCCACTAAGATACAGAGCTGGCTGGACAGTGTGGTTGGGGTAGATACCAAACCATGGTGAGAGATACACGGCCCATATATTACATTACCACAAAAAGAAGCAAAAAAAGGATGGAGAGAAACAGGAGCAAGCCCGGAGGGATACTGCTAAATTGGTCCAACACAAATTGAAAAAGACCACCACAGAGGGGGCTGTGTTGGGCGCAACCATGCAAATGGCACCAGTCTCCAGGGGAACTCCACTGCAGAACCCCAGAGGGTTCCAACCCAGCAGTAGCGGTAGAGGCCAGGGAGGCTGGCAGCAACCAGACCCTAGGGAGTGCTACTATCGCCACAGGCTGGACCTCCTGGAAGACAGATGCTGGTTAAAGGCATACCATGAGCATAGACAAATGAGCCAGGGCCAGCCACCAGAAAACCCCACAAATGTACACAAAAACAAGCCAAGGGGGATCAGAATGCACCCTATATATACTCACCCTCAGGCTCAGGCCGGTCTGCTATCTGCCACACCCCCTTCAGAAGGGATCAGGTAGTTGGAAAAACACTGGTTAGCAACAACCACAGACAAGGCACATAGTACGTCAGGGGGAGGGGTAACAGTATGGGGAGGCAGAGCCCTCACACAACCTCAGAACCAAAGTTCACAGTAGTCTAGACAAACAATAACAATACCACCGACATAAACTCTACAAGATACAACCAATATCCCCTCCATTCAAAAAGTTTTAGAAAGACAAACCTAGTGCAAAAGGGATTCGTAGATTTTATTGGGGTCCAGGACCTTTGGGCTGCTTTATGTGCTCTGTTGAGCGGGTATCCTCACTAGAGTTCGACATCGAGGTACCTCTGGGAGCTAAGGCCCCACTCTGCTGCTAATCCCCTAGGGTGGGGTTGGCGGGCCACACCCTAGGGGGAGGGCAGTCTGATGAGGAGACAGGGTGGCACCAAGAGAATGTATTTTAAAAGCAGACACCTAGGTCCCCGCATCCAAAGTCAATAGGGACCGGTTCCAATCATCAAGTCAAAAGGTTCTCATTTTCAGGCATCTGGACCAGGACCAATGTTTCCTGTATAGCATGTAGTCCAATGAACTAGAAACCTCCGCCCCATAGAGGCCCCCTTGCAGTTCTAAAATGAAGCTGTCCTCAGTGGCGGTAACCAGGATTCCTGAGTGCCTAGGATAATAGAGCCCCAAAAAACTCCACGGTGCGCGAACACAGAGCCAATAGCTGTGAGGCATCCACATGATGTTGAGACCAAGCTTCCAGTGGATGTTCACCAGGGTGACCAGGCAACCTGGAATTGCTGAGGCAGTCCCCAGATTTTTGTTTTCATTGTCACCCAGCAGACTCTTTCAATTTTTCATCAAAAGTCCTGAGTTCCATGTTTTTGAGGTTACAAGGTAAATACTGACTTAGCCAGCATTCTGCTATGCTGTATGAACTACCCCACTTTTTCCAAAGTTCAGTCACTGCGCCATACCTTTACAATGCATGAGTGTAGGGATTATAGTCTCCAGCTAGTGACAGCAGGCCCGAGTGCACTAAAAGGAAGCAGGGAGTGGTCTGAGGGAGACGGGGGTGCCTGGGAGAAGAGATCCCAAATGTCCACTGTAGACGAAGGTAGGACAGCGGATGCACCCACCCCCAGCTCAAGCAAAGTGACTAACTAATGGTCCAAACCTTGCATGCACCATCCAGAGAAAGCAGTTGGCCTGACCCCAGATGATACAGGGCAGCATAGGTTGGGGTGAAAAGGGGGCCAGGGAGTAGACTTTGACCCCCTTCCACACATGACAAATGAGGCAATAGATCACACTAGACTTAGGGAAATACCCATAACAAAAGAAAAACAGCCAAAAGTTAGACCAAAAGAGGCTTCCAGATAAAAGGCCGGGCCGAGATACCTGCAGCCCTAAAGGAGGTTCTTGTGGCTTGCCACATGCCAGGAGCTGAGCGATACATATACACTTGATCTCAGGCCATGTTGCAACCACCAGCACCACTAAATAGCAACATGCTCCCGCATCACATATTCCCGTGCACATGTAGACTAAGCCTGGGCGGAGTTCTCGGAGTTCCGCTATGCGGAAAGCCGCGAAGTGCAAAAAAAACTCTGCCATGATACGCGGAGCTCCGCGAGCAGCGGAGTGCATTAGATAAATGCAGTTTGCAGTGATTTTCAGTGCCAGGCGCTTGTCCACATATCGCGAACGGCACCATGCACAGCGCAAGCGGGCGCTGCTTCCTTTCTGCCGCTCGAGTAGATTTTTACTCGAGCTGCAGCTTTCTCAACTCGAACGAACGGTTTCTCAACGCGAGTGGTCGCAAGCATACGTGACCACTCGCAATGAGAAATCTGACCGCCCGCGTTGAGAAATCTCGCTGGCAGGTTGATTTTCCACGCTCACGCTCGCCAACTTAATGTTGACGATCGTGAATGAGGAAAAATCTCGCCGGGAGATGGAATTTCTTCGCTTGCGCTCGCCAACTTGAAGTTGACTAATATGAGCTCCGCGTAACGAGGAGTGGGGAAAACTCTGCAAACTTCACGAGCAGGGCGGAGTTCACCGCCCAGACTTAATGGTGAGAACAAAGATGCAACTCACACCAACAGTGCCTTTATGCACACACCAGGTGAAACACGTTCCTGGAAAACTAGTGACACCCATGGAACTCCTGCTAAAACATGATGCTCCTGAGATAACCCCACAAATATCTTGCACTAACCAAAGCATCCAGTTAGGAATGAAGGGTGGGGGGGCTCAATGGGCCATGAAGAGATTAAACTGCCTTGATAACCAATAATCTACCTTATTCACCCCAAACTATCAAAGAGATACTAGAAAAGCCTCCTTCTGGTGCCTCACTCAATTAGCGACTAGTGAACTGTGGAAGAAGCACCCCTAGGGTAAAATTGTAGGAACTCCAGAAACCATTGTTTACGGCACACGTGTGATGTTTCTGAGTTAACAACAGGGGCGGCTCCTCCACGTGGGCGGAGGAGCGTCGCCCCACTGCTTTCTCGCACTGCGAGAAACAGAAACATAAAATGGTATTATGAATACCATTTTATGTTTCTGCTTCTCGCACTGCGAGAAACAGAAGGCAGGGTTTGGTTGGGGGTGGGCAGTGGGCATTCCTGCTCCAGGCAGGGGAGGCGTGGCTTGCCCACTGTTGTGGGCGCTGACTGTTTGGAGTCATGCACCCCCCCATTGACGCCTGTGGGTTCGGCGTCCTAGCCAATCACAACGCTGCCATTGCAGCGTTGTGATTGGCTTAGGGGAGGATAGGGAGGCTGCCTGCTTCCTGTAAGGTGCACGCAGAGAGAGGAGACCCGACGCGGGACCGGCGGAGGCAAAGGTAAGTTTAATTATTATTATTTATTTTAATTAACCCTCGCTCCCCGTGTGACCCCCCCACCCGCGAATCATGCCGGCCGGTCCGCACAAGTTAATAATATTTCACTAGTGCGCTCCCTGAGTGCATGCTTGCCTGCGTGTGGTAAGAGTAAGACGGTGTATCCACTAGTCTGAACTTGGCATCCCACTTGTTAGTGAGGGCTAAGGCCATGCCAGAACAACTATAAGTGGGGCACTTCTCTTTGGCTGTTTTGTTTATGGTGCCCACTGTTATGTTTCCTCGAAGTGAGCGGCCTATATGTGGTGTAGGAAACCACATGGCTCGCCCACCTCTGTGTGTGCGTTTTATGTTTTGTATCAGCAATGACATAATTTCAAAGGAAATAAATACAGCCTTTTTGCAGGCTGAGGAATAACATCAATAAGTCATTCCTGTTTTCCACTGGGGTCGGTAGACGGATTCTTACACAGAAACAAGTTACTCTCGCAAACTGTCTGAAATAAGTCAATGCAGACTTATGTTATAGGAAGGCGAGAGATTCAAATCGACAGGTGATCTCTGTGTCCATCGGCTGAAGGTCAATATAATATAGGAGCAGTCACTGCTCCTGCTGCTGAGTCAGTCTAACATTAGAAAAGCCATATTTACTGGTGCTGCAGAGCTCAGTCTCAGCCGGGAGCTGTCCCGCAGTGCTGTTTGTTGCTGAACTCAGTCTTTCACACTCGAGCTGAGTGTCACCAGTCACGTACCTTTGCTTTGAGCTGAGTGTCACACAGGGGCGATCACATGCCTTGCTGATCTCAGTCTGTCTAACATGCTCGAGCAGTCACATTTCTTGTCTCTGAGCTCAACCACATATCTCAATGTGTTAAGCGCAAGTTAATTTATTTTGGCAGGCAGCCTGAGAGAATGTGTGTGTTTTATTTTCTCACGTCATCTCTAAA
This sequence comes from Calotriton arnoldi, assembly GCA_963921515.1. Taxonomy (NCBI): domain Eukaryota; kingdom Metazoa; phylum Chordata; class Amphibia; order Caudata; family Salamandridae; genus Calotriton; species Calotriton arnoldi. The sequence continues at coordinate 548,670 of CAWUFW010011184.1, forward strand.
TGTTTTAAAGATTCACTGTGACGGTAGATGGATTCTGCTCTCTGCTGGCCGGCTGCTGGTGGCTCCATGCCTCACCTGGGCATTCATTCCAATCCAGGCCGCTGCACAATGCCCTTCAACCGTTTTCAAAGGTAAGAGCATGTTGTTGTTTTCAAAGACAATAGAAAATCCTTGGGTCTATAAAAATGGAAAGAACAATGATTAAGCCATAGATTATTCCACACAGAAGAGACTGTGGGAGATTCCCTTTAAAGGACGAAATCCCTCACTCACCATAAGGTGACATGCTTCATCATATGGGATTCTCCTCTCAAAGGAAATACCTAGTTCCTTCGAGGGCTACAACCCCTCTATGAGAGGGAGGAGCTCAGGGATGTTTTTAAATGTCTGATATTAAGGATATTCTAAATCCACATAGATGAGTAAATTAGTGTGAACGAGGACGCAGCGCAAAACAAGAAAAATGGTGTAGAGAACAGTGAAAATAAAACTAGTTAGGGGGCGTCATGTGTAAATTTTATTAAAGGGCACCCTCTGCTAGGATTAAAAACAATAGTGCAACAGCGACGTTAATGTTAGTCGCAATAATGTTTGATGAATTAATGGTCATTAATGGTCGACATGTTTCAGCCTATATGCCCCCAAAATCGGGCAAGGCTTTCTTCAGGACCTAAACAATGCTGCTGCCAGTACTCAAGTGAAAATACAAATAAAGGATACAAAAACTGAATGTGTTCAGAGCCCCAAATGTTCCGGACGGTAAAGAAACCTATTAGGAACAAAAACAATAATGAAAGTTCATACACACTGTGTGAAAAAGAAGTTTCTCTCGACTTACATCTACAGATAAAGAAAGAAAATAAAAAAGTATTTTGAAAAAATTCCTTACCCGCAAAAGCTAGGTAAAGAACTCTACCTCAGCCTGGCAACAGCTCAGGATGGAGGCACCGCTCTAAAAGGGAAAAGGTATATATAGATATAATAACAACTATTTATATCCTGTACTCTTAGCGGCATAGTTGACAATCAAAATTAAGTCATACGGCCAAGTCAGGAAGTATTGCAGAGCAAATTAAGAGGAAAAACAAAGTGGAACACACAAGGTCCACCACACATCTAGCGTTCACGTGGTTAGTGGACTCATATGTATATCCAAGAGCCCAAACACACGAGATATACAAACAAATAAAAATGCATGTCAATGTTACAGGGCACTGAAAAAGCCCATGAAGAAAAGCTCCAAAGGGAACTCAAAATGAGCGGAGGGACTCCTAAAGAGAAACCCCTTCGAGATATAATATCACATAAAGCTTATCCCTGACACTCACCTGTCCGTCGGTACCTCAGGCCCATATAGAGCCTGCAACCGGAGGTGAGTGTTGGTGGTAAATCCACTCATATTTATACTGCCCATGACTAATCCAACACAGTTGTGAAGACCCTAATTGTAACGGGTCTGAGCATGCGCTAGTAAGAGAACACTCGTTCTCTGCGCATGCGTTGTGTATCTGAAATAACAATGTGCAAACCCAAAAGCACTGCGTATAACTGCCAAATGGGGCACAGACAGAGACCAACTCTGAAAAGTAATGGCATATATGCCGCATAACATACGTAAAGATTGCTGTAAAAACGGCACTGCAGTAATGCGCATGCGTCCAAACAAGACTACTGATAAAGAAAATGCACACCCGTTTGTAGAAAGGTGCTAATTACTTGCGCATGCTCAGATGACTCGAAGTGGAACGTGTCAAGTAAACAAACTGTTAGGTATCACAGCGTCACCACTTAGAAAGTGTCCAAGACGACACATAGGTGAAGCGCATACAGGTGAAAAAATACATGTAGAAGATAAAACACATGTAGAAGATAAAACACATCAAGTGTTGAATGATGGTAAAATTACTTGAAAAATATATAGAAAAATATCAGGACCTCGATAGGATCAGAAGAGAGGAAGGAGAGAACATGCCTCTCCTCTCATGTGCATCAGACATAGCGTACCTCAGAAGTAAAAGGGCACAACTAAACAGTGGATAGACATAAAATAACCACAAAAATGGTCCCAGGGTCAATTTATACAAAGGTGCACTGTATAACGAGAGCGCATATACATACAGGTGCCCAAACAGGAAACGAACTAAGCTGGATGTTGTAAAGAAACCTTAAAGAGAGACCCAAGGAATCTCATCATTTAAACCCAGCTTATCACTTTCCAATCTATGAACCCAACGCTGTTCACGTCTAAACAGAAAGGTGGCAATATCTGTTATATGATTAGGTATGTACGGCTTCTTTAGAACCGTCCATTTGAGATCTTGAGGTGAATGGTTTGCTTCAAGGAAATGAGATGATAGGACGCCCTAAGGGTGGTCTCACATCCTTATGTACCTTGGGTAGCGCATAAAAATATGGAATAATTGGATGGGACTGAATCAGAAAGGCCGCTTCTTGAGTTGTAATCCATCCGTTTGTACTAGCCTCTTCAACTAAGATTTTGATTTCATTCTCTAATCTCTTAGTCGGATCTTCTCTCAATAATGCATAGAAGCGAGTGTCTTCTAATTGTCTGAGACATTCTGTCCGATAGGTGGAAGTATCCATTATAACACCGTTTGATACATACAAGACCTAGAGGCAGAAAGACAGGTCCACAAGAAACTCTGTGGGGTTTGCCGTCGGTGAAAGGACACTTCCCTTGTGGTTCATGTGCAGCGTGTTCTCAGATGTCACACACCACAGAGATAGACATCGGGACGGAGAGACCGTGGGTCCTATTGAACCACACAAACTGCAATAGTGAACAGTTGATCTATTTGATCACTTGTCCCTGTACACTACGATACGTGGGGATGACTACACGCAAAGTCAAAACCCGTATCTCAGAACATAAGAGCACTATTCGTTGCAGAAAGTCTTCCACTTAATTGACCACTCATTTCCTTGAAGCAAACCATTCACCTCAAGATCTCAAATGGACGGTTCTAGAGAAGCCGTACATACCTAATCGTATAACAGATATTGCCACCTTTCTGTTTAGACGTGAACAGCGTTGGGTTCATAGATTGGAAAGTGATAAGCTGGGTTTAAATGATGAGATTCCTTGGGTCTCTCTTTAAGGTTTCTTTACAACATCCAGCTTAGTTCGTTTCCTGTTTGGGCACCTGTATGTATATGCGCTCTCGTTATACAGTGCACCTTTGTATAAATTGACCCTGGGACCATTTTTGTGGTTATTTTATGTCTATCCACTGTTTAGTTGTGCCCTTTTACTTCTGAGGTACGCTATGTCTGATGCACATGAGAGGAGAGGCATGTTCTCTCCTTCCTCTCTTCTGATCCTATCGAGGTCCTGATATTTTTCTATATATTTTTCAAGTAATTTTACCATCATTCAACACTTGATGTGTTTTATCTTCTACATGTGTTTTATCTTCTACATGTATTTTTTCACCTGTATGCGCTTCACCTATGTGTCGTCTTGGACACTTTCTAAGTGGTGACGCTGTGATACCTAACAGTTTGTTTACTTGACACGTTCCACTTCGAGTCATCTGAGCATGCGCAAGTAATTAGCACCTTTCTACAAACGGGTGTGCATTTTCTTTATCAGTAGTCTTGTTTGGACGCATGCGCATTACTGCAGTGCCGTTTTACAGCAATCTTTACGTATGTTATGCGGCATATATGCCATTACTTTTCAGAGTTGGTCTCTGTCTGTGCCCCATTTGGCAGTTATACGCAGTGCTTTTGGGTTTGCACATTGTTATTTCAGATACACAACGCATGCGCAGAGAACGAGTGTTCTCTTACTAGCGCATGCTCAGACCCGTTACAATTAGGGTCTTCACAACTGTGTTGGATTAGTCATGGGCAGTATAAATATGAGTGGATTTACCACCAACACTCACCTCCGGTTGCAGGCTCTATATGGGCCGGAGGTACCGACGGACAGGTGAGTGTCAGGGATAAGCTTTATGTGATATTATATCTCGAAGGGGTTTCTCTTTAGGAGTCCCTCCGTTCATTTTGAGTTCCCTTTGGAGCTTTTCTTCATGGGCTTTTTCAGTGCCCTGTAACATTGACATGCATTTTTATTTGTTTGTATATATCGTGTGTTTGGGCTCTTGGATATACATATGAGTCCATTAACCACGTGAACGCTAGATGTGTGGTGGACCTTGTGTGTTCCACTTTGTTTTTCCTCTTAATTTGATCTGCAATACTTCCTGACTTGGCCGTATGACTTAATTTTGATTGTCAACTATGCCGCTAAGAGTACAGGATATAAATAGTTGTTATTATATCTATATATACCTTTTCCCTTTTAGAGCGGTGCCTCCATCCTGAGCTGTTGCCAGGCTGAGGTAGAGTTCTTTACCTAGCTTTTGCGGGTAAGGAATTTTTTCAAAATACTTTTTTATTTTCTTTCTTTATCTGTAGATGTAAGCCGAGAGAAACTTCTTTTTCACACAGTGTGTATGAACTTTCATTATTGTTTTTGTTCCTAATAGGTTTCTTTACCGTCCGGTGCATTTGGGGCTCTGAACACATTCAGTTTTTGTATCCTTTATTTGTATTTTCACTTGAGTACTGGCAGCAGCATTGTTTAGGTCCTGAAGAAAGCCTTGCCCGATTTTGGGGGCATATAGGCTGAAACATGTCGACCATTAATGACCATTAATTCATCAAACATTATTGCGACTAACATTAACGTCGCTGTTGCACTATTGTTTTTAATCCTAGCAGAGGGTGCCCTTTAATAACATTTACACATGACGCCCCCTAGCTAGTTTTATTTTCACTGTTCTCTACACCATTTTTCTTGTTTTGCGCTGCGTCCTCGTTCACACTAATTTACTCATCTATGTGGATTTAGAATATCCTTAATATGAGACATTTAAAAACATCCCTGAGCTCCTCCCTCTCATAGAGGGGGTTGTAGCCCTCGAAGGAACTAGGTTTTTCCTTTGAGAGGAGAATCCCATATGATGAAGCATGTCACCTTATGGTGAGTGAGGGATTTCGTCCTTTAAAGGGAATCTCCCACAGTCTCTTCTGTGTGGAATAATCTATGGCTTAATCATTGTTCTTTCCATTTTTATAGACCCAAGGATTTTGTATTGTCTTTATATATTAATGGTTGGCGATCGAATCCTTTGCAGGTCTTTAAACTTTCCCTAGGACCCTCCTGTTTGAAACTGTTTTGGTATTTAGTTGTTTTTAAAGAGCCTCGCTGGCCTGACACCTTATGTGGATTGAACAAATGTAAATTTCACAATGGACTCTGTGAATGTGTCCTCCCTGCTCATCAAGGCAAGGATTTCATCCTCTAGTTCAGCATAGTTTGCAGCCCACCTTGTGTGCTTTGTTTGTTTATGGCTTGACAAATGGCTTGCAGCCTACATTAATTGGTTTGATGAAAGCAGGGTCTTCCAAATGTAAGCCATAAAATTCAAGCCATTTGCCAGGACATAAATAAAAACACAGGGCCTGGTAACAGATTGAGGGGATGGCATCAAAGCCACACTGGCCATTCCGGGCCTCAGGACCTTCCCTTGGGAGGCTGGAAGGGTGGGGGCCGGTTTTGTAGCAGTGCAGCAGTTTTAAAAGCACTGCAGTGTTCCTTGTATATTCAACAGTCTTCAGGCAACAATAAAAGTGCCAAGATAACTCTGGTGATTAATGTACCTCCTGGAGAGAGATCGAAGTTTTGTCTAGTGGCAGTTTTGACTCATCTAAGGTAGCACAGAGGGTTAATATGCCTGCTGCAAAGAACGTGTAATATGCAGATCACAGAACAGTAGTTTATGTTCCTCTCTATAACAATTGCTTTATTAACCTTTTTGCTTTCTCAAATATGCTTGAAAATGCACCATTTGCCCACTATTTTTCAAAATTTTCTTGGGGGTATAACCCCCCCCCCCGAACCCTCCTTATGACGGTCAGGCACGTTCGCTATGCTTGCTCGCCGCTGGGCACTCACCCTGAACATTTACGCCTCACCACTTTCAAATGTCACCAGCCACCCCTGGGTAACAAGGAATCAAGTTCTCATCCAAACAGGTCAACTACTGACCCTTCAAGTGCACCAACACCCATCTGCCACAACAAACACCCCAGCCCAGATATAAAGTTTACATTTGAAACTTTGAACTAAAATAGCAAACCTTTTGTTTGAAATGATAAGGGAAACCACAGCCCCTGGGGGACCACAGATGCCTGCCAGGGGACCCATACCAAGACCTGCAATGTCAAGTGAAAAGTTATTTATGATTGCATTGTTATGTACCCTCTGTCTACTATGGGTGAAACCGCACTTATTCACTGCAGAGGAACTGGTGAGTAAAATGGAGTCTATTCAAAAGTTACCACAGTAGGAACCTCTCCCATGTCACCCACATTACACTAAGCAGAACACCAGCATTCTACATGCACTACACAGCATCCTTTTGCACAACACAAGGTACCAGCACATGACTGCGGTGGGCTCCCAAACATAAGCCAGGTCATGTTGCGTCTGTTAGTTGATTTCGCATGCAGTAGGTGCAGAATGACTTTACTTATCCAAGAGGTAGCCCCCGAGAATGCAAAATGCTTTCTTCACCTATATCTATGCAGAATAAGGGCCAACATCCAACCCGGCAAGGTAGAACCACACAGGGTAGTATTAAATTTAACCTGATATGACACCAATCTTCACTGAACCTAATGATATCCGAATTGAGCTGGACAGGATGCGTAAAAAAGGCACCATAGGGGAGGAAACTTTTTGGCCCTGAGATTTCCCAAAGAAGAGATTCTTGGAGGTAGCAAGACCCCCAACTCAATGCACATACATGTCCGCTCCTGCATTCATCTGTCGACCGAGGGTGGCTTTTAGCGTATAGGGGCAGGCTTCATTAACAACAAGTGGACCCACAACATGGAGTTCCTGTGTAGTGCCATCCAGCTCAAGGACAGAAAGGGAAATCAGTCACATGGGGGAAGGTTGAATGAGAGCATGACCACCCCATGTCAGGAAATCTGGGACAGTGAGTTGGGTGGATACACCTGGCTAGAATGGAAGGGGCAACCCATTCTTGAACTGAAACTTACACTGTATTCCTTATGTTTCAGAGGTAATGGAACTCTTCCAATGGGCACAAATGCTAACTGTGGAGCAATCATGTACATTCTGGCTATGCAATGGGGCACCTCTACGCTGATGGATAACTACTGGTAGAGCAGCAAGTTGGCGTATACTCAGCTCGCCCCTGGATGGTGTGGACTCTATACCCTGGTCACCATGCACACCCCAACCCTGGTCGTTTCTGGAGAAGAGCTATCAGACTTATACCAGCACCCTTTAAGGAAGAAGACAACCTTGCTGCACCAGGCTAGTGAGAAGAGAACTGCAGACTGTTTTGGCTGGTGTAGGAAAGAGCCTCTTTGGACATGGTTAGCCCCCACTTTTTGTCTGATACAATTTTAAACTGCAAGTACATTGGGTCCCTGCTAACCAGGCACCCAAAGCCAGATCTCCTTTCCCTAAAACTGCACCATGATTGGCACAACTTCTGTTTCCTCCGTAAGCCCCAGGGCATGGGGACAGAAGAAGGTCCTCGAGGGACCTCTCACCCAGATCAGGCAATGCTGCTGTCACAGGCTGTGTGTCTAGGTGCAGGGCAAACCGAAAAGTCAACATGGCACACATCCCTGTGCACCATGCCACCCTTAGACTGCCTAAGATATAGTTAAGCCACCCCTAAGGCAGGCCTTGAGCCCTAAGGCTGGGTGCACTATGTCCTATGTGTGGGCATATCAGCATGATCAGATATGCTCCTACAATGCCCTGTTTATTCTGCGATATTGTAAGTGAACAGGGGAGCCATAAAGAGTGCACGGGTTGGATACTTGTCAACATGAGTTTCCTAGCTCCATGATGGCTTCACTGATTTCGAAGATGTTTGGTACCAAACATCTTGCCTTAATAAATCCTTACTGATGCCAGTATTGGATTTATTAATAAATTCACACAAAAGACATGCTAGAGGGTCCCCTGAACCTTACCAACCACTGACATGGTCTCGGTCTAGTTTTAGCCAGTCTGCCATCACCGTACATGTTTCTGGACATCTGGGTAGAGCACCAGCGCTCTCTTGATCCAGATATAAAGCCTCCTCTAGGCGGAGGTCGTCACACCTTCACCCCCACATGACCTGCCTCGGCAGAAGTGGGAACTTCAAAGGCCATGCCGCCTTTGAACCCTGCCGCCAGCCGCCGCTGTTAGAATCAGATGGCAGCCCCCCAGTCCAGCCCCACTTTTGGCAGGAGGACTGGTGGGAAAATTAGGTAATGTAGGAGGTGGGTCAACGTTCACCCTGCACCACCCCTCAGGTGGGGCAGGTGAGGCAAACCCCACTTTTCACTATCCACCATCTTGAGGATGGGGATAGGAGACAATTAGGATTCAGGGTATGCCCTCCCCCCACGTGGGGTGAGCATGAAGAGAGTGTAGGCACGCTAAAGGTAGGCTGCCTATTGGCTACTACCTGGCTCCCCTAAAAATGCCCCTAAATTTAGTATTTGGGTGACTTCCCAAGAACCTGACTTCAGATTCGATGGACAACAAGAAGACAACTGAAGAAGATTGCTCCAAACCCTGCTGCTTCTAAGGATCTCAACAATGGTGACCTGCTGCCTTCCTGGAAAACTGTGAGGCCTCCAAGAAACCCCAGAGGCCTCCAGCATTCAACAATTCACCCAGAACCTCCCGCTGATCCTCAGCACACCACCAGTAAAGATCGACAAGTGGTGAGGACTGGCACGGTCTGTGTCGACGCGACTCAGCCCCAACTCTTCATTTGCAGCAGCCAAGGCTTGTTGAACTCCATACCATGGGCCGACTACCTCCAAGCATCCGCCAGGGAGAAGGCTCCTCACAGCATAGTGGCTAATGCTGGAAACAGTCCCACTCCTGTGAGCCTTCACCTTATTACTGGTGGCATAGACTGCATGCCCACCGCAACTTGGGCACGACTGAGACCATAACGGACTGCCTTGCATCACACCCGTGGCCCGACCGCCATGGGTGAAGACCAAAATCAGCCCTCACGATTCCAGGTACCTCCTGTAGGAGAGTAGGATCTGCTTCACATGGGTACCCCCACTTTTTGCTGATGCTTCACTGTTTTTCGACATTAGTCTGGCTGGGGCCCTGCTAATCAGAACCCCAGCCTAGCTGCTTCCTCTCTAAAATGGTTTCCATGTGCCTTAGGCACATCTCTGATTGGAATCTGGAGTGCCCTTATAAGTCCCAAGTATATGGTATACTATGTACCCAGGGCATAGGTACCTCAGAGGTCTGCCAGGGGCTGCAGCATGTATTGTGCCACCCCTGGAAGGCCATCCAAACTGACACCACAGGTCTGCTACTGCAGCCTGGGTAAGGTGGTGCATGCACCCCTTACTGTGATATAGGTTACCTATATCACTATATACATACACAATTATAAACCTATAAGTCACTCCTATGGCAGGCCTTATCAATCCTGAAGGCAGAGTGCGTGGTTCCTATGTGAGAGGGTGCCCCTGCATGAGCAGGGCCCCTATGCAGCGTTCGGAGACCCTTCTCTGATGCTATTTGTAGTGCAGCCTGACCATATACTCTTAAGCGCATTATAACCTCGCGTTAAATGCTAACTTTGGAATGGCTGCACCGAAACATGTCGTGTTTGGTGTCAAACATCTTGGAATACTACCCCCGCCAATTCTGGCGGCGGGGGTAGCATTCCACCCTTCTAGAGGGAGAGACATGTTAACCCTGACCTGGCCGGTAACTTCTTTCTAAAGCCCTGGCATCACAAAATGGATGCTGCTGCCACAGACACAAGTCTGGCCTCCTGCTGCTGGATGAAACTCCGGCAGGGGAGGCCTGGACAATAGGTTTCCTGTCCCAGGGAGGTGTGACCACCTCCCCAGACAGGATAGTGTGTATTGGGGCTGGGCGGGAGCACTTTCGGGTGCTTTGAAGTCCTGCACTGGGGGCACGTTTGGTGTCCCTGTGCATACCCCAGTTCAAACCGGATCAGGGGCTTGCAGCCCCTGCTTTGGTGCGAACTGGACAAAGGGAAAGGGGTGTAGCCACCCCTCTGCCCTGACCCACCCATAGGTGGGGCCACAGAGTAGTCCTACCCCTAAACTTAGTATAAGTATAGGAACCCAGTCCTTAGGGCTTTAGATTATCCCTGGACGAAACTCTGACACAGAATCCTGGACCTTCGACGCTCTACTCAAGACTAGAGGACAGAAGAATCTCCCTTGGGGTCAAGGAGTGACTCCCCTGCATGGCAGGCACTAAAGAAGCAATTGTCCGGTCTGCATCGCCTAAGCTCCCGTCGGACGCCAAAGTCTTTGCATCACCAGAGGTGGATTTCCAGACTTCACCGAGGCTGCCCTGAGTCCCCAGCAAAGCTGAGGCCCGTAGCTGTCGTGGGTAACGTGGAACTGTGACCCCTGGACACCGCATGCATTTGCTAGTGCATCCTCTTTTGGGTCTTCCACGAAGTCGTGCTTTGGGCTCTGAGTAGCCCTAGCCTCCAGCACCAACTGCACCGAAGATCACTGGCCTCCACTCCACGAGTGTCCTGTGAGCCAGTTCCACGTGCACCGTCTCGAGGCTCCTTTGCGGTCGCTAGCCCATTGGCTAGTAGCCCTTCACGAAGGCCAATCCTTTTCTTCTTGGGCTCTCTGGTTGCTCCAGACTTGCCCTCACTTACCCTTGCTGGGTGAGTTCCTCAGACCTTGCTGGTCTGCACCATCGTCAATCTTCATCTTCATCAAGACTTGCCGTTGCCAAGGCTTGTTGGGTCCAATCCAGTCGCCGATATCTCAGCACTCGACAGACTTCGTGTACCAGCTGGAATCCTGCTCCTGGTCACCGACAACACCTCCTGGACCTCGTGGCTGAAGAGTCAAGACGACCGTCAACCTACCTGAAGCACTCGACATCGGTTGGCATCTGCTCATCGTCTTCCTGGTCACTGGCTAGTGACCCAGACTCTGTCCCCTCTGCTTTCAGGTTCTTCAGATCTCCGATCCACTCTTGGATCCACCCGGACACTTTCCACTTGGTCGCCAGCTGCACTTTGCAGCAGATCGCCATTCAAATCGACGACGAAACCCGACCCCGAAAGGCACCTATGCACCCGGCTTCCCTGGGTGAGGTAACACAAGTACTCCGGTGCTCCCGTGGGTAGAGACTCTAGAACGACCTAGTTCTCAAAGGGTTTGCTCCAAGTCCTCCTTTAAGTGTCCCTTTTCTTTAATTTCCCAACCGCGACTTTCTCCATAGAAGTTAACGGCATTTTGCGGCTGTGTATTTACACTGCACGCGTCCCCCATGGGTCCCCTGTGTCACTACCTTGGGTGGTTCCTTGTGGTCCAAGCACTTCTAGAGGCTCTAGGCCTAGTGTCTAGCTCAGTCGTGGTTCTTATACCACCTTATTGGTATATGGTTTGGTACGCCCCTAGGGCCCAAACGTGTATTTGTGCTATTACTGTGTTTAAATAACTTATAACTTGTGTACTTCGAACTCTAGCCTCATAAAGAGACTAGAGGGGTGTGTTTAGCAATAAATACATATATTTTGAATATATACCTGGTGTGGTGCTCTTTCATTTGGTCACTCAAGAGATTATAGACAGGTAAAACAAGCTGCTTTACATTCCTTCAAGACTTAGCCTGAAGGCTGCTCTCCATAGCTATCACTAGGATAGCTTTCAATAAAGATTGTCTTTAACCTATCTCCAATAAGGGGTTGTTTGGACTGGTGCAAGGTGCCCACTATAATTAGTGGACAGCATATGCCAGGCCAACTTCTCACATTGGTGTGCAGCGTGTGGGATTCCAGCTTGCTATTGTTTTACCAGATAATCTCGATTGAATTGATCAACTGAAAACCACTAAAGGTACCTAAGGTACATATAAATTAAGCTTAGAATACAGTAAGTTCTACTGAACTTAGAGTTGTGTGTTAAGGGATAGCACACCCTTTCTACAACTCAAGAGAGTTTAGTAGGCCACACTAGAGTAGGTAGTGCATACACCACACCTCACTAGTGATGTCTTCAAAGCCAGGACCCAGTGAGTCCTTGCCAGAAGCCCATGGGCTTCTTCCCTCCAAGTATGATACCCTCCCATTCTTGGAATTGAGAGCATTATGTAACTTGAGGAAACTGAAGACAGGCCAAAGTCCACCACCCAACATCTTAGGGAGATGTTGGAGGCTTATGATCTCAGCAGGCCCTTAGGGACTGAAGGGGTAGGAGCAGAGGGTGGGGCAGAAGATGAGGATGGGGCCAGGGGTAGCAGTACCCCCAGCCCCCCTCTGGAACTGACCAGGAGGGTGACAATGACCCTGACCTGGATAACCCAATCCCTCCTGTGGAAGATGAGGAGGAAGATCAGAATGATCCCCACTTTGTCCCCCAGGAAGGATTATGAGTGTGCCCAGAAGGTCTAGGTCTCCTTCTCAGGAGTCTAACCACTCTGGCACCTCAATAGGGACCTCTGTCTCCTCTCATAGGAGGGAATCCTCTCATGAGAGGAGAAAGAGGCTGATTCAATATGAGGAAGCTCAGCTTGAACTCAGAAAACAGCAACTGGCTATAGACAGGAGTCCCTAGATCTCTACAAAGAGAGAAAAAGTTGGGACTAGAGTCCCATGGTGGCAGCCATGTCCCTAGAGATAGGGAAAGGTCCTATGACCATAGAAACCTGAGCAAGATTGTCCCTCCCTACCAGAGTGGGGATGACATCCACAAATGGATAACTGCTCTAGAGAGGGCCTGTAAAGTACAGAAGGTCCCTCAGGAGCAGTGGGCAACAATCTTGTGGCTCTCCTTTGCAGACGAAGGTAGAGACAAGCTCCTCACTGTAAGAGAAGAGGATGCTGATAATTACAAGGTCTTGAAGAGTGCTCTTATTGATGGGTTTGGCCTAACAACTGAACAATACAGGTTGAAGTTCAGAGATTCCCAAAAAGCACAGACTCAAGACTGGGTAGACTATGTGGATTTTTCTGCTAAGGCTCTGGAAGGCTGGTTGATGGGCAGTAAGGTGTGTGACTTCACAGGATTGTACAATCTGATAATGAGGGAGCAGATTCTTAATAACTGTCAAAATCAGCTGTTGCATCAGTACCTGGTGGACTCTGATCTGATCTCTCCCCAAGAATTGGGAAAGAAGGCAGACAAATGGGTCAGAACCAGGGTGAGGCAGAAGGTACAGAACCAAGGTGGTGACCCTAAGAAGCAAGATTCTAAGAACTCTGAAAAGGGTGGGGAGAAGGGTAAAGATCAAAAGTCTTCACAAGGCCCCCAAAAATCTTCTTCAGGTTGGGATTCACAGTCTACAAAAGGGAAAGGCCAAAGAAAACCATGGTGCAAGGTCTGTAAGCAAAAGACCCACTGGACTAGTGATTGCACCAAGTCCAAAGACTCAAGTCCAGCCCCCACCAATGCCCCTAAGGCACCTGTTCCCCCTAGTACAGTTACAGTTGGTGGGAGTGCTCCAGCCAAGGGTTTAGTAGGGTTGACCCTGGGTACTGAGTTGGGCTCTGACCTAGTCAGAGAACTCACTCAGGCTGTGTTAGTCTGTGATGGAGGAATGGATGTGACCTCCTCTGTGAGTCCCAGTAATCTGGGCAAGTACAGACAACAGCCTTTAATCAATGGACGAGAGGCTTTGGCATTTAGGGACACAGGGGCAAGTGTCACCATGGTGACACAAGACCTTGTGAATCCTGGGCAAGTTATACTTGGTGAGATGTACCAAGTGACCAATGCTAGCAACGTCAGAACAGACCATACTCTGGCAGTTGTTAACTTCTCTTGGGGAGGGGTAACTGGCCTTAAGAAGGTTGTGGTGAGTGCAAACCTACCAGTCGAATGCTTGCTTGGCAATGACTTAGAAACTTCAGCTTGGGCAGAAGTGGTGCTCAGGACCCATGCAGAAATGCTGGGGATCCCTGCAGATGTGTTTGCTGTGACCAGGTCACAAGCCAAAATGTCTAGCACTGAACAGGCCTTGGATTCTGGAATAATGGACCAAGTGCCTTCCAAGAGGAGGAGTAGTAGGGTAAAGGCAGTGCCTTCCCCTTGGCTCAGAAGGAAGATCAGTCCCTAGAGGGGGATGATCTCAGGCCTGAGGAAGGAACTGTCCCAGAGGAGCTTGAACCTGACCAGGTTGAGATCTTGGGGACAGGGGGACCTTCCAGGGCAGATCTGAGCCAGGAGCAGCAGAGCTGCCCCTCTCTTGAACCCCTCAGACAGCAAGCTGCTGCTGAGGCTGCTGGGAAAGCTAGTGGTCCCCATACAGTGTATTGGGATGATGGACTCCTGTACTCAGAGTGTAGAGACCCCAAGCCTGGTGCCACCAGGAGGTTGGTTATACCTCTAAAGTTCAGGGGCTTCCTATTGACCCTAGCCCATGATATTCCCTTAGCAGGTCACCTGGCCAGAACAAGACTTGGGACAGAATTGTCCCTCACTTTCACTGGCCCCACATGTCTGAAGACACCAAGGAGTTTTGTCGCTCCTGTGTAACCTGCCAGGCCAGTGGCAAGGCAGGTGGCACTACAAAGGCCGCCCTGATACCACTACCTGTGGGGGGGGTGCCCTTTGAAAGGGTGGGGATTGACATTGTTGGTCCCATGGATCCCCAAACAGCATCTGGGCACAGGTTTATCCTGGTGGTAGTGGATCATGCCACCAGGTACCCAGAGGCTATTCCCCTTAGGACCACTACAGCACCTGTGGTGGCCAGGGCCCTCCTGGGAATTTTCTCAAGAGTGGGCTTTCCTAAGGAGGTAGTAACAGACAGGGGTGCAAACTTTATGTCTGGTTACTTAAAAGCAATGTGGAAGGAGTGTGGAGTGACTTACAAGTTCACCACACCCTATCACCCACAATGCAATGGTTTAGTTGAGAGATTCAACAAAACCTTGAAGGGCATGATTAAAGGGCTCCCAGAAAAGCTTAGGCGAAGATGGGACATACTCTTGCCCTGCCTTTTATTTGCATATAGGGAGGTGCCTCAGAAGGGGGTTGGTTACAGCCCTTTTGAACTTTTGTTTGGCCACCCTGTCAGGGGTCCACTGTGCTTGGTGAAGGAAGGATGGGAGTTACCTCTCAAGCCCCCAAAGCAAGACATAGTGGACTATGTACTTGGTCTCCGCTCCCGGATGGCTGAGTATATGAAAAAGGCAACTAAAAACCTTGAGGCTAGCCAGGAACTTCAAAAGGCCTGGCATGACCTAAAGGCTGTGCTGACTGTTTACCAGCCAGGACAGAAGGTGTGGGTGTTGGAGCCAGTGGCCCCAGCAGCTCTCCAAGACAAATGGAGTGGACCCCACACTATTGTTGAGCAGAAGGGTGAGGTTACCTACTTAGTAGACCTAGGAACACCCAGGAGTCCCCACAGGGTTCTCCATGTCAACAGGTTAAAACCATATGTGGACAGGGCAGACATGGGCTTGCTCATGGCTACTGATGAAGGGCAGGAGGAAGAGAGTGACCCACTCCCTGACCTGCTCTCACAGAACCCTGACGATGGGTCAGTAGATGGTGTAGCCTTGGCAGGCAGCCTCACTACCCAGCAGCAAACTGATTGTAGACAGGTGCTCAATCAGTTTAGACACATGTTTTCACTGACACCCAGTCAGACCACCTGGTGCACTCATGAAGTGGACACTGGGGACAGTCTGCCTATTAAAAATAAGATTTATAGGCAACCTGACCATGTCAGGGACTGTATCAGGACTGAAGTCCAGAAAATGTTGGAGTTGGGAGTTATTGAACCCTCAGATAGCCCTTGGGCTAGTCCAGTGGTCCTTGTGCCAAAACCTCACACCAGTGGTGGAAAAAGAGAGATGAGGTTTTGTGTGGACTACAGGGGTCTCAATGCAGTCACTAGGACTGATGCCCATCCAATACCAAGGGCAGATGAGCTAATAGATACTTTGGCCTCAGCCAAATATCTCAGCACATTTGACTTGACAGCTGGCTACTGGCAGATCAGACTAGCTGATACTGCAAAGCCCAAAACAGCATTCTCAACCCCTAGTGGGCATTATCAATTTGTGGTGATGCCCTTTGGTCTGAAGAATGCACCTGCCACTTTCCAGAGGCTGGTGAATACAGTTCTCACATGTCTGGAAGCCTATAGTGCAGTATATCTAGATGATATTGCTGTCTTTAGCTCCACCTGGGAGGATCACCTGGTCCACCTCAGGAATGTTTTACAGGCCCTGCAAAAAGCAGGCCTGACTATCAAGGCCACTAAGTGCCAGATAGGGCAGAGTCAGGTTGTGTACCTGGGCCACCTTGTGGGTGGAGGCCAGGTTCAACCTTTGCAGAGCAAGATGCAGACCATCATGGACTGGACTGCTCCAACTACCCAGACTCAGGTGAGAGCCTTCTTAGGCCTGACTGGGTACTATAGGAGATTTGTCAAGGGGTATGGATCAATAGTGACACCCCTGAATGACTTAACTTCTAAGAAAATGCCCAAAAAGGTTCAGTGGACAGTTAGCTGTCATAAGACATTTGATGACCTGAAGCAGGCCATGTGCACTGCTCCCATTCTACAAAGTCCTGATTACTCCAAGAAGTTCATTGTTCAAACTGATGCATCTGAATTGGGGGTAGGGGCTGTACTGTCACAATTGAATGAAGAAGGTCAGGATCAGCCAGTAGCTTTCATTAGCAGAAGGCTGACCCCTAGAGAGAAACGTTGGTCAGCCATTGAGAGGGAGGTCTTTGCTGTGGTCTGGGCTCTGAAGAAGTTGAGGCCATACTTGTTTGGTACTCACTTCCTTGTTCAAACAGACCATAAGCCCCTCTTATGGCTAAAACAAATGAAGGGTGAAAACCCCAAACTGCTTAGGTGGTCCATTTCCCTACAGGGGATGGACTTCACAGTGGAACATAGACCTGGGAGTAACCATGCCAATGCAGATGGACTCTCTAGGTACTTCCACTTAGAACATGAAGACTTAACTGGGCAAGGTTAGTTTAACCCCTTCCGTGCTCATGACGAGCTCAGCTCGTCATGCTGCGCGGTTGCACTGTGCGCATGACGAGCTGAGCTCGTCACGACTCCACCTGCGATCGGAATGTCCCGCATACGAGCGGAAATCCGATCGCGGTCAAGGGGTTAATGTCCCTACGTTTGGGGGGGGGTGTTGTAGGAGAGTAGGATCTGCTTCACATGGGTACCCCCACTTTTTGCTGATGCTTCACTGTTTTTCGACATTAGTCTGGCTGGGGCCCTGCTAATCAGAACCCCAGCCTGGCTGCTTCCTCTCTAAAATGGTTTCCATGTGCCTTAGGCACATCTCTGATTGGAATCTGGAGTGCCCTTATAAGTCCCTAGTATATGGTATACTATGTACCCAGGGCATAGGTACCTCAGAGGCCTGCCAGGGGCTGCAGCATGTATTGTGCCACCCCTGGAAGGCCATCCAAACTGACACCATAGGTCTGCTACTGCAGCCTGGGTAAGGTGGTGCATGCACCCCTTACTGTGATATAGGTTACCTATATCACTATATACATACACACATATCAACCTATAAGTCACTCCTATGGCAGGCCTTATCAATCCTGAAGGCAGAGTGCGTGGTTCCTATGTGAGAGGGTGCCCCTGCATGAGCAGGGCCCCTCTGCAGCGTTCGGAGAACCTTCTCTGATGCTGTTTGTAGTGCAGCCTGACCATATACTCTTAAGCGCATTATAACCTCGCGTTAAATGCTAACTTTGGAATGGCTGCACCGAAACATGTCGTGTTTGGTGTCAAACATCTTGGAATACTACCCCCACCAATTCTGGCGGCGGGGGTAGCATTCCACCCTTCTAGAGGGAGAGACATGTTAACCCTGGCCTGGCCGGTAACTTCTTTCTAAAGCCCTGGCATCACAAAATGGATGCTGCTGCCACAGACACAAGTCTGGCCTCCTGCTGCTGGACGAAACTCCAGCAGGGGAGGCCTGGACAACAGGTTTCCTGTCCCAGGGAGGTGTGACCACCTCCCCAGACAGGATAGTGTGTATTGGGGCTGGGCGGGAGCACTTTCGGGTGCTTTGAAGTCCTGCACTGGGGGCACGTTTGGTGTCCCTGTGCATACCCCAGTTCAAACCGGATCAGGGGCTTGCAGCCCCTGCTTTGGCACGAACTGGACAAAGGGAAAGGGGTGTAGCCACCCCTCTGCCCTGACCCACCCATAGGTGGGGCCACAGAGTAGTCCAACCCCTAAACTTAGTATAAGTATAGGAACCCAGTCCTTAGGACTTTAGATTATCCCTGGACGAAACTCTGACACAGAATCCTGGACCTTCGATGCTCTACTCAAGACTAGAGGACAGAAGAATCTCCCTTGGGGTCAAGGAGTGACTCCCCTGCTTGGCAGGCACCAAAGAAGCAATTGTCCGGTCGGCATCGCCTAAGCTCCCGTTGGACGCCGAAGACTTTGCATCACCAGAGGTGGATTTCCAGACTTCCCCGAGGCTGCCCTGAGTCCCCAGCAAAGCTGAGGCCCGTAGCTGTCGTGGGTAATGTGGAACCATGACCCCTGGACACCGCACGCATTTGCTAGTGCATCCTCTTCTGGGTCTCCCACAAAGTTGTACTTTGGGCTCCGAGTAGCCCTAGCCTCCAGCACCAACTGCACCAAAGATCACTGGCCTCCACTCCACGAGTGTCCTGTGAGCCAGTTCCACGTGCACCGTCTCGAGGCTCCTTTGCGGTCGCTAGCCCGTTGGCTAGTAGCCCTTCACGAAGGCCAATCCTTTTCTTCTTGGGCTCCCTGGTTGCTCCAGGCTTGCCCTCACTTACGCTTGCTGGGTGAGTTCCTCAGACCTTGCTGGTCTGCACCATCGTCAATCTTCATCTTCATCAAGACTTGCCATTGCCAAGGCTTGTTGGGTCCAATCCAGTCGCCGACGCCTCAGCACTCGACAGACATTGTGTACCAGCCCGAATCCTGCTCCTGGTTGCCGACAACGCCTCCTGGACCTCGTGGCTGAAGAGTCAAGATGACCGTCAACCTACCTGAAGCACTCAACATTGGTGGGCATCTGCTCATCGTCTTCCTGGTCACTGGCTAGTGACCCAGACTCTGTCCCCTCTGCTTTCAGGTTCTTTAGATCTCCGATCCACTCTTGGATCCACCTGGACACTTTCCACTTGGTCGCCAGCAGCACTTTGCAGCTGATCGCCATTCAAATCGACGACGAAACCCGACCCCGAAAGGCACCTATGCACCCGGCTTCCCTGGGTGAGGTAACACGAGTACTCCGGTGCTCCCATGGGTAGAGACTCTAGTACGACCTAGTTCTCAAAGGGTTTGCTCCAAGTCCTCCTTTAAGTGTCCCTTTTCTTTAATTTCCCAACCGCGACTTTCTCCATAGAAGTTAACGGCGTTTCGCGGCTGTGTATTTACACTGCACGCGTCCCCCGTGGGTCCCCTGTGTCACTACCTTGGATGGTTCCTTGTGGTCCAAGCACTTCTAGAGGCTCTAGGCCTAGTGTCTAGCTCAGTCGTGGTTCTTATACCACTTTATTGGTATATGGTTTGGTACGCCCCTAGGGCCCAAACGTGTATTTGTGCTATTACTGTGTTTAAATAACTTATAACTTGTGTACTTCGAACTCTAGCCTCATAAAGAGACTAGAGGGGTGTGTTTAGCAATAAATACATATATTTTGAATATATACCTGGTGTGGTGCTCTTTCATTTGGTCACTCAAGAGATTATAGACTGGTAAAACAAGCTGCTTTACATTCCTTCAAGACTTAGCCTGAAGGCTGCTCTCCATAGCTACCACTAGGATAGCTTTCAACAAAGGTTGTCTTTAACCTATCTCCAATAAGGGGTTGTTTGGACTGGTGCAAGGTGCCCACTATAATTAGTGGACAGCATATGCCAGGCCAACTTCTCACACCTCCGAACCAGGCTGCCCTCTATGGCCTGCTGTAGCTGAGTCCCGGGACTCCAACGAACTTCAACCTGCCAGGAGAAGATCAACCTTTGAACCCTGAGTTGCCGTGGTCACTCAAGGCTCCACAGCAGAGTCCTGCTTCCATCGACTGTATTGGTAGCTGTGTTGGCGGTCCTCTGCTGTCTCT
Source organism: Calotriton arnoldi (assembly GCA_963921515.1). Lineage (NCBI taxonomy): Eukaryota > Metazoa > Chordata > Amphibia > Caudata > Salamandridae > Calotriton > Calotriton arnoldi. The sequence continues at coordinate 568,839 of CAWUFW010011184.1, forward strand.
GTCTGTACTCTCTTCCCAGTGGCTGCGATGGTCCCTGTGTTGGTGGTGCTCCGACTCCATTAAACTCAATTGCTTTGACTGCTGACCACGACGGTTCCCGGTCTGGCGGTATCCTGAACTCCATTACATCTATTTGTAGCTACACTGACTGCGGTGCTAAATGGTTGCTGGTATTGACCACTTTGTGCTACAATACTAAGGAAATTGCTACTTTCATTTACACTGATTTCATTGAAGACTTAAACTGTATAAAGTATTCAATATCTTGAAGTCTTGCAACCTCAAAACTTACATACAAATTGTTATTTTGATACAAATTGGTTTAGGAATTATTCTTGAGTGTGTGTCTCATTTATTGCCTCTGTGAGTACAACAAATGCTTAACACTATCCTCTTATAAGCCTAACTGCTCGCCCACACTACCACCAAAAAGAGAGTTAGTATGATCTACTTACTGCCTCTATCTTCCTATGTGGATATCTTGAACTCTCTACAGTGTACTTCATTTTAGTACACTGTACAGAGAGGCGGTATCTTACAGCTGGGCTCAGTACAAAGACATTCCAGAAGAATTCAGGCTGTTTACTGATGCACAAGTGTCAGCAGGAGGGATGATACCCTTTTTACCCTGCAGACAAAAGCCAACTCCCACTGGTTACAGATAACCAGGTGAGGTATGCTCAAAATGATGAACAGCACTGAGCTCAACCTCAATTTGAACAAGGAAGAACTGCGAGCAAACCGCCTCAGGGTAATGTGGCACCGATATGTATTGGACTTCATGACCACGATAGAGGGAGGGGTGTATGCCAGGATTGGTGTGGCCTGCTGCATATTTATTACAGGGAATGATATGGATGATGAGACATTGACACTTGCCATCCAAGCATTGCACCACTTATAAAGAGGCATGCATGTGGAGGAAAGTGCTCCTGAGCTGGAGTATTTTTTTAATTGGTTTTCCTGGCTCCCCTGGTGGATCTCCGGTGTGTGCAAATCGCTGTATCCAGTTTTCACTGTGTTTTGATTCATATATGGGTCAGTACAATTGGAGATTACCTGCTGTAAAAACACAGTCCTTAAATTGGGAAAAATGCAAGTAACTAGGAAAGTAGTATCTGTTGAAAAAGCATAAAGAGTAGCAGGTCCCAAAATATCATAACTTTCAAAAGGTATGAGTTAGATAGTTTAGTTGAAAAATCAACTAGAGGGGGGAATGTTAATATGAGAAATGTACATGCTAATATGAAACATGATACATTCATTTATGACAATGGAATTGCATCTTTATTAACAAATTCACACTTTGTGAAATCCACATCAACCCCAACTTGCAAATAAGTAGTCAGGCAAGCACTAAGACCTAGGTTACTGATTGATAGGTCACAGGTGGGTTGGCACATAACTGACAGACAAACACATGAACAGAAAACCTTAGATCAATCCCACAGATAGGCACAGCAACACTACAATGGCCAATGGAGATTGCCCCAAAAAAACCACACATGGCCGAAGGGGTACGGGTGCTCCTAAAACACCATAAAGTCAGATGCCACATGAGTTAGGAACATATAGCCAATCAGTACACAGCACATGCAGTGATCACAGGCTCCCCATGTTGGAAATCTGGACACATTGCCCACTGGCCACATTGTGTCAATGCAATGTGAAGTCCCACCTGTATTTTCCATCAGACAATTAATTTATGACTCCAAAGGCAGCAACTTACATTCCTCAATATACATGGATCACCGGAAACTTTTATTGCTTACGATGAGCTGTATAAAAGGAGGCTGCAGACTGACTGTAAATTGAGACAGTCCTCAGACCCTTTGCCTGCAACTGTTCTCCAAGCCGCTATGTTTAATTAAACAAATTATTCCTGTTTTGCCAAACGCCTCCATATCTAGTTCCTTCAAGATATTTCATGTTCAAGTAACATTTTGATCCTGACTTTTTTGCCAAATTCTTCATTGTGGAATGAGCCCAATGCTCTCTGGGCCCACGTCCTGCCATTGGTGCGCCACTATGCCCTTACCTTGACAGGCTTAGCAATTATCAATACTGAGATACTGTGCCCGGGCTGGTTCGGGAGAAGTGAGTACTCACCTATCAGAGCCTTCTGGGATGTGAAGGCTATTCTCCGGGACCACAATGAACCCTTTTCCATGCTTTACCCTGCATGTCTCCACTTTAAACTAAATGGCAAAATAACTATTAACAAAACCAGATGAGTCACTTCTTACCATCAAGACAATATTTAGTGCCCATCCTCGATGATGCCACAACAGCCAGTCCCCTACACCTGCCAGCAACTCAGGTTTCTCGGAAGTCAAGGGTTCCAATCTCTGAGTTTCTGTGGCCCTCTCTTTTCTTTATCAGTTGGCAACCTATGAGGCTGCCACTGCAAGGCAATTTGGAAGCTGTAACTTTCTTTGCCCTATGTCTAGTACTATGTCTAGTCTAGACTGTTCTATATTGTTATACTTATTGCTACTAATACTTTTGTATAATCTACTGTCTCACTCCTGCAGGGGTATGCTGACAGCTGAATGACTGCTCCCCTTCTTGGAACTCAAATAGTGGGTTAGTTTCATGGGGGAACTCAACACTTCCTGATCAATATGTGGGGGGGTTGACTGGATTGAGTTTTCTCCCTCGTGCATTGAACACTCAACATGTTAATTTTGATGGAACTTTGTGGATTGCTGTTTTGTTTTCTGTTAGTGGCTTTGTTCTTTACTTCAGTGGGGTCGATTCCGATTCGGGCTGGAAAAAGCACCGACCGACTCGGATCCGGAAAAAATACCGACCGACACGTACCCGTGGCGCACGACACGCCAAGTACGATGCAAGGCGCGAAAAATCCGACCGACACGTACCGAAACCAAGTCGACCGACAGAGCCGCACGGAAAACAGCAATCCGGCCGGAAAAACACGCGAATCCAACCGACCGACACGCACCCGGAACAATCCGACCGAAACGTACACGCGAACTCCAAAACGCAAAGTACGATGCAAGGCGCGAAAACCACGACCGAGTCGGACGGAGGACAAGCCGTACGACCGACACGCATACAAAACCGAGCCGAAGCAACACAATACACCGCGACCGACGCGTACGCAGCATAGAAAACTGCACAAACACAGCGTGAACGAAACGGAGAACACCGTACAAGACCAATGCAGGGTCCGACTCGGTCACAAGAACGTTTCCAACATACACAAATAGCACAAAGGAAAAATCACTAGGCCTGGGCGGAAAACTACGCTACGCTCGCGTAGTTTGCGAAGTTTGCGCTACTTCGCACAACGCGAATTGCACGTAGCACAGTGCAAACACACGTAGCGTAGCGTAGTGCAGCGGTCATTTTTTGCTTGCTCGCGGTCCTCAACGTCAAGTTGGCGACCGCGAGCAAGCAAAATGACATCCCGGCGAGACTTTTTCCTCGTTCGCGATCAGCAACACAAGTTGCCGATCGCGAGCGTGGAAAATAAACCTCCCGGCGAGATTCTCAACGCGGGAGGTCAGGTTTCTCATTGCGAGTGGTCGCGTATGCCCGCGACCGCCCGCGATGAGAAACTACCAGTCCGCGTTGAGAAAGCTGCCGCTCGAGTAAAAATCTACTCGAGCGGCAGTAAGAGACAGCTCGCACTGTGCAAGATGCCGTTTTCAATGATTGCACAGTGCGGACAAGCATCCGGCACTGTGTAATCATTGCGAACAGGCACTACGCAGTTCGCGTAGTGCTACACGAAGCTCGCGTAGTGCGAACTTCACTTTGCGTAGCTTCGCGAAGCGCTACTTCGCGAACTACGCCCAGGGTTAAAAATCACCCAAAAAAAGGCCAAACAAGCAATTACCAAGCCAATAAATACTGGGGGGGGGGTGGGGACAGAGAACAAAGACACACCCACAACTCCACCTATATAAAGGACACAAATCACTACCATGAGCCTTTGCAAATGCCATTCCACTGCCAGCACCCAAGAGAAAGCAACCACACACCCACAGCTCATCCCTCACACAAGCCACACACCATCAGCACACCAACAAATACCTACCTCACATACACCCAGCAAAACACACACTCACACACCCTCACCTGCACACCAACACACACATCACCCACCATCACCACCCATCACCATGCCCCCAAGAAGAATCCCAAGTTCCTAGATAGTGAATTGGAAGTCATGGTAGACGAGATCCTCAGGGTGGAGCCACAGCTGTTTGGCACACTGGTCCAACAGACCCCCATGTCGCAGAAAACCAAGATGTGGGAGAGGATCATCAACAGGGTGAACGCCCAATCACCATGTCGGCGCACAAAGACCGACATCCAGAACAGGTGGTATGACGTGCGCAGGAGGGTACGGAAAATGCTGACGAAAGACTACATCAACAGCCAACACACCGGCAGTGGCCCTCCTGCCAAGCCAATATACCTCAGGCCCTGGGAGGAGAAGGTGCGGGCCATCCTTCCGCCAGTGAGCGTATATGGACTAGAGGACATCCCAGAGCCTGGTGAGTACACAACAAATGTACACAATATACTGCCACAAAACACACACATCACTGTCAAGGGGAGAGTCAAACCATGCACTCATAGCAATTACACAGCAACCAGAACAGAATCATCCCAAAATGTGTATGTCAGTCAGATAAACACAACACATGCCATCAAAAATGTCACATCCAACTGTGCCAACACATGTACAAACACAACTACAACTACAGCTAGGCTGTGGCACAAATAGAACTAACAAACACATCCACACATGTAGCCACCACAACAACACCAACACACAGTGAAGACCACTCAAAGGAAGGAATTCTGTGTATGCTGGCCAAGTCAGTGTAGCCAATAGCATCATGGGAGTCGCAGTCACACATATTGCCCCCCCACAACTGTCCCATCAACACCACCATGAACCATGCGCACATCACAGGGAGTGGAGAAGGACTCACAAGATGGCTGACACTGGCTACTGCTGTGGGGAGCACAAGGCCCTGCTGGCAACTGTGCACCAACAAACAGCAGGACACCACTGACTGACATCCTGAGAGACAACTTACACTCCCTGCAATGCAAGCACGTTCCATGGTGGGATATCTGGCTAGCTGGGTGGGAAGGGGGACTTGCAGCACTGACCATAGTCACAAGCACCTCCCCTCACACCCCCCAACACAAAAACTACAGAACCCACCTGGTAGAATGCAATGCCCCCCATCCTAACACAAGATCCCACAAAGAACCACCACCCTGGGTTATGTTGTGTGAAGCACAGGGACACTCTTGGGACTCTTAGCCAAACAACTGCCAGGACAACACTCCCAGCCATCCTGTCAGCACAGCCAGCCCACCCCACAGGGAAGCAGAATCAAAAGGAAGGAAGCATGGGCATGCTGGGAAGGGGGTGGAGGCAATAGCATGATGGGAGTCGTAGTCACTGATATTGGTCACCCCCACAACTGGCCCATCAACACCACCCTGAACCATGCTCACATCACAGGAAGTGGAGAAGGACTCACAAGATGGCTGACACTGGCTACTGCTGTGGGGAGCACAAGGCCCTGCTGGCAACTGTGCAACAACAAACAGCAGGACACCACTGACTGACATCCTGAGAGACAACTTACACTCCCTGCAATGCAAGCACGTTCCATGGTGGGATAACTGGCTGGCTGGCTGGGTGGGAAGGAGGACTTGCAGCACTAACCATAGTCACAAGCACCTCCCCTCACACACACCCCAACACAAACTCCACAGTACCCACCTGGTAGAATGCAATGCCCCCCATCCTAACACAAGATCCCACAAAGAACCACCACCTTGGGTTATGTTGTGTGAAGCACAGGGCCACTCTTGGGACTCTTAGCCAAACAACTGCCAGGACAACACTCCCAGCCATCCTGTCAGCACAGCCAGCCCACCCCACAGGGAAGCAGAATCAAAAGGAAGGAAGCATGGGCATGCTGGGAAGGGGGTGGAGGCAATAGCATGATGGGAGTCATAGTCACTGATATTGGTCACCCCCACAACTGGCCCATCAACACCACCCTGAACCATGCTCACATCACAGGAAGTGGAGAAGGACTCACAAGATGGCTGACACTGGCTACTGCTGTGGGGAGCACAAGGCCCTGCTGGCAACTGTGCACCAACAAACAGCAGGACACCACTGACTGACATCCTGAGAGACAACTTACACTCCCTGCAATGCAAGCACGTTCCATGGTAGGGATATCTGGCTAGCTGGGTGGGAAGGGGGACTTGCAGCACTGACCAAAGTCACAAGCACCTCCCCTCACACCCCCCAACACAAACTCCACAGAACCCACCTGGTAGAATGAAATGCCCCCCATCCTAACACAAGATCCCACAAAGAACCACCACCCTGGGTTATGTTGTGTGAAGCACAGGGCCACTCTTGGGACTCTTAGCCAAACAACTGCCAGGACAACACTCCCAGCCATTCTGTCAGCACAGCCAGCCCACCCCACAGGGAAGCAGAGTCAAAAGGAAGGAAGCATGGGCATGCTGGGAAGGGGGGAGGAGGCAATCGCATGATGGGAGTCGTAGTCACAGCTCTACATCCCCCACCACATGGCCCAGCAAGCTCACACTCACGCATGCACATCCCACAGAGAGTGGAAAGGCCCATCAAAGATGTCTGACACTGTTGCTGTGTCGTGGGGAGCACAAGGGCATGCTGGGTACTGCACACCAACCAACAGCAGGACACCACTGTCAGCCATCTTGCCATTGCTCTCACACCCACACACACTGAACTCCACACAAATGCAAGTAAGTATGGGAATGCTGGGAAGTGGGGTGGAGGCAATGGCATGATGGGAGTCGTAGTCACAGACATAGCTCACCCCCACAACTGTCCAATCAACACCACCCTGAACCATGCTCACATCACAGGGAGTGGAGAAGGACTCACAAGATGGCTGACACTGGCTACTGCTGTGGGGAGCACAAGGCCCTGCTGGCAAATGTGCACCAACAAACAGCAGGACACCACTGACTGACATCCTGAGAGACAACTTACACTCCCTGCAATGCAAGCACAGTCCATGGTGGGATATCTGGCTAGCTGGGTGGGAAGGGGGACTTGCAGCACTGACCATAGTCACAAGCACCTCCCCTCACACCCCCCCAACACAAACTCCACAGAACCCACCTGGTAGAATGCAATGCCCCCCATCCTAACACAAGATCCCACAAAGAACCACCACCCTGGGTTATGTTGTGTGAAGCACAGGGACACTCTTGGGACTCTTAGCCAAACAACTGCCAGGACAACACTCCCAGCCATCCTGTCAGCACAGCCAGCCCACCCCACAGGGAAGCAGAATCAAAAGGAAGGAAGCATGGGCATGCTGGGAAGGGGGTGGAGGCAATAGCATGATGGGAGTCATAGTCACTGATATTGGTCACCCTCACAACTGGCCCATCAACACCACCCTGAACCATGCTCACATCACAGGAAGTGGAGAAGGACTCACAAGATGGCTGACACTGGCTACTGCTGTGGGGAGCACAAGGCCCTGCTGGCAACTGTGCACCAACAAACAGCAGGACACCACTGACTGACATCCTGAGAGACAACTTACACTCCCTGCAATGCAAGCACGTTCCATGTAGGGATATCTGGCTAGCTGGGTGGGAAGGGGGACTTGCAGCACTGACCAAAGTCACAAGCACCTCCCCTCACACCCCCCCAACACAAACTCCACAGAACCCACCTGGTAGAATGAAATGCCCCCATCCTAACACAAGATCCCACAAAGAACCACCACCCTGGGTTATGTTGTGTGAAGCACAGGGCCACTCTTGGGACTCTTAGCCAAACAACTGCCAGGACAACACTCCCAGCCATCCTGTCAGCACAGCCAGCCCACCCCACAGGGAAGCAGAGTCAAAAGGAAGGAAGCATGGGCATGCTGGGAAGGGGGAGGAGGCAATAGCATGATGGGAGTCGTAGTCACAGCTCTACATCCCCCACCACATGGCCCAGCAAGCTCACACTCACGCATGCACATCCCACAGAGAGTGGAAAGGCCCATCAAAGATGTCTGACACTGTTGCTGTGTCGTGGGGAGCACAAGGGCATGCTGGGTACTGCACACCAACAAACAGCAGGACACCACTGACTGACATCCTGAGAGACAACTTACACTCCCTGCAACGCAAGCACGTTCCATGGTGGGATAACTGACTGGCTGGGTGGGTGGGAAGGAGGGCCGGCTGTCAACCAAACACAACCAATGCAGACCATGTTCACACCCCAGAAAATACATAGAAATGCCCAAATAATGCAGGACAATGTGCCACACCAATATCAACCCCTGACTGTGACGACTTAGGACAATGCAATGTACAGGCCCGCACCCAGAGGCACAGTCACAACTGTCATGTGTGTCAACCATTGATGCCTGCAGAAACATAACATACATTGTTTGTGTCTCCCAAAAACAGGTGATGATGGGGACACAGCAGCAGACGCTGAGGAGTCCCAGTCCCAGGCTCAAGAGGATGCCGAGCTCACTGGCGTCGTACAGCCTCTGTCCTCCTCGGACGATGAAGAACAACCTGGCACATCCGGTGCAAGTCAACATGCAGCACCAGCAGGACCACCAGCTGCACCCCTGCACCCACCCCTCCAACGACTGTCACCACGAATACCATCCCTGCCGACATGGACAGAACAAGGAGCAACACCAGCACAGTGACCCTGGACCAACCTGGGGCCATGGACACCACCACCACCACCAACCCCCAAGGTGGACCAGGGTTATCTGTGCGTGCCACTGCACACACTGCACATGTCAGCAGGGGTGGTGGGAGGGATGGGAGACAGAGGTCGCTGCTTGCAGACGTTGCTGGTGTGCATGATGACCCACAACTGGTACGCATAGCTGATGCGTACCAGTCCAGCACCGGAGAGCTCAGCCAGGTAGTGGGGCTCCTCAGAGACATTAAACAGCAGCAGGCTGCCCATCATGCCCGCTTGGACTCCCACATGTCCCACGTGGAGGCACACATGTCCCGTGTGGACTCACATATGTCCCGCGTGGAGTCCAAGTGGGATGCACTGCATGAGATGACGGCGGTGCACAGGGACATTTTACAATGCCTCCGCCAGATGAACAGCAACCAGTCCACACCTCCCTGTGTGCCAACAACATCTGGTGCCGAACAAACTGCAACTGCCACAGGGAGGGAGGAGGACTCTGGCGGAGAGTCCCCTGCACCGCAGCAGCCTGTACTTGAGGGGCCCCCCCCCAAGAAGAGGGGTCGTCCGAGGAGGGAAAAGTGAGAGGCCGATGGCCAAGCGCAACTCCCAGGAAGCCTGAACCTGTTCTGGATGTTCGCCTTTGTGCACAGACTGTTCACCCTGTTGACGGCAACACTACTCCCACACATTGCATGGGGAGTACAAGTTGGACCAATGTGTCAGACAACTGTGGCCCCGATACTGGGGATCCTGTCTACCAGGACTTTCAATTCACCTAGGAACTTGGGATTGCAAGATTTATGTACAGCACAACCCATCCTATGCACTATTAACACAAATGTATCACAATAAACACACTAATACACCATACTTGCCTCTGTCGTGATTCCAACGTGGGTGCTGTTATGGGGATGATGAACTGCAAAATTACACTGTGTATGCGAACTGCAACAGCAAGGACAACACAGGCATGTGAGTACAGGCAACGTGACACACATGAGGGAGACACACCACCAGGGCTACACAACACATACACACCTAGGCCATCTGACTCATTGCCTACACTGATGTTGCCAGGGAAGACGGTGCAATGCACAGACACCACACCCATTCCCAGTTGTAGTCAAGTAGCCCACAGGTGCAGTAAGCAAATGGCAGTCAAATGTGTGACCACAGACAACGCACATCACAAAGTGAAGCACAGGTTTATTACACAGTTGCAACATGCCGTAACCACTACAGATGCAAGGTAACCCCACCTGGCAGCGGGCACACAGTCAACAACTGTAGACGGAAGGAAGTCCATGGGTGTGGCGCACATCACCTGTAGGGACACAACAGCTACCAGCCTGGATGTGCAATCACGTCTTCGGTGGACACAGTTGACCAAACGAATCTGAAAGTAACCTGTGAAGGACAGAATTGACACACAGTCAAAAGCAATGGAGTACAGGACAGAACAGCAAAACTCATGCACAATACATGTTACAAGATACCCACCCAGAACCAAGTTAGCATGTCAACACTGTTGGGGAGTACAGCCCACCTGTCACCACACATCGCAACACACATCCAGTCAAGTAGCCCATGGACACACACCAACAGCACCAGAGCACCACCCACACATCATGCCAACTCACATCATTGACATGACACCTCAGGATACTCACATTCAGCTAAAGAAGTTGTTGATGAGCTGTGTGCGGACATCACCATCACCATCATCATCATCATCGTCACTGGCATCGTGGTCCAGGCCAGGATCCTCCACAGGTGGCGGATGTTGGTCATTGTCATCCTGGATGAGAGGCAACTCCTTCCGCACTGCCAGGTTGTGGAGCATGCAGCAGACGATGATAATCTTGCACACTTTTGCAGGGGCATATGGGAGGGACCCTCCGGTCTTGTCCAGGCAGCGGAAGCGGCTCTTCAGGAGACCAAAGGTCCGCTCAATCACTCTCCTGGTCCGACCATGTGCCTCATTGTAGCGCATCTGGGCTGGTGTCACAGGGTTCCTGAGGGGTGTCAGCAACCACGGCATGTTGGGGTATCCCGAGTCACCTACGGACAGACAAGTGCACATTAGCTGACTTGGAAAAGTGGGCGGAATACTACAGATCAGATCACACACAATGGCACAAAGTCAGTACACACCGACAAGCCAGGCACGCTGGTTCTGCATCTGTGCCATCATCCTGGGGATGCGACTACTCCTCATCACAAAGGCATCGTGTGCTGAACCAGGGAAACGGGCACACACGTGTGTGATGGTCATGTCTGCAAGACACACCACCAGTGCATTGACCGAGTGGTAGTGCTTGCGGTTCCTGTAGGCCTGCTCCTGGGCCTGTGGTGGTACCAAAGCCACATGTGTCCCATCAATGGAGCCAATTACATGCGGCATCCTCCCCAGGGTATAAAAGTCACTCTTCACGTCAGTGAGTCGTCGCAGTCTAGGGAAATAGATGTACCGGTTCAGGAAGAGCAACATTGCCGCCAAAACATCGCGGAGCACACGGCTGAACATGGTCTGTGACATCCCACCAGCAGTCGCCACAGTATGTTGGAAGGTACCAGTGGCAAAGAAGTGTAGGGCTGCCATCACCTTCACCTTGGGGGTCAGCGCTGTAGGATACGGCCGGCCAGGCTGCAAATGTGGGGACAACTGCACTGCCAAATCCTCAATCAGCTGCCTGGTGAAGCGGTACCATCGGATGCTGTCCCGTTCCACCATCGTTGCCAGGTCTGGGAATGGCCGATGGACAGCAGGAGCCCTGCAGTGCAGAGGAGAAGTAAGCAAGATTGTCAGTCACCCCACATATGCGGCATTGAACAAACTCAAGATCCCAACATACATCATTATGAGGCACAACTACATGAAGTGTGCAGTACCGGAAGGACATGTATGGTACATACATGGCCAACATCTGTCAACACGGTCCAACAGGTGGCAACAACTAGTCCCAGGGTGGCCCATTGGATATCATGAGGCCGTGTCACAGTTCCCATCTCCTGCTGCCGTGTCACAATAACCCCCCACAGTGACATGTGAGGACAGATGTGCCCCAGGCACCACAGCTCAACGACAGGTACATTCCCAGGGACCCTGTAATGCCACATGGACACTGGCATTACATGGAGTATCATGTATACACCACAGCAAAACAACCATGACCCCCACAGGTAGTGGCCCCACTTGCCATGGCAGGACAGACATGGACGTCTGTGACACACACACACAACATCAGAGTACATGCACACACAACGTGGATGTGGAGACTGTCTCCCATTGTGCACATGAAATCAGAGACATTGTAAACACTACATGCACAAAGACTGTGGAGGACCATCACTATTGTGCCACTGGGACACCCTGGCTCAAACATACCGTCCCACATGGGACTCACGGGGTATGTGACATGACATACACATACACCACTGTGAAATGTGACCATGGCACATGCTCAGATATGAACAGTTGCACATCACAGTGGTCATGTACACGTAACACCCAGGATCCTGTCCCCATGAACACGTGCACAGCCTGGGGGTGGCTGCCCACAGGTGACACCCACAGGACAACATGTACACCAACATACACACAATAGGAAATGCATCCTTACATGCCTTATGATAAAGTTTGGACAGGCTGTCGTGATGTAGGTGTGCCCCTCACTCCCTGGGAGCTATCTGTGGCTGGCATATGTCCATCCGAGACAGGCATGCTGACATATGCCAGTCACATGTACAGTGATGCGTTGTACCGCAATGGACCGATCGGTGCCTCCGGCCGGCCCATTGCATTCAATGTGTGCGGGTACGCGTTGTACCCCTGTGCACGTTGTACCGCAATGGACCGATCGGTGCCTCCGGCCGGCCCATTGCATTCAATGTGTGCGGGTACGCGTTGTACCCCTGTGCGTGTTGTACCGCAATGGACCGATCGGTGCCTCCGGCCGGCCCATTGCATTCAATGTGTGCGGGTACGCGTTGTACCCCTGTGCGCGTTGAACTGCAATGGACCGATCGGTGCCTCCGGCCGGCCCATTGCATTCAATGTGTGCGGGTACGCGTTGTACCCCTGTGCGCGTTGAACTGCAATGGACCGATCGGTGCCTCCGGCCGGCCCATTGCATTCAATGTGTGCGGGTACGCGTTGTACCCCTGTGCGCGTTGAACTGCAATGGACCGATCGGTGCCTCCGGCCGGCCCATTGCATTCAATGTGTGCGGGTACGCGTTGTACCCCTGTGCGCGTTGTATCACAATGGACCGATCGGTGCCTCCGGCCGGCCCATTGCATTCAATGTGTGCTGGTACGCGTTGTACCCCTGTGCGCGTTGTACCGCAATGGACCGATCGGTGCACACCCATTGACAATGGGCTTGCCTGGCAACGGACGCGTTTTCGAATTTCGAACGAGTCGGTTGCTGGCAATTCAGTTGGTCACCCACAACAATGTTGCAAAATCAAGTATGTCATGAAGTTGAGGATTTGAAGGATGCTGTGGGCGTGTTTTGGTGCTGCTATTCCATGGATTGGCCAGATTCAGAAGATGCAAACGACTTGGACCTATCACTTTGGACACAAGGGACAGTATCTGCCTCTCCAGCACATATATATTGCTGGCTGTTCCCCTGAGAGCTCACTTGCCTGCACTACATGCTCCAGGACGACATCTGCCACTGCACTGCTGCTGTCTCTGCCCCTCTGGACCCTGCAATGGCACGTACTGTGGAGAGAGCCCCAGCCTTCAGCCTTGAAGAGAACCAGGCCCTGCTGGACAGCCTACTTCCACAGTACAGCAAGCTGTATGGGACACCAGGGGAGCAGGTGAGTGTTCTGTGCACTGCCTTTCTGAATGTGCATTTTGTGTGACTAGCAAGGCTGAGAGTCTGCACGCCACTGGCTAGCAGGCTCACTGAGTAGTTGTCACCCCCCATAGTGTGTAGTGACTTGCACTGGACAGGTATGGTGCAGTGACAGTGCATTTGAACATGGTTTTACTTCCCATGCAATGATACCATGTAGTGACGTCTGGCAAACTGTCCATGGTCAGCTTTGCACTGCCTGTGTACATCATGTGCCCCTGTGATTGAGACATGTATATACAACTGTGTCATGCACGGATATGTTGCATGTGTGGTAATGGCCTTTTCACTTTGTCATCCTGACAGGTTAATGCCCATCGGAAGCAGGAAATCTGGAAGGACATCGTCCGGGCTGTCCGGTCCGTGGGGGTCTACAAGCGCCGGATCCGCAACTGCCAGAAGAGGTGGCAGGACCTTCGGGGCTGGACCCGGAGGATTGCACGGGTCCAGCTGAAGCTGTCGCCTCCTCGCAGGAGGGGCGGAACACGGACCCTGACCCCCACATGCTCCAGATCCTGGCGGTGGTGTTTCCAGACCTGGATGGGCAGCTGAAGGCCAGACAGCAGCAAGGAGGGGGTGAGTCAAAGACTGCACTGTGAACTCTGTATTACATGCTTTGTGCCCTCCTCTGGCCTGGTTCAACTGCCACAGTGCAGCAGTCATGTTGTCCAGGAGCCATGTCCCTCTATTGTGCACTGCCCACTGCTCATCTGATACCCAGGTGTGGCCCTTACATTCAGGGAATTGTGTCACTTGGGACTGTGTCCTTGCAGTTTGCTTCACTAAAGGTGGGGGACAGCATCTGTTTCCCTAACTCTGTTGTGGGCATCATGGGTGGGTCCATTGTTCACACAACGCCTGGGTTTGGACATGTGATCTGCGTGTTGCTTTGATATGCGGTCCACTTGCTGAGCTGAGCCACCACATGTGCCTGGAGTATGTGGCACACGCACATGCAGCGGGTGGGAACAATGTTTGGGCCCCAGGAGTGTGCAGATTACGTGTGTCACACATACATAGCCAGCTATCCACTGTCCAGGGCACATCCCTCATTCATGTGGAGCAGGACAGGCATGCCTACTCCAGGCCATGCAATGCACTCTGTACTCCCACTCCCGTGTATCAGCTGACACATTGTGCACAGTGATTTGACCCCTCAGGTGTCTGCCTCTGTGTCAGTGTGCTGTGGATTAGTTGCCAGGACTGCTGGGGTGTTTCTTGGTAGGGGCTCAGCATGCCCCTGGAGATGTGACCATAGGAGACGATACTTGTGTGTCACATAGGTGTTTGATCAGCTGCCCGTGCAGACTGGGGTATGCGAATGTGAAGTTCAGGCAGCTGTTCCCCATTCACAGTAAATTGTGAGGGGCTCAGGTTCCGAGGGTAGTGTCACAGGTCTCCCATATGTCCAATAGGTGTGACCTGGACAGATGAGGGTTAAGATGATGTGTTGTGTGGGGGATGTACATGTGCACTTGTGCAGCTCCAGGACTTGCATTCCCCATGACCTACTATTGTGACACAGTGCATAGTGTTGTTGTCTGGCTGCCAAGTCATACATCACTGAGACAGTGATGTATGACTTAGCAGTCATGCCTCTGCCGTGGCATGTGTCAACTTATTGGTGGTCCTGCAGGGGAGTGACATGTGCTACATGCACACCATAGTGGCGCTGGCTATCAGGACATGGGTGCATCATGGTGTCTGTCGCTGGTATGCATCACATGCATTTCCTATTTGACTCTGGGCATCCCTTTCATCCGGAAACCTGTACTGACTCAGTGGCAAGAGCTGTGATGTGTGCATGTCCACATGCCACACCGTGTCCTCTGCACTGTCCAACTACTGTGTACTTGGTGCATGTGTCCACACTGGGGTGTTGCAATCCAACAGACACCAGACAGATGGGTGCAAGGCCATGTGGGATGTGAGTGCCATGCTTGGCATCAGACTGACAATTGGCTTCTCCTGTTCAGTTAGGGCACTTTTAGCAATGTACAACTAATGATGCCAGGGCTTGCTCTGTAATGTGCTGTGCTCACAGTGGTGTGTGCGTTTGGTGCAGGTGACTGATGTCTGTCTGTTTCCCCATTGTTTGCAGATACATCCACGGCCACGGAAGGGGACAGCTCCACGGACCAGGAGGAGCCAGAGAGCCAGACTGGGTCAGCAGCCGAGGAGTGGTCGGAGGGACCCAGTGGCACGGAGGGCGAGGGGAGCCACACCGAGGAGTCCTCAGCACCATCCACCTCAGCTGAGGACCAGAGCAACTCGGAGGATGACTCCCTTGTGGAGGCGGGTGTCAGCAGCCACCACACCCCAGCTAGTGTTGCTGTCCCCGCCACCACCAGCACCACCACCGCCCTCCCATCGGCTCCCATTCCCCAGGTCCGTGGAGGCTCCCATGTTCGGGAGCGTGTCTCCTTTGGCCCAGGCACCGCACCCCCTGCCCCTGTGTCCCCTGCTGCCCTGAGTGAGGAGTCTGTGTACCTCCTTCGCCAGCTCCATGTAGGTCAGACAGCCATGCTGAGTGTCCTCCATGCGCACACCGCACTGTTGACTCAGCTGGTGTCGTTCATGGAGTGCATCTCATCGGGCATGTCTGACTTACAGAGGGGCAACAGGTCCATGGACTCCTCCCTGACGGCAGCAGTGTCCCTCCTCAGACAGTCCCTCACCCCTCCTGCCTCTGCTCCATCCACAACTCCCCAGCACCTTACCTGTCCCAAGCACACACACACCGGCACAGGCACACACCAGCACACACACATCCAGCACACAGACACACACGCCACAAACTAAACGCACACGCACGCACAGTCAGGGGACTGAAACCAGACTCACAGGGGATGGGGCCCTGGTACACACACGCATCCACGGGCACTGCACAGTCCTCAGTTGCCTCTCCCTCCAAAGCACCCTCCCTTGCCTCACCTGCAACCCCAAAGACCCAGCGCTTCTTCCTCAGTGACCTCGGCCTCTTCCCCTCCGATCCAGCTGCCCCAGCATCCAGGGGGAAGAGGAAGCCCCCCCACACGGAGCAGAGTGCCCCTCGCCCCCGGACACCCTCCCCCAGGCGCAGACAGACTGAGGCCCCCACCCGCAAGTCCCCCGGAGTGCTAAGAGCAAGACCCGCCGCCGCCCTGCAGCTCAAGCACCAGGTCTCCTTCCTCCATCCCTCAGGCCCCCACTCCACAGGTGCCCCCACCACACCCTGCCCCAGGTTCCCCCACCCACAGATATACCATCCCCAAGAGGCTCCGGCCTTCTCCCCTGCCACTTGCTCTCCCGGCACCACACCCCGCTGCGCTTGTCTGTGCCACTGATGTGGTGAGGGTGTCCTCCCCCTCTGTCCAGCCCACCTTGCCTGTTCCCCATTCTCCTCCCCTGGTGGTAGGCACAGCAGTGGAGTCCACTACCACCCTGTCTGACTTGGGCACTGCAGTGGCGGACCTGTCCACTCCATCTGCAGGGTCCACTGCAGTCGTGCCGGCACCCACAACATCTGAGCCATGCCCCCAGTTGTGCCGGCACACACCATGTCAGACACCTCCACTGCAGTTGTCAGTGGCTCTTCAGCACCCACCACCCCTTCCCTGCTTCCTCCTGGTGAGCCCTGATCCTGTCCCTGCGGTGCCTGGCCTACCCCCCGGTTGCCCCTCCTAGTGGATTGTCCCTGGTTTTGTGCAGGCATGTGTAGGGTGGCATCTGCCACTGTCACCCACTTGTGACTTTGTTGATGGACTGGCCATTGGCCTTTGTTTATGTTCTACCGGACTTCTACTTTTAATGCCACATATGCTGAATAAAGCAACTTTCTGTTCTCTAGTGCTTTTGCTTCTGATGTACATGATGTTGATGATGCTAACCATGCCCTTGCTGCAGTGATGGTGACATTTGGTCTCATGATAATGAAGTGTTACTGTGCAGGAACCCATGTGGTCCAGGGGGAATGTGTCCTATCCTGTGGTGTATCCATGTCATCCATAGCAGCATCTGAGGGTGTCATGTGTTCAGTATTTGGCAATGGGATTTCCTACTTAGATTGGCAATTTCACATCTGTGGCTTCCACCCCTGCACATCTGTTGTGCCTGCCATTGTTCTATTCGTCTACTTCCCTAACCGTGTGGCCATCTCCAGTGAACATGCAGGTTTGGGCATCAATGGGGAAGGACTCATCTGTGTTGTCAGTGCAACATTGCTATACAAGTGTGTTGGATCTGTGCTGATGATTCCGTTGGCACTTCCATGACCAGGCTGATGGGACGGGAGCCCTCATTTGGTGCTAATTGTTGATTGTGTGTCCCATTGCTGCCATGGTATGGTATCTGTTCGCCTCACATCTGCAGTCTCCACAGGGTATCTGCATGTGTGTGCCCATTGGTGCAAATATGTGGGTCTGCATTCGGATGGTCACTTCTGTCATTGTGTCATTGATGATTGTTGACGGTGTCAGCCCCCATGGGTGTTGTTTGTCTGCACATGGCCAAAGTTATGTCTTATTTGCACTGCAGGATTTGGCTCCCCCAATTTATGTTGCAATGGGACACATACACTACTTTGCCACTGATGTGTTTGTTGTTCTGTGACCAGGAATCATCCATGCAGTTTGGCAATTGCACCTCTTACTTTGTCAACACTTACCTTTTGGTCACTGTGATGATGGGGGTTTGGACCCCATTGCCACAATGTTCAAAATGTGCTGCAGCTATGGACCCCACACTTGCCTTTTAGTCACTGTGATGATGGGGGTTTGGACCCCATTGCCACAATGTTCAAAATATGCTGCAGCTATGGACCCCACACTTACCTTTTGGTCACTGTGATGATGGGTGTTTGGACCCCATTGCCACAATGTTCAAAATGTGCTGCAGCTATGGACCCCACACTTACCTTTTGGGCAATGTGATGATGGGGGTTTGGACCCCATTGCCACAATGTTCAAAATGTGCTGCAGCTATGGACCCCACACTTGCCTTTTGGTCACTGTGATGATGGGGGTTTGGACCCCATTGCCACAATGTTCAAAATGTGCTGCAGCTATGGACCCCACACTTACCTTTTGGTCACTGTGATGATGGGTGTTTGGACCCCATTGCCACAATGGTCATGGCCTGCTTGCGTTGTGTGTGCCACACACATATTTGTGTGGCACATGTGCTAGGGGGTCACATTGTATGTTCGAAGTCATGTTCGGTGTTGTAGGCATTTGACACAGTCTACACACGCTTGTCATGGTGTTGGGGGGATGTCTTCTTCTTGCATTCCCTAGGTTGTGGTGTGCTGGTTGTGTCATGCATTGTCCATCCTATGGGTGGGGGTGGTAGTGGTGGTAGGCATCCTGCCCCCCTGGGTGAGGGTGGTAGTAGTGGTAGGCATCCTGCCCCCCTGGGTGAGGGTGGTAGTAGTGGTAGGCATCCTGCCCCCCTGGCTGAGGGTGGTACTAGTGGTAGGCATCCTGCCCCCCTGGGTGAGGGTGGTAGTAGTGGTAGGCATCCTGCCCCCCTGGGTGAGGGTGGTAGTAGTGGTAGGCATCCTGCCCCCCTGGGTGAGGGTGGTAGTAGTGGTAGGCATCCTGCCCCCCTGGGTGAGGGTGGTACTAGTGGTAGGCATCCAGCCCACCCTGGGTGAGGGTGGTAGTAGTGGTAGGCATCCAGCCCCCCTGGCTAAGGGTGGTGGTAGTGGTAGGCATTCTGCCCCCCTGGGTGAGGGTGGTAGTAGTGGTAGGCATCCTGCCCCCCTGGGTGAGGGTGGTAGTAGTGGTAGGCATCCTGCCCCCCTGGCTAAGGGTGGTAGTAGTGGTAGGCATCCTGCCCCCCTGGGTGAGGGTGGTAGTAGTGGTAGGCATCCTGCCCCCCTGGGTGAGGGTGGTAGTAGTGGTAGGCATCCTGCCCCCTGGGTTAGGGTGGTACTAGTGGTAGGCATCCAGCCCATCCTGGGTGAGGGTGGTAGTAGTGGTAGGCATCCAGCCCCCTGGCTAAGGGTGGTGGTAGTGGTAGACATTCTGCCCCCCCTGGGTGAGGGTGGTAGTAGTGGTAGGCATCCTGCCCCCCCTGGGTGAGGGTGGTAGTAGTGGTAGGCATCCTGCCCACCCTGGGTGAGGGTGGTACTAGTGGTAGGCATCCAGCCCACCCTGGGTGAGGGTGGTAGTAGTGGTAGGCATTTTGCCCCCCTGGGTGAGGGTGGTACTAGTGGTAGGCATCCAGCCCACCCTGGGTGAGGGTGGTAGTAGTGGTAGGCATCCTGCCCCCCTGGGTGAGGGTGGTAGTAGTGGTAGGCATCCTGCCCCCTGGGTGAGGGTGGTAGTAGTGGTAGGCATCCTGCCCCCCTGGGTGAGGGTGGTACTAGTGGTAGGCATCCAGCCCACCCTGGGTGAGGGTGGTAGTAGTGGTAGGCATCCAGCCCCCCCTGGCTAAGGGTGGTGTTAGTGGTAGGCATTCTGCCCCCCCTGGGTGAGGGTGGTAGTAGTGGTAGGCATCCTGCCCCCCTGGGTGAGGGTGGTAGTAGTGGAAGGCATCCTGCCCCCCCCTGGCTAAGGGTGGTAGTAGTGGTAGGCATCCTGCCCCCCCTGGGTGAGGGTGGTAGTAGTGGTAGGCATCCTGCCCCCCCTGGGTGAGGGTGGTACTAGTGGTAGGCATCCAGCCCACCCTGGGTGAGGGTGGTAGTAGTGGTAGGCATCCAGCCCACCCTGGGTGAGGGTGGTAGTAGTGGTAGGCATCCTGCCCCCCTGGGTGAGGGTGGTAGTAGTGGTAGGCATCCTGCCCCCCTGGGTGAGGGTGGTAGGCATCCTGCCCCCTGGCTAAGGGTGGTAGTAGTGGTAGGCATCCTGCCCCCCTGGGTGAGGGTGGTAGTAGTGGTAGGCATCCAGCCCACCCTGGGTGAGGGTGGTAGTAGTGGTAGGCATCCAGCCCCCCTGGGTAAGGGTGGTAGTGGTGGTAGGCATCCTGCCCCCCTGGCTAAGGGTGGTAGTAGTGGTAGGCATCCTGCCCCCCTGGGTGAGGGTGGTAGTAGTGGTAGGCATCCTGCCCCCTGGGTGAGGGTGGTACTAGGTGTAGGCATCCAGCCCACCCTGGGCGAGGGTGGTAGTAGTGGTAGGCATCCAGCCCACCCTGGGTGAGGGTGGTAGTAGTGGTAGGCATCCTGCCCCCCTGGGTGAGGGTGGTAGTAGTGGTAGGCATCCTGCCCCCCTGGCTAAGGGTGGTAGTAGTGGTAGGCATCCTGCCCCCCTGGGTGAGGGTGGTAGTAGTGGTAGGCATCCTGCCCCCCTGGGTGAGGGTGGTAGTAGTGGTAGGCATCCTGCCCCCCTGGCTAAGGGTGGTAGTAGTGGTAGGCATCCTGCCCCCTGGGTGAGGTTGGTAGTAGTGGTAGGCATCCAGCCCACCCTGGGTGAGGGTGGTAGTAGTGGTAGGCATCCAGCCCCCCCTGGGTAAGGGTGGTAGTGGTGGTAGGCATCCTGACCCCCCTGGGTAGGGGTGGTGGTGCGCATTCAGGCCCCTGTGTGCATATGTGGCATTGGTGATGGGCATCACCAATGCGACTCGATCAAACTTTTCATTATTTTCTTTTAAACACATTAAATCTTCCTTTACCTTTAAAGAAAACGGGCTGCATTTGAAAAAAAGTTGCTTTATTTAAAAAAGCAAACGCAGACATGGTGGACTGCTGTTCTCAACAGGCCACCATCCCTGTGATGTGTGAGAATCCTAAGGGGTCACAAATTGCGACCTACCTCATTAATATTAATGAGGTAGGTCTTTAGCGACCCCATTAGGAATCGCAAACAGTGTCTGAGAGACTGTTGTACATTCCATTTTACGAGTCGCAAATGACCCAACTTGCGACTCGCAAAAATGCAATGGTCGTACATCTGGCCCTTTAGGAGGAGGAAACTTTGCCCGATTTTCCCTGCAACAGAGAATTCTTCAGCATACACACTCCATATTAACTGAACTAAGTATGTATATTTTCTGCTTAAAATAAAAAATAAACTAAGTAAACTTTAAAGAAATATATAACAATTATTAACTCACTTTTTACAGATTATTCCATCTACAAACAAACTTCATCACAAAGCACCCAAGAAAATCAGCCAAAAAACATAAGTATATCTTCAAAATAATTTTAATAACAGTTAAGTGGCAATGGGCACAACACCATCAACCTAACCCCCAACACATCAAACATATAGAAAGCATTATAAGTAATACCATTTTTTTTCTGTTCCAACAGAAAAAGGTATCTGCCTGAAAATAAAAGATTGCAGAAGAAACTTGCTCCAACAGCAGAACACATCAAAAAACAACATATATGTAAGTTTGCAAAGAAACAATAATATTTATTCAACTGTAAATGATTTAAAACATTTAATAATAACTATTTTTCTATATTTATTTCATTACAGTACATAAAGCAATAATGACAGAAGTTGCCAAATGTATTACTTCTCAAAAGACCTTTTACTATGTTATATGGGATATACATAGGGTCAAGAAAAGAATTCTTCTCATCGTATTAATTGGAAAAGTACAAAATATTAATTTAATACTTGTTATGGGAGGACAACTGCCAGAGAAACCACAGTATTTAGTATTAAAGAACATAACCACCCACCCAATGTAACAGAAGAAGTAAGGGAAGTGTTATACATCAGAAAAGAAGCAAGCACTAGCTCCCAAGAACCTACAACACAAATCCTCTAAAGATATACTACCCTAAGAACCAGAACATATAACAGGTCAGTTACCTTCCATACCCTCATTAAAACACCTTATAACCTGAACTAAAAAAGTCACCGGCGTAGCCCCACCTGCTTCTAAAACATTTAGAGATATAGAAATTCTACCTGAGCTTGTATTAACATACAAAGCAGAACAATTCCTATTTAATGACAATAAAAGTCATGACAAACAAATACTAATTTTGCTACCTCTGCAAACTAACTCAAACTAGGCCAATGTCAAACATGGATGATGGATGGCACATTTAAAATGTGTCCTAAACCAATACATCAACTTTACACCATACATGGTGAATTTCATAAAATGAACATACCTTTTGGGTATGCATTATTGCTAAACAAACAAACCAGTACCTACATAGAACTCCTAACCGAAATTAAGCAGCAAACAAAAAATTACTACCCCCTAACTTTTTATTGATTTCAAACAAGTTGTGATCCAAGTATACATCCTTTTAATCAAAGTATATGGCATCAACTACAATAATTCTGCACCAAGTGTGGAGTATGCAAACAACAGCCAATTTGCATTTGAAATAAAGAAATTAATAGCTCTAGCCTACTTCCTTGTAACTTGAGTAGCCAACCATTACAACATATTACTAGAAATTCCCTATTACCAAAATAATGAAGACAAACTCGCTCCCCCAATGGATTACATTGAACACACATGGGTAGGGAGACTACACAGGTCAGGACACAGACACCAGCCAAAATTCCACATATAATGGTGGAATGTCTATGGCAGCACCTTAGCACAAGAAGCAAAAACAGACAACGCAGTGGAAAGATGGCATTTTACCTTCCAATCCACACTAAGAAGAACTCAACCAACCTTACACAAACTACTACAAGCCTTACAAAACAAAGCTACCAAAAACTTCATCCATGACAAATTAATCCTAAACTAACCAAACAAACCAGAAAAATGCATGACCATTTACCATTAAAACGTAGACTATTTATAAACAATAAGGGACTAGACTACAAAGAAATGATAGCAAAATCTATTCTTTAAACAACAGATATAGGGGCCGATTCCGATGTCGGACGGACTCAGGTCCGTCCGACATCGGTCAGGAGCCGTAACCGACCGACCTGCTGTCGTCGGTTACGGCCCTGCAAGTACGATGCGACCGAACCCTGTTCGGTCGCACTCATACTACTACACAATGGGAGCATGCATTCCGAGCGGAATGCATGCTTGCATTGTGGAAAGCAGGAGTGCAGTTCATCCCTGCACCCTGTAGCCGGCACCCCAAGGTGCCTGCCACCGGGTGCAGGGATCAACAGAGGGCACCATAGGTGCCCCAGGCCGTCATTCGGTGGCCTCGCACCCATGGGGGCCCTACTGGGGCCCCCAAAGACAGTTACCGACTGCCTTTTCGTGCCGGAAAGACCGGCACGAAAAGGCAGTGAACATCTGCCATCGTACTCCCTCGGTCGTGAAGAGGCGGCCGGGGAGTACTGAAGGATTTCCGGACAGCGGACGGGCTCTCCGAGCCCGTCGTAAGCCATCCGGAAATCCCGAGTCGGATTCCTTTCCGACCGAGCCCATCGGAATGGCTCGGTCGGAAAGGAATCCGGCCGGCACGTTCCGATTCGGTCGGAAGGGCTCCGACCATCGTTCGGTGCCCTTCCGGCCGAAATCGAATCGGCCCCATAATCTACCAACCATCTAACAACAATATAATAGATAAAAATAATTTGAAAATATTTTTTTAAAGATAATGAAATATTATTAGTATATCAGTAAAATGTTTTGCTAAATTTTGCAACATTCACTGACATAATAAAAATATTTATACTGCTATTTATAAAAATATTTCTAGGTATTTAATACATCCAAAAATAAAACTACCTACTCATACTTCTAAAAATACATCATATTATTTTCCACAAAACAATTTATTCAACAAATAATTATCACATAATTATAAACATAACTTTTCCCAGCCATACTAAAATAATTAATGTTACTTATGATTTTGTTGCTGCAGATCTCTGTCCAATTCCAGAGAATTCCAAAAGGTAATCTAGCAAAATGTTGTTTTAAAAATACCAAAAATTCCCCAAAAAATGCTGAAATGCAGCTTGCAAAAAATAAATCACTTGAAGTAATCTTCAATTTGTAGATTCCATAAAAATCTGGCAAATACTTCTTTAAAAAAAAACATATCATCTGACTTCATTTAAAAAACTCCATAGGAAAAACCCTGCAAAAAATAAACACACCACCCTCCCGCACAAATCATAACATTTCCAAACATCATAGTATATAATACAACTCTACACAAAAATATACATTACTATTTATAATACACTTAACTAACAATATACAACACTATACATGCTGTACCAAACCATATAGCAACGCAACACCAAACACACATACAATAAACTCTAAAATAACACCCTACATACTATGGTTGCCTCCGACCAAAACCATCGCAGTCTCGGGACTGATCGACCTCCGGCCAGCGGTCCCGAAACCGCAATTACATGGTGCGGTCGCATACTCCCATTTCTCAATGGGAGCTTGTGTTGCATCCGTAAACTGGCTGTAGCACAAGCTCTCATGGAGAAATGGGAGAGTCTGTTAATCCCTGCACTGCGTGGCAGGCACCCCCAAACGGTGGCCGGTTTACAGCCGTAGCACAAGCTCCCATAGAGAAATGGGAGTATGCGACTGAACAGTGTTCGGTTGCATCGTAATCAGGAAGTCGGAACCACCGACTGGAGGTCGGGCGGTCCCGTTTCTGCCACAGACTCGGTCGGAGGAAACTCCGTCCGACATCGTAGGCCCTTCATTGTTGGTGTTTGGTGCAGGGCACCCGGTACCCTGGGGATTGGTGCTGCACAGCTCTGGTTGGTCCTGGTGTCTTCACACATTAGGTGAGGAGACAGATCTGACGTTCCAAAACATGAGTACCTTTGCCTGATTGTCTGTGGCATCAGTTGGGCTGGGCAGCTGCAAGGCAGTGGAATGGGTTCTGCTTGTCATTCCTGTGGACTGCAGGGGAGTAGCTCCTCTACTCCAAGGGAGACTGTCAGTGGTTTTAAAAGTGCTGGCAAGCTACCCAAGGCTTTAGTAGTTCTCCAGCTCGCAGGATGAGTCACTCTGTCATGATTGTCGAGAGAAGGCTGAGGATGGCACGGTTTTTTGATCCAAAGTTCTGCTGCAGTTCTCATCAGGCAGTGCCTCTTCTTTGTCCTTCTTATTTATTGAATCTGAGTTCTTGGGTCCAGAGATGCCACCTAAATACTCAATTTAGGGACGTTTATGGGGAGTGACAGGTAGTAGCCAGTGGGCTACCTACTTTTAGGTTGTCTAAACCCTCTATATGGCCACTTTCAGGGGGAAGTGGGCATAATCCTTACCCTAGAATGCTAATTCTGTCCAAAACAACATGGAGGAATCTGAAAAGTGGGGTCCACATCAGCTGGCCGGGCCTAGGGGTGGCGCTTGTTGAATGTGGGCACACATCCTAATCTTACTAATTTCCAGCCTGTCCTGCCACCAGAAAGTGGGGGCAGGACAGGGAGGTGGGCACCTCCACTATCTGGAGAGGCCTGGGGTCGCATAACAAAGGCGGCAGGGCTTTTGAAGCTTCAAGCCCTGGAATGCACATCCTGCTTGGAGCAGATGTGAACACCTATGCCCAGAGCAGGCATTGTTTCTGGCCTCTGAGATCAAAGGCTCTTACCTCAGGAGGTCAGAAACCTGTCTATGGTGGCTGGCTGGTCGAGATCAGTCAATTAACACACTAGTAGTCGGTAGGTTTTCAGGGGGCAGCTCTAAGGTGTCCTCTGGGAGCATTTATTAATCATTCCAACACTGGCATCAGCGTGGGTTAATTAAGGTGAGGTGTTTGATTCCAAACACCTTGGGGTACAGTGAAGTCATCATGTAGCTGGGAAACTCATAATTACGAGTGTCCAGCCCATGTACTCGTTATGGCTTCCCTGTGCACTTGTAATAACTAATGGGGAACTTAGATATCACCAGGCCATATCCACTCCCACATATATGCCCACACATGGGTATAGTGCACTCTGCCTTAGGGATGTAAGGCCTGCCTTATGGGTGACTAACCTATACCGCATGTAGTGCTGGCAGGGATGGCACTCAGGGATGTGTACCATGTCTACTCTTCGGTTTTGTCTGCATGAGCTTGGGGAGGGGTTCCTTAGGCTAGCACAATTTGTGCTGCAGCCCTTAGGGACCCCGCTTTAGTTCCAAGGCCGTAGGTACCAGGGGTACCACTTACTAGGGACTTACAGGGATCCTGAAGGGGTGCCAATTGTGGAACAATTGTACAGTTAAAGGAAAGAACACTGGTGCGGTGGACCTGGTTAGCAAGGATCCAGCACACGCTCAGTCAAAGTTGTACCAGATACCAGGCAAAAAGTAGAGGGTAACCATGTCAATAGAGGCCCTTTTCTACACCTTCTTATGGAGTTTAGTGAGCACATACTCTAAGCATTCATGATCAATTATTTTTAATTAAATGACATATAAAATGGTATATTATTAAGACTGCAACACTGTATGGGGTCTAACTATACTTGGGTAATTAGGCCACACACAGTGTCCGCATCTGTTCTTAACACTGTCAAGCCAATATTCTGCTAACAAAGTTTGTTGAGGTATGCCTCAGGCAGCCTTTTATACATTTTATCATAGGATCCCATGAAATATCTGCAAATGCGCCCTGAAAGAGATCAGGTGGAAGCCTGCAGTGGAAGTACTAGAATCAATCGTGAAAACTCTATGATGAAGCATACCTTCAGGATTTCCTGAAAGGTAAGAGTTTTGCACAAACATCACTCATGTTCTGGTTACACTCAGACAGACTGGACACTTCGGGACACTCTATTTTGATTTATATGCAGCTTTTTCAGAGAAGTTGGGCGATCCCAACTGATCTTCTCTCTCCCTCCCGTTGATTATTTATAACCTAATGGACTGATCAATCCCTCCATGATAGAGGAACGGCAGTCCATCTACCAAACTTTAGATCAGGCCCTCAATAATTAAGCAATAGCATCATTAAGGACGCATTGCAGAGGATGGAGTAAATGTTCTACTTTACATACCATTACTCATTCACACATCCAGATTTTTAGGTCTGGTCTTTGAGACATATTTAGATCTCTTGTCAGTCTATTATTTTACAGAAAATAATGCACAATTAATGCATACATAGAGAGGCTTATGGTCAGTAGGCTTTGTCTGGTTGGTCTGTTAAATTTTCATCCACATTTTGCTTCTGTACACTACAGCATACAGCATGGGGCAATGTGTCAGTGCACTTTACCCACTTGCTCCCTTCACTTTAAGTCACTGCATAAGTCCTGTGAATATTGTTCATACCTGCTTAAATGGTTCCTTTCTTTTCAGTGATACGCCTGGTCAACGTGTGCTTTTTTATCCATTTGTGTCCACCATTCATTTAACGTTCACTTTGGATGCCATTGTTTTGGGCATCACTTTGGGCCATCAGTCAGATGGTGATTTGTTTTCCATCTCCATCTTAAAGTGGCTGTTATAATGTGTTTAATTGTGCGTCCCCGTCTCGGGCATTTGATGCAACCAATATCCAGGGAGTGAGGAGGGGGGGTCGAGGCAGGAGATGCGGTCAGTTCTTCCACACTCTCTTGCGTCTGCCCGCCTCCCTTAAGCTGTGCTAGTCGCTGTCGGGTTTTCAAGTGCGGCGGCATAAAAGCCACACTCGGGAACCAGTTGGGGCCTGTAATGCAGTTTAGCTTTGTGAGTTTACTCTTACCTTGTTTCTTAAAGGCTTACCTCCTCTGACTTTCTTCTGTGTTGGTCCTTGTGCTGACGTACCTGCTACCCATGGAAAAGGCCCAGTGTTTTGTTCTGCTTCCTCCTGAGTTCCTCAGCCACATCTTGATGGATGTGCTGTTTTCCATATTCCTGTTGGGGCACAAGAAAAACCATTTACCAACAGCTGACTGATCTGCAAATGTGGTAAGATCTATGCAGACAATTA
The DNA here is from genome assembly GCA_963921515.1 of Calotriton arnoldi. Taxonomy (NCBI): domain Eukaryota; kingdom Metazoa; phylum Chordata; class Amphibia; order Caudata; family Salamandridae; genus Calotriton; species Calotriton arnoldi. Next base: position 597,216 of record CAWUFW010011184.1, read on the forward strand.
ACTTGGGATATTACTCACTTTCTTGGAGTTTGATTCCACAATTCTTTCTTGGGATTTTCATCTTTTGAATTCTGCAGAAAAGGAAGAAAGCCTGTGTTAGACCTGTCAGCCTTAGGGTGGTCTCCCCCCAAACTTTTTGCCTGCTTACCTCTTCTTTTTGCTGAATCGTTTTGTTGGCCTTGGGACTCTGAGCACTTTACCACTGCTGACCAGTGTTAAAAAGCATGTGCCTCTCCTCTAAACATGATAACATTGTTGTATACACCATTGGCATATTTAATGTACTTGTAAGTCTCTTGTAAAGTGGTATACCATCTGCCCAGGGCCTGTAGATTAAATGCTACTAGTGGGAATGCAGCAGTGATTGTGTTACCCACACAAGTAGCTCTTTAACCCTGTCTCAGGCCTGTCACTGCAGAGCCTGTGTGTGCTGTTTACTGCAACTTTGACTTGGCTTTGAAAACCCTTTGCCAAGCCTAAAACTCCCTTCTTTTTACATATGTCACCACTAAGGTGTATTACTTGCACAGCACCCATAGGGAAGGGTGCTGCATAAGTAAAAGGTAGGACTTGTACTTTTAAGTTTTACATGCACCCCACGCCCTCACCTCCATAGACTATATACTACTCGGAGACCTGAACTTCCACCTGGACAACCACAGCGACCCCAACACCACCGCCCTCCTAGAGAACCTCACCAACATAGGCCTGAAGCAATTTGTCTCCATCCCTACTCACACAGCGGGACACACACTCGATCCCATCTTCACATGAGGAAACAACATCTTCTCCAGCCACATCACGGAACTGCTCTGGACTGACCACCACAGCATCCATTTCTCCTTTACTAAACCCATTGCACACAAGCATGCGTGTCACCTCCCGTGCAGAATCTGGAACAAAGTTTCAGAATAACTCACCTCCGCCCTCACCTGCACTCCACCCTCAACTACGCCAGACGCCAACACCATGGCAAACAACCTCCACCAATGAATTGCCAACTGTGCCAACACAGTCAAAGCCCCTCCAGAACACCTCGAGACGACACAACAAGAAAGCTAACTGGTTCACCATGGCACTCCAAGAATCCAAGTGCTTCTGCCGATGACTGGAAAAGATGTAGAGAAACAGCAAAACTCCGGAAGCATGCTCCGCCTACAAAACTGCCACCACAGCAGGCCACCAACTCATCAAATCCACAAAGAAAAACTTCCTCCAAGACAGAATCCTCTACAACGCCCATAACTCTAAGGAACTCTTCGCCATCATACAGGAATTCACCAAACCCAACAGCAAAACAACTGACGTCCCTCCCTCCCAAGACCTCTGAAACAGACTCAGCTCCTTCTTTCACCTCAAGAGCAAGGCTCTCTATGACAACTTCAATGAACAAGACCTCTGCACTGCTCCAACACCCACCCCCAGCGACGCCACCCAATAGACCCTTCTTACCTGGAACCCACTCATGAAAGAAGTCACCCTAAAGACCATGAAGAGCATCCACTCCGGAGCACCTTCTGACCCCTGCCTGCAGCACATCTTCCACAGGGCCGCCACAGCCATCGCACCTGAGCTACGTCGAACCATCAACTGCTCCCTCGAGACCGCCACATTCCCCAACAACTGAAAGCGCACCGAAGTCAACCCCTTCTAAAAGAAGCCCTCCGCAGACCCAACGGACTGCAAGAACTTCAGGCCCATCTCACTGCTCCCTTTCGCAGCCAAGGTCATCGAAAAGGCCGTCAACACCCAGCTAGCACACTTCATCAAAAACCAACAACATCCTATACACCTCTCAATCCGGATTCTGCTGCAACCAAAGCACAGAGACTGCCCTCCTCGCCATCACAGATGACATCTGCGCCCTCCTCGACCAAGGCCAAATGGCAGCCCTCATCCTCCTGGACCTATCAGCAGCCTTCGACATCCAAGGAAAGGCCCTAGACTGGTTACGATCATTCCTCAAAGGCAGAACACAGAGAATAAGATTCCTGCCCTTCGTCTCAGAACCGACAGAGATCAGATGCGGAGTACCCCAAATATCCTTCCACAGCCCCGCCCTCTTCAACGTCTACATGGCCCCCCTCGCAACCATCGTCTGAAACCACAGGCTCAAGATCATCTCCTACGCCGATGACACCCAGCTCATCCTCTCCCTCACCAAGGAACCCAACATCACCAGGCACAACTTCCAAGATTAATGAAAGCCACCAAAACCTGGATGAGGAACAGCTGCCTGAAACTCAACTCAGAGAAAAAAGAAGTCCTCAACCTCTGCTCCACCCCCTCCACATGAGATGACACCTGGTGGCCCCCCACCCTCAGAAACTCACCCACCCCAACGGACCATGCACGTAACCTCAGCATCATATTAGACTCATCACTCACCATGAATTGCCAGATCAACACCGTCTCCTCCGCATGCTTCAACACCCTCCGCATACTACGCAAGACATTTAAGTGGATGACCCCCGACTCCAGGAAAAAGGTCACTCATGCACTCGTCACCAGCAGACTGGACTACAGCAACCCCCTATACACTGGAATAAACAAAAAACTCCTCCGCAAACTCTAGACCGTCCAGAACGCCGCTGATAGGTTTTGTAATGTACCCCAATATAGGCCTGGGTAGTCACCTAACCTTTCACCTACATTTCCCTGACATTATACTACATAACATTTTTTTGGTATTGACCTTTTACATAGTTAGGTGCTGCATAGTTGTCGTGTGGTTTTCCCAGGAAACTAGCCTCATTTATTATGCATGTGTATTCTCAGAATCACAGCAGGATTACCATCTTCTGCATAATAACTATGTATAAGGGTCATCCCTTTCGTCATCCTCGGCCGACATGACACAGCAAGGTAGAACCCCTGAGGGTATCTTTTGGGTATATAAACACCATATCTTTGCTGGGGCAGACAGAGGAGAAAGACTTCCATGTTGACACACTGACTGAAGAGACGCTGAGGTTCCTGTACGCAGACACTCCAGCATGCTGTGGTCTGACATCCCTCGCGGGGTGTCCATCTCGAGACCAAGACGGCGTCCGTCATTCTCTCACACCATTTAATGGGTTTGGCTTCATCCAAGGGGGATTCTTGGCTCTACACCTACATATATGCTAGGTACACTTAGGTACATCTAGGTAGGGCTGCATCGTAGGAGTACGCATTACTACTGTCATGTATTTATATGCTTGCATATATTCATTGATTTAGCACTATGGTAGAATACTACCATCCATTTACTCTGTTGGTGCTTATAATTGTTTATATCTGTTTCTGTCTTATGGTTGTTTCAGCACACCTATTTTACACTAGAATGACGTTGGTTCAATAAATGCTTATTGAAAACGTCCCCACCGTTTATTCTGTGTATCTCTCTGAGACAAAGTGAGCACGAGTGACTGAGTGAATAGTACTGTACTGTTTCCATGATCTCTGATGGGACAGGGTTGTCATGTTTGATAGTTGCCAAGAACTATTCACTCCTTGGTAAGAGGAGTCTCTAGTGGCACTGTGAGCTAGCTGGTATACAGGCTAACATACCCGGAGGGGGTGTTTGGAATCAGTCTGGACACCAATCCCACAGTTTATGTTGTCTAAACACGCAGATCCTATATAGATTTATAGGAACTACACGACACTGCTGCTAGACTAATCCTCGATATCCCATGGCACAACCACATCACCCAACACCTCTGCAACCTCCACTGGCTCCCCGCCGAAAGAAGAATAACTTTCAAGCTGCTCACGCACGCCTACAAGGCCCTCCACAACACTTGACCCCAATACCTCAATGACTGCATCTCCTTCTATGCCCCCAAGAGAAATTTCCGCTCAGCCGACCTCTCCCTAGCCACCATCCCACGCTTCTACAGGACCAGAGCAGGTGGAAGGTCCTTCTCCTACCTCGCAGCCAAGACCTGGAAGTATCTCCCCCTTCACCTCTGGCAAAGCCCAACACTGCACCAATTCAGGAAGGATCTCAAGACCTTGCTCTTCGAATGACCCCAACGGAGCTGCTCACACCCACCCCTCAGCGCCTTGAGACCCTAACAGGTGAGTAGTGCGCTTTATAAAACCCTGATTGATTGACATGTCCTGCTAGTATAAAACACCTACATTCGTTTTCCACTACTTTGAGGCCTACTCTGCTAATAGGTTAACTTTGGGAATTCCTTAATACACTTTTGAGCTGTACTTCCTGATTAGGAAGGAATTGCTGTGTCATGTTTTATATCTTTGGAAGGGCAATGATAAATCCTCTTTATTGGTAAAGTTGGATTTAACATGACTATTTTAGAAATGCCACTTTTAGAAAGTGAACATTTCTCTTCTCTTACAGCTCTGTGTGCCTGCAGCCTGTCTCTAATACACATCTAGGGTGGGTAACAGCTACACTTTGTGTGCTTCCTCTAGACAGCCACAAACACAGGAAGGTTTGGTGTTTCTAAGACCTCATCTGCATTCTGATGGCTCTTCCTGGGAAGGAAAGGAGGGAGGGGCTGACACTTACACCTGAAAAGGCAGCACTCTGTCCTCAAACAAAGGGCTGATTAACCCCTACTGATATTCTGGAACCAGGGCTAGGAGGAAAGGGCCTCTGTGCACTTCAAAGACCCTTCTTTGGAATCACCTCCACCTCAAAGGCACAACTGGGTATGGGTAGTGGGTCTCTGACCCCACCAAATCAGACACTTCTAGACCTGTAACTAAACACTTTCAGAAGAACTGCTGTGCTGTATCAAGGACTGACACCCTGCTGGACTGCTGACCTGGAAAGCTTGCTTTTATGCTGTGCTACCCTTCTGACTGCTGCTCTCTGACCCTGCTGAGTGAGAGCTGGACCCTGCCTTGCAACCAAAGTGATCTCCAAGGGCTTGTTGGCTTGCCTTCTTTTGCTTGAGACTCAAGGCTGTCAAAGTGTCTACACCTGCTCCTGCACCTGGTTTACTGGAATTGAGCCCAGATACTTGCAGTAGAGAAATCGACGCATCTCAAGTCTGTGTGTAGCAGAACCAGCGCAACGACCCTGTTGCGGGAGTACAAACAGTTCATCGCTCCCGGATCCAATACAATGCTTTGAGAGCTCGATGCATCAGAATGGTGCATTGCTGCCACAGCAGTGTGGAAAGATCGACGCATCCCCTTGACTGTGTGGCGAAACCCGGCGCATTGCACTTTGGAGCCAATGCATCTCTGCTCGGCGCTTCATCTTTGGAACCGACACATCGCCACAACTGTGTGGAGAAAATCGACGCATCACGTTGACTGCGGGATTTGACATCAGTGCATCGCTCATTTGCACCCCACATCTTGCTGTTGCGACCAGGATCAAGGTATTCTGTTCACCAGGCCTGCGTGGCTCTTGTCTGCAGCTTGTGCTCCATTGCAGTCGGCCTGAATTGTTGACTCTGTCCTGGTCCAGCACGACCAGATAACCCCCATTGCTACTTATTGCTTCTGAGTGCTAGACCTCTTTTTATTCTTTAAAAATGCATATCTTGACTTCTACTTATTGGATTTTTTGTTTTGGTCTTGATTTATTTATAAAATTTGTGTCTATTTTTCCAAACCACTATGGAGTCTTTTTGCAGTGTTTACTTTGTGTTACTGTGTGTATGTGTTGCGCAAATACTTTACACATTGCGGGGCATATTATCAAAGAATTGCGATAATTATCGCAAAGCGCGCTTAGCGCTGTTTTTTTTATCACCGGCTATCGCTGGATTTCCTCACCGTGATAGCGCGCTATTAGCAACGCGTATCGCAAAGGCGATAGGAAATCCAGCGATAGCGTGTAGAACCAGCAATAGCGCGAGAATCCCAGCGCTAAATCAACAGCGCTAATGTAAAGCTTGCTAATAGGCAAGTGTATACTTAACCCAACAATCCACCCCCCATTGACAAGATGGTTAAGGCAAGTTTTTTCAGGCGTTAAGTTCCAGCGATAAGCGCGGTTAGCGCAAATTTTCCTATCAGCTCGCGGGCGTTGATAATAGGGGAAGTTGTGTTTGCGACTGTTTGAATGGAGTTTTAGTCAGGAACGCCTACTTTGCATGTCATTAGCGATAATCATCGCTGACATGCAAAGCGGCAACACAACGGCCGCTATCGCCATTAAGCTGTCGCTAACAGCTGTTAGCGACAGCTTGCTAATAGGGCGATAAAAATATCGCCGCTTTATCGGCAAAAAGTGCTGCTAAAGTGGCGATACTGCCCTTGATAATATGCCCCAGCCTCTGTAGATAAGCTTGACTTCTCTGTGCCAAGCTACCAGAGAGTGAGAACAGGTTATCTTTTAGTGTGTATCTGATTTACCCTGACTAAAGTGGTGGTCCTGACTTGGACAGGGTGCATATCTCTCCCAATTAGAGACCCTATTTTTAACAGACTGTCGATCAATAGTGAATAGCATATGCATGGTTAAGGCATATGAGTGGATAAGGCAAGCATAGTAGAGCTTGCAGGGAAATGGCACGCGTGGCTCAGCCTGCATTGTAAAGGTCATTTTCTCTCCATGTGGCGTAGGGACATTGGCTTTCGGAATTCCCATCTGACTGCCACATGATTTTCACTGACAGTTTTCTACTGTGGTTGTGCTCAGTTGTTACACCATTGCACCAGTTAGCTACAACCAGATATTTTGGCTTTGCCCCTGCTTGTTAGACTTAGTTTCTTACCTGAACTTGACAGAAGTTCTCCATCACCTGAACTGCACCACAGGGAATTACAGCCATGATACAGGTAGATGAGTTCAGATCTCTCAGTCATACTGGGTCTGTGCCTTGTATCTAAGACAAACATTAAACATGGAGAGCTTCTTTAAATCACCTTGTCCATGATAAGAAGGCTTGTTAATAAAGTTCAATTGTGCCTAAGGCTAAAAATGTCTCTTTTTAGGTCCAACTCAATTCATAATGAAAGTAAGCATTGTGCCTGGACATGGTTGCCTCAAATCTTCAGAATTTTGGTCATTTAATCTAAATGCTGTTCTCTCTTTTATTTTGTCAGTGACACAAGCCAGGCCCTTAAGCCTCTCCTCAGACAAACTGTAATTTAATCTTCATAATTGGGCAATGAAAGAAGGTATGTGGTGATTTTCAGTTGCTCCTTGAGTTCTTAGGCATTGATCATTATTTGTATGCCAAATCCTTTGCTGTAAGACTGCCCTGGGCAGCACAAATATGTGCTTTATCTCATTGTACCCCCATGTCTTTGACTAGGTTTCACTAAGAAGGAATAGTAAAAGTTCCTCTTGAAGTTATTTGGCATGGACCTTTTCTATCCATATTGCTCTTGTGCTATGTAAACCTTTCTCATGAGTTAATTTGATTGTGGAGTGTGAGTCCATTATTATGTGCCACTAGAGCTCTGGTAACTAGTTCTTGATCGATAAAGGTCTTTTTATCCTCTATTTTATAGATGGAAAACTGCAATCACTATATAAATACCCATCTCAAATTTCCTTATTAGCCCGTGTTTGTGAAGTTTCTAGTCACCTGTAAAAAGAAAATGGCTTAGCTGTTAAACTTTAATAAGCTAATAGTCGAGTTGTGATTCCAAAACACAACTATTGGAATGGTGTCTTTATGTTAAGAGCATCCAGGGGAGGTACCAGTTCCTTCTCTAGTGATCCTATTTGAATACTGCTGGTGTGTCTCCTACTAAACCTGGCAATTACAAGAATTGGACGTGGTGGGCTCACTCACGTAATGTGACATGCTTCATCATGGGACACCTCGTCCCAACCTGGTAAGATAATACTATCAGGGGGGACTTGACCTCGGGCTGGGCTATCCCAAGGGAGTTTATACATATCAATCTTTTATCTGGATAACTTGGGTCCAGTTTTTTCACTAAAATACCTTAGGTATACCACAAAAGTATCCTTTTGGTAAAGTGGTTGCCAGGGTATAATTTTCAAAGTACCATGAGGTATTGAAAGGGTTTGTTGGTGGATAGTATGATCCTCGGGTAACCTTGGATTGAACCAACATGGTTCTGCCCAATTATAATCCTGAACGGTCTTGGACATTCATCCTTGTCTGGGACCCTGGCCTTGATTTAAAGTGAGGGAAAAAATTAAAAGAGGGGACCCACCTCTCTGAAGGTGAATACCTGGTTATTATACCTAGTGCCCGGGGGCTATTTGCCTCATGGTCTGTTGCAGGTGCATCTCCTATAGTCACACATTCGGCAAGGAGAAATGCCTGCTTTGATTTTCACCCATCCTGTTTCAACAGTCGTCTGGTATAGTAGTGTACAAGTCAAATTGTGATGTCATAATGCCTACTGCCATAGCCACCAGCCAAGGTGAAAAGCAGGTCACAGAGCATGAATGCAGCTGTAGTTCAAACAACAAAAATGAGAACTGGCTTTTCCTTCTTCTTTTAACCTGTTTTTTTTTATTTTTAAATGAATAGTGATCAACAGAATGGATGGCAATATGTTTATGTTTGCATGCTATATATAGCATTACAGGCAAGATAGAATCTCTCTGCAAGTTTCTTCACATTCTGAGTTACAACATTGTGTTTAATCTGACTTACATTAAACTGATTCTTATATCTTTTTGCAACAAATTGCTAACCCCTTTTTGGAGCGTTTAATTTTGCACTACAGATTTTGCTTTTAATCTTCGCAGTCCCATGTGACTTACAATATTCTTATAATATATGGAATGATGATACTTTATCTTACGGCTAGAGACCTGCTCTCTCCCTCTACAGATCTGGTGCTGTGCCGCTGCCCTGTGTAGGGCTTAGTGCAGGTAGGGGTTCGAGCCTCGGTTCCACACTGTATTGTGCCCGTTTTCAGCTTTACTCTGTTGTCTTACTGTGCCCCTTAACTATTGACTGTTGCCTCTCTGCTTGCCTTTTTCCTTATTGTGCCACTGTTGTTATTGTGCCCTGCCTTGCCTTATTGTGCCATTCTTGTTTGCGCTCTCTTACCGTTTTTTTCCCGCTTCCCCTCCCGCCACTGCTGCCCCTGCGGCCCCTCCCCCCTGCCGATTCCTGCTCCCGCCTCCCAGCTGTGCCTCCCCCCTCCCCTATTTAATGGCAGAAATTAAGGCATGCCAAGGCAAGTCCTTCTGCGCCTGTCCGCGACCAGGCCGCAACCAGCGCCAGGGACCCTGGATCTCCGACCATCCACCGATACGACTCAACTGCCCTCCTCGCACTCAACCCCGGAAGGAACAACAACTGCAAGCTGTCAACGCCGAACACCACCCATGGCCAGTTTTTCTGCCGCCACTGCCGCCAGACCTTCACCACCGCCCCCGCCCCCGCCGCCAACACCACCGATGCCCTGAGGTGCATCCTCCTCAAAGTTCGCTCCCTGCACAGACACGCCGTAGAGATCTGGGACCTCCTCGACACCCTCTCACCAGAAGTTGCCTTCTTTACAGAAACCTGGACCAACGTCTTCTCTGCCCCCGACATCGCCATCCCAGACGAATACAAGATCCAGAGGAAGGACGGCCCCAACCACACAGGAGGAGGACTCGCCATCGCGCACAAAAGCTCCCTTCGACTCTCCACCTCAGCGCCTCCTTCTCCACCACCGAACACCTTCACTTCCAGGTCCGGACCAGCCCTAGAACCACACTAAGCGGCACCCTCGCCTACAGACCCCCCGGCCCCCGCGCTCCGTTCACCACCACCATCACCGACCTCATTGCACCCCATGCCATCGCCTCCATGGACTTCATACTAATCGAGGACCTGAGCTTCCACCTCGACAACCCCAGCGACCCCAACTCCACTACCCTCCTGGACAACCTTGCCAACATACGTCTGAAACAGCTCATCACCACGCCTACCCACAAGGCAGGACACACCCTCGACCCCATCTTTGCAGGAGGAAATAACATCCACTTCAGCCACACCACCCAACCCCCATGGATGGACCACTACTGCGTACACTTCCACGTCGACAGACCCAAGCCGCCCAAACCTGCACCGCGCCCTCCAAGAAGGAACTGGAGCAAAGTCACTGAGGAGCAGCTCAACTCCACCCTCAAATGCGACACCCCCACCACCGTGACTGACGCCAATCTCGCAGCCAAGGAATTACACAAATGGATCTCCAACTGCGCATACAAGCCCACAACCCTGACAGACAGCACCCCAGGAAGGCCACCTTGTTCACCGCCGACCTCCAAGAAGCCAGACACACCTGCAGACGTCTCAAGAAGATCTGGAGAAACAGCAAAACATCAGAAGACCGCACCATCTACAAGAACGCCATGACGGAATACCACCAACGCATCAGAACCACCAAATGGACCTTCATTCAAAACAAAATCCTTGCCAACTCCAGCAACTCCAAGGAACTCTTCAGCGTCATCCAGGAATTCACCAAGCCCCTCTGCGAAACCACGAACATCACCCCTTCCCAAGACCTCTCCACCAAGCTCGGATCCTACTTCCATCTAAAAATCAAGAGCCTCTACGACAATTTCAATGACCGGACACCTGACTCCGCAACCACTCCCTTCTCTAGCAACGCTAGCCAGCCTACCATCTCCTCCTGGACACTGGTCACGACCGAAGAGACCACTTCAACCATGAAAGGCATCCACTCGGGGGCCCCCACAGACCCCTGCCCACCACACATTTACCACAGAGCCGCCACGCCATCGCTCCAGAACTACGATTATTATTAGTATTATTATTAAACTTATAATGCGCGACAGCTACCCAAAAAGGGTTTCCCGGCGCAAAAGCAGATCAGAGACTGAGTTTAGCAAGGCAGCAGGCTATTGGTTGAAAAGCCACGTCTTCAATGATTTGCGAAATTGGATATAATTTGTTTCGTTTTGGAGAGCTAAGGGCAGGGCATTCCAAAGTGAGGGGCCTAGGTATGTGAATGACCTTCCACCCATCCGGGATAGTTTAGTTTTTGGGACAAAAAACTTCCCCTGAGTGGATGAGCGGAGGTTGCGAGGAGGGACATATGGATGGACCAGTGACTGGAGGTATTGAGGGGCAACTCCTGTTTTGATTTTAAACATATAGCTCAGGGCTTTGAACTTGATTCGGTTCTCCACCCTGAGCCAGTGCAAGTCTCGTAGATGGCCGGAGATGGAGGTGGTTCTAGGGATCCGGCATAAAAGCCTTGCTGCGGAGTTCTGGACCAACTGCAGCCTGCGAGTCACGATGCACCATCAACGCCACCTTCATGACCGGCACCTTTCCCGACGACTGGAAATGAGCAGAAGTCAGACCTCTGCTCAAGAAGCCCTCAGCAGATCCCATGGACCTCAAGAACTACCGGCCCATCTCCCTCATCCCCTTTGCGGCAAAAGTCACTGAGAAGACCTTCAATGCACAACTAGTCATTGAAGAAAACTCCATCCTCGACCCCTCCCAAACCTGATTCCGCAGCCACCACAGCATCGAGACCGCCCTAATCGCCGCCACAGATGACATCCGCACCCTCCTCGACCAAGGACACACCGCAGCCCTGATCCTACTCGACCTCTCAGCGGCGTTTGACACCATCTCCCACAGCACACTCGCCGCCAGACTCCACGACACCGGCATACAAGGAACCGCCCTTGACTGGATCTGCTTGTTCCTCACCGGCAGAACCCAAAGAATAAGACTGCCACCCTTCCTCTCTGAACCCACAGAAATCAACTGCGGAGTACCCCAGGGATCACCGCTCAGTCCCACTCTCTTCTACATGGAGCCCCTCGCTGCCACTGTCAGACAGCACGGTCTCAGCACAGTATCCTACGCAGACGACATCCAGCTCATCCTCTCCCTCACCAAGGACCCCACCACCACCAGACTCATCTTCCAGGAAGGAATGCAGGACGTCGCATCCTGGATGAGCAACAGCTGCCTGAAGCTCAACTCGGAGAAGACAGAAGTACTCGTCCTCGGACCCTCCCCCTCTGTTTGGGACAACACCTGGTGGCCCACAGCCCTCGGCAACCCACCTACCCCCACGGACCACGCCCGAAACCTCGGCATCGTACTCGACTCCTCCCTCTCCATGAACCGACAGGTCAACGCCGTCGCCTCCAGCTGCTTCAACACCCTCCGCATCCTTCAAAAGACCTTCAAATGGTTCCCCCGAGTTAAGGAAGACCGCCACCCACGCACTCATAACCAGCAGACTGGACTAAGGAAACGCTCTCTATGCCGGGATCAACAAGTCTCTACTCCGCAAGCTCCAGAACATACAGAACACCGCAGCCAGTCTCATCCTCGGCATCCCTCGACACGAACACATCACCCAACACCTACAGAACCTCCACTGGCTCCCCGTTGAGAAGAGAGTCACTTTCAAGACACTCACCCACGCCTACAAATGCCTCCACAACACCGGACCCCAATACCTCAACAAGGGAATCTCCTTCCACGTACCCAAGAGAAACCTCAGTTCCACCAACCTCGCCCTCGCCAAAACCCAGCGCATCCGCAGAGCCAGAACAGGAGGAAGAGCCTTCTCCTACATCGCGGCCAAAACCTGGAATGAGCTCCCGATCGACATCAGATGCGCCCCCTCCCTGAACGTCTTAAGGAAGACACTCAAGGCCTGGCTCTTCGACTGAACGGAGCTGCTCACCCCCTCCCCCAGCGCCTTGAGACCCTCACGGTGAGTAGTGCGATTACAATTCCCCTGATTGATTGATTGATTGAGTACATATAACTGATACATAGGCCTTCGAGTACGCAAAATTGATTCCGTGGCGTAGCTGGGGAAGGGGGGGAGGCAGTCTGCCCCGGGCCGCACTGTTTTTGGGGGCGGTGGAGGTGAGCAAGTTGGATCTGTCACCACTGAAGTGACTGAAGTAATCTATTTTGGTGAAAAATCTTTTGTCACATAGAACAATACAATTTTGCTTTTCTCCAGCTCTGGGATCTTTATAGTATAGTCTACTTCACATATTGCCATAGAAAGGGCCTGGGAGAGAAAGCAAGATGGCGGCGGTGGCGTAGTTCGCCACGGTAGCTCCCCTTCCCCAGTCCTGTGTATCCCGGCTTACTTCTCGGCTGCAGTGGCTGCCTTTGCGGGCCTGGGTCTGTTGGATGGGTCTCGCTCGTTGTGCGGCTGCGAGGCTTCTGCTGGGTGCTGGGACGTCTGGTGAGGCATCGGGTGGATTCCCCAGGCGAAGGAAGACGGAGGCGGGGCCGGGGCTGGGCCGTGAGCAAGCAAGCTGGAGGCTTAACCCTGTGGCTGCCGGAACTCTGTCATTTCATGCTGTCTGGCAGTTCTGGCTGGATTCTGCTGTAGCTTTTGGCAGTAAGCTATTGGAGAGAGCTCAAAGAACAGTTGCTGGATACAGATACTTTAGATATTTTGGGTATATAGAGGAATTTAAAAATATGCCCCCAAAGTCCTCAAGAGCTGTAAAAGAAGCAGCAGGAAGAAACCCTGCACAACCCCTGGGCTCCAAACCGATGTCTTCACGGAGCCAGGTTATTAAGCCTAACGAGTCGCATAGCCTAAAGAAACAAGTAGATAGTGGAGGAGCGGGGAGACGAAAGGCTGCGATTGAATGTCTACAAACTGGGGGACGCAAAACAACTGATCTGAAGTTGATGGAAGAAGGAGAGACAGCCCTAGATGAAGATGATTCTACCCCAAATTCTGCACTGCCCCAACCAACCATTACGAGCTTCTTTAAGATGAAGGAAAATATACAGAATCTAAGTACGGCTGCCTCTATGGAGAACATAGATCTAGAATCTCAGGCTCAGCCTTTTAGTGACCCTCAAGGTGATTCCCCGTGGGAGGGCTTGAAGATACAGGCTGGAGCTTTGGAAGAAGTTGGGGTCAGTACATCAAGCGTGATGGTGCAGGATCCCATGGTGAATGGCTCTCATATCATATCTGGCTCTTTATCTGGCTCATCTGGCACTGTACAAGAAGAAGTTTCTGGGGATCCAGCACATATTAGAACTCTAGATGTTACAGCGGCAGATGATATTATATCAGATAACACAGATAAGTTTTTTTCACTTGCCGAGGAATCAGTATCAGATCTCTCTGACTCCGACTCCTACCAAATTGAAAGCGGTGATAGTTTATTGTCTTCGGATTCTAGCACTCTTGAGGCACCAGAGACTGCCCTAAAATGTCAAAAAAACGAAGGAGTTCTAAGGGACAGAAGGGATCTGCTGAGATGCGAAACAACTCGGGAAGGCGGATCACTGGCACTGGCTTAAAATGGGACTATTCTCATACTAGGATTATTGGTCCTACAGAATCAGTGCTGGGTGAGGCTGCAGGTCCCTCGAAGGAGCAAAGTAAAGAGACAGCTGATATGAATTCAGCACTTAACATGATCCTTGAATCAATTAAAGAACATTGTGCAGAGACCAGGGCGGATGGCAAGAAAGCTAGACAAGCTACAAAGAAATTGGAAGGCGCAGTTCGGAAAGTTGGCAAAGCATGTGCAGAGATCGGGGAACGGATGAACAGCATTGAAGAGAAAACCGAAATTGTTGAAAAAGAACTGCTGGCGGTAAGGGAAGGCTTTACTTCCCAGGAAGCTCAACTAAAAGATGCAATGTGGAAGCTTGAAGATATGGAGAACCGTCAGAGGAGGAATAACCTCCGCTTTCTTGGGATTAAGGAAGGACTTGAGGGGGAGGACATTCGTGCTTTTATGTTGGACCTACTTAAGGAAGCTTTCCCAGACTTAGGGGGCTGGGATTGGGATCGAGAAATTCAGCGGATACACCGGTTCCCAGCTGTCCTCCGCAGATCTTCTGGCAGAGACTCTAACCAGCCGAGGGCGATTTTAGTTTTTTTGGTAATTTCCTGCTTAGACAGGCTATTTTTGAAAAAGCCCGTCCTGAAGCCAGAAGACAGTACAAGGATTCCTCCTTTTTTGTTCGCCCCGATTTCTGCCATATTACGGTGGAACGGAGATGGCGGCTGAGGCAAATGATTAAACCGTACCAAGATGCAGGTTTTGAGGCATATTTACTGGCTCCAGCCAGATTGAAAACTATTGTTAGAGGGTCATTCAAGTTCTTTACCTCTGAAATACAAGCAAAAGAGTACCTGGAACAAGTTAGTGGGAAATGAGTATCAGACGAGAACTAGATTGGGCTATCTCTTTTCTCTTTTTCTATGGATTTCAGGAATGACTTTTTATCTTAAATACTAGAGGGACGCACGGGGGCCCTGGGGGGGGGTGTGGTGTTCTTGCTACCTCCATCACTCGGACCATATGGGTCCGGCTGCTTTCAAAGGGAGGGTAGGGAGGGGGGCGGGCGTAGGGGAAGGTCGGGGGAGGGTGGAGGGTGGTCAAGGGGGGCACTGGTTATAATGGTGAAGGATGAACAACAGCTGAAGGATATTTTTATTGTTTGGTGTGTTTTTTTTTGGAAGGTATTTTTTTTTTTAAATATAATGGCTAAAATACGAATTGCTACAGTAAATATTTGTGGGCTCAATGACAGTGTTAAAAGGAGAAGGGTTCAGGAAGATCTCAAAGTCCTCAAGGCCGATTTATATTGCTTTCAGGAAACTCACATTGCAAGGAAAGACTGTCATTTATATAAATCTTTAGGGTTAAAGGTCCTTGCATATACCTCACAAGATGTAAGGACCAAGGGGGTCGCTATTCTTGCGAAAAATCCTTTTTTACCCTGGGGAGAAAGATGGTGGACAAGCTTGGCAGATGGGTTATAATGGAATGCAAGAATGGGGTAGATTCTTTCACACTGTGTTCAGTGTATGCTCCAGTGACAGATGAGCCAGGTTTACTGTGTTATTTAGCTAACGAATTACCTTCCTGGCCGGCACCATATGTGGTTTGTGGAGATTTAAACATCAATGGTTCCAGAGGTACTCCAGGCGCTACAGGAGTATCTAGTAAAGGGTATAAACCGCATTCTATGAGGGCTTATAATAATTTATTAAAAGACATGGGCCTGGTAGATGCATGGGCCAAATTAAAACCGGATGATCCTGGTTATACTTATTATTCGGCCCCTCATAGTAAATTTGCTCGGCTTGACTATTTCTTAGTCTCCCCATCTCTTTTGCGTAAGGCTAGTGTGGAACTCTTTCCCAGAGTAATGTCAGACCACAACCCAATTGTCCTTGAGATACTTTGTAGCGGGATTAGAAGGGAGCACACAGGCTGGACATTTGAGAGGGCACTGTTATCAGATAATGAATATATTGAACATATGAGGTGTTGGATTCGGGAGTTTTTTGAGAATAATTCTGATAGTGCCCTACCAGGAATGATATGGGATGCGTTCAAGGCAGCAACAAGAGGAGAGACACTGCAATATAGTCTGACTAAGCAGAAAAAAGGGGCTGTACAGATCAAATTATTTTATCAGAAACTTGCCGGTCTGGAAACAGAATTGATTCATAAGGTGGCTAAGGGAGAAGATATCTCCGCAATTTTGAACTCTATTACGGTTATCAAAGCCTGTATATCCGACTTTAATGTAGAAAAGACAGCAGGGTTGTTTTTGGCTAAACGGCAAGATTGTTATGAATTTAGTGAGAATGTCGGTCGTTTATTGGCAGTAAGGACTAGGCAACTGGCCGTGTCTGGACATATTGAACGGGTTAAGAACATGAGGGGGACGGTAGTTACAGACCCGGGGGATATTAGAGAGGCCTTTAGGGAGTTTTATGAGGACTTATATAGTACTACTCCTGTTGTTACTTTTTCGGAAGATGCTGAGTTGGAATTTTTACCGAGGGGAAAGATATCCCAAGAGGAGGGCATACAACTGGGGCGGGCTATCTCTCAGGAGGAGTTACATTGTGCAATCCAAGCCCTACCTGCTGGCAAAGCTACAGGTACGGACTGTATTCCTATAGAGTTTTATAAGGTCTTCTTTAGAGAGACCTGTCCGGCTTTGCTTGGGTTATTTAAGGAGATTAGGGAGGGAGCTCTACCACCCGGTTCTTGGGGCACAGCCAATATTGTGATTTTTTTAAAGAAGGGAAAAGATCCAATTAGCTTGGGTTCATATAGGCCCATTACATTGCTTAATAGCGATGCCAAAATATACTCAAAGATCTTAGCTACTAGGTTGAACTCCGTGATGCATCAATTAGTTTCAGTTTGGCAGCATGGTTTTATACAGGGAAGGGGGACCGAAGACCATGTCAGAAGGGTAATTTCACTGTTCGATGCTACTGAAGTCCTTGCCAAACCTATGGGGGCTGCCTTCCTGGATGCCGAGAAGGCGTTTGATCGTGTGGCATGGCATTATCTATGGAAGGTTTTGGAGCTCAATGGCTTGGGGGTTTTATTTATTAATGCATTACGGGTCTTATATATAAATCCTATTGCACGACTTAGAATAATGGGGAAGGAAACAGAGGCTTTTTCAATCAGCAGGGGTACTAGGCAGGGCTGTCCGTCCTCCCCCTGCTGTTTGCATTATATATAGACCCCTTTCTTAGGCGATTGGAAGCCTCGCCTCACATTGCTCCGGTAAGTTTGCACGGTTGGCATACTAAGCTCCTGGCGTATGCCGACGATGTGGCTATAATTACTTCTGAACCCGATGGAGCAATGCGAGCCGTAGAAAGTATAGCGAAAGATTTTGGGATTTATTCAGGCTTTTTGTTAAATAGTGCTAAGACTCAGATTTTGATAAACAGATTTACTACAGCATTGGACGCTCGTATTGTTGAGAAAGCGGTGTATTTAGGGATTTGTATTACAGCTAAGGTCGAGGATATTGTAGAATTAAACATAACTCCCATATTGGGGAAAATCAAAAATGATTTTCATCGGTGGGATAACTTGAAGCTGTCAATAATGGGGAGGTGTAATATTATTAAAATGATTGTTCTTCCAAAGTTGTTATATATTTTTCGCACAATCCCTCTGGAGATACATAATTATTGGTTTCGTTTAATTGATAGGGAGGTAGCGAGATTTATCTGGTCATATCGCAGAACAAGGAGAGCTAATGCATTTTTATCCCTCACCCGGGAGAGAGGGGGATGGGGGCTCCCACATTTTAAGTTATATTATTTATCTGCAGCTCTGCAATATTATGGGCCTCTCTTCGGGATTAAGGCTAGGGAGAGGGAAGATCCTAGCTATGTCCCCTCAATATTTGAAATTTTGATTAATATCCGGGCTAATGGTTGTTTATTAAAATTTTATGAGGCTAGCTATTTCAAAAAAACCCGCTTCAAGGTTTTAATTGCCGCCTTTCGTAATTGGGCTGGCATAAGGAAAAAAGTAGGAATGGGCAGGTTTAATAGGTATACCCCTCTGATCGGGAATGATCAGCTCCCAATTGTCTTACAAGATGAGTGTTTGATAAGATGGGGCAGGAATGGCTTTTTCAGGATTGCAGATTTTTAGAGGGCGATCATATAGCCTCCTTTGATATAATCCGGGAAAGGTTTAGTATAGGACCTCGAGATTTTTTAAATATCTACAGCTGAGGGATTTCCTTCTGAGAAAAGCTGGTGGGGCTGCGGGCTTCGGGCAGGTAGCATTAATCGAATTGTTGATTCACAGATCGCGGCCCTCAATTTCACAACTATATCGCTGCCTGTTAGAGGGGTTGCCTGATGATTTAGATAAGCATAGGCAAAGATGGCAGGATAAATTGGGGGTTTTGGACTCCCGCTTTCTTAAGTCAGTTGAATTGGGGAACTCCGTTCTGTGTGCAGCTAATCTGAAATCACAACATTTCAAGACCTTGTTTGATCTATATATTACGCCTGCGAAGATCGTGCAATGGGGAGGGGTGGAAGGAACTCGCTGTTTTAGGTGTAAGGCCTATGCGGCTGATATAATACATATTTTTTCTACCTGTCCAGGCATTGAGTCACTTGGACAAGAAATATCAGGCTTTTTGATGTTTGTCTTAAAAGAGGAGGTTCCATTGTCACCACTTCTGATGTTATTGGGGGTAGACGAAACAATAGGGGGAAAAAAAAAGGGAGAAGAGCTGATTTTTATTGCGATGGCAGTTTTAAGACTCTGTGTTGCTTCTGCCTGGTTAAGCCCGCAGCCTCCTACTTTTCAACAATGGAAAAGCCGTTTTCTGCATATTTATAATTTGGAAAAAGCACTCTACGAGCGCAGAGGGAGAAAGGGTAGGATAAAGGGGAAAAAGATCTGGGGCACATTCACAGATTGGATTATTCCATTTATCCAGGAAGAATGAAGTATCTGGCCATGACATTTTTTTTTTTTCTTGTATATAGCTTGGTCTCCAATGTAATCTCTTAGCTCTTTAAAAATATTTATTGCCTGTATTCAGATTCTATGCTGCCCTAGGCTTTTTGTTATGGTCTTGATGATAATGGCCCTTATTAGCTATTTATCGTTTTACATTATTTGTATTATAAATTCTGTGATTTTTTTTATTCTTCAGCTGTATATGAAATCGATAATAATAAAAAATTATAAATATAAAAAAAAAAAAAAAAGAAAGGGCCTGGGAGAGCTTTAGTAGCTTCATCCATTAATTCCTTTGATCTAATTAAAAATCTCCTGGAGCCCTTACGGCAACCAAATTTGTGCTCGCTAAAGCTAATATACTCTCCCTTTCTTGTACGATGCCAATAGGTAATTCATAAAAACCCTTCGGCAGCTCGATAGACATGTTTCTGATACTTAGGCAGATGGTGGGTCTAACTAATTTGGGAGTAAAACCAAATATGAAATTAGTGAAAAGTGAGCACCTTTTGTAAATGTTTACATTCCAGTGTGATGTTTTTGAATTATTCTTTATTTGAGAGCCCCACATGTCATAATCGTGGACATATTTTAGTTTATTAATATCCGGTTTTCTTTTCAGTAGCTGTCCAAGTGTCTGATAATTCTTTTAGGATATTAAGGGCCAGATTTTAAATAAAGACATTGAGGCTGCACTGAATTACGTAACAGGGAAGGAGCAGGAGAGTGGCATATCTGCAGAGACATGGCTGTCTCCTCCCCTCTCTCAAGCGCCGGCGCTGATTTCAGCTGCCAGGCTCCAGGCACACGTCTTAGCACCATAGCACTAGGGTGCGTGCCTGAGTCTAGCATAGGTTTTGTACAGGAAGGGTACCCTTCCTGTGCAAAATGCTATGCCTAAACTAGTTTAAACACTTTTCCTACTTTGTATGTGTGCTGCACAGTGTAGCACACATGTAAAGTCAGAAAAGAAAGAAGAAATAAAAACATTTCTCCTGTAAACGCCTCCTTTGAAGTGGCGTTAACTTTTGGCGCTAAACCCTGTCTACAATTGTTTGTAGATAGGGTTTTGCATCAAAAGGCATAGGTGATTGCATGGGAACTCCCATGTACCACACATGGAACGCCCCCTTGGCGGTAAGTAATTCAAAGCAGTGCTTCGTGCTGCTTTGTGTCACTTTTAGGGTACTTTCTAGCACAAAACAAGCTTTGCGCTAGAAAGTAAATTGAGAAAAAAACATTTTGTGCTGGTTAGCATCACTTTTGTGGTGCTAACCCAGCGCAAATTGTTTGCAAATCTAACCCTAACTGTCTTGACCAGAATTACTAAATCATCAGCATACAATTAAATAAACAGACGGACGTATAGAAAGACAGAGATTGATAGGTAGGTAGGTAGATAGATAGATAGATAGATAGATAGATAGATAGATAGATAGATAGATAGATAGATAGATCACTGACTGTAATCATCCATGTCCTGCCACAGTTGTCTCTCAAGCATGAGGAAGAAGATAACTCTCAATGATTCTCCTTTGTGACCCCTGTCCACAGATTTGACAATTATTTTACTATGTTGTTTTGATTTAGGTTATACTTGTTGTTAAATTGTTATTTTACTCTAGGGCCCCTCTGTAGCTGGTTTCTGAAGCAGTGCTAACTGGCCCGACTACAGATTTGACACTTATTTTACTATGTTGTTTCGATTTATAGATTTAATTTATGCTTGTCTGTTAAATTGTTAGTACACTCTAGGGCCTGCTGAAACTGGACTAACTGGGCCGACTACCTGGCCTCTGAACTGGATTGTGTACTCCCTTTTGTTTGACAGTGTGTTGACTTATTTACTTCACTTGCTCCATTGTACTGAGTTTATTCGTGCTTTCTCCACCTTGTACAGCGCTCTGATACCCGCAAGGGTCATGTTCGCGCTTTATAAAACTTTTCAAATAAATAAAATAATAAATAATAAAACTCTTGGACGCCTTTTTTCTGCCTAAGGAATTAGATGTTTTCAGTCAAGCAACAGCCATGTCTGCATGTAAACAGATTTATATATGCTTCCGCCTCTGATTGCTTTTTCCCTTTTTTTCTATCTTTTGACTATTACATTCATTTCTTTAGGGTTGTGGAAGAATTACCACAATAATGTGCAATTCTGATCAATTCTAAAGCTGTTCAAGAGTCTGAAGTTGAAAACTCCTAGGGGTAAACCATCCTCCTTTTCTTCTGCACAGTTGAGGCTTAAATGGGTAAAAAAATTATTCAAGCTTGCCTCCTCGATCCATTGCTTTGAATTTTTAATGGTGACAGCTAAATAATAAAAGCTCCCTGAAGATAACAAACACACAGTAGCATTCTGGTGAAACCTCTGCAATATGCAATAGAAATAAACATCTGTGAATTATGCTTTTAGTTAATGCAGAGAGGCGTAAAAGACCTTTGGAATTAGAATAAAACAAAGCGTTGCCCACCTGCTAAGAAATAAAAGAAATTGCTCATACCTATCCATGTTCCAAGCTACAAGAAAATAATAGCATAGAAATGTCAATTTTGAAAATCAAGCAACAGCAAGACTGATTTATTTAGGCACCAATGAGAAAAGTTCAGTTTATTTGCAAAAAGCCCTTGTTTACTCTAAATACGACACATGAAAACAGTCTACATGTGAAAAAAGGGTGCTGCAAGTAGAATACCTTTCGGAAATAGAGCAATTAATATGACATATGTTAAACATGAGGTATTGACAGCACCTGATCATTTCAGGGAGCATTAAATAAATACCTCACCCTTCTTTAAATTTCAGCACGTTAAAGCTCCTGGAATTAAACAGGGAAAACAATGTGATATTTACAGTGAGACTCGAATTTTGGTCAACAGACAACAAAATCCATGCTATTCCCAAAAACTGAGTATTGGTGCTATTTAAGTTTCAAATCTTGGGGAGTCAGGTTTTATCAAGTGTGATAAATAATGCCAACTCTTCAAACATAGGCCTTAATTACGTGTGTATTGGTAAAAACCATGAAACTTGCACATAAGGTAAATACCAATTCCACAGGGTCCGGTAAATAACACATGTTAAGTAACACTGATTATGAGTTTTTACCACGTATTGCCATATCTGTATTTAGTGCATGTGTTAAATGGAAGTGCATGTTTATGGATCCTGAGCTGGAGTTCCTGGCGAAGAAGGTGGCATGACACCATGACCATCTAAAGTACCATCTCATTCTAAAGATGTCGTCAAAAACAAATAAAAACATTCCTGTGTAAGGAGATAATAGAGAAAATCATTAATCAATCAACATATCCAAATGATGTTGAGAACATTTAAAACAGGTTCCAAACCTTGAAATTCTAGGCACTTAAGCAAGTTGTTGATTACAAGAGCTAAAAAGGCATGGCAACTGGTGGATTCTCCATCTCAGCTCTACCTCAGCTTGTGGGAAGAAAAAGTTCTAAAGGGGTAATCAAAGAGGAGAGTGAAAAGTGAGAGCTTGCTCACTTTCCCATATCAATATCACAAAACGAAAGTGGAGCGAGCAAGCTACGGAGTTCCTTAGAGATGCCCCTCACACAGAGTGTGAAAAAAAGTTTTTTTAAAAGATCCTCACCCACCAACCTAGTTGGTGGCATGCTTCATTGTTGGGGTCCCACCCGAGATACCTAGCGCGTAAAGGGTGTGATTCAACGCTTGATTACAGTGTTTTTTTGGGGGGTGTTTTTATCTCAAATGTGAGAAGGAGGTGAATTAAAATTGTCTTCTTGGTTACCTTTGGACAAAGATTAAAAGCAGTGGTGGATGCGTGGCGGGGAACTAATGACCTGTCGCATCCTTGATATAGGTTGACATGTTTCAGCCATAGTGTCTATGTCATAATGTCATTGCTGGCCCTGGGGGTCAGTATGGCTTTCCTCAAGACCAGAATCGTGTGCGCCCTAAGGCATGTGATAGTATTATAGTGTGTAACTTATGGATTTCTGTTTTACTCCATTTGAGTTTCTGCATTAAATATAACAGGAGAAAGACACATCATTTTGTACTGTAGTAGACAACACATCCATGGGGCAAGGGTTAAACACTCTCTACACGCTTGCACCATCATGCATACGGTCCCATCGCAAATGGAACGACCGTGCTCTTGTGTGAAAATAGAAGCGTGCTGCTAAATGTGATTCTACATTAGCCATTATGCAGACTAATCAATGGTGCATGTTGGGTTCTGCATCGTTTATTTTAGCACAGTGCTTCTTCCCTTTTCCATAAGGCCCGCAACCATGCTTTCTCCCGAACTAAAGATTTCCTTCTTTTCCTTTTTTATTGAGGGGAAGCACAGGGAAAGAGAGGAAGAGAACAACAAGTACAGTGGGATGACCAGACAACAGGAGTACACACCAGGAGCATATCAAAGGAAGCTCTCTCGGGAACAGCCCAACATTGTGACAAATCTGTCCACTATAACACTAACAGACACACAACACAGAGTCCAGAATAAAGCACTAGGGTTTGTACCAGCAGCACACCTTGACAAGGTTCCGATTGCATTGTTCTTTAGAAAACTCAAACTGAAAGCTTTCTTTAAAAAATCAGAAGCCCCAAACATCATAGACAAAGATGTCATAGGACTGAGGATAAATCCTACATTCTGTCCCCACACCACCACAGTCCCCATTGAAGTTCTGACATTTGGCAGATTTTCAATGAATTGGAGACTATATTGAAGGTGACAGGCACGTCTGCCATAACATGAGTAAAGCAGAAACCATTGCACTCAATGATCTAAAAGCCGATAAAAGTATTGTCGTAAAATCCTCAGATAAAAGGGGTGGTGTGGTTATCCAATGCCAACAGGATTACAACATTGAGTGTCTTCGCCTCCTTGGAGACAGAAAGAATTACATCACTCTGCCCGCAGACCCCCACACCCCAACTTGGAGTGGCGATAAAGAACCTCATTCAAACAGCAGAAACTGACAATTCAATCTCTAAAAAAGAGGCTAGATTTCTTTTAAGAACTGACTCAAAAATCTCCTACTTCCACACGCTACCCAAAATCCACGAGAACAGAATGCCCACTGTCGGGCACCCTATAGTCTCTGGGATAGGTTTCTTGTTAGAACCCCTATCACGCTTCTGCGATTTCTATCTGAGACCATTGGTACAGAACACATCCATATAACTGAAGGACACCAAAGACCTACAATGCCTACTAAAGGATATAGAATATGATCTAGAAAAGCACATGCTATTAAGTCTCAGTGTGGAAAGTCTCTACACAAGCTCCTGAAAGAGGGGACACTAACTGTCATCAAAGAAGCCCTTGACCAAGGAGGAATGGCACCACAGAACATCGAAGGCATTCATCCTTAAATGCGCCCAACTTGCTCTCATGAGAAACTACTTCGAATATGAAGGAACAATATACCTACAAACATTTGAGACTTACATGGGGAGCAGATTTGCCCCCAGTATGATGGAACTAGATGTACATAACTTTGAAACCAAACACATCCAAAACATGACAAACCAGTTCAAACAGAACATTGTTGTGTGGAAGCAGTACATAGATGATGTCCTTATCATCTGGGAAGGAGACAACACCTCCATCCCTCCTTTTCTTACTTGGATAAACAATTGTGATCAGAATCTGAGATTTACCCACACCACGGATAAGGAGTCCATCACATTCCTGGACATCACCATTTTTGCTGAACTTGGAAAACTGTGCACTAAAACCTATCATAAACCTACAGACAAAATCACCCTTCTGAGGTTTTATGGTTTCCTCCCCCAACCTCTGAGGGAGAACTTGCCCTATGGGCAGTTTCTTTGGCTTAGAAGAAACTGCAAAAAAATGTCTGATTTCAACCTCCAAGAACAGGCCTTGAGGGATAAGTTGCGGGATCGTAATTACCCAGAAAATGTGATAAGGATTACTAAGAAATGGACGAGGAATCAAAAGAAAGAAGCCCTCCTGGAAAATCACACACGGGATAACTCTAGTATCCCACTTACATGTGGAACAACCTATAACACCATCTCCAACCATCAAAAAAAGTCAGAAACAAACACTGGGGCATACTGGAAATGGGCAAATTGACATGAGAAAAACCCTATCCTCTATGAAAATGGCTAGAAGTCTTAAGGACAGTTTGGTATACAACTAACCAAAAAAGAACCCTGAGATGAGAAGCACCGTAATGGATACCTAGGGACTCCCCAATGTGACAGGACATTACGCATGGAGGAATTGTAGCATATGCCACCTAGAAACGACCTCAAAAACACTCAGCCTGGAACCAAGGAGAGTTTGACAAATCAGGAAACACACTAACTGTAATTCAGCAAATGTGGTTTACTTGATAACATGCCCATGCAATATCTGATATATTGACATGACAATGAGAAAATTCAAGACACCCATCTGTGAACACCGCATCAACATCCATTGCAAATGAAACACAACTAAGATGACTGGTCATTTTCTGAAAGAATGCCAGACCCCCAATGACATTAAATGGGTCATAACTGAACAGCTGGTAGGGAACAACATCAACACTGAAAGAAAATTGTTCGAAAAGGAACAGCGCTGGATTTTTCGGCTTTCCACACAAATAATATCCCATGGAACAGCATTCAACTATAATGGGATCATATTTCCATCCATGATCCTCTGGAGAAGTCTATACCTGTATAACGTCTACCTGTGAATTCAGGTTGCCTCATGTCCCCTGTTTTCCATTCCTCTGTACCTGATCCCTAAATACTTCTTATGGGACCTGTAGAAACTGCTAAGTGGCACTTAATACATGCTATGTGCAATTTTGGACATCCAAAATCAGATGTAGAAAATGTTTTTCATCTTTTACAAAGGTACAGGAAATCGCAGATATATTTGTAGCTATTGCACAAGCATCTCTTTAGGTTTTTCACTTTAGTCTTTTTTCAGTCCCTTGTGTGCCATCGATAACCACGAACGCGCGCTACAGCCACAGCATGTGACCATTTTTGTTTCTATGCTGCCATGGGTCAACAGAAAAATGGCCACGCCCATGAGCATGTGAGGCATGCCCGAATGCTCCTCCAAGGACACTGCCGATACGTCCACATGCATGCAAGGCTCGGCCACAGCGCACCCACTATTTAGTCAGGAGCGACTGTGGGCCAAAATAAGATCCGGAGCTCTGGAGGTCTTAGTACAGGTATGGACATGGGTGATCACCCTTGACTAAACAAGTGCTGGCGATGGGGGGCTAAGCAGGAATATTTATTTTCTCTGGTACCACCTCAACATTTATTGGGATGACTAATTTGTGTGTGATTCCTCCAGTGTGTGACTGCAGGGCTTGCTCCCCCATCCATGTAGTAAGAGACTACTGATCGACAAGTATGTTAACCTAGCATGCCTTTGAATTCTTCATTATAAACTGCATGAGGTGTTGTTATCACCATTGAAATACCTATCACAAGGCTTATTACTAAAAGCGATGCAGGCAACAAACGTAGATCTGACGATACACTAATAACAGCACTATGCATGAACCAATCTCTACCACATTGTGAGCTTATATCACTGTTTAAGTATAATCTATGAGCCTTGTTATTAAAAGTGATGCATGCCACAGATACCAAGCCTGTCGATACATAGCAGTGCATATTGAGTCACCAGGTACTGTGTTAAATTAGCATGATGCAGAACCCAACCCGCACCATTGATAAGTCTGCATGATGCGTAATGCAGAAGCACATATAGTAGCACGCTGTATTTTCACATAAGGGCATGGTGGCTCCATTTGCGATGGGACCATATGCATGATGGCCCGAGAGCACAGAGAGTGCTTAGCCCTTGACCCTTGGATGTGTTTTCTACTACAGTACAAAATGATGTGTTTCTCTCCTTTTATATTTTATACAGAAACTCAAATGAAGCAATACAGAAATCCGTACGTTACGTAATGTAATACTATTGCATGCCTTAGGGCACACGTGATTCCGGTCCTGAGGAAAGCCATACTGACACCCAGAACCAGCTTAGACATTATGTCTGAAACATGTTGACCGATATCAAGTATGTGATAGGTCATTAGTTCCTAGCCAAGCATCTACCATTTCTTTTAATCTTTGTCCAATGGTAACATTATTAAAAGATACACCACATTAGTGGGTAATCCAGAAGACAATTTTAATTCACCTCCTTGTCTCATTTGAGATTAAAAAAAACACCCTATTATAAAAACAGCTCTGTTGTAATCAGGCATCGAAGAACACCCTTGACATGCTAGGTGTCTTGGGTGGGACCCCAATGATGAAGCATGCCACCAACTAGGTTGGTGGATGAGGGGTCTTTTAAAAAATCCCAAAGACATTTTTTTCACACTCTGTGAGAGGGACATCTCTTAGGAAATTGGTAGCTTGCTCGCTCCTCTTGGTTTGTGAAGAAACAAATATGACTACCCTCAACAGTTGTGGAGTGGAAGATGTGAGAAGTTGGCCTGGCATATGCTGTCCACTAATTATAGTGGGCACCTTGCACCAGTCCAAACAACCCCTTATTGGAGATAGGTTAAAGACAACCTTTACTGAAAGCTATCCTAGTGGTAGCTATGGAGAGCAGCCTTCAGGCTAAGTCTTGAAGGAATGTAAAGCAGCTTGTTTTACCAGTCTATAATCTCTTGAGTGACCAAATGAAAGAGGACCACACCAGGTATATATTCAAAATATATGTATTTATTGCTAAACACACCCCTCTAGTCTCTTTATGAGGCTAGAGTTCGAAATACATAAGTTATAAGTTAGTTATCTACAGTAATAGCACAAATACACGTTTGAGCCCTAGGGGCGTACCAAACCATATACCAATAAAGTGGTATAAGAACCACGACTGAGCTAGACACAGGGCCTAGAGCCTGTAGAAGTGCTTGGACCACAAGGAACCACCCAAGGTAGTGACACAGGGGACCCACGGGGGACGCGTGCAGTGTATGAACACAGCCGCGAATCGCCGTTGACTTCTATGGGGAAAGTCGCGGTTGGAATTTAAAGAAAAGGGACACTTAGAGCAGGACTTGGAGCAAACCCTTTGAGAACTAGGCTGTTCTAGTGTCAATACCCACGGGAGCACCGGAGTACTCGAGTTACCTCACCCAGGGGAGCCGAATGCATAGGTGTCTTTCGGGGTCGGGTTTCGTCGTCGCTTTCAATGGCGATCTGCTGCAAAGTGCTGCTGGCGGCCAAGTCGAAAGTATTCGGGTGGATACAAAGGTGGATCGAAGATTTGAAGAACCTGAAAGCAGAGGGGACAGAGTCTGGGTCACTAGCCAGTGACCAGGAAGGCGATGAGCAGATGCCCACCGATGTTGAGTGCTTCAGGTAGGTTGACGGTCGTCTTGACTCTTCAGCCACGAGGTCCAGGAGGTGTCGACGATGACCAGGAGCTGGATTCGAGCTGTCCCACGACGTCTGTCGATTGCAGGGGTGTCGGCGACCGGATTGGACCCAACAAGCCTTGGCAACAGCAAGTCTCGTGGAAATGGAAGAAGGACGATGTTGCAGACCAGCAAGGTCTGTGGGACTCACCCAGCGAGGGTAAGTCAGGGCACGCCTGGAGCAACCAGGGAGCCCAAGCAGAAGAAGATTGGCCTTCGGGAGGGCCTACTAGCCAACAGACTAGCGACCACGTGCGTCGAGTCGACGCACGTGGAGCTGGCTCACAGGACACTCGTGGAGTGGAGGCCAGTGATCTTCGGTGCAGTCGGTGCTGGAGGCTGGGGCTACTCGGAGCCCAAAGCACGACTTTGTGGGAGACCCAGAAGAGGATGCACTTGCAAATGCGATCGGTGTCCAGGGGTCACGGTTCCACGTTACCCACGACAGCTACGGGCCTCAGCTTTGCTGGGGACTCAGGGCAGCCTCGGGGAAGTCTGGAAATCCACCTCTGGTGATGCAAAGACTTCGGCGTCCGGCGGGAGCTTCAGCGATGCAGACCGGACAATTGCTTCTTTGGTGCCTGCCAAGCAGGGGTGTCACTCCTTGGCCCCAAGGGAGATTCTTCAGTCCTCTAATCTTGAAGTAGAGCGTCGAAGGTCCAGGATTCTGTGTCAGAGTTTCGTCCAGGTTAATCTAAAGTCCTAAGGACTGGGGTCCCATACTTATACTAAGATAGGGGGTTGGACATACTCTGGGGACCCACCTATGGGAGGGTCAGGGCAGAGGGGTGGTTACACCCCTTTCCCTTTGTCCAGTTTCACGCCAGAGCAGGGGCTGGAAGCCCCTGAGCCGGTTTGAACTGGGGTATGCACAGGGACACCAAATGTGCCCCCAGTGCAGGACTTCAAAGCACCAGAGAGTGCTCCCGCCCAGCCCCAATACACACTATCCTGTCTGGGGAGGTGGTTACACCTCACTGGGACAGGAAACCTATTGTCCAGGCCTCCCCTGCCGGAGTTTCGGTCAGCAGCAGGAGGCCAGACTCGTGTCTGTGGCAGCGGCATCCATTTTGTGATGCCAGGGCTTGGAAAGGAGTTACCGGGCAGGCCGGTGTGTACATGTCTCTCCCTCTAGAAGGGTGGAATGCTACCCCCGCCACCAGAGCTGGTGGGGGGGGGGTAGTATTCCAAGATGTTTGACACCAAACACGACATGTTTCCGTGCAGCCATCCCAAAGTTTGCATTTAACGCGAGGTTATAATGCGCTTAAGAGTATATGGTCGGGCTGCACTACAAACAGCATCAGAGAAGGGTCTCCGAACGCTGCAGAGGGGCCCAGCTCATGCAGGGGCACCCTCTCACATAGGAACCACGCACTCTGCCTTCAGGATTGATAAGGCCTGCCATAGGAGTGACTTATAGGTTTATATGTGTGTATGTATGTAGTGATATAGGTAGCCTATATCACAGTAAGGGGTGCATGCACCACCTTACCCAGGCTGCAGTAGCAGACCTGTGGTGTCCTTTTGGCTGGCCTTCCAGGGGTGGCACAATACATGCTTCAGCCCCTGGCAGGCCTCTGAGGTACCTATGCCCTGGGTACATAGTATACCATATACTAGGGACTTATAAGGGCACTCCAGATTCCAATCAGAGATGTGCCTAAGGCACATGGAAACCATTTTATAGAGGAAGCAGATAGACTGGGGCCCTGAATAGCAGGATCCCAGTCCAACTAAGTCATAAACAGGCAAAACACCAGGAAAAAAGTGGGGGCAACCATATAGTCAGATTCCACCTTCCTACATAACCCCCCCCCCCCCAAATGAAAGGAGATCAGGCTAACCTTGGCCAGTTGAGCCTTTATTGACTAAGTGGCCATATAAGGAAGCACCTGCACTAGCATGGTTGCCCCCTATCTTATGGTCCACTAAGCAATCCCTCACCCTAAGGGTATGAGAGGGTCTCCACCATGGGGAATTACTACCTGTGGTGTGCTTTGGTAAAGTACAAGGCTGGTGAGGTGTCTGAGAAGGGAAGTGAGGCCCTAGGAAGGTTGGTCTCAGCTTCCTCAGATCACTGGTCACCATGTATGCCTGTCTTTCCATGACTGAGTTGCACTGTGCTCTAAGGGTCAACCTTTGGCTGCCTACAGCTGGGGGTTGGGTCCCTTTGGATGGACCACTGGAGGGACATGGCAGGTTTGGAACCTTTTGGTCCCAGGTTTGCCCTTGCCTAACAGAGTCC
Source organism: Calotriton arnoldi (assembly GCA_963921515.1). Classification (NCBI taxonomy): domain Eukaryota; kingdom Metazoa; phylum Chordata; class Amphibia; order Caudata; family Salamandridae; genus Calotriton; species Calotriton arnoldi. The sequence goes on from CAWUFW010011184.1 coordinate 628,058, forward strand.
TTCTGGGGGAGGTCCCTACACAAAGGTATGGGGGATCCCTCAGTGTGTTGAGGAATTTTCACCTGGCTAGGGCTACTAGACTGGGTGCCCCTAATCTGCTGATGGGGGGTTCCTCTGGACAGGGGGCCCTGGGGGTCCACTGACCTCCCTGACCTCTGCAGCCCTGGGCTGACTGAGGCAGGGTAGAGAGGGGCAGGTTACCTGCTCCAGACTGGGTACCACCTTGGAAGGGTCCTCTGCCATCAGGGGTGTGGCCAGGCCAGGCCTGACTACCTCTGGGGCAGTTCCTTCACTAGGGGTAGGGTCAGTTCCCTGAGGAGGCTGACCCTTACCTACTGTCTGGAGGGAAGAAGACTTTTCTTCAACCCTTGTGCTCTCTTTTGGTGGAGAGTGGGCCATTCTTCCAGGCTCCATCTCTCCAAATAATTTTCTCTGGGCTTGGGCTGTGGCCATCACAGCCCCACTAACCCTTACAGGGACGCCCAGCATTCTCAGATGGGCTTGGTGTTCAACTTCAGCCCAGGCTGAAATTTCCAGATCATTGCCCATCAGGCAATCTACAGGCAAGGTTGGGGACACTGCCACTCTTTTTGGGCCTGTGACCCCTTCCCAGCTGAGATTGACTATGGCCATGGGGTGATCTGTTCTGACACCATCAATGTTGGTTACCTGGTATTTAAACTCAGGTAAAAGCTGGTGAGGGGGACTAGTTTCCCTGCCACCATGGTGACACTAGCCCCTGTGTCCCTAAATGCCACAGCTTTCTGACCATTAATTATTGGCTCCAGTCTGTACCTGCCCAATGCATTGGGACCCATGGTAAAGGTGGCAAATCCTATACCACCATCAGAGTCAGAGGAGTCTGTTGAGGGGGTCCTGTCTAAACTAGGGCCCACCTCTGTTCCTCTTGCAAAAGCACCTAACTTTTTGGGTACACTACTCCCAACTGGAGGATTACTACTGGTAGTACCAGGAGGGGTGGTAGTAGTTGTTGGAGGAACATTTTCTTTATTGCCAATCCTGGGGCAACTGGGATCAGTTTTCCAGTGTCCAGGCTTTTTACAGACATGGCAATATGGTTTCTTTTCAGGAGAGGAAGGAGTTTGGGACCCACCCCCAGAAGAGGACTTTTGGGGCCCTGTAGTGGATTTATCCTTAGATTTATCCCCACCTTTCTCTTGGGACTTGGTAGAATCTTTCTTCTGGTCACCACCCTGATTCTTAGTCTTTACTCTGGTTCTGACCCATTTGTCTGCCTTCTTTCCCAATTCTTGGGGAGAGGTCAGATCAGAGTCCACCAGGTACTGGTGTAAAAGCTGGTTTTGACAATTATTAAGGATCTGCTCCCTCATAATCAAATTGTACAATCCTAAAAAGTCATGCACCTTGTTGCCATGTATCCAACCTTCCAGAGCCTTAGTAGCACAATCTACAAAATCAACCCAGTCTTGAGTCTGAGCCTTTTGGGTGTCTCTGAACTTCAACCTATACTGTTCAGTGGTTAGGCCAAACCCATCTATCAGAGCACTCTTCAAGACTTTGTAATTGTCAGCATCCTCCTCTCTAACAGTGAGGAGCTTATCTCTACCTTTGTCTGCAAAGGAGAGCCACAAGATTGCTGCCCACTGCTCCTGAGGGACCCTCTGTACTTTACAGGCCCTCTCTAGAGCAGTTATCCATTTGTGGATGTCATCCCCACTCTGGTAGGGAGGGACAATCTTGCTCAGGTTTCTATGGTCATAAGACCTTTCCCTATCTCTGGGGAAATTGCTGCCACCATGGGACTCTAGTCCCATCTTTTTCTCTCTTTGTAGAGATCTAGGGACTCCCTGTCTATAGCCAACTGCTGTTTTCTGAGCTCAAGCTGGGCTTGCTCATACTGAATCAGTCTCTTTCTCCTGTCATGAGAGGATTCTCTCCTATGAGAAGAGACAGAGGTCCCTATTGAGGTGTCAGAGTGGTTAGACTCCTGAGAAGGAGATCTAGACCTTCTGGGCACACTCACAACTCTTCCTGGGGGGACAAAGGGGAGGTCATTCTGATCCTCCTCCTCCTCCACAGGAGGAATTGCGTTTTCCAGGTCAAGGTCATTTTCACCTTCCTGGCCAGTTTCAGAGGGGGGGGCCTGGGTTTCTTCACCCCTGACCCCTTCCTCATCTTCTGCCCCACCCTCTCTGCCTACCCCTTCAGACCCTAGGGGCCTGCTGAGATCATCAGCCAGTAACACCTCCCTGAGGTGTTGGGTGCTGGCACTTTTGCCTGCCTTCAGCTTCCTAGTATTGCATAATGCTCTCAATTCCAAGAATGGGAGTTTATCATACTTGGAGGGAAGAAGCCCACTGGCTTCTGGCAAGGACTCACTGGGTCCTGGCTTTGAAGACATTACTAGTGAGGTGTGGTGTATGCACTACCTACTCTAGTGTGGCCTACTAAACTCTCTTGAGTTGTAGAAAGGGTGTGCTATCCCTTAACACACAACTCTAAGTTCAGTAGAACTTACTGTATACTAAGCTTGATTTATATGTACCTTAGGTACCCTTAGTGGTTTTCAGTTGATCAATTCAATTGAGATTATCTGGTAAAACAATAGCAAGCTGGAATCCCACACGCTGCACACCAATGTGAGAAGTTGGCCTGGCATATGCTGTCCACTAATTATAGTGGGCACCTTGCACCAGTCCAAACAACCCCTTATTGGAGATAGGTTAAAGACAACCTTTATTGAAAGCTATCCTAGTGGTAGCTATGGAGAGCAGCCTTCAGGCTAAGTCTTGAAGGAATGTAAAGCAGCTTGTTTTACCAGTCTATAATCTCTTGAGTGACCAAATGAAAGAGGACCACACCAGGTATATATTCAAAATATATGTATTTATTGCTAAACACACCCCTCTAGTCTGTTTATGAGGCTAGAGTTCGAAGTACATAAGTTATAAGTTAGTTATCTACAGTAATAGCACAAATACACGTTTGAGCCCTAGGGGCGTACCAAACCATATACCAATAAAGTGGTATAAGAACCACGACTGAGCTAGACACAGGGCCTAGAGCCTGTAGAAGTGCTTGGACCACAAGGAACCACCCAAGGTAGTGACACAGGGGACCCACGGGGGACGCGTGCAGTGTATGAACACAGCCGCGAATCGCCGTTTACTTCTATGGGGAAAGTCGCGGTTGGAATTTAAAAGAAAAGGGACACTTAGAGGAGGACTTTGAGCAAACCCTTTGAGAACTAGGCTGTTCTAGTGTCAATACCCACAGGAGCACCGGAGTACTCGAGTTACCTCACCCAGGGGAGCCGAATGCATAGGTGTCTTTCGGGGTCGGGTTTCGTCGTCGCTTTCAATGGCGATCTGCTGCAAAGTGCTGCTGGCGGCCAAGTCGAAAGTGTTCGGGTGGATCCAAAGGTGGATCGAAGATTTGAAGAACCTGAAAGCAGAGGGGACAGAGTCTGGGTCACTAGCCAGTGACCAGGAAGGCGATGAGCAGATGCCCACCGATGTCGAGTGCTTCAGGTAGGTTGACGGTCGTCTTGACTCTTCAGCCACGAGGTCCAGGAGGTGTCGACGACGACCAGGAGCTGGATTCGAGCTGTCCCACGACGTCTGTCGATTGCAGGGGGTGTCGGCGACCGGATTGGACCCAACAAGCCTTGGCAACAGCAAGTCTCGTGGAAATGGAAGAAGGACGATGTTGCAGACCAGCAAGGTCTGTGGGACTCACCCAGCGAGGGTAAGTCAGGGCACGCCTGGAGCAACCAGGGAGCCCAAGCAGAAGAAGATTGGCCTTCGGGAGGGCCTACTAGCCAACGGACTAGCGACCGCGTAGCAGCCTCGAGTCGACGCACGTGGAGCTGGCTCACAGGACACTCGTGGAGTGGAGGCCAGTGATCTTCGGTGCAGTCGGTGCTGGAGGCTGGGGCTACTCGGAGCCCAAAGCACGACTTCGTGGGAGACCCAGAAGAGGATGCACTTGCAAATGCGATTGGTGTCCAGGGGTCACGGTTCCACGTTACCCACGACAGCTACGGGCCTCAGCTTTGCTGGGGACTCAGGGCAGCCTCGGGAAGTCTGGAAATCCACCTCTGGTGATGCAAAGACTTCGGCGTCCGGCGGGAGCTTCAGCGATGCAGACCGGACAATTGCTTCTTTGGTGCCTGCCAAGCAGGGGAGTCACTCCTTGACCCCAAGGGAGATTCTTCAGTCCTCTAATCTTGAAGTAGAGCGTCGAAGGTCCAGGATTCTGTGTCAGAGTTTCGTCCAGGTTAATCTAAAGTCCTAAGGACTGGGGTCCCATACTTATACTAAGATAGGGGGTTGGACATACTCTGGGGACCCACCTATGGGAGGGTCAGGGCAGAGGGGTGGTTACACCCCTTTCCCTTTGTCCAGTTTCACGCCAGAGCAGGGGCTGGAAGCCCCTGAGCCGGTTTGAACTGGGGTATGCACAGGGACACCAAATGTGCCCCCAGTGCAGGACTTCAAAGCACCAGAGAGTGCTCCCGCCCAGCCCCAATACACACTATCCTGTCTGGGGAGGTGGTTACACCTCCCTGGGACAGGAAACCTATTGTCCAGGCCTCCCCTGCCGGAGTTTCGGTCAGCAGCAGGAGGCCAGACTCGTGTCTGTGGCAGCGGCATCCATTTTGTGATGCCAGGGCTCTGGAAAGTCAGTACCGGGTATACCGGTGTGTACATGTCTCTCCCTCTAGAAGGGTGGAATGCTACTCCCGCCGCCAGAACTGGTGGGGGGTAGTATTCCAAGATGTTTGACACCAAACACGACATGTTTCCGTGCAGCCATCCCAAAGTTAGCATTTAACGCGAGGTTATAATGCGCTTAAGAGTATATGGTCGGGCTGCACTACAAACAGCATCAGAGAAGGGTCTCCGAACGCTGCAGAGGGGCCCAGCTCATGCAGGGGCACCCTCTCACATAGGAACCACGCACTCTGCCTTCAGGATTGATAAGGCCTGCCATAGGAGTGACTTATAGGTTTATATGTGTGTATGTATGTAGTGATATAGGTAGCCTATATCACAGTAAGGGGTGCATGCACCACCTTACCCAGGCTGCAGTAGCAGACCTGTGGTGTCCTTTGGCTGGCCTTCCAGGGGTGGCACAATACATGCTTCAGCCCCTGGCAGGCCTCTGAGGTACCTATGCCCTGGGTACATAGTATACCATATACTAGGGACTTATAAGGGCACTCCAGATTCCAATCAGAGATGTGCCTAAGGCACATGGAAACCATTTTATAGAGGAAGCAGATAGACTGGGGCCCTGAATAGCAGGATCCCAGTCCAACTAAGTCATAAACCAGCAAAACACCAGGAAAAAGTGGGGGCAACCATATAGTCAGAT